>WOFM01000167.1:528493-1218812 GCA_011428145.1 Ericerus pela
GTTTCCAAGCTAGTTGGAAGCAGTGGGGAAGGAGGTGACAGTTCCTTCCCCTGTTGATGGTGAAACGTCAACAACAAAAATAAAATACTTATGTTGGAGGTCACCACTTGTGGGTGTGTGTATGTGTAGATACACGTCACTACACAATCAACAATAATGGTCGGTTGCGTGTACTGCGAGGAGTGTGTGTGGGCCAAGCCCAGTAAACAAGTTTAGCTGCACAGACAAAATGTACAGCCATGAGCACAAAAACAGAGTTTGTGGGTTTTACCCCACTGGCCCGCTAGGTGGTCGATGAGTGTGTAATACACACTCGTTTGTCAATGACCACCCGTCGCCACAGGTATCAATGATGATTGGTAGCAGGGTTGCCAACTTTGGCAGAAGAAAATACTTGAAAATTAACTTTTTTTTCATTGCTCCCAGTCCATTTGCCAAAATTTGTCACTTTTAAATTTTTTTTCACTTCTAAAAGAACCCCAAAGTAAAATCCTTCATTCTGACTTCACGAGTACTCACTTCTCGTTCAGATTGGTTTTATTCAGAATTTCAAATCCACCATGCTAGATCTGGAATTTTAAAATTCGAAAATTTGACAGACTGGTAATCAGCGACCAAAAACTTCCAATATATCAAATTTCTTCGGAATAGTCGGGTTGTTGGTAGTGGAATTTAACTTATTAGCTCTTTTAATCATAAAAATAAACCATTAATGGACTTCTGAACAGCAAATACCTATTTATCGGCTATTAATTAAAAATAAAACGTAATTAATGCAGTTTTTCAGACCAACAACCTTTTTAGTATGCTTTTCAGCTGGTCTTTTTGTCGATTAAAATATATTTCAACGTTGGAAAAATTTGAAAAATAACTATTTATTCAAAAAATTTGGCCGCAAAATTTGGAAAAAATTTATTGAATTTTTAAAATCGTCAACCAGTTAAGATGTTTTATCATTAAAAAAGATTTTTAAATAAAATTTCTCATGAAAATTAAGTGATTAAAACAATTACCGTATTGGTTTCTCTTTCATTTTTAAAACACTAGATTCATAATTTATGTGAAAAATGACGCAAAATCATAGGTCAAATTCCGCAATATGATGGTGGGTCATTTTTTACACATGTTGTGTGTTGCAGTTCTGCAGTTAATAAAAATAACTAGAAGACTAGAAGTAAACCATTTCGAAAATGAAGTCAATCAGCTTTTCGTTATTTGTAGCAACAGCAAATGAAATATTTTTTATAGCATAAACGAAATTCAAGTTAATAACAATTTTAGTATCGTAACCTAACGGCAGTTATCCGCTATTTACTTAGGAAGATGGTTCAGCAATCAGATCAGGGACCGAATGGAATTTAGTAGGGAGTAGAGAAATAATCTTGCGGTTGAACCCCTAAAACATGAAATTTTTGGGAGGGCTGTGACCATAGCAGTTCCACTCACTGGAGAAACAATAAATATGTTCATTAATTTGTTTCAATACTATTTATTTCCGTCATCGAACTTTTTACAGTGCTTTCAATGACAACAATTTATGCCAGCAGTATAGCACAAGCATTTTCAGCTCGAGTTGTTGAATTCGATGCATATTGGGAAGAGTTTGTTGGGCTCCACTCGGCTCAATATCATGCACATCTTATACAATTTTCAAATAATGGACTATTTAATGCATCTATTAGTCACCCATTCAAGGCGGTTTCCCTACAATAAGTCAACTTGTCACCTTTTTCTTAAAATTCTATACACTACAGTCATTTAGGGCAATGAGCTGCTCTCTTCAAACATGAATTCGTTCCACCCAAGAGCACTAATTTATAGGTGCGAGCACGTTCTACCATAGCATAAAATCGATTGAGCGAATTGAAACAGTCACTGGTTGATAGAAGAAAATAATGAAAAAAAAAAAAAAGGTACAGGCTGATGACACGAAGATATAAATTTTCGGTACGAAAACGCTTTTTCTTTTTGGGAATCGTTGACACATTCGGTGGCGAATGGGTTGCATTCTACGGTTCCTCGACCACGAAAGAGAGAGTTGAAGAAAAAAAACAACAACAAAAACGTGATATTGCAAAAAACAAAAAAAGTGGCATGTAGTATAATTATTACTACATCATGTATGAATATTTGCCATGCAATTCACGCTAAATTGAAATCGTGCAACGCAGCCACTGCTAATTTAGACAAACCACATTAATTTTATGGCAGTTGCTTGTACCCACGTGAATAGTAATGCAATATTTTATTATTAGGATTTCCCGCTTGCTGTTCGGATGTATGAGTAAACTTATGCACCAGTCAAATATTCTCTCGCAAAAAGTTAAGAATCTGTAATATTTCTACAAGTACCTACATATTTTTAAATAATTTAATTAACTCTTTTCGCTGATATATTATTTGTAAACCTAATCGCCTCCATAAAATGAAATTAAAAGGAAATTAATATTTACAGAATGTTTCACACCTGAAATATGGCGAAGGTGGTTTCCTAAATCGGTGATTAAATATGCTCCACCGCTATGCATTATGCGTCTTGCAGAGGGGACTCAAAAGTGTGACTAAATTTAGTTTTTTTCAAATTTCAATATTCCTCAATAACTATACATACGCGATATGCAACATAAAATGCTAAACAAAAAAGTTCCTACCCTGTTTATTTGGGACTATTATAAGGGCTAAAATACAGAGTGGTAAAAACATTTTTTTTTTTTTTTGAAATCATGGCTGCCGGCCTAGATATTATTTTCAAATTATTGGGAAGCTGAAAATGAGCACAGACAAAAAACGGCCAAAGAAATTAGCATACTAAAATATCCTTTCAATTTGTATTCTATAAGCCACATTTCATTCTTGTGCAAACATCATTTCCTGATAGCCATAAGACAAATCATCTGAAGATTAGACTGTTTGAATGATTTTAATAGAATTTCATTTCTTTTCATGAAAAGTGTTCATCTATAGGTATTTTCTACAAATGTATTCTCTATATGTATAATCTAGATAGATATAACTTGCCTGTTTACAGTAAACTACGCTTCCTCTTACCACGCAAAAGTAAATAAATTGTAATCAGTAAGTGGAAAGTAGAACTGATAAGGAATTGTACAAGTTTTAAATACAAAATACCTCATTAAAAATTACAAGATTCATTTTTTTGCTATGTAGTAATAATTTTTGGTATTCTGGTTTCAATCTCAAAGAATGGTAGAAATCCACACCGAATATGACATCAGAACATACATTAATAAACATACAGCTTATTTGAAAATAGCCTTTTATCCATAAGTAATGTCATATACATAATTTTTTTTCCTACCTGTAGGGAAATCGACGCAACATCTCAACATGCTATGAGAGTCGTAGCTCAACGTAGCAAAAGTTGGCAAGTTATTTAGGTTATATAATGTAAACATATGTGGTATTTCCAAACAAAATCAGTGTCTTCCCCAAGCTATGTGGAGTACAGCTTTAATGCAACACCAAAATCACTACCTATGTAATACTATGCAGGGTATATACCAGTTACCACAGGCAGTTTTACAATCTGCAAGCTTCAGAGACTACCTGACGCCCTATTCTTTTTGAGGCCTCAGCTCACGCTAAAGGAAGTATGCGAGAGAAAGAGCTTCACAAAAATGAAAATAACAATGAGAGAAAATCTAATAAAAAATAGAAATTTAAGGAGTAAATGTCTTGGCTTTGCATTTCATGTTGCCCAAGGCTTTGCAAACACCTAACACCGCATTACCTGCAGGCACGAAATAACATTTTGATTTTTTTTCTGTTTATTGTTAGGTTACTGACTCAAAAAATGGTACTGTTACTTTTGTAGTACCATTACTTAGAATTTTAATTATGCTAAGTTAAAATTGAGGGTTAAGTAAAAACTTTTTTTTTACAAAATTCAAATTTTTGGGCCTCTTTCTTCTTTTCTAGTGCCTGGAAAAAATTAAACTACAACTGAGAAGTGAAATCTTCCAGTTCTATTCAGAAAACAATAACCCGATGAAGGTACGAAATACTGATGAGACATGCACCAAACAGCTCTAAGCTTCTAAGGTGGCAAAATATGAAAAAAATCGATTAGCATAAATTTTTTAATTACTGTGTGAGTTGCATGCGAAAGAGTAATGAATTGTACTTTGGGGTGTATTCTTCAATGTGCTAATTGTTAGTATTATGTATTGCAGTGGTCCAGTGGGATATGTAGTGTTAAGGCCTTTGGACTAGTGGGCTGCGCAGCCTAAAGTGAAGTTAGCTAGAGTTTTGGGATGTTTTGTTCAACTCTGTATTGACTAGAAAGAGTCAATTTCTCTAATGAATCAACTGAACTAACTTGAAAATGTAAATCATTTGGAAGTTTCTTCCTGCAAGAATCAAAATATTTGCGCATTTGTTACAGTCCCACTTTACCACGTATTTAATGATGCAATTTTTCACAATGAGTCAAAAATGTCTCCTTCATCGAAAAATTTAACGTGATAAGTTAAACAAACACGATGAGTATCAGAGACCAAACATCAAACCATTGGCGCCGACTTCAGTTTTTTTCAGTGTTGCCAAATTTTGTAACTGTAATTTGTGAATGAGTATAAACTGTCAATTGAATGGAAAAAAAAAGGTTAGAATTGACAGAATAAATTTTCAAGAGTTGCAAATAAACACTGAAAATCACTTCAATGTTGCAGTTGTACCTCTTGCGTCTGTAAGTCGGCGTATGTGCATCAAACAAGTCAGTCTGTGTTGACTCACTGAAATAATCCCCATACATGACAGTAGATAGGGAAATGTATGTTCTGGCACAGCTTTCAAAGTTGAACTTTGGAGGTCAACAACCTTGAAAGTTGAGCTTTTGATTATGTGAATAAGACGTGTGATATATCAATATGTAGGTTTTCGGGTATGAGGATTTCGAATTTGATATTAAAAATCGAATCCGAATGGGTGTAAGGGCGTTAGGCTCAGGGGGTAGGGGGATAATGGTATAGTGGGATAGGGGATAGTGGGGTAGGGGTGTGATATATCGATATGTAGGTTTTCGGGTATGGGGATTTCGAATTTGACATTTAAATTTGAGTAGGAGTGAAAAAAAAATTTTTTTTTCCTGTGAAAAAATAAATAAATAAAATTTGGAGATGGGTGCGGCATACCTACCTATACCTACCTTAATGAGGTATAATTAGTGCGCGCGTATGTGTAGATTCTTCGTAAATTCTGCTTTAAACTTTCTTTTTTTCCTTTGGACACTCTACATCCTTTTTTGTGTAGATTTAGATTATGAAACCCATTAACACAATATTTGCTGTTAGAATTCATTGTACTGATTAGTTGTAGCAGAGTTTCTCTTTTTCCTTTTAACAATCCATACAGCCTTTTAACATAGTATCAAAAATATTATCCGCTATATAACTTCATAGTTCAGTTCAGTTTTTCCAATTGTTGAAGTTTCGTTTCAATCGATATCTATTTTATTCTACTATTGCAAATACGAAAAAAGTAAGTATAAGTAATATTTTTTTTCTCCTGCTTTTTATATTGGTGACTCAAACAGAGTGAGTTATTAAATGTTTTTTGTTTTTACAAATTCGTAGGATTCCACTCAACTTTGAAATATTTCATGTTTGAACACCCTCATCAAAAATTCAACGTTGATAATTCAGCATAAAGTAAGTAATATTCATTTTGCTATTATTTTTTTTTAACAGGTTTTATATTAACGTGTGTATACCATAATTCAAGCCTATCAATTAAAAAATTTTAACCTGTTTGCCATTTCATAAAAAATTCTTATAAAATGACCTATATTGGACACATTTTAAAAAATTGCCTCTATCACCAACAATCTTCTCGTATGTTATTTATTTCAAATCTTAAAGGTTCGAAGGTATTATTATACAATTTTTTTCTCCTTTAGATGTCGAACCTACAATCCATATCAACCACTGCATCAACTTCATCAACAGCATCATCATCACCAGCCACGAATGCTCGCGTTACATGTCAGGTGTGCAACAGCCAACATTTCAAATCGTATTGGCATCAGCATTTGCTGTCAAAGGTACACAAAACTGCAGTTCACGCTAGAAATTTGAAGGAAGATCGTGTATTTGAAAATGGTATTATTCTTCACAGTGCTCATAATAATACAGTCTACGATGTATTATACGCTGCTCCGAATGATTTTAAAGCTGCGGATCAGACCCTAGGTGAGGCGCACAAAACTTTCAATTTGTTTTTTTCTTATTTCAAAAATGGAATACAAGCTCGAGTAGAGGAGGCTCTTGTATTCCACGATGCCGTTAAAATTGCTACGTCTCTTAGCTTGAATATCTGTAAGCAAGATGTGAATGGAGAAATGATGTATTTGGATACAACTTTGCGCACTTCAAGTGAGCCAGTTTTCATCGCAACCGATTTAAATGAGTGGTTTGCTAATTTGTTGGAAATAGTGAAGGTGAAATTTGAAAATATGCCCCATCATGGCTCCAATTGGTCTTTGAATATTATCAACGACTTTGAGATGCATTTTAGCCAATATTCACCCATACGTGGTTCATCGTACATTCCTCTGCCAAAGAAAATTGTGGTAAAAAAGGCGGTGATCAATGTTGAAAGTTATTCCGATCATCGTTGTTTCGCATATTCCATTGTTGCCAAGACCCTATATGAAGAAAGGCCAAAAGTTAAAAATTTACAACGCATCACAAAATACACAGCAGAGCAGATGCGGAGGTTCAATTTTAGCAACATCGAATTTCCAACTCCTTTCAAAAATATTTCTGTATTTGAGAGAAATAATAAGGCTTCTGTTAATGTGTATGGTATCGATGATGACAAAAATGATGATATTTACTCGATACGGATTTCGGAAACTTTCATTAAGAATTGTCATTTTGATTTGCTGTACATACAGAATGAAGAAGTGGAATACAAGAGCCTCCTCTACTCGAGCTTGTATTCCATTTTTGAAATAAGAAAAAAACAAATTGAAAGTTTTGTGCGCCTCACCTAGGGTCTGATCCGCAGCTTTAAAATCATTCGGAGCAGCGTATAATACATCGTAGACTGTATTATTATGAGCACTGTGAAGAATAATACCATTTTCAAATACACGATCTTCCTTCAAATTTCTAGCGTGAACTGCAGTTTTGTGTACCTTTGACAGCAAATGCTGATGCCAATACGATTTGAAATGTTGGCTGTTGCACACCTGACATGTAACGCGAGCATTCGTGGCTGGTGATGATGATGCTGTTGATGAAGTTGATGCAGTGGTTGATATGGATTGTAGGTTCGACATCTAAAGGAGAAAAAAATTGTATAATAATACCTTCGAACCTTTAAGATTTGAAATAAATAACATACGAGAAGATTGTTGGTGATAGAGGCAATTTTTTAAAATGTGTCCAATATAGGTCATTTTATAAGAATTTTTTATGAAATGGCAAACAGGTTAAAATTTTTTAATTGATAGGCTTGAATTATGGTATACACACGTTAATATAAAACCTGTTAAAAAAAAATAATAGCAAAATGAATATTACTTACTTTATGCTGAATTATCAACGTTGAATTTTTGATGAGGGTGTTCAAACATGAAATATTTCAAAGTTGAGTGGAATCCTACGAATTTGTAAAAACAAAAAACATTTAATAACTCACTCTGTTTGAGTCACCAATATAAAAAGCAGGAGAAAAAAAATATTACTTATACTTACTTTTTTCGTATTTGCAATAGTAGAATAAAATAGATATCGATTGAAACGAAACTTCAACAATTGGAAAAACTGAACTGAACTATGAAGTTATATAGCGGATAATATTTTTGATACTATGTTAAAAGGCTGTATGGATTGTTAAAAGGAAAAAGAGAAACTCTGCTACAACTAATCAGTACAATGAATTCTAACAGCAAATATTGTGTTAATGGGTTTCATAATCTAAATCTACACAAAAAAGGATGTAGAGTGTCCAAAGGAAAAAAAGAAAGTTTAAAGCAGAATTTACGAAGAATCTACACATACGCGCGCACTAATTATACCTCATTAAGGTAGGTATAGGTAGGTATGCCGCACCCATCTCCAAATTTTATTTATTTATTTTTTCACAGGAAAAAAAAATTTTTTTTTCACTCCTACTCAAATTTAAATGTCAAATTCGAAATCCCCATACCCGAAAACCTACATATCGATATATCACACCCCTACCCCACTATCCCCTATCCCACTATACCATTATCCCCCTACCCCCTGAGCCTAACGCCCTTACACCCATTCGGATTCGATTTTTAATATCAAATTCGAAATCCTCATACCCGAAAACCTACATATTGATATATCACACGTCTTATTCACATAATCAAAAGCTCAACTTTCAAGGTTGTTGACCTCCAAAGTTCAACTTTGAAAGCTGTGCCAGAACATACATTTTCCTATCTACTCATGACTGACTCTGAAAAAGATAACTCAAATCGAAATTATCGATGATGAGCCACCTTTCCTATCTCTACTTGGCTTCATTTTCAATCACTCTGTTTTACAACATACTTTTCAAAATCCACATCAATTTTTTTACCGCTCAATCAACCTATAAAAATAAACAAGTAGGCAGTCAACCCTTCCACCAATACAATGGTAACGACTGGGTAACCGATATAAATATTGCATGAAGTTATATGTAGGATTACCATATGTCTTGGTTTGACCAGGATTGTCCCAGTTTAAGGCACCAGTCCTGGTGTTCTGGCTGGTCAAGCTTCATATCCCAATTTACAATTTTCCAAAAAATTTATATAAAAAAAAATAATAAGGTAAAATTATTTTTAAATGGTTATAATTCAAAGGTCAAATTCATAATAAAGAAAGTTTAGAAAATAGTTTATGATTATTCTTGAAAATTGTTTGAAATGAAAATAATTAATGTAAAAATCAATTGCGCAAAAGACTTAGCAATAAAATGTAGGTTTTCTTTGTTTCCAAATCACAAATTAATATTACTTCAGGGGTCAACAGATAATATGAATATATATGAACTGCTGACCGTTCTCATAACCTCAGAGCAGGAACCAGAGATCCAGTCGTCACGAAATTTGATAAAATGTTAAAACAGTACAAAATCAACGTCTTTTTCAAAGACTATTAAGAAACATGCAGCCCACACTTAGATCGTTCCTTCAAATAAATTTTAATAAGTGCGTTTTCATAAAAAAAAAAAAAAAACCTACTTAGAGAATTTTTGCCAAAAAATTTGTTGGTGTACCTAACAATCCTGCACTCCTTTCACTGTAGGGAATTTCATAGTTATAGTCAGCCTAGTTACAGATTATGTATAATTATGTACTATAGTTGTTTCCCATAACTTATCTGTAAGTAAGCTAACTAGAACACTAATTGATTTCACAATAATCCACCTGATAATAAAATTGTGTAATATAATGCAGTATTTACTATATGTACCTCATATTCCTTTCATAGCACATAGAATCCCATGCTACTGCATGCAATCAATCAAGTCATCCGGGCATTGTGGTCAGGCTAGCCTCTAACGAAAATAAAATGAATTAGGTAATAAACACACGATCTGTGTTTGTGTTGGTGAATGCAGCTTAATGTACTGAGTGGCAACAATTTGGCTTTCCTGTCAGGTAACTGAAGGCAGCCTGTAACAGGTAACTGCAGACCTACAAATTAGAAACAAAAGAGTCTTTTTCCTTTGATAAGTTATTAAGAAAACTACCAAGTAGGTACCAATTTTCAAAAGTTACTTAATCAAAGTTCTAGACTTTTGACAGTTACCTAATACTTTCGTAGGATGACGTTAAAACTTCAACAGGATCAGATACGAGGAATAGATCTACTATACCTACTTGTACTTTAAGATAAGAATTTTTGTGACCTCCCGAATTCTTCAGTCCAATATTTACATTTAATGGGTACCAGTTTTTAGCCTACGGCGCAATTTCACAGCCAGAAACAGCTGACCTTGAATACTTTTTGGAAATAATCCAGCCAGGTGCAGCAACTTCGGTGAACAGTTTTTAGTTGCTTTTAAAATTTGTACCTACTATTTACGGAGAGAGATTCGCCTATTTTTTTCGAAGTGCGATATCTATAAAGTATTACCAAAAAATACATTCATAACACTACGATCGGATTACTGCAATTAACTCGCGACATCAAAAGTAAATAAAAATCAGAAAATTTTACAATCGAAAAGAAAGAAAAAAAAATCTAACATAACGGTTTCGAAATAACGTCGTTTCATATTTACGAATGCGAAAATACAAGCTATGAATAAATTTAAATAATTATGTAATTTCAAGTTTGATAAAAATACTAAACGATGTAGTGCGAGAAGCCACAAATACTACAACAAAATACTTGTACTCCTCGTTAAACCTGAGGCCATTCTAATGGATACACACTCGTATACTGTATGCGTAGCGTATAATTATAAAGCATACAACTATTTACCCACTTTTTTATTATTAATTGAATCAATAGACACTTCATCTTCGTATATTTGTTTCGTTAATCGATTACGTTTATATTGTTGAAAAAACGAGGTAATAAAAAAAAAAAAATCCAAACACCAAGAACACTATAAACCGCAGGCCTCTGAAAAAAAAGGAGAGTTTAGGAAAATAAATCAAAATAAATAATTACTTAAAGTAGAGAAATCATTTTGAAAGTTTATGGCGGAATTTAAACAAAAAATTTGAGAAAAAAGGCCCAAATGGTGCTGTCATTGCCACTCCAAGGCCCAGGGTCGGCATTAATTGTGGTGCGATGAACAGATTTCACCACACAGAACTGTTTGTGTAGTGCACGAGAAAAACTTCAAAAACTCAATAGTTGTAATTTCTTTAAAAAAATAAAAATTAATAAATAATTGAATAAATTTGTCAAATTTCAGCACGCCCACAAGACTTTCCAGTTTTTATACCTCCCTCCTTTATTCTGGATACTCCGGCTGAAAGAAAAAATATTTACCTACACACTGGAAAAAAGATTCTGCACCACATGGGAAGAAGGAAAGATGCAGGCCTCTCTCACTCAAGGACGGAAAGCCAGCTGAAAGCCAAAAGCTGAAAGCTCAACCATTTTTCCTCCATTAAGTCCAAAGCTGAAATACAACCTGAACCACAGCAAGCCCGAATCCAAAATTTAAGCTGTGATTTTCAAGGACAAAAGCTAAATCCGAAAGTCTAACCGAAAGCCTAAGCTTTATTATTTGGCTTTTCATCCGTGCTCCTGCTGCAGGGATCAGGTTAGTATAACCCAGTAAAATTAAGTAATAATTCGGAGAACAAATCGAAGCCATAGTTTAAATTTGATACACATGTCCACTTCATTGTCCTAAACAACATATTAAAGGTTCGGATGCATCCGGTGTGAGCGTAGTCTTCTAGGAGGTTAAAATAATAATGCACAGCAGCTTTTCACATTTATCTCACCTAATTTTCATCCGACTGAAAAATTGTTCAAACAAAATTTAAAGAAAAATAAAAAATCTATAAAACATTATAAATTTTTTTTATTAGGTCCATAGTGTTTGCATAAATCACAGTTGAAAATGCATATTTTTCTGTTAATACTTATCCGATGGGTACACAATAATCCATAATACATCTATACTAATATGGTATATATGTGATCAGTTCTTCAATAATTTTATTCCAAGTGTATAAATAGGCACTCAAGTGAAATTCTCTCCCTTACCATGTTTCGGCACCACCATCCCAACTGATTTTTCATTACATTATTAGGTTTGGCAACACTGTTGCCAAAAACCTATCACAATCACAATCACAATTTTTTTTTTTATGTGATTTTATATTTTGTTTGGTGGAAAAGCTGAAATAAGAAATTAATTATTTTGTCATTAATTAATTAATTTTCCCTTGCTTTGTCTTATCCATTTAAGTAAACACGTGTGAAATTAGTTTGAGTTCAAAAATCAGTTTCTTGAACTTAATTTTACTTACGGACTTGGCCAATTCAATAATCACATGAGAGTGGACTATCTTGCTTCGTGTAATTTTGTTATATTATTATTATTCTATATTTCCTAGTTGTAAATTATTGATCTATTACGATAATTATTGATTTGTCATCTTTGCCTTTCTTCAAGAAACCTGATTACCCTTCTTGTTTTTCATTCTTTTTTCAATAAAGGTGCAAAGGCCAAACCTCTTGCAGTTTTGAATCAAAACAGCTTGTTTTAAGATATACAGTACCTAGTATATACACTCCTAGTCTATATCAGCTGGGGTATTGAGGAAGTGGCGCAGAAATTTGGTAAGGGAAAGAATTTCACTCCAGGTACCTGTATACACTGAGAATAAAATTAGCCAACTGAAGAACTAAACTCATGTACTTTATTAATATAAATGCATTAGCTATGTTGCATGTGATTACCATATTAGTAAATAAGTATTAACGGAAAAATGAGTACGTATTTTCAGTAATAATATATGTAAAAACCATGCGTCAGACAAAAAAAATTTAAACTATTTTTTATCAATACATTTTAGTATTCTTCAAATTTTGTTTGAACAATTTTGCGCTCAAATGAAAATTAGGCAAGATGAACGTAAAAAGCTGCTGTATATCACCATTTTAACCACCTAAGGGACAAAGCATATGGACTTTTAGTATGTTGTTTAGGACGATGAAGTGGACGGACGTGTGTACCAAATTTCAGCTTGTTACAACTGTTTTCCTAATTAAACTATTTTCAGAGCTAAACTGACTGTGGACTAAGCAGGTAGTTACGGTACAAGGAAATATTTGTTCCTTTTACAACAACAGATTGATGGTAACAAAAATTATCACAAAATTTTAAACTAAAATCAATATTTCAAAAACAATTTTTTCAAAATTTATTTAACAGAACAATTTTTTTTTTCTTTCGTATAGCGAAAGTAATATAAATATAACACCCGTATTCTAAAACAATACTTAAGTACATATTCACTACTTAAATAATATTTTATCTGTCACTCCCATGTATAAGTATAGGATGAACGAGTACTTCAGTCTTACTTAACATTAAGAAACATTCTAGAATATGGAAGTAAGAGTTGGATCTACCATTTTTTTGTTTGTCCAGCTACATTAAGTAGAATGTTGGATTCTACATAACACTGATTACAATTAGTCATGATAGGTAGGCTATTGCAGTGTAATTTGTCAAAATGTGCAAACAAAACGTTGAATTTCAAAATTCAATCCAACATGAAATTTTTAAAATCAAAATTCTGTTATAATGATCAGTGAAGATAGGTAATGCTGGGAAATTTGTTGCATTGTAAATTTATTCAAACTCACAGATGTGATGTGTGGGGACAATACTCGTAAGAGGTAATAGGGGCTCGCACCCCTCGATAACAGTCGCCGCCCAGAGGCTGGCAATAATTGGTGCTTTTGTATGTTCATACCTGTACGTACATACAGGTAAGATACATTACACGGGCCAAGATCAATTACCAGATAACGATCTTGGTGATGTCACGGCCCGGTACCAAACGCGCTGCGTCGTTTCTTATCACCTCGATGCAGGCAAGAAACGACGTAACGCATGACATAATTACGTACATGTACGTATGCATGTGTGTCTGTGTGCGTGTACCAAATCCTGTATATAAACTCTCAGAACCGGCTCAAAAATTGCCAGTGTTCGACGAGGATTTGGCTCTCCCATACTTAACTGTATGAAGTGGCAGAACACGCAAATACTGTTGAAAACCTTCTAGTGTGAATATCTCTCACGACAAGGTATTCCACATGATGGTTTAAGGCTAATGTTTACAAAGACACCGAGTTCAAATTTCACATTTCTTTCTTTCATTGAATTTTATATTACAACTTCCTCTCCTCGCGATACAGCCAATAGCAATTCGAGCTAAATTTTTCGTAAGTATATTTATTGTGTTTGTACATCAATCGATATGATTTTTTAGGCTTCAAGCTAACAAGTAGATCCATCTACAACTATACGTAAGTTTTTCAATGTTTTTAGTTCGAATTTTACATTAACTTATATACCCACGTTTAAGACAGAACATTTTAACAGGCCAACAAAACTTCAAAGTAGGGAAACAGAGCAACATTCAACGTATTTAGAGATTAAGTGGTTTTCAGCTTCATAAGCGGAATTTAAGCAACACAAAAATACGTAGGCATACATTTACATGATTGCTTAATTCACATCAAAGTCTTGTTCCCATATTCATTTGCATCAAAATTTTGCATGATCTTTTCGATAATTTCTAAAACAATAAAATAATCTCAGTAGCGAGAATGCAATACTTAAAAAATTTTTGCAATTAACGAGTACGATAGTCAAACTACTTAACGGAAAACCTTACTTATCACAATTGTGTGTAATTAACCGATAATTAATGCAATACAAGAAATTAAATAACGAGTCTAAAATCTCCGATACCGCACGTATAAAAATGAAAGAACGTAATGATGCGTAAACATAGACTTTATACTGAAGTATAAGTAGGTACCTATGTTCGTATGTTGAAAATTTAATTATAGATTTGAACTAGTTTATCGGGTCCATAAGTGACATTGTTCAATACAGCTAAATCCCAACTAAAGAAAATTAAAATTTATACACTCGGTCTGAAGTCTGAACATAGCCACAGCAATTTTTCAAAATGAATCAAATTACATTTGCACAAGTCCAATAAAAACTGACGTGAAACTAATAAAAAACATGCAAATGCTGAGGAAAAGGAAAATTCTTTTGAAAAAAATCAAGAATTTAAAGTCAAATTTCGAAATTACAAAATTTTAGAGAGTCTGAAACACTAGTAGCCTACTTGAAAGTTAGAATACAATAAAAATTTACACAACATTTTCACCTTTTCAATAAAAATGTGAGGCTCAGAGCAAAAGTGATCCACTTTTTATTATTTTTGAATTATGACTAGTTTTGGACAGATGTTAGCTGGTTAAAAGTGTAGGTATATATACCCTTCCAATCAATAATCACAGGCCTTATTTTAAAATTTTGATGGGGGCAAATATCGAACACTGTCATGGAAACTAGGACCATATTATATTATTGAAGAGGGGACAGGAGGTTTTCTTTTTCTCAAAGTATCGGGGGACAAGTGGCTCCTTGCCGCCAGAATTACACCTCTGCTGGTAATATTGAACCTCATAATTCTACTTCACCTCCAATAGAATGAGTTTAATTTATATAAATTTTCACATAATGGGTCAAGGGCGTAGATAGGTCCGTCGTAAGGAAGGCTTCATACATTTTTAATAGTCTCTTCTGACCCCCTAAATAAAAAATCACCAAAACCGACAAAAAAACACAATTTTTATAGGTCGAGGCTTTTTTTTTCTTTGTTAAGGGGCGGTCCAGATTTCTAAGACGCCCTTTTATATGTCCTTGTTCAGAAATTAGGTATAGGGAAGAGTAAATTCAGTATTTTCCTAAAAATAATCGACCCCCCAAAAAATTAGATGTTTAAGTTGGTCTAAAAAGGAGGAAAAGCCGTCTAAGAGGGGTGAAAAGCAACGGAAACTTTCGATTTCTCGTAGTTTTTATCTTAGGTACTTTCTCCACATCTCTCACTTGCACAAAAAATCAACTACTTACTTTTTTTAGACTTCTTCGTACAACTATTTGGGATTCGCAGCATAAATTGAAACAATCACTTAAATACCTACTTTTCACACGTGTATCATAGATAAGTACGTTTGTATTTGTGCACTTGGTCCATTTTTGCGTTGAACTACTCATATCATTCTCAATCTCAATATCAAAGAGCTGCAGAGTATAATGAAATTTAAACAGTTTCTTGAAATTTTAACAGAGATGAACCAGTCGATATTTAAGGCAGGCAGTTGAAATGGTTTTCTGCTCTGTCATTGATACGCATATAGCCTATGGCCTTACAGTAGGCCTATCTTTTATCATTCACAAAGCATGTAGTCTATATACAGACGTAGGTACATGTTTACAATTATTTATACTTTCACATTATAAATTCGTAAACTCATCAATAAATTATCGTACGTACGGTGAATTTTCGGTGAAACTCGTCGAGAAATCAGTGAAATACATTGGAAAAATAATCAAGTAGATATGTACGAACTCATTGGGTTGATAAATACATAATAAAATGACACATTTCACCGACTGTAACCTCACCAATTGGCAGAGGAAAACACCGAGCGATGAAAACAAATAGGTACTGATTAGTCATTACAGCCTATCATAAAGTTCAACAATTTTATGAAACAATCTGTATGAGAAATGGAACGTACCTTCCCCCGATATAGTTTTTCAAGTGAAAACATTTTTTTTGTCATTAACGAGATGTTATATAGGCCTACTCAGACTTAAAAAAGTCGTATCCCTTTCTTTCATTGGTTAGACTAAAGGAATAATCAAATTTTTTAGAGTCATAAGGTTGTAAGTACCTGCATGCAAGCAAGCGCATTATTTTCGAAAAGTATTAGCAGCTGAGTTAAGATTAGCCTACATACACAAATGTATGCGTGCGTTGGTAGGTATAATAAGAATTTTAAGAAACGAATTTATTCACTGGCACTTGGACTCTGAGTAAAACCTTATGACTTTGTGTAAGCTTTCCTTGTTGTCCAATGTTTTACGGACAGCTCTGAAAACACCTTGAAACCGAGAGGAGCCATACCACAGTCAAAATTTTTGCAAATACATATAATACTGCGACACAGGGCCGTACCTAGCTTTTTTGCCGCCCTGTGCGAACAAACTTTTTGACGCCCTCCCATTACCTAAACGAGAAAAAAGAGCTGTGAAATCATAATTTTAATGATTGAAAGAGGGTTAATAATTGTAAATACCAGATTCAATTTAAATACCTATAGGTATACTAGGTACTATCTTCTTTGATATACGTAAGTATTTTGTAAAATAAATTGTTTCTTTTACTCGCATTACTTCATTGTGTCAACAGTTTATAATAGAAATTCTGAATTTAGATAAATCTATTTCCCTTACCAACGTAAGACATGTTTTGAAAAAATTTACAAGCTACTAAATTAAAATTACAACATTATAGCTGTGTTCGATATGGCATTATGGTAAAGAAGAGCGGACCTGGAAACTTTCAGGAGTACTGTCCGGCTAATATTGACTGTATACGTTAATAAAATACAAATGTGACTTCAACATTAGTGGAATAGTCCCTCTAAAAGTTTCTAGGCAGGAATGTAAGAGAAACTGGAAGCCAGTAAATTGATCAAGGTCAGAAGCTTGAAGAAGTGGAAGCCTAAAAGCCAGAAGGTGCAAGCTGCAAGCGGTAGCTTAATATCGGAATTTCACAATCCCGAATTTTAGTTTGAGTCGTTAATGAAATTTGAAATTTTCAAATGAAATTTCTACTATCATCTGAGAGCTGGGAGCTGGAAGCTAGAAGCTGAGCAATGCTAATAAATTGTTGAAGGTCAGAAGTCAAAGAAATGGAAGCATAAAGCCTGAAAGCTTGGTTACTTAAGTATCATTTCAACATTTGGCGGCCTAAGTGATGGGGCGTAGTAAAGATTCAACTCAGGAATATATATGTTTACTACTTCATTGCCATAAATGAGAATGCCTAGTTTTTGTACGCTATATTGCAATTCAGTTCATAATCATAGATCAAGAACAATAATTGGGCCCTCTAGGCCAAATGCAAGAATGATACTTATATAATTCTTACATTTTTTCCATTATCTGTTATATCTATACATACCTTCGAAGGTATATGGACAACAACAATGTGTTATATTAGGTTTTTTTTGTTTTTTGTTTTTAATGTGTAAACATTCTTGCTCTCTAGTCTGTTTCCTCCTGGGTGTAAAAAAATATTAGATATGAAAAAGTTGAGATTGCATAAAAAAACTGCACGGCTCACTGTCCAGTTTCGAATTCTGTTTGTCATATAACACACACACACTTACAAGCAGACATCCGTGGCAAGCTGACGGCACTCAGCTGAATGTTTACACATTAAATATGTGAGGGGGGACCCTTGCATGCCGTTTTTTTGGGTTAGTATGACGCCCCTGCACTCTGTCGCCCTGTGCGAATGCACAGATCACACGTACCTAGTTACAGTCCTGCTGCGAGAGCTTAAATTTGAAGCCAAAAAATTATTAATTTTATAATTAAAATTGGAGCAAACTGAGCTTATCCGAAAAAAAATACATAACATTAATTTTAACCAAAAACAAAATTTCAGCACATCAGGAAAAATTTGATGTTTCTGACTTAATTTTTGACGGAGCTGTTGTAAGCTGACTATCGATTTTACAAGAAGAATTAATAGAATCATTTTTGTAGAAAACTGTAAGAAAAATATGTTTTGTTTCAAAAGTTTTTCTTTATGGTCGATGATTTTTGCGAAAAACAATGTTGTTTTTTTTTTATCCTTTTTTGACCACAGCTCAGCCTTTAAAATAAAATAATAATCAGGACTAATTCTCCAAGGTTAAAAAACGAGAAATTATACAGACTTCGATTTTCAAGTCTACTCATAAGCTATTTAATATCCTTCTTCAGTGGCGTAGTTGAGGGGCATAGGATTCGGGGGTTCGAACCTCTCCCCATAGACCTAATAAAAAATGTATTTTCTGCGTTACAAAGGTCACATACCTAATACATTAGTTTTTATTTTTTGTTTTGTATTTCTGACTGAAAACCCTTCCCAGAATTTTGAGTTATCTACGTCACTGTCCTTCGTTTCATCTCAGAAGAGAAAAAGTTAACTCACGTCAATGAATGGGAATCTCATCTAAAACATTGTGATCATAAATAAAGAATTAATGATGATCGGGATAAAAAGTTAAAAATCTGAAGAATAGAATTTCATTTAATTGGCCCTTTTCGGTTGCTAGAGGGGGAAGTTAATGTAATTAAATAAATAAGTAAATAGATACCTACTCTTATAGCAAAAGTTTCTCCAATAGAACAGTTGAGCACGTACCACAGAGTAGCTCAAAGAAGTTTCAGACTTTTAGCAGGGGTTACGATCTATTTCTTTAAACTAAAAACCGGAGCTTTCATTTCACTGTCAGACGTATTCACACCAAATAGTGCACCAAAAAAATATGAAAAACGAGGAATATCACGGAAAGAAAACAACACCTAATAGGCTACAACTTATTTGACTACAACACTGCTCGCGAATTAATACCTATACTCGATCGAATATGTTATTTTTCGAATAGAAAATATAGTTTTCCGCCAATTTTTTCGTCGTATTTTTTCACAATTAATATTTATAAATAGATCATTCTACGTTTACCTGACAGAAAAAATTTACGGAAAGGAGCCAACAGCTGTTATCAGTGATAACTCACGATTACAATGAGAATAAAAAGTCTGAGGAACAACCTGCTCTTGATAAACGATTATACTATCATTATTATGAGCAATAAACGTTCCATCAACATTTTGTACGTTGCCACATATCGAAGAACGATTTGAAGGAATTAAAAGAAAGAAAATAAAATAAAATAAATTAACGATACTATGGTCTCCAGAAAAGTGTTACGGGAATAAATATTCGAAAATTTAAATAAAACTTGTATATTTACCTTCGCCATTATATAGATTTGTACATTATTCTTCGCACAGATGAACACAAAATTTAGGTTAAACTTTATAAAACATCCTCCAACACGTCGACGAATTTTAAATAAAAAGTAGATACAACAATACGGGTAACTATATGCGGCACTACACAAATCACGTGAAATTAAGTTTTACACAAAATACACTCACAAAAACGTAGAAAAAAAAAAAAAAAAAAAAAAAAGGCATCATAAACTTATTAAAATTAACAAATAAATTATTCACCAACATAAAAATGAAAAAAAAAAAAAAAAAAAAAAAAAGGAAAAAAAAGACAAGCACACCGACTACCCTTGCGCGATTACTCACAACTGACGGGGTGTGCAAATTCGAGGGTTGTTTTCAAAATTTGAGCTGCTTCGTCGTTCACCGTAACACGACTGTGCACCTACACCGACGACATTATGGCGTATCGATCGATAAAAATAAGTATAGATATAAAATATACACTACGAACTTCTTTCTCCTCTAATTCACGGAGTGTCCACAAGGCGGTAAAGGTTGAAGAATTTTTCCCTTTTCTCTGGCTTATACAAACATAGGGTATACATAAAATAAATATGTGTATATCTCTACACAGTACGCCGGATAGATTTTAGAAGTAGGTATATTTCTTTACGGTATAGGCTAAACGAAAGTAACAGAAAAAAAAAAGAAAAAAAGAAAAGAAAACGGCACAAACGTAGTCTTGTTGAGACAGGCGACACGCGCTAATATTTTTTTAATTTTTAACCAATCAGTCCGAAGGTATACACAAGACCTGTCCCCAGAACGATGTCTGTTTATTGTCGGTTTATCAGTATGCTTAAGGCATGATTATATGCGTGTTCCTGTAGTCAGTAGCGATTCGTAAAGATGACCCGTAGCTTTTCTAAACGTACAAAATTATGGAGGGGATAGTGATTAATTTATGGCGCTTGGGTATTTTACAATTTTTCAAGCGGCTACCTGTTTTTTTATTACATACACACGCCCAATATTGTCATAAATGTCGTTAGATTATCTGGTGGTTTAAAACAACGAGTTATGATGGTGTAGACAAAAAATTTTCTGTGTTCAAGTAAAATGGCCATTTTTTAACAGATTTCAAAATAAAAAGGAGGAGGTTATCAGTTCGATTTGTATGTATGTTGTTTTTTTTTTATTCTTAACCTGGGCACCGATTTTGATGAACCTTTTTTGAAATGATAGAGGATAGTCCCATAGTGGTTCCGTTAAATTTTTTTTAGAATCGATGCGGTAGTTTTATAGGGTTATCTTTTAATTAAAAAACTGTTAGTTTCAAAGTAATATTGCCGCTAACGATAGAAACGAAAAATTATTGAAAAAAATTTTATCTAACCAACTTTAAAAAATAAAAAACGAGTAAAAATATTTTAAAAATAAAAAAATATTTCTTTTTAAAATTTCTCCAGTAAATCTACTGGAATTAAAATGAAACGAAAAAGCATTACGGTAAATTAATAATTTTTTCCAAAAAATAGAACTGACTTCAAAAAAAAAAAAGTGTTATGGAACGAAGCCAATGGTTTTTGTCCTGATCGACAAAAGCTCGAACAGAGACGATTTCGACAGCAAATAAAATAAGATTTTTGATTTGCCTCAAAATGAGAAATTTTAATGATTAAAATTCAAGACTTCCATACACGTAAATTAACTGATTAATTTATTATGCCCTTTTTACTTTAGACTAAAAATAATACGAATAAGAAACTTAGACTCTGTTCATGTAAAGAAATGATATAAGAATTTGAGTTTAACCAAATTATAGGTTTAGAGAAGAGATGTTACTTTAACCAAAGTCCAACTGTAAGTGATGTTATGGACCACGAACAATGGGTTCTTGCCTTGGGTAGAGTTTGATCGAGGTCGATTTGAGATTGATCTCAGCCAAGGGAATTTGTTTTGATAATAAATTAGAAGATCGACTTTATTTCAAAACGTAGAATTTTATTTTTTTTTAAAGAAATAAAATTCACAAAATTGACTTTAAATTTACTCAATTCACTTAAACGGACTTTAACTCACCCCAAAAACAAATAATAATATTTCAATGTTAAACTCAAATATCAAAGGAAGAAAAATGTACGAAATTATTCTAAGTCTGGTACTAGCAACTTAGACAAAAATAAAAGACGTTTTTCTATTAAAGAGATTGATTCAAAGGTTGGATGCTTTAACTGGAGAGATGTGCTCTCTAAGAAGATCGATCCAAAAGTAGGATGTTTTTACTGGAGAAAAGTGCTCTCTAAGAAGACCTATCCAAAAGTGTTTTTAGTGGAAAAATTAGTTTACCAGATTGGTTCCAATACAGTGGTTTGACCAGGCAAAGTGTGGTATGTTCCCAGAGGGGAGTAAATGAGACTGTCAAACCCTTAATTTAACGCAAGATTTTCTCCAAATTTTAATGTCAGCTACAATGGTGAATAAGGTGAATATTGAGTACTATCTGGCGCACAGATCTCCATTGTCTCCAATAGTATTGTTATTTAATATTTTATGTCTTTGCATCACAAAGCATTTTGAGGACAGTACTTGGTATTCAAGCCTATCAATGTAGTGTATGTGTTTTTGTACACTGTTTTTTACTGTTGGCCCATATTGGAGTATATTCATCGTATAAGCAAACATGAAAAATGGCGGGTGTTCTGGTCACCTTAAAATAGTCAAAATCGTGTGCATATATATAATGATTGGTCATAAAATAGACGTTTTATTGCCTCTACCAGAAAATAAATATGGTAAATCAAGGTAGGCTACAAAATGGGAGGTGTAATGAAAGGGGTATCTTTGATAGCTGTATGGGTTCCTATTTGTGTACGAAGAATGCGCATCTTGTTCGTATTGATGGGGTAAAAGTGGAGGGTACCTGTTTCTATGTAGAAATTGATTTGGCTCATTGACTAAGATTTTGGGGGTTTGACAGGTAAAGAGTGGCGGAGTCCCTTAGAGGAATAAGCGAGGCTGTCAAATCTACTAATTTAATGGAAGTATTTCCAAGAATTAAGTAGCTGGATCACGCAGGGTGCTAGTGGATATATGTACTTCTATTTTGGATTATAATAGATTCCATAAGGAATGTACTCGATATTTGAATTGATCGAATCTTATAAAGTATTTTATATACCTACTGTTTTTCCATGTTTGTCTATATTTTGTGTTATTTAGTAGGATATGGAAAATGCGGAAAAACAGTGCGTGTTCTGGTTACTTCGGTAGTCAAAGATGTTTTTTTTAAGGTGTCAGCACTGATGTGCTGTGAAGTGTTTGATTTTATTACTCTCGATAGGCCAAACATAGGGTAGAATTTGTATGAAGGTATGTAAAAAATGGCGGTTGCCTGTAGGTGTATTTGAGAGTTGGCGGATAAAAGTGAAACGTAAATATAGTACATAACAAAGGGCTAAAAAGTGAAAAATAATTCTTTTAATATTTCTCCAGCAAGATGTAGGTTTAGGGACAGGAATTATTGAAGTCGGCACTAATTAAAAAGTTTTGTCATAAAATTTTACGCTATTGACGTATACTAAGCATAGGTACATGGTAAGGAACAGAGCGCCGACTTAATAATTCCAGTCCTTAAACATACACCTTGCTGGAGAAATTTTAAAAGGATTATTTTTCTCTTTTTAGCGCATTTTTTATTGTTTTTATTTTTAATATGTTTTTTAAGCCGGTTCTATTTTTTGAAAAAAATTAATAATTTACCATAATGTTTTTTCGTTTTATTTTAATTCCATTAGGTTTTATTGGAAAAATTTTAAAAGAATTTTTTTTTCTTTTTAGAGCAATTTTATTCGTTTTTTGTTTTCTTTCAAATCTTAGTTTTTTATTATAGCTAAAAAATTACCTCCACGTAAAAATTACCGAAAAGTTTACGTATTTCATTTTATTAATGGTGAAGTTAGAACAGTAGCGTATCCAAAACACTATTTTTTTTGAGGAAATGACAAAAATTTTTGTGGAGTTGAGCTTTTTTTTTTTCTCTGCTCTTCAGAAAATTTTTTATAGTTTTTATACGGATTGAATGGTTTTATATTCATTTTTACCCTTGAACTTTTCTCTTTTTTCTTCGTTTTTTGGCATTTTGTGGAGGGAGGGGGAAATTTCCGCAGTTTCCCCCTGGATTTACCACTGAAGTAGAGATAGGTAGGGTATACAGTAAATGAGAAACCAGTCAATTTTGATGTGTGGTTGTTTGCCTACTTTAATGTTGTAAGGAACTATAGACCAACTTTTTAGGGCTACGAAGATATCTGATATGTGAATTATTCTAATATTCTAGCTCGCGATGGAAATGTGAGACAATCATTGACATACGTATGTTAACTTACCTATATAGATAAATAATTTCCTAGATAAATAAATTGAGGAATACGACTGAAGTGAGACATTGCTTAGTTGCGCCTTAACGAAGTTACCAACCAAATCGGTGTTTGACCCCCGAATTTCTTGAGATCAGCTTAACCAATTTTAATGAAGTTTTTTTTTAAACGGTAGAAGGTAACACCGTAATTATTATCATATTATTTTTTTCTAGAATCCATAGGATAGTTTTATCTGTCAAAACGTTTGTTTTAAAGAAAAAATTTTTTGTTCCGGAATTTTTATTAAAAGATTATATCCTTTATTACGAAGAAACGATAAAACATACTAGTCTTTCAATTCTAAAATAGTTTTTTCCTAAATGTTATGAAAAACATATAGGTACCAAGTAACGTTATAAGAATAAAATTTAAAACAAAGTTTGACGGTTTCTTACTATCCACTTGTGGTCTTTGTTTTTGTTTCTGTTCTTTTTTTTTTGAAAATTCTTACGAAAAGAGTAGAATAGGTTTTTGGATTTTTTGTCCTTTACAATAATATTATCCGACTTTGGTTTTTACCACATTTTCATTAGTTGAGTGTTTTTGTGTTACGAAATGGCCAATGCATAATATAATGGTTTCGGATGTCTGTCGCAGAAATATAATTCACCTGCTATTATCTTCGGTACCTGAGAAGGTCATAGTTCCTAATACGATTAGGGTAGGTAAATCGCCATACATCAAAGTAAATCAAGGAATATACTGGGTAGATACAGAAAGATTTTAAAAATTCTGACTTGAGATACATTCCCACGTATAACTGATATCAGCAAAAAAAAAAAACGTAACTGCACTTAGTCGAATAATCACAACCTCCATGGAAGAAATTACGTGTGCAATGTGTAGAAAAAAAAAATATATGAAGGTAAAAAACATGAGTAGGTACAACAATAACTTTCCAAGTAAGTGTATAATTAAAATCGAATTACAATAAAACAACTTTGTACAGTAAATCATTGAAATATTTACACATATAAATACAAGTATTAATTACTGTTCGGTAGTGATTTTAATAATGGGATAAAAAGAAAAAGAAAATCGGCAGAAACAACAATAAATCTTAGAAATTTATTGACACAGGTAATAAACATTAAATAGGTAAGTACACTCCTAGCATATTATTTTCACAATCAGACGAGATAGTCGAGTGGAACATAGTTCCAAACGATAGTCGTAAAAATACGTTTACAAATATAATTTCGAAATGAAAGTATTACAACTTAAAATATGAAAAAAAAAGAAAAGTACGATCAAATTAAGAATTGTAAATGGACTGAAATCATTTCTGGTAACTTGCGTGAGTATTACATGACTTACTGACCTTGCCACATTTTTGGCCAGTAAAACGCACATCTTTAATACTTCCAAATAGAAAAAAATTGACAGATTTAAAAAAAAAAATGCAGATTAACGAGGAAGAACTTAGCTTTTTATTTTGAAGACTTAGACAAATTTTTGGAAAAATATTTAAGAAGAACGAGAAAAAAGAAAGGCCCCCCCAGAAAAAGTAACTTCATTTTTAAGAGATCAATGGTCCACAAAGTTACTAGACATTCGAAATACATTTTATCTAATAGTAATAACAACATGTCTCATTATGACTTGGACTAAAGAAATCTATATCCCAATATAATGATCTGAAATTATTTCAACTGACAATGAGTAATCAGCCACTCTTCCAAGGTGGAAAGGTAAAAATAACACCAGAACGTTATGGAATACAAGAGAATAAATTCGAATCATTAAGCCTTTCGAATTCACCGTTGATTTTCAAAGAAGGTGAATTAATTTGGTCGATCTCCTCAATTTGCTGTCACTGCAGAGGATTTTATTACAACTTAAAGGTATAAATAAAGATACAAAAGTTTTAGTTTTTAGTTCAAAAGTAAAGCTGATGTAATAGGGAAACCAATAATTTGAATGGTTTCGTTTGAATTTTCCTTCACCATTCACCGTTACAACAAATGAGTAGATACGTAGCTTCACACCCAGAATTATATTTACTACACACACATACACGCACACGAATTAAATTAATAACTTGGGTTTATAGGTAAGTAGCTTGGAAACGATGCTAGAAATTGGGAAACAACTTTCATTCCAAATGAATTTGTCGAGTGAAAATACGCAAGAGAAATTAGGCTCAATTTTAATTTGTAGTAAAACTTACGAAGAATATCCGCACTGAAGAGAGTGTAGTGGAGGAGTTTACTGTATGTTGGTTTAACGTCACAAGGACGAATAAAATATCTCGTTGTCACACACCTTAGCTCTCACCTCGCTGCTAGACAACTGCTTGGCGTCGCCTCAACCCAGTATCTACAGTCATGTCGAGTCCTCTGCGCATCGCCAGTGCGCACAGGACTCGTGGCCACAGCCATGACACGTGGAGGAGTTTACTATGTTGGTTTAACATCACAAGGACGAATAAAATATCTCGTTGTCACACACCTTAGCTCTCGCCTCGCTGCTAGACAACTGGTTGGCGTCGCCTCAACCCAGTATCTACAGTCATGTCGAGTCCTCTGCGCATTGCCAGTGCACACAGGACTCGTGGCCACAACCATGACAAATTATTTTTTCGTCAGCTTTGTATTAGCGGCAATTACGAAGGTCATTTCTATACTAATTAACAATTAGGAAATGTATTACTATACGGGGTATAGGGAAATATAACTGAATTGAAGTTCAGTCTCGAATAAGTCAAACTGTTTAGGTTTGGGATTAACTGTTAGGTTAATTCTTAACGAAACTGTTAAGTGCGTACTACGTACGGATGAGAGTCATTGACTAGTGGAAGCGTGTGGGTTCGAAATTATATTTTGGTTTTCGAAACCAGGTTTCGATCTGCGAAATTAATTTTCAATTTCCGAAACTAAGTTTCGATTTGCGAAATTAAATTTCGATTGAAAACGAATTATTGAATTCGAGGTCCAGTGAAAAACACTGTGCTCCTGCTACCATGTAGTGGAGGAGTTTACTGTATGTTGGTTTAACGTCACAAGGACGAATAAAATATCTCGTTGTCACACACCTTAGCTCTCGCCTCGCTGCTAGACAACTGCTTGGCGTCGCCTCAACCCAGTATCTACAGTCATGTCGAGTCCTCTGCGCATCGCCAGTGCGCACAGGACTCGTGGCCACAGCCATGATAGAGAGTTGCCGTTTAGGCGGAGACTTTCGCAAAAGAAGGGTCAGTGGCTTATGGTAGGTAAAGCAACTTAACCAACAACGATGTATGATGTGGTGGAGCTTCTGATGATTGAAGGGGCAACGGTAAGAGACTTGGAAAGTTATTAAATTTTCATTTTTATCATTTTCAATATGATTTTTTTTTTCAGCTTATTTACACAGATAAAACAGCTCTGCTTGAGCCATTTGATAGATAGACTCACAGTCACCATACATAAAAAATTTGATCCCATTCGGTTGATGTTGGAATTTTTGAGAAAGTTTTAAGTAACAAAATTCTTCAAATTTATAATATTTTTCTGTATTTTTCAAAAATTAAAAAAAAAAATCTCGATGTGGGGTACCTTTTTTATTACTTTATTCAATTGCCTCATCAATTCCCTTGAAAAAAATCTCATGTAAGCTATCAACTTATCTCCCATAGATTTTGAGAAAATTTTTTTGAAATATTCAGGGCATTCCAAGGCCTTTTCAAAGGCAAAAAAAAATCAACGAAAAAAAATCAGAACTGCAAAAACCTGCAACAAAAGTTCCTGCATATTCCCACACGCCTATTCAATTTCCTCGCTAGTACTTGTGTACAAACAGATGCTTGCATAAAAATTAAAGGAAGTAACTTATTTAAATCATTGAGGCCTTTGAAAAGGCCTTGGAATACAGGGAAGATTTAAAAAAATTTTTCTCAAAATTTTGGGAATAGGCAAATGGGTTAAATAACATTTTTTTGAAGGAATCGATGGGACAATTGAATAAAGCAATAAAAATAGTACCCCACATCGAAAATTTTCTTGATATCTTTGAAAAATACTGAAAAATTGCATAAATTTTCAAGAATTTTCTTACTAACATTCTCCAAAATTCAAATATCATCTAAATGACACTAAATTTTTTGTGTATGATGAATAAAGTCCACCTATCAAATGAAGTAAGCTTAGTTGTTTTATCTGTGAAAATAAACTGGAAAAAAGAATCATAAAAATGAGAATTTAATAAATTTCAGTCTCATAGTGTTGCCCCTTCAATCGTTGGGGGCTGCAATACATCAAACATGTTGTGAGTTTCTTCACCTACTATCAATCTTTGGCCCCCTCCTGCGAAAGTCACTGTATAATTACGATAACAATGCCATCATATTAACACAAATAAGGGTAAGGATGATGACGATGATGATGATGAATCGAGGATAAAATATTAAAATCATCCTAAAAATGCGAAACACTTTATATATGTGGTCACGACTAAACAGCACGTGCCAGTGCGAATTATTCAAATCACATAAAATAAATAATCGTTCCTAAAATTTTACGACGAACTTAATTTTTTTTTCTCAAGCCAAGTAGAGGTGTTTTCAAAACCAGAATGTCAAGATAAAAAGTTGGCTAATTTCAACTCGTTAACCGAAAAATCACAATTAATCTGGGAAAAACGTGAATGGAATGCAATAATTCATGGTCCAACATTTTCAATAAAATACAATTAAAAGTACGTACCTAAATAACTAAAAGCAACACGATAAATCTTCGAGGAAATAAATAAAATTATAAATGCGGGTAATGGTTTCTTAGTGTATTCCACAAAGAAAAACTTCATGTTGGTATTACAGAGATCGGTAGTCTTATCACCAAAAATAATTTGGCACAGTGTAGGTTAAAATTATTTTTCCAAGATGGAGTTCATCACTATAGTGCATCAAAGTATATAAAAAACGCAAGTTTGTGTTCAATTATTTAGAAAACAAGATGAGCAAACACCAGTAAAAAACTGAATATAATGTTAGCTATGTTCGATGTGGGGAAAAATGGTGGTACTTTAGTTCTAACTTTTCGACGAATCCTTTTGATAGTGAGTTCTCACTCAAATTCTTTTATGTTTTAGTTCAGTAAAGAGACACAAACTCAAAAAATTTATAAGTAACTTTTTTGACACGAAGGGTATATGATATAAATATGATTATAATATGTTTTGCAGAGAACTTGTTATCTGAGAACTTACTCCTTGAGAGGAGACAGAAAGTCTCAAACTTTTCGAGAAATAAAGTTCTTCTCTGGTTCTGTCTTGGAAAATATGTAAAAAGCCTCTTTAGAAAACTAGTTCTACACGTTAATGAATCGAGGAGCCAGTTAGAGGCTACTCCAAAAGGAAGGGAACCTAAAATCACGTAAAAATACTTATGATTTCTCATGTGTGTGGGTGTAAATATTAATTTTTTTAAAAACTGAACTTACCGACATCCTACAATATGCCTCCATAATAAAATTAAATTCAGGAGCCGTTTCTCTGTTACTAAGAAGTGCTAAAAGTTCTCCACTTTCTTCCATATCGAACAAAAGTAAGCAAGCACCACGAATAGAAACATTATTTCTTGCTTATTTTACAGATAATAATGGGGTAAAAAATTACAAGAGATGATGACTTTTATTTCGAAATTCATTACACAAAATTCTCTGAAGGAGTGATTCAATCGAAAAATTTCATTTCATACGTTGTCAGAAAACACCATTGGAAGTGAATAACTTTTGCAGCTCTTCTTGAGCACAAAAGAACAGAGTAAATTCAGCATTTTTAAATTTGAATATTGAAGAAAAATTATGTTTTTTTTTTTTTAATACACTAGTGTGAAAATATACGGTACATATATGTATACTCGAGAATTGAAATCGATCACTAAATTAGACTCATTTTGAAACTACCCTACATTAGCAGTCGGCAGAAATTTACTAAAATACCATCAAATCGATTAAAACAGTCAAGTTACAATATTATTTCCACGTAACAGATGATATTTTTTCAACACGAAAAACTTTCGAAGAGAGAATCACGAACGAATTTTAATTTATTGCCACAATTTGATCGGACAAAAATGCTTTATTTTTGGTTCCCTTCTCAGAGTTATTCAACCAAATAATGGACGTGTGACACACACATAAACTTACTACTATTGATAGCGACCAACTTTTTGCCCATATATAGACACAGGATTCCACATTTGGTGGTTTAATTTATTTCAAACATTGACTCGAAAATCACTAACAGCGTCACTCTCAGTCTCAATAATTCAAGATTATAGAATGCCAATAACTTCATTCCCATCCAAATAAATCGAAAGATCACCCTTTATTTTTTTAATAATAAACTAAAAAGAAAGGGACAAAATGCAAGAAAATTGGAACAAAATTAAAAATACATGTTCTCTATCTACATACTCTACCTAGCATAATTGACAACGTACAAATCTTATAAAATATGGATTTTGTCACTTTTTTTCTCGGAAAAGTCAATGGTGCGAGATTTTAATTTTTCAGACACTTTGTGCTATTCCCCCAACATTTGACACGCACCGAATGCATTATTCGCCATGCATTTTCTCTCTGTCTGCTTATACGAGTACAAAACTCTACTGGATCGATAAATCTTTAGAAGCTGAATGAACTTCATACAGAAAACCTTCACTGGCTCGACAAACTGATGCATCTCAAGGTAATTAAATTTAAATAAGTAAAAATTTTGAGACACACCCACGGAACGCCGTAACTTCCACATAAATAAATTTAAATGAATTTTTTTTACAGGGAGGGGGAGATAGCTAAGGGCACAAAGTTCTGAAAAAACCACTATACCAACTCCCAAACACGGATCAAAAACCACTTCCAAATAAAAAATTGAAATTTTTTCTGAAAAAAAAAATCCATGACGAAACAATTAGTAAATCATGCGATGGTGAAATGCAAACAGAATAACTTGAATTATTGAATATGATCTCGATAATATCGAAATAGGAAAAAAACAAGTAAAAAACAAGAAAAAAACTAAGTTCGACTTTTAAAATAATAATCCTCCAAAAATTATGGTAGTATTTAGGACTTAAAATCCTTATAACTACCTCGGGGCAAACCACTTTTGAAAAATAAAAATTACGACTTCGAAACTTAAAATTATCTATAAATAATTTGTAGGTACAAAGGTAGCACAAATTAACTACTAGTGGAAGCCAAAGGTGACACAGGACTAATGGGCGAATGCGTTGAACCATGAAGGCAACCATTTAAAGTTATGATTAGTTTACGACTTCCTGCATGATCTCTATGTTCACATAACCATATTCCTTGCCACGTTCCCAAATTAAGTTTTCCATCTGTTATTGGAATGGTTAAGGAAGAACCCAGGAAACATGCTTTCACGTGAGCTGGCTAAGAATACGAATACGAAAAAAAAAGAAAAAGAAATTTAAATTTGCCGGAGGATTTTCACAAATCCGACCAGAGCACGAAAATCAATTTACCATGTCATCGGGTCCTTCGCAAGAATGTCTGTACGGTAAGCCCTGAAACAAGTAATCAATGACCATGAAAATGAACGCTCAACAATTTGATTTGCTTCGAATAACTTACTTCGGGAACAATTTTGTTTAGCATCATTTCCATATCGCCCCTGTAGTTATAAACAGAAAATTTAATAGTACCTACCCAGCTTACAATAAACATATGTATATACAGACTGGGGATAGGGGGTGTCGAGATCCTACCCCACCACTCAAACAAAACCGAAAAAATGCGAGAGAACGCAAAAAAAAAGCTTCACAAGAATTTTCTGGAATAAAAAATCACTTAGATTTTTTTTTTTTTACAACACCCACCGCTAAAACAGAGGTTATTGTAGGTATTAACTACACGTGAAGTGGGAGATTTTGCCCTGATGTCAAAAAGTAAAATTTCGCACGCAGCTTGGAACTTGGTTTGGTTAATAAATTACTGTTTTGGTTGCGGATGCGCATTATATCATCTTATCCAATAGTATGAAATGAAATTTCTGCTTTTTCTGATTTCGTGAAAAACTAATTGTCAAGTTTCCACTTCAATTGAACACAACATTTCAACTTTGAAATAAACCTTCCTTATTTCACTTAATGATTCCTCAGTTTCTATTTAAGCTAGACAGCTGCGATTAGTGTTGCTATAAGGAGGATAAAATTTACAAAATTTTAATGTAATCTTTTAATCTTTAGGTGTTTGAAAATGAACAAATGAAAAATAAAACTGGCCGGTTTCTGAAATCTAGAATCCTCTCCTCTTTCACTCAATCATTCCCCAATCGATATTTAAGCTGCAAAGCTAGGGTTGGCATTGCTGGAAAGAGGAAAAAATTTTCATTAATCTATTATTCATATAATTTTTCTATCATCTTCAGTAGTTTGAAAATAAACAAACAAAAAAAGGAAAACCAATTGAAAATTGGCCGTTTTTTGAAATCTAAAAACCTCTCTTCTTTCAAATTAATAAATCTACAGCCGCTATCAAAGCTACAAAGCTGGGGTTAGTACTGCTGGAAAGAAGAGAAAATTTATTTAAATTATTCCATCAAATTTTTTATTCAAACTTAGCTAGGTACTTGAAAATAAAGGAACAAAATAACACAAATTAATAGAAAATTTTCCGTTTTTGTATTGTTCAGATACATTTTCAAAAACATTTTTTCTTGGAAAAAAAAATTTTTTTCTGGGAGACAGGGTGTTGCAAAAATAGTATGTGACATTTGTGCGAAGTAGGTGATTGTTACTTGTGTAAAATCACTTACTTTGCGCACTAGTATCAAAGGATATCAAACTGTATAATAAAGTTTGGATTTTAAAGGTGCTGTTCCGAAAATACAGCTTTGGATTTTGGCTTATGGGTGAGCCAATGTTTTTTTACTCGCCTCTTGGGACAAGAAATTTTATATTTCAATATTCTTAGGTATTTTTGCTTTGGGAGCATAGTATTTCCACCATAAATGCCAATTGGCATCCATCGCTATCGCTCAATGATGAAGTAATAGTCAGCCTTGCCTGAGACATGTCCCATGAGGTCATGTTTGAGAACTTTTTTAAAAGCGAAGTTCAAACTCACTTCTCTATTCTCCTATGCACAAACTATATTCTGTACAGCAGGGAAATTTCAACTTTTAGTGAATAAATCAAGAGAAAAAGTACAAACTATAAGACAGTGTTTCCCTTGATCAACTTTTTAGGTATTATATCAAAGAGAATAAATCAGTGAGTATAACCGGTCATTTGACTTTTTTTTTCCAGTTTTTGATGATACAAGATGAACAGATTACAGGTTTAATTATTACACAGATGGTGAGATCTTTTGGGCAGATGCAGGGGGATGGTCCATGCTCTCTATGGCATGCTACTTTAAGGGTAATGACAGAGGGAGAACTAAAGAGGGTGGGGCTTGATCCAGCCGCTGATATTTCTAAGAATAGCTGAGAATCAGTGATTGAGAAACAGAAATGGAAACCAAATTTTTTGGAAACAGAAATCATATTTTTTCCAGCTGGAAACTGAAATAAACAGAAACACTAAAATTCTGGAATGGAAACTGTGGGAACTGGGCGAGTTACCACACTTCAGAAGGAAAAGTCGTGTCCCAATAAGTCTACGTTGTTTGGTGTGTAGGCAGCCAACCTGTGTAGCGTACAGTGCCGGGAAACTGCGGGTACTGTAGGGCAAATGTAGCTCGTATGGCGCGGGTATATGTGGGCCACGCCTAGCTACGTATAAGCGAGTGGCTACGTATATATTTACGTAGCCCGCTTCGTATGCGACTGCACATCGTCTATATAGACGATGTGCGAGTTCGTAGTTTATTAATTGTTGATACGTCGATCTTACGATCGACGTATCACCTATCGGCGGAGGCAGAGCCTCACGGTAGGACGAATCCCCACAGAAACCAAACTGGAAACAATTAACCAATTATTTTCAACACCAATAATGGAAACATAATGGAAACCAAATGATCAATCCATTTCCATTATTTTGGTTTCCATTTCCATTATATTTCCTTATTTTACTATAATTTTTCATTCAGTTTCCATTTTGGGTTCCATTTCCATTTAAAAACATTCTTTTCTTTTATTTAGAATTTTTCAAATCCTATTCAAATATCAATATATCGATATTTTTTAAATATTTCCTAAAAAAATATAAATTTTTTTTTATATTTTTCTCCCAGATCAAAATTAATCTGGTGAGAAATGGAAATGAGACAATTCATCATTTTATTTATGTTATTGTCTTGAAACTAATTGGTTAAATGTTTCCAATTTTGTTTCTATTTCAGGATTTTAGTTTTATTGTTTATTTAAGTTTCAATTGCAAAAAAATTCGGTTTCCATTTCCATTCCTCAATCTTTGCTTTTAGCTTTTGACTTTCAGCAAGTTTGATAGATGAAAGCCCTGCATTTACCTCAAATAATTAGTTCAGTTCTTTTCGACCATCTGTTGTGAAAATTTGTGAGAATTCTACAGGGATTGGCCAATGAAAGAGTCTCATCTAGTGGCAAAATTTTTAACCAATTGTACGAGTGATCAGTCTTTTTCCTCCCATAGAGCCAATGTATTTTGGACAATTTCCAAAAATTAGCCAAAAATTAAATTTTTTGAATTTTCAGATGCAATTGAAGCTTGAAGTTAACAAGAGATTAAATCTTCTTTTTTAAATAGGTGTAAGAAGGAAAATCCTACATAATTATATGCATTTATGTAAACATGGAAAAAAGTAGTTTTTTTTTATGTAATTTAAAATTAAAAATCGTAGTGTTATAAAAAAAATGCATCTTTTTTCAAGTCTATATAAATTTCTTCAACTATGAGCAATGTTTTTTCATTCAGTTTTTCAAAGAGGTCTTATCTTTCATTTAGCTCAAATTTTGCTTAAAAATAGGAAAAATTCAATTTTTGGAGAATTTTTGAAAGTAGTCAAAAATACATGGGCTCTTATATGTAGAAAAAAAACACTGTACACTCATTCCTTTCTCAATTGCACAGTTGATGTTACACACTCTGAACCTGAACAGTCCCACCTGTTCTTGGCAAAAACTAAAGCATAGTTTACATGACGCTGTTTTACCAGTTGGTGGTGAAAAAGTGTGTAAGTAGCTGGTAAACCAACTCATGTGAATAAATACTAGCTCGCTTATTTATTCGCTGCTTATTTATTCGCTCGTTGGTGAGCTGAGAATGGGGAAGTTGAAAATTTTAAACTTTTAACCTGGGTCATCAGCTGCTTTCAGAAGTTTGTGTACCAGCTCCCTGTAAATTAGGATGCTAGGTTTATATATTTTTTGTAACATAAATAAGATGTGTGCAGAGCTGCAAATGTTGCAATATATCTTACCTACTATAGAAGGTATTATCCTTTGTTTTGGATTTGTTGTGTTGGCATTTGGAACAAAAGTTTGCATCTGTCACTGTGGCCCAGCCTGGCAGTGAAGCTACAGCCTCTCAACCTAGAGTGGCAGGTTCTAATCCCAATCAGCACAATTTTGTTTGAATTTTTTCTTTTAATTGGGCACATATTTCTATTTTTAATTTTATTAAATGATTTAAGGTGAGTGGTTAGGTGAGGAGGGAGGTGAGTTGTTGTTTTATGCCTTTTTTTTCAGTTTTTAAAGTTGTTTTAATATTATAAAAAGTTTGAAGTGTGTGGTTCGTTTGAGATGTTGAATTTTTTGGGCAGATGTGGAGGGGGCCAGTGGAAATAATGGTGGATGGTCTAGAGCAGCTAGGCTGAAGTCCAAACCCCAGGAGGACACTCTGTTATTGCCAATATATAAGTGGCATGTATTGGCAAAGGTCCCCCGCATTGTCTGAAAGATTCCTCCGCCACTATTATACTTATTATTTACATCCCAACACAACATGTGATAAACACAAAAAAAAATTTTGAAATAAAATCAGCGAAATATGGGTGAAGAAGGAGAACTGGCAATGTAAATTTCTAATTTATCAAAAAAAAAAAAGGTAAAATTTATAACAACCTTACTTTTTTACAGCTTTTTTACTAGTGTTGTGGTAACATATTACAGTGATGTTAAATATCGATAAAATATAAAAATATAGTATCAATAAGTATCAATAATTTGATGTCAAGTATCGATAATATTGACAACCATCAATACTTTTAGTTAGTTAAGTTTTTTTAACTTTGATTTGAGTTTTGAATGCTATCAGTGTTTCAATTGCATTTTCAACAAAGTAATTCATTGTTGTCAATATTGTTGTGATGGAAGATAATAAGGAGCAAAAGCAAAGTAAGGATTCCCCACCAAGCTTTCTGCCGAATAGGGAAGTAACAACCATATGGCAGAATTGGTAACAACCCAGGGAAGCATATTTTAGGGAATAGCAAAATTAGGTGGAGAAAAAAAGTAAGAAAACTTTGAGAGTGTAACTTTAATAGAAATTCCAATTTGCTAATTCATCCACAATTCAAACTTCTAAGTTTAATCTTGTATGTAAATGAAGACAGAGTCCCATATTTCACAAAATTATGAGAAAAACTATAGTTTTCTTAGAACTGGGGAAAAACCTCTTTTCTAGGAATTCTTTCTTTTCCACTTTTCTCAGAAACTACTACACTAATAGACACCAAACTACAACCAGACAACCTGTTCATATAGAAGACTGCCTTTCCTGAAAATTTCAGGCTTATCCTTCTGCTGGTAGTTTTCTCTAAAATGAGATCAAATAATTTTAACTCCAGCAACTTTTTTCCCAGTTTTCTTGGAAACTATACTAAACTAATAGATACACAGATCTTCAATTATACTTGCACTTATATAATAACAATCTTTCATGAAAATTTCAACCCCATCCTTTTTGTTTGATTTTCTAAAAACTTTTTTATATTTTTCAGTTTTTTCAGAAACTATTAAACAAATAGACAGCAAACTCTTGTTAGAGCTTTGCTCTCTGTAAGCACTTTTTTGTGAAGATTTCACCCGTTTCTTTTGTAGTTTTTTCAGAACCGTACACAATATTACCAACAGCAATTTTTCTTTTCCAATTTTCTCTAAAACTAATCAACTAATAGGCAGCAAACTTCTGTCATACTTGAGCCTATACGAGGAAAATTTTTGGTGAAAACTTCAGTATGATCTCTTTCTCAAAATCCTAGAAAAATCACTTTTCTATGAATTGTTTGTTTCTCAACTTTCTCCAAAACTACTGAAAAAATAAGGACCAAACCTCTTCCAGAATTGTTTCTATATAAGAAATATCTTTAGTGAAAATTTCACTCCCATCTATTTGATAATTCTCTTTAAACTGTGAACACAAAATTATATTTTTTCCCCCATTTTTCTCCAAAACTACTGAACCAATGATCACAAAAATCTTATATCAGATTTGGTCCCATATAAGGAATACCTTTTGTGAAAATTTCAGCCTTATTTCTTTTGTAGTTTTCTTCAAATTGTGAACCCAAAATTTTAGGGGATACTTTATATTGGTAAGTAGGTATCTTAAAACAAAAACAAAACTCAAGATGGGAAAATGGAACCAATCATTTTCTTTTCTTATAAAACAGATAATTTTCATCATTTCCACCCCTAAACTTTTTTTGAGGTCAGTTTTAATACCCTATTGGCAAGCAAACAGGGTAAAAGTCAATAAAAAATAATGCTAATGGGTTGTGTAAGGCGCACTATTTTAGGGGTGTCCAAAAGGTACTCCACCCATGGTGGCAGAATAGCTTGCAACAGCCCTGCCATTACAAACTCCACCTCCAAAATTTGAGTTGGAATCAAAATAATCAATATTTTATTGATAGTGGAATCAGGTATCAATACTTTTTGATACAGAGTTATCGATAATATTGACACTTATCTTCGAGGATATATATATGATGGAGACAACACATGGGCAGTTTTGGTGTCCAACCTATAGAAAGCGTGTCTACAAACACCTGTACTTCCATCTAAATATCTGATTGGAAGAAAATCACGGCACGTGTATTTGTTTATAAACACTGGCATACGAACTACCTCACTTTTACACTGATTTTTGATTCTAATTGATTAAAGTGTAGAGTCTGGGGTATTTCATAAGCCAGCACATGGCATCTATTGTCTGGACACTCAACCCCATGTTAAAAATGTTACATGTCATCTCCATAATATATATATCCTCGAAGACACTTATTGATTAATCAACCATCACCTTCAAGGATATTTATATATATGATGGAAATGATATGCTGTACTTCACAATGGGATTGACTGTCATTAACATCTACACTGAGCATGTATACACTAGCATACAAATTACTCCACATCAATCAATATAGACTAATCAGAATAATCAGATTTTCCAGAATGGGGTAATTTGTATGCCAGTGTTTGTAAACAAATACATGTGGTAATCTTTTCCTCCAATCAGATTTTTAGAAAGCAAAACATATGGCATCGGCAGCGCTATCCATAGATGCAACACCAAAACCACTACCTATTATGTTCTCTCTATCATATATATATATATATATATATATATCCTCAAAGGCCATTATTAAAACATAAAAACCAAGCTGGTTGAATCAGAGTTAGTAAACCAGCACACCAGCAGCTGGTCAATAAGTGTTGTGTAAACTATGCTTGCTTAAAAAGAATGTTGAAATTTTCTTCACAACTAATCCCAGCAAACTGATAAAATGAACAGAGCTAATATTTTATTTTCGCTCCCAGACTTTGAAAAACCCCCTCTGAAGATGAATCTTGCCCCTGCGTATGGCTTGGTTTTCAATAAAAAAAGGATTACCTGACATCTGGATCCCAACTCTCATTCAGAGCTAAACTGGCAGATGTATGCAAAACTAGAATATTTTCAATCAATTAGATAGATAGTCACCTTTAGAGTACATCGAAAAAGAAAAATGATTCTTACTTTGCAAATGGCATAAACCTACAGAGAATTGGCACAATTCCGGCATTTGTCTCAAAATTTCTTCAGTAACCAAATGGACACCTCTGTGTTGCGGTCTCAAGTTCATTTTTCGTTGAAACCAAGAGTTTCCGATTTGCATACCTCTCGTGGACGATGCCATTGTAAGGAATCAGTTATCTACGATAATTATCTACAACGTGATAAAAATAGTAACATTGAGTTATAGACGTGAATTTTAAAAGATTTTCATCGCCAACTGGTCGAATTTATGAGAATATAAAAATTAATTTAATAAATTAATCAGTTTAACACAAATTAGTGAGAACTGAGAACATTCTAAAACACATCAACATTCAGTAATCTTCAAAATTTTTTTGTTGAAAACAAACCTTAAAATAAGTAAAACCACAAAAATCACCCATTCACTAGAAACATCGTCAAATTCAATGCTCAGGTTCACAGCTTTATTGGTTCTTGGGAACGGAATTATAGAAGACTCGTTCGTAATTTTTCGGTACCACGAGCACGAGCATAAAGTTGCAGGTTTTCAACTTAATCGTGCTGATTTTTAAGTATGAAGCTTTTATCAGGAGTTATCAAATCAATTTTCAAGACAAAATTTGCGTCCTACTTACTCAGTCTTAATCTTCAACAAGATATTCATATAATCTCAGCGACCAGCGCCATCCTATAAATAAAAATCTATAAAATATGGTGAAACTCTGAACAGAACTCCGGCTCGAACTGTCCGAACTCCGAAGACTAAATGATGTGAGGCGATGAGTACGAGGAACGAAAAAGAGTAAGAGAGAAGTTTTCACAATAGAATTTATTAGCAGACTAAAAATATAATTTCAAGTAAAATACGAAATGGCGAAGCAACAGCGTTATCGGTTCGAGAGTAGTAGGGGAAGCACTTTGTGACGAGAGTGTACGTGTGACATATATATATATATATATATAGATTGACGTGGTGATGATAATGAAGAATGAGATAAGGTGGGATTTCGTGTCAACACCAAAGCCCGTATACACAAATGTCACTTTCAAAACACTTAAGTTTAAGTAAAGTTTTGTAAAGTGTACACTTTCCACAATTTTTGTATTCAAGAAACTCCCTTTATGTTTACTTTTCTTAATCATCACTTACCCCGTATTCAAGAACAACAAATATAATGAAGAAGGGTGCTAAAAAAAATGCGAGGTTGTTGATCATTTTCTCAACGAAGCTTACTTAATATAAGAAAATTAAGATTGTTTTTAATATTTCACTCAGTTTTGAGTTGCATCTCTAATTCCATAGCCCAAAGATGAATTTTTCTAGATGAGAATTCATTCATTCAACGTTTGCTCCATTTTCCTTTGTTAAAAATTAAATTTAGAATGAATATTTTTAAACCTTAATTTATCTATCGAACAAAATAATTATTAATAATTGAAAAAAATAAAATTATTATTGCTCATTAAAATATTTAGTACTGTATCTATAAGACTTCAATAATGAATGAAAACACCAGGTATCAGAAATGAATTTAAAACAATAGATTGTGTTGTATTTACTTTCTAAATTTGAAAAACCTTCGTAACATGAACCTCCGTGAGCTTATTTTCTTACTGATTTTAGTTATAGCAATTATCCTTTTTCTTCTGTGCGAGCTAATAATTTCTCAAGTATGACGTCTAATATTCTTCATAAAATTTGTTTTACCTCTTCCATTGCATGTAGTTCTATTTATCATTGAACTACTCGAAAATTGCTCTGTTGTTAGATTACTAGGGGAAAAATTGTTTGGTTCGATTCGTCGCCGTTAAATTATATAGGATTCAGGTATGAATCGAAGAGAATTCATCTGCGAATTCTTTTTGATTCGTCGTTAAATTAATCAGGATTCAGCGACAAATCGAAGAGAATTCATCTACGAATTCTTTTCAATTTGTCGCCGTTAAATTAATTAGGATTCAGCAACGAATCGAGAATTCACCTACGAATTCTCTTCGATTTGTCACCCTTAAATTCATTATGATTCAGTGACGAATCGAGGAGAATTCACCTACGAATATTAAAAAGGAATAAATGCCGCTATTTAATTTTAAAAACACTTTCATTTTGTAAAATGACAATGCAAATATCAGTATATGCAGTCCATTATATATATTGTCGAAGTATTTCCTGATAGAGGAATAGACGAACAAAATTTATTTTTTTGAATGGAATACCAATATGGTACAGCTACGAAATTAAAAAAAGACAATCACTGTATGATCTAACATGTTGCCAATTCAGATGTGGATCAGCTGGACTCAAATTTGAACTAATTTTAATCACCTGCCTTCTCATCCATGCCTGCAGCCTTTTTCAGTTTGAATTTTTTTGGGAAATGAAATAAATCCCATTCTACGATGAAAAAATAATTAATAAACACTAGTAACCTTCGAAAAAAAAATCTAAAATATGATAAAGGGTGGTTGATAAAACGTAAATGAACTGAGTTCTGTTCTTGATATGCTTTTGGATGCACTTTTTTTCTGTAATGAAAAGGAGAATGAGAAAAGCCAGTTTTTTCCATGTCCAAAAAAGATTCTGTATTTTTCTTAGTGAAGTCAGTGGTCATTTTTTCATTTTTTATGATTTTTCATTTTCTTCTAATTCTTGAATAATTTCTCAAAAGTATGGTTTCTATAAAAATTTTGAATCAGCTATTTGATAGACATACATATGGTTGATTTTTCCAAGTTACTATTGGATTAGGTCCCTGGTTCACAGTTGCGTGTATATGGGAAATATATCTTCCCAATGCTTTTTTTTGTGATGGTACACTAAACATTAGTAAGTACATTATGTTTTAAATACCCACTTGTAGACCTATTATGTACTGTATAAGAATATTAACAAAATTTTCATGTGACCTCTTTTCAAAAAATCGTATCTACGCCACTGCTTGTTCAAGTCACATTTTTTATGCAAAAAACAGTTTGAAGTAGAACCATCAAATTTTGAAAAGTTCTCGCATTAAAAACATTATAATCCAAACAATTTTTTTGCTGGTGTGTGAGGCTAGTATTAATGCTGATTTTTCTCATAAAACAAAATAATTGCTAGCTTTTGGATTATCATCAGAGGGTACCTAGCCTGTAGAAATATTGCTCATAAATGAAGATCAATTTTCATTAACCTACAGTGAAAGAATTTTCAAAAAATATTCCTTCTTTGTTTTCGAGCTATCATAATAATAATCAAGGATCATTCTGTCATATTAGCAAGAAAAAAAAAATCCGTTTCACAGTAGAAGAAAAAGAGATTTTTCAAAAGTTGATATCCGATGAACCAGACATTATCTCTCGAAAAACTGATGGAATCAGTTTACGTAAAAAAAGAAGCCGCCTGGTAAGGAGTTTTGGAAAAATATAACAACTCATCAGAAACTAGTAATGTAAAATTATGTTCCCTAGTATTTTCTGGGATGTGCTATTATATTTGAATATTTTTTTTTTTATTAATCCACACTTTATTTTTGGCCAGCAGAGAAATTTAGTGCAGTTAAAGAAGTTGCTAGAAAATTCTAAAAATGAGTATAAAAAGCAACTAACAATGGCAAAAAAAGAGGCTTTAAAAACTGGTGGTGGTGTAATAGAAGAGGAATTCATCCCAGACCCAAATACAGAAGCTCTGCTCGATTTTGTAGACATCGAACTAAGAAATTCCAAAGACAGTGACACAATCATGTTGTCTTCAAAAAATCAACCAACACAAGGAACAGCAGGAGCAGCAGTAATAATAATTGAAGAAGTACCTAAATCATTAATTACCCTAGAAACTCTATTTGTATAGGTAGTCAATATACAAAAATGAAACTATATTCATAATAATAATAATAATAATAATATTATTATTATTATTATTATTATTATTATTATTATTATTATTATTATTATTATTTTCAGATTCCATCCCCAAGAATTGAAACTGAGTTGGAAGTTGTTTCCAGCCTAGAAATGGAATCTGATGAAGAGATTATTTTTTATTGATTTAAAACAGTTTTTTATTTTCAATAATTAAAAATAACTTCTAAAAACAATATTTTAGGAAGAAAAAACAGGAAGATTGAGACAAAGATCTTCAAGGAATAAAAAGCGTTCCAGGGAATCGGTCACAGATGAACTATGCAAAAGAAAAAGAGATTTGATGATTAAAGAATTTAAACTGAAAGAAAATTTGATAAATGAAAAAATGAAATCCGTGAAATTAAAAAATACATCCATCAATGCAGAAATAAAAGCAAGTGAGGTAATAGAGCTGTATTATAAGACAAAATTGAAAAACTTGACCAAATTTTAAAATTTTCTTTTAAAAGTTAAAGTATTAGCATTTTTATTTTTTCAAATAATTTTGTTTTTGTATTTTTATGATTTACTATTACGTCAAAATATAAAGCTGAAAACTAACAGCAACTTTATACCTATACAGGTACCATCCGTTTCCCTAATTTTTATTAACCATGGAGTTTAATTATTGTTCTGTTGGAAAATGTTAATTTGATTAATTATGTTTTCATGTTAAAAAGGAAGTTTTTTGATGTGCTAAATGAGAGATTTAAAGTAATTTGTATCACAAAAAGATATTTGATGAATCCAATACTTACATTAAAATAATTAATTAATGGCTGCGATTTATTCATTCAGGAAAATTATGTATTTGCTTCAAACATTGTTGGAATCTTGTTCCAATTTTACCAGAGGGCATATAATAAATGTCTAAAAAATATGAACGCAATTATTTTTAAATACAAGCTTTGGTACAGTTTATAATAAGGACAGTTTATCGACGAAAGAATCTTTCAATAAATTGAGCCTTAATAACATTCCCACGGATACCTCTCTGCTGATAATTTGCTACATCCGGTTGAACAAAATGAGGCATGTCTTTGACAATTTCTGGTTCCAGCTCATTCATGGTAATTGCAATATTGTGAAGAACAGCCACTGCTGGGACAATTAGTAATATTGTTTCTATTTTTGTTGATAATTTCGAGGACAAGCAATGAAATCTTCGTTTCAAAATGCCAAAAAGACTGAAATTTTGAAAATTTACTTCATATTTATGCATCAGTTTTCAGGTACAATGCGTACTATTGGAAATGTATGAAAGAAAAAATTATAGGAACTGCAACTGAAAAACCTTAATGAAAAAAGTACGATGTTTATGATTTTTAATGGGGAAAAAACCTTATTCTGCTTACCATCATAATAAATTTAAAAAAAAAAACAAAAAAAACAAAAAAAAACAAAAAAAACAAAAAAAACAATGAATGTTTACAAGATTTCCGTTAAGATTGATATTTCTACTTGTTTTGGCCAAAAATGTACTCAAATTATCACATAACTCTTCCATCCCGGCATTCAAGGGCAGTTCAACAATATTTATATATGAAAGTTTCTAATATATACCGCTCCACAGTATTTCTGGTTGAAATTTGTGCTCTATTGTATCTTTCTTGCGCTTGAGTGGTTGGATTTAAAACAGGCGTGAAAAGGTATTGTAACTGGGGATAGCCATTGTCTCCGAGTAGAAAACCTGTGTGAAAGATTTTTTTTTTAATTGATTAGGAAAAGTGAATTGCTTCTTCCTTCCATTTACTAACCATCCAATCTATTCTCTTCTAGGTTAATTTTTACCGCACTGTTGGCAAAAATTTGACTGTCATGCGCTGACCCAGGCCACTGACAAACAATATCATATATTTTCAGGTCTGGCCCTCCAATAACTTGCACATTTAAAGAAAAGGTTCCTTTTCTGTTACAAAAATCTTCACCTCTATCTTTTTGGGGGCACATGATGGGGATGTGTGTACAGTCAATGCAACCAATAACCCCTGGGAATCGACGTATACGATAGAATTGATCCTTCACTTCGTTTAAATATTCAGGGAATTTAATGTATCTATGTCGTACATCGCATATAGTTTCTGAAATTCTCCGAACAATTCTTGAAACAGTTGGCTGTGATATTTCATGTAAGTCTCCGCAAACAATCTGAAATAAATATGAATTTTCTCGATCCAATTTAAAGATTCAATTTTACATTTCATTTATTTATTATATTCAAATTTTTTGAGCACTTGGAAGTCTCCAGTTGCGTAAAATCTCAATACAGTCAGTAGTTGGAGCAGCGGGGAAATTGGAAGACCTCTTGACGAAGTTTTTCTTAACCTTGGCAACACCAGAGGCATCAAAATATCTCGAACAACTTCCTTCCAAAACCTGAATACCAACCAGAATTAAGTTCTTGACACAACTGCTAATGTCTGGCCTTTATTTATTGTTTGCTACCAATAATGAAGGCAGAGATTTTTGGCTGATAAAAACAATTAGGTCACCTCTACTAGTATGTACAAACATGATCCATTTGGATCGGATTCATATATAAGTACCATCAAGTTAACTTGTTCTAAAAAAATAATAATTTTCAAAATTTATCGAGCAAGATCTAGAGACTAAAATTATTGAAGATACTTAAACAGTTTTGATGTAAAATTTGACATTATTGACATTCAAGCCTACACGATGAAGGAAAAAATCATCGACATCGATATAATTCCAGTAGCCTATTAAATTTACAAATATACTAATCTCTCGTACAAAATGGCACTCGTAGTAAATACCGAATTGCCCGCCAAAAAATAAAAATATGACGTTGGGAAGTTTACTCACAGTAGACGACAAAATATTTTAACTGGAAAATTTATTAACTCAAAAACAGTTAAAATATCTAAAAGTACAAGTTAAATAATTTTTGGAAGGTAACCTGAATGTTCTCTGAAACTCAGTTTCTCCAAAACTATCCAATGGATTGCTATAATCCGGAATAATTCGCGGTACTTGAATATAATCTAAAAAATTGATAATCCCTATTTCATCAATAATTAAATCCGCCATCGTTAATATTTATTTTATTATATGAAAAAACTATCGTTAGGCAAAAGAACAATGAAAAAATTTCAAAATGGTGAAACTGCCATCATCTTTCGTTTACTTTGATTTTACAGTAGAATTTATTGTTGATGATGAATTTTAATCAAATTGAAGTAGTTCACTAGCGCTGCCAAGCAGAAATAGATAGAAACTCACCTCACTTATTATAAAGTGAAAGAAAAGTGTGCTAACTGATGTGAGGCGTACAGAACGAGGATCGAAAGAACTTGAGACTTCTGATATTATGGAGGTTTATTACACGAATGAATAATACATTATAAACAAAATATGAAATGGCGAAGCAACAGCAATATCGTATCGAGAGTAGTAGGGGAAAGTGTTAGATGTCAGTAGTTGGTACTACTGCAATCAAGATCTCCCACAGTCAAGTTCTCGTCGTTTTTATCTGTGTCTTTTCTTCTTTCTGTTTTCTGGTCAAGAGGTGACGCTCACTCAACCTTGTTGTATTCAATATGGCGATAAGACTTTGATTATGCCTGTTTGTTCTTTTAATAAATTAAGTTGAATTACACAGTGTTTCTCAAGTTATTGATGAATATATTCAAGTTATTCAAGTAAATACATATTTAAACCAAACTCAGTTGTTCGTAATTGGTGTAGGTTTTAAATATAAAGTGATAGTAGAGTTCAAGTGTGTTCGCGTGTTTGCGCCTTTGTTATTGTCAAGAATCACGTTCGTATTTTATGTTACGAAAAAATTTCAAGTACGAAAATTAAGATTGCGTAATTATTCAAGTTCGAGTCTCAAGAAATTCGCGGGTTGTGTTTGCCGTTTTCGTCTTTTATTTTATGGCTCCGAAAACACGCAAAGGCCGTTCTCAAGTTCCTGCTCTTCCGGTCACGAAGAAGAAACAGGCTTCGAAAATCAAGAGGGTGTCATTTAATCCGGTTGTGAATACAGTGACAACCGATACGATAGACGAGATCGTACAAATTCAAGATTTACCGCTCGTTCAAGAACTGTCAGATATGGCTGGTGAAATCAAGACTACGTCGAGTATTATGGCTGAACCGACAATTACCGTTACCTTTTCGGATTCCGGAAAAATAGTCAAGAAGGTTCAATCAAACCAATTGTCATCACCTTCCATCGAGCCGAATCAAGATAATGTTATACCGCTACGTATGCTAAGTCAAGAAATCTCGTCTACGTCGTTCTCAAGTCCGTCAAGCAGTTCGTCGAATCAAGTAGAAATATCAAGTTCAAGAAATTCACCGTCTGCCAGGTCTTCGATCTCAAGTCAAGTAAATATTAATAAAAATTATTCAAGTGTAATTTTAGATATTAAGTCGTCGTCGAATGTCGATAGCATGATCGTAGATTCCGCTTCAAACGCACTCGCGGCACTTGATTTTTTGAAAATGTCGCCGAAAAGTCAGTTCGCTCCCCCTCCCGGACTAACTAACGTCGGTCAAGAGTCAAGTTTTGGTCAAGCACCAAATTTTCAAGAATCAAGAGTAGGCTTCATGCCTACACCTCAAGTATCAAGTTACCCTGCGGCATTTCAAGACTCAAGCTCATTTGTGCGCGATGCGAATCAAACGCTATCGGGTAACATGTATACTCCAACGAATACTTCGTTTCAGTATCAATGTTACCCGACGATGGGCCAATTTCAAATGGTTCCATTGATTCCATTGCGTACATATGGGAACAATGAAAAGCTTAAGGGTAAGCAAAATTTCAAGATGTGGGAGAGGGATATCAAGAACGACTTAGTGGCGGCAAATGCGATTGAGTGGATCGCATTTCCTCGAGCTGAACACCTCAGTCTACCTGAGAACATTCGCCGAGGAGTCGATGCTCAAGTTCAAAACCTGATTCGGATGAACGTAGCGCAACCGATCAAGACGCTAATTTTTCACCTCGAATCAGCGTGTGAAATTTATCAAGAACTCAAGAGGCAGTACGGTAGCAAGACGATTCATGACATGATTGCTGTCATGAACCGTCTTGATGAACTCAAGTATGTAGACAATACCGAATTAATTTTGTTTTTGTCTAAATTCGATGCCGCTCGACGAAGTCTGGTGGAATTTGGTCAAGTTTTTCCACCCTCCTTCTGGTTAATCAAGCTTATTCAAAAATTAAACCCTTCGTTCGAGGCGGTCATCGACACCTTATGTGCACGAGCAGGTGAAGACCTGTCTGAGGAGATGCTACGTACATCCCTTTTGGATTACGTAGAGAGGAAGAAGTCGACTACTGCTAAACCGACGGAGAGTGCTCCGAAACATCAAGAGTACGCACGGAAAGCAGCGTCAACTCCCTCTACACCTCAGTCAGGTAAATCACCTGCTCCCATATCAAGTTCTTCCTCAAGTAATATTATGTATAAGTCCATCGACGAATCAAGCAATAAATCAAGTATCAAGATACCATCTACAGTCCCCGCGAAACAAAATCAAGACGTCAAGAAAGAAAATCAAGAGAAGAAAGTACGCTGTAAGGATTGCGGCTGGAATGGGCATACCGCGGATAAATGCTTCAACGGTAACAAAAAGGTTTGTTACCGGTGTCAAAAACTGGGACATGAAGCTCGCAACTGTCCTGCGCCGCAACCGGATCCGAACAGTATCTCAAGTGAGTTACATTTAATTAATTTAAATGTAATTAATAATCAAGATTCTTTAAATCAAGATTTACGTAATCAAGATACCGATGTTTTCGTGATTGATAGTGGGGCAACAAATAATGCTGTAGCTCACATTTACCAAGTTTTAAACTATCGAGCTATCCCGAAAGATAAAACTTTGGGACAAGCTGGTAAAGATAGTGTATTAAAGGCTACGGGTGAGGGTATAATATTATTTACCTTAAATCACGAATCGTCGTCAAGAATATTTACCTTTATTCTAAGAGAAGTCCTAGTAGTTCCCGGTCTTGCAAATGGGCTTGTTAGTGTTAACCATTTTGTTAAAGACAATAATATCAAGTTACTCTTCGAGTCTAATCAAGTTACATTTCACAGGCAAGAAGAGGTCGGGTTGAATAAACCCCTTATCAAGATAATCTCAAGTCAAGATAGATATCAATTTGTCCCTTCAAGTATGAACAAAAATATCAAGAACTACAAAAAGGCTTTATCAAGAATATTTAAAGGTAAATCAATTTTATTATCTGAATACACTAATGATCCGAGTTTATCAGAAATTGCTGATCAAAGTGGTCTGGGTAATAAAAGTCAAGTCAAGTCCCCCAAATCAAGTAAATCGTCTGGTAACAATAAGTCTGATTGTAATGGGTCTAATGTTGCTACTGATGGTTCTGATGTTGATGACTCCTGGATCAATGAGTTTGATAAAATGGAGTTAAGTAAAAGTCAACAAAATAAATCAAGTAATATCGATTCCGCAAATTCTGGTAAAATTGTGCAGGATTCGAAGGGGGTATCAAGTCAAGAAAATTCAAGTAATGTTAAGAATAATTCGATTTCTTTACCAGTTTATCGTACGAAAACTGGTAAAAGGAAAAATCGAAAAGTCAAGAAAATGATAAGTGACGAACAAAGAACAAAATTGGTGAATGAAGGGAATATTTGGCATCGTAGGATGGGACATATTTCCTCTCCAAATTTATATCGTCTTCGTTCTGTTGCTATTGGTGTCCCGGACATAATCTGTCCGGACACATTTCAAGATTGTCAAGTTTGTAACCAAACAAAAATGACTCGTAAATGTTTCGATAAAGATCGTGAACGAGCTTCAAGACCAGGTGAATTAATTCACGCTGATGTGATTGGCCCAATCTCTCCCCCTACCTTTGCCAAGAAAAATATTTATTTACTAGTATTTTTAGACGATTATACTCGTTATATTAGTATTTTTGCTCTCAAGAAAAAGTATGAAGTGACTAGGTTTTTCAAGATGTATGTCAAGAGAATTAAGGCTCAATTCCCTCAAGAAGGTCAATGTAAAACTTTACGTTGTGATAATGGTTCTGAATTTGTTAATCAGGCCATGGATCAGTTAATCGAAGAATTAGGAATTGAGAGAGAAACCTCTGGTCCTTATACTAGTGAACATAATGGTACTGCTGAGAGGGCTAATCAAACTATTGAGGTCAAGATTCGTTCATTAATTCAAGAGAGTGGATTTCCTACTTCGTTTTGGGGCTTAGCTGCTGATGCTACCGAATACTTATATAATAGGTCACCACACAGAGCACTAAATTTCAAGACACCCTATGAAATGTTTTACGGTAATAAGCCTGATTTATCAAGTATTCACGTTTTTGGCTGTCTGGCTTATGTACTTCAAGAAAATCAACCTACTGGTCGAAAATTTGATGTAGTTAGTACTAAACAATATTTAGTAGGGTATACTAAAACAGGTTATATTGTATATAATCCTGCTACTAAAAAGACTAACGTTTCTTGTAATGTCAAATTCGACGAAAGTAAAACATTTAGGGATGCTATTAATGAACGTCAAGAAACTATTCAAGAATTTAGTAACCAAGAATTAGATTTTCCCGAAGAAAATTCAACTCAAATCCAAAATCAAGATAATTCTCAACCTACTAACGTTGCTTGTAATGATAGTGTGGTAGAAAATCAAGTAAATTCAAGTCCAAGTCCTGATCAAGATACTGCTCCTCCTGTTGTTCAAGTTCAAGTTGGTGAAGATAATTCCCAAGATGAGATAATTGAAATTGATTATAATTGGGATCTTTCTCAAGAAAGTCAAGTGATTGATGGCTCAGTGCAAATTCTTCGTATCTCTGATGCGAATAATAAAAGAGATGAAACAGAGGTTTCTTCTCCTAATGCACCACAATCGTATAAAGAGGCATTAAAATCACCTGACTGGCCTAAATGGAAGGAAGCAATAACTCAAGAGATCAAGTCTCTAAATTGTTACAAGGTTTGGCGTATTGTCCCAAAATCAAATACTAAGGGTCATCAACTACTTCCGTGGAAGTGGATTTTTACCATTAAACCTGATGGAGCTTTCAAAGCTCGCCTTGTAATAGTTGGTGCTGTTGATCAAGAAAAATACTCAACTCAAGATACCTACTCGCCTACTGCAACTGCAACCACAATTCGTTGGTTCTTTTCTTTAGCTTGCAAACTTAAGTTAAGAATTACACAGCTAGATATCAAGACTGCTTTTCTTAATAGTGAAATTGATCGAGATAAATATACCTCAATACCTCAGGGTATTGATCTCAACAATAAACTTTATGCACTCAAGTTAAATAAAGCTGTGTATGGGTTAGCTACTGCACCTAGGTCATGGTATGTAAAATTTTCAAGAATTCTCAAGAGTAAGGGTTTTGAACCATTATTACGTCAAGGTTGCATTTTCATGAAATCAAGTGGTAACAATTTTGTCATAATGTTAGCTTATGTTGACGACATTTTAATTATGGGCTCTAGCAATCAAGTTGTTCAAGATGCTATCAAGAGTATCCAAGAAAATTTTGAAGTCAAGAACTTAGGTTCCCCAAGTCGTTATGTTGGTTTTCAAATTGAAATTGACAATAACACTGGTAATCTTTGTTTACATCAAGAGGACTATATCAAAACCCTAATTCATGAATTCAAGTTAGAAAATTGTGGTGAACGTTTAGTTCCAATGAACTCTTTCGCCAATTTTCCAAAAATTCAAGAAACACCCCTACCTCCTCATAATTTGTATAGGACGGCTATTGGGTCACTCTTATATTTAGCTAATACTACTCGCCCAGATATTTCTTTTGCGGTAAGTTTCTTAGCTAGATTTCAAGAAAAACCTACGGAGTTACATCGTACTTTAGTAAGTCATGTAGTTCGTTATCTAAAACACACTCCGACTTTAGGTTTAACCTACTCAAGTCCTGATGAAGATATTGTTGCGTATGTTGATGCTGACTTCGCAGCAGATAAATCAAGAAAATCCACTACTGGCTATTGTATTAAACATTTTGGTAATACAATTGCTTGGGGCAGCAGAAAACAAGATGTAATTGCTGAGTCAACTACTGAGGCCAAGTTTGTAGCCGTTGCTGTTGCTTCAAGTCATATGCTCTATTGTAGTAGGCTAACTGAAGAAACTTTTCCTCAGTTTAAAACTCAAGTTACCGTGTATGAAGATGATCAGTCTACCTGTAACTTATTATCTATCTTCTATAATCATGGTAAACTTAAACATATCGAACGTCGATATCTTAAGGTAAAAGAGTATGTTCGTGATAACTTACTCAAAATTATTCATGTATCAACAAATAATCAAGTTGCTGATATTTTAACAAAACCTCTTACGGCTCAGCAACATGAGTTCTTACGTGAAAAACTGTTAAACAATTAAGATGGTAAGTCAAGAGAGTCACTCAAGTATATCCGAAAACTTTAATTTATCAAGTTACCATCTCTATTGTTCAAGTCAAGTCAAGTCAAGCTAATAAAATTTTCGTTATTCGTAAATGAAAATTCGTTAAACTTCTGTTATTCATAAATAGAAGAAATTTTCTCAAAATTTGTAAGTTGTATAAATTTTTGATAAATATTAACGGTCAAGTAAATCAAGTTTCAAGTTCAAGAATCAAGATTTATTTACTCAAGTTCGGATAATTCCAAATTGGGTACGAGTTTCGTATTTTCCTGGTTTGCTGAATATAATTCAACGATCGATATCCAGACTCAAAATTATGTTATAATATTGACTCTAACCTCAAGAAATAATGACAAGTTTAGTTCAAGTAAATCAATTTACTCAAGAGTCGACATTTTTATGAAATTAAGTCTTTCTTTTATTATCAAGACCAAGTTGATGTCAAGCAGTCTAATGAACTCATCTATTTAATGTGATGTACTAATATATCTGTTTATTGTTCCAGATGTATTCCATCAAGATGAATTCAATTTCTCGATCAAGAATAATATTAGTAATTGTATTTTTCCTTTCAGATACTTTTATAATTTTATGTTTGTTTTTGTTCCTGGTTAATCATGTGTTCTTTATTTTCAGGAAGACTTATTATTTTTAAGTATCATTTTATTTGAAAATACTAATATTATTTTGTTTGCAGGTGACTCGTTACCTAGTATTAATTTTATGATTCTCATTTTGTTTGTTAATTTTGACGTTTTTCCTTTTTCTCTGGTCAATTAATTTTGTAATTTTATTTGCTCAATTTTTTTGTTAAGTATTATGACCAAAATTTAAGAATTTAAGTTTGTTTTGTTTTTGGAGCGTCATACTCGTTTTTGTTTTGTTAAGATTAAGTAAACTCAAGTTCCTGTGATTCTCAAGCTGCTGTGATTCTTCAAGTCTGTGATAACTCAAGAACATCAATTCTCAAGAGATTCCAATAAAAACGGCTCGACACTCGCCAGGAAGGGGGTGTTAGATGTCAGTAGTTGGTACTACTGCAATCAAGATCTCCCGCAGTCAAGTTCTCGTCGTTTTTATCTGTGTCTTTTCTTCTTTCTGTTTTCTGGTCAAGAGGTGACGCTCACTCAACCTTGTTGTATTCAATATGGCGATAAGACTTTGATTATGCCTGTTTGTTCTTTTAATAAATTAAGTTGAATTACACAGTGTTTCTCAAGTTATTGATGAATATATTCAAGTTATTCAAGTAAATACATATTTAAACCAAACTCAGTTGTTCGTAATTGGTGTAGGTTTTAAATATAAAGGAAAGCACTTCGTGGTGAGAGTGTACGTATGACATATATATATAGTGATCGTGATGATGATGATGAAGAATGAGTGAAGGTGGGATTTCCGTTACAACACCCCCCTGAAATTTTACCGATTGAGTTCTTCATCATGTTCGACGCTGAAAGTAAACTAATTATTATTGTTGGTACAAAAATTATTAATTGCAAAAATATTATATATGTAAAAAAAAATATTAACATCCCGTTATCAACATATTATTATGGTAACTTTTTGTGTTTCGAGAAAGAAATAATTTTGCTATGCTGTGCTTCGAAAATAAATAAAATAATAAAATAAATAAATAAATATGGTAACATGCATAAAATATTCAATGATAATATATAATATATAAAAATGGTATTTTAAAAAAAAAATATTATGATAATATAAAATTGGTAACATGCAAAATATTAATTTATTATAGGTAACGTGTAATTTATTTGTTATGTCTTTCTGTTGATTTGATCAAACTTGCCCATCTCTAGGTGTAGAACCTGTTCGTTTTGTATTCGGTTCTTGGTTCTTGGAACCTTGTTATTTACAGCTCTTTATGTGTGATAATCTTTTGATGATAGTTTTGTTCTGTACTTCGAATTTCGTGTCCATCATGGACGGACCTAATAAAGTTTGGTCTGAGTAAACTTCTCGTATTTCTTGTGTTTTACCAGTTTTCATTGCGTTTTAACTCAACATAACCAACAGCTTATGGGCCCAGAGAATGTGTTCTGGTAAAATGTGTTTGTTTTAATATTTATTCATTTTTTTACTAAGTTATGTTCTCCTCTTGGCAAATGCTTCAAAGAGAACTTTTCATGTTTGTACAAAGTCAGTGATCTTTTGTTTGAGCACGCCTTCGATGTTCATGTTCGTTTTATGATTTGGTGTTCCATTGTGAAGCTCTTTTAAATTATGGAAGAGTCCCAGCCTTTCTTTCAGAAGCTGGATGCGCTAGAACGTAGCAGTGGTGTTGGCAGATTTAGTGGACACAATTATGATGGTTGGCGTTTTCGTTTGTTCATGACAATTCGTGGCGAAGGCCTTGCTCAGTTGCTGAAACGTGAAACAGCTCATGAAATCGGAAAGGATTACCGGAGAAAAGCAGATAAGTGTAGTGCAATGATAGTTCGTTTTTTAGCAGATTCACATTTATCATATGCACAGGATGCTGTTGAACCATTTGAAATTATTGAAAAGCTTGATCGTGTGTATTTGAAGTCAGGAACGGCAAGCAGAATCATGCTCAAAAGACAATGGATCGAATTGCGTTTGAAAGAGAATGGAAATATGGAGGAGCATCTTCGCCGTTTTGAGGAATTGGTTGTTAAGTTGAAGGCTGCTGATGTGTCATTGACACAACAAGATATCGTAGAACAACTTCTGATGTCATTGCCGCAAACCTACAATGTCATAGTATCGATCCTTGAAAACGAATTCGACCCGGATTTAGAACAAGTAAAATTAAAATTATTAAATGAGTTCGCGAAACAAAAAGGTATTTCGTCTACCGCCGCTAAGTTAGAATCTGAATCCGCTTTGGTTGCTGGTCGATTCGATCGCGGAAATATCGATAATAGTAATTCTTCTAAAATAATTAAATGTTTTGGATGCGGAAAATCCGGTCATATTCGTAAAAATTGTCGCGCTAAAAATGCTAGTAGCTCCGTTACGTCTAGTAATACGTCTAATAATACGCAAAATAACACGTATAATAATACGCAAAATAAAATAAAATGTTTTAATTGTCAAAAGTTCGGACATGTTGCACGATTTTGCAGAAATCCGAAAGCGAATTTCTCGCAAAATACGAACATCGATCGCGGTACTAGTAATAATAAATCGAAGAATGATGAATCAATTTCGTTCATCAGTAATGTCGGGAATATTTACGTCGCGGAAACGAGTGGAAACGTCGAATTTAAGCTTGATTCAGGTGCGACGAATCATAATGTTAATGATGATAAATTATTTGCGAAGTATATTACGTTGAAAAGCCCTATTAGAATAAAAGTTTTCAAGCGAGACAGCTATGTGTACGCCACTAAAGTTGGAACGATCATTTGTTGGTCAAGTACAGGTATCAGATGCGTGATAAATAATGTATTTTATTCAGAGGAATTTCCAACCAACCTACTTTCAATTAAAAAGCTGTGCCAGTCAGGTATAAAAGTTAATTTTGATTGTAATAGTAATGTTTATTTAATTCGTGAGAATGATGGCCAGCTGATAAATTATGGAAAATCACCGGACAACGAATTATATAATATTAATTTTTATCTTAACCCAAATCAAAATTTTAAGGCTTTGGCTACTGTGTCCGATGAAAATGTAAATTTGTGGCATGCCAGGTTGGGGCATCCCAATTTTGAAACTATGAAACATATGTCTCGCTCCCAGTTAATTAGTAATTTTGATTATAACAATGTTAAATTTTGCAAAAGTTGTGTTGAAGGTAAGCAATCGAAGCTTCCTCACAGATCTGCCGACAGAAAATCCACTCGTCCGTTGGAATTAGTGCACACTGATGTTTGTGGGCCGATGCAAACCATTTCGTATAATAATAAGAGATATATGTTAACCTTTTTAGATGATTTTACTTCATTTGCTACTGTTTACATACTTGAGTCCAAAGATCAAATTTATGAGAAGTTTTTGGATTACGAAGTTCGCGTTAGGAATATGTTTGGCAGAAGAATCGGTGAAATACGGTGTGATAACGGCACTGAATATATTAATACTCGTTTCAGGACCCAATGTAGGTTACTAGGTATTGCAATTGGGAATACTGTACCATTCTGTCCACAGATGAACGGACGCGCCGAACGATTAAATCGAACGTTGATTGAAAAAGCGCGTACTATGTTAATTCACTCTGGTTTAGAAACTAAGTATTGGTCTGAAGCTGTGCTATGTGCCACGTATCTGTACAATAGAACACTCAACTATCGAAACGAGCAACCAGCGAAAACATGGTATGGTAATAATGTAAATTTAAGTAACGTAAAAGTTTTTGGCTGTTATGGTTATGCCTTGATCCCAAAAGAGAAAAGGAAGGATAAATTTCTAAGTAAAAGTGTACCTCTGGTGTTTGTTGGCTACAACCCAGAAGGCTATCGTTTGTTGAATATCAACAACGATCAATTGATAATTGCGAGAGACGTGACGTTTGATGAAAGTAAGTTTGTTAAAAGTAATGTCGATAATAAGGAAAACGTCTCTTTGCCAAGTGCCTCCAGTAACGTAAATAGAAACTCGGATGTCAACGTAAAGGTCCCTAATAACGTAAATTTAGATGATATAGAAAATATAGTGATTGATGAACCCGAAGTAGTTGACACATGTCACTACGCTTATAATGTGTTTAATGAGTTTCCTTCAAATTTTGAAGAGGCCAAGTCATCAATAGATAAACGTGAGTGGGAGATAGCTATTTCTAAAGAGTTGGATGCACTTCATGCAAACAACACTTGGGACTTAGTTGATCGTCCCGTTAATATGAAGCCAATTTCGTCTCGATGGCTATTTAAAATTAAAGAAGATGGACAAGGTAACAAGTTGTATAAAGCCAGATTGGTCGCTCGAGGTTTTGAAGTTGACAAAAGTTTTGATTTTAAGGAGTTGTATGCTCCAGTGGCAAAAATGAGTACATTGAGAACTCTTTTAGTAATGTGTAATCAAAGAGGGTATAATATTTCACAAATTGATATAAAGAATGCGTTTTTGAATGGGATACTCCATGATGATGTATATCTGGAAATCCCAGATGGTATTTATGATAAAGTAAATCGTAAAAATAAAGTTTTGAAATTAAATAAATCATTATATGGTCTCAAGCAAGCCCCTAAAGCTTGGTATGAGAAATGGAGAAATTTCGTCTTCTCTTTAGGATACAAAAATAGTAAGCATGATGAATGCCTCTACTATAAGAAAAATGGAAAAGGTTTGGTGTATATTTTGGTCTATGTCGATGACATGTTAATATGTGGAGAAAATATCGAATTAATTAATGAGTTGAAAAGTCAATTGAACACCACCTTTAAGACCCACGATTTGGGCACTGTAAAATCTTATTTAGGGTTACAAATAGACTATAATAAAGAAGAAAAAGTTTTAAAATTACATCAAAAACAATTAATAGATAAAGTAATAGAAAAGTTTAAAGTAAAAGATTGTAACCCGGTTTATACCCCGATAGAAGAAAAATTATATTTGAAAATAGACGAAAATAAAGTAAAGTCAGAAAGTTTAATAACAAAATATAAAGAGTTACTCGGATGCTTAATGTATGTTATGTTAGGTACTAGACCCGACATATGTTATGCTGTAAGTTATTTTGGCCAGTTTCAATCTAATGCTGATAACGTTGTGTATTCTCATTTGCTACGAGTGTTGAAATATTTAGTTACTACTCGAGATTATGAACTTGTCCACTGTTTTTCACCTGATTCTGATGTCATTAAGTCTTATGTAGATGCCGATTGGGCTAACTGTCCAATCTCTCGCCAATCAATTAGTGGTTATTGTATATTTGTTCACGATGCTCTGGTACTCTGGAGAAGTAAGAAACAGTCGTTAGTGACACTGTCCACCACAGATGCGGAAATAGTCGCTCTGTGTGATTGTACTTTAGATACTTTATCGTTGCGAAATTTATTATGTGATTTAAACGTTAATGTTATGTCCCCGTGTCCAATTTTCGAGGACAATGAAAATTGTGTTAAGTTTGCCAATGGTTCCATGTTGAAGAAGCATCTCGATGTCAAATACCATTTCGTGCGAGATCATGTATCCGATAATTTAATTTGTTTAAAAAGTATAGCTACAGGTGATCAGATTGCTGATGTTTTCACCAAGGGACTTGGACGCGCAAAATTCAGCAGTTTTAGAACTTTGCTTTTTAGAGATCGTTAGTTCGATCCCTTTGGGAACAACCCTCAGCTCCAAGTCTTCTTGTGTTGTTGTCTGTCGTGTTTATCCTGTTAGTGTATTTATGTTAGTCATGTTTATGTATGTCATCAGCTTTTGTCGGATCCAAATTGATATTACCACTATGTTTATTCTCCTCATTGTTTTTTGTTTTGTTCACAATGATTATTCTTTTATGTGTTTTAGCTTTTTTACAGTTACCATTTATGTAACTTTTTGTAGTCGTTTTGAAATTTTAATGTTCCTACTAGATGATACGATTTTTAATGTATATGTCAATCTGTTTTATTCTCTGATAAGTGTTTATATTTTGTGAAATAATTTATTAATTGCAAGTTTGGGGAGAAGTGTTGATTTGATCAAACTTGCCCATCTCTAGGTGTAGAACCTGTTCGTTTTGTATTCGGTTCTTGGTTCTCAGAACCTTGTTATTTACAGCTCTTTATGTGTGATAATCTTTTGATGATAGTTTTGTTCTGTACTTCGAATTTCGTGTCCATCATGGACGGACCTAATAAAGTTTGGTCTGAGTAAACTTCTCGTATTTCTTGTGTTTTACCAGTTTTCATTGCGTTTTAACTCAACATAACCAACACTTTCGATTAGAAAAGGATCGGAAAAGGAATTCAAAAAAGAGAAAAAAAAATTTTCACGTATACATATTACATTAAAGAAAAAGAAAGAAAAAAAAATATACGAAGGTGTTTCCGATTACGAGTTCATTGAATTTAAAGGAACGTTACGTTTCGTATTTTATCTTAAACATGTGACATGAAAAAGATTGTAGAATAATATTCATCGCATTGCTTATTATCTTTCGTGTGTTGCTATTGTATTTGAACCGGCGCTTAAAATATGATGTGATAAAGGAACATTTTCGACTTATCTTATTGTCGGAGAGTTTCTTTTCATTACTTCGTGTGGGAATATTAGGTGTATTTCTCTCACGGTTGCTTGAAAATGTATAGGGTTTTTATTATGCGAATTGTAGGGTTTATTCCTGTTCGATTTTTCTGCTTTTTCCTTTGTTAATATTTTTAAGAGGTCGGGTATTTATCTATTACAAGTATTTTCTGGTAAATGTCTTTGTTACGTACTAACTTTGCAGTAATTGAAGGTTAACTTTTAAGCATCTTTTTTCATGTTACGACCTATATTTTGGACTTGGGACGACTTGTACTTTGAAATGGTAAATTTCGAAACATATTATGACTTTGAAATAAAATGAATTATTTTTATATTGTATTATGTATAGATGTTCGTTTCATTTAATATTTTGACAACTATATTTTCGAATTTTGAACGATCCAATGATTTTGTCAAAATATCTGCTAATTGATTTTCAGAGCTTACAGTTCTAAAAAATATGACTTTTTCCTCAAATGCTTCCAAAATTGAGTAGCACTTGATCATTAGGGCTCTCGACTTTTTCTGACTACCCCCCGAACATATTTTTTGTGTTGAGATATTATCTTCCATTATATCTACACTTAATTTTTCACCTAAAATTTCGTAATTATATATTGTATGACTTTTATGGTATCGAGTGCATCATAGACTGCAATTATTTCAGCTGCTGTGCTTGATGATGCATGAATGGTCTGCTTGCCGCAATTCCATTCCACCAAGTCCTCATAAGAAAATACCATAAATCCAGTTATGGACTTCCCTTTTCCCAAATTATTTATATCTGTGTTATGTTCATCTACCTGGGGTGCATACGAGGCATCAATATAGGCCTGTATACCATCCCCTTTCGATCTATATATTATATTGTAATTTTTCGTAGTATTAATATATCTGAAAATTCTTTTTACATAATTTTTTAGTGTGTTGTTAGAATTATTTTGAAAGCGGGATAAAAAATTTACCGGGAACAATATGTCCGGTCTTTTAAGTCTCGCTAAGTATAGCAATCCACCTATCATTGACCTATATTCAGTGTCATCTATGCTATTTTCAATTTTATCTAATTTCAATCCTGTTTCCATTGGAGTGTTCGTATTTTTTAACTCCGAAATTCCAAATTTCTTCAACATTTTGTCTATATGCTTGTATTGGGAAAGTATTATTGTGTTATGTTCTATATCTCTAGTTATTTCTAATCCCACAAAAAATCTCGGGTTATTTATTATAGTAATCGTAAAATCTTTTTGTAGCTCCTCATTTATTTTTGTAATTGATGACTGTGAGTTTGATGCAATCAATATGTCATCCACATAAGTTAAAAAATATATTTTTTCATTATTATTAATTATAGTGTACAAACATCTATCGCTTTTGGTCTTAGTAAAGCCCATCTCCCTTACCTTTGTATCTAACAGGTCATACCATGACTTACTGGATGTCTTTAATCCATAAATAGACTTTTTTAATTCCAACACCTGATTTGAGTTGATATTTACACCCTCAGGTTTCCTTACAAAAATGGGTTTAATAATTGGTGAATTTAGATATGCAGTTTTTACATCATACTGCACCATAATTAATTTTTCTTTATTTATTATAGATAGCAAAGATCTTATCGTTCCTACTGATGCCACGGGGCCATGGGTTTCAGCAATATTATACTCGGTTCTATCCTTAAAACCTCTTGCTACAAGTCTTGCCTTTGGTTTTGGATTCCCAAATTCATCAAATTTAATTGTGAAAATCCATCTTGTATCTATAAGTTTTTGGCAATCATAGTCGACTATTTCCCACACATTCATATCATCGAGAGAATTAAATTCATCATTTATGGCCCTGATCCAATCATCTCTAAAAGGGTTTAATTCTATTTCAGAATAATTTTTCGGAATATTATCCTCTATATATATTTTATTATATCTTACATTTATATTCATGACTACAGGGTTAATTATCCCCAAATCATACTCGTAATCTGATGACTTTATCACTAATAGTTTATTATTTATTAATAATGATTTAATATTTTGGGTTTCGTCTACCTTAACATCACATGAGATATATGACTTTGTATTATAGGGGTCTTTAAGACAATATCCCGTATTTGTATAACCCATCATTATACTTTTCTCCGCTCTGTGTGCTAACTTCGGGTCAATTTTGTTTTTTGATTTTGCTTTGGCTTTTGTGGCGTTTTGCTTTCTGACTTCCACAGGAATATGTCTGTAGGTCAATGCCCCAAAGACTTTGAGATTTTTTAGGTTTGGTTTTATTCCATAAAACAGTTCATAGGGTGTTCTATATCCCTCATTTGCTTTTGTGGGTGACCTATTAATTAAGTAGGCCGCCGTTACCACAGCATAAGACCAATATTTTATATCAAGGTTGGCATCAATTAACATGGCCCGTACTCTCCTCATTAAAGTTTGATTTTGCCTTTCGGCAACACCATTTAATTCTGGAGAATATGGCACCACATAATCCATTGTTATGCCAACCTCTTTGCAATAATTTAGTATTTTTATATCAGTATATTCCTTGGCATTATCACACCTAATAGTCCCTATGGGGTACTCTGGAAATTTATTTTTCATGGATACTATAATATTTTTAAATTCATTTGTGACTTGATTTCTGCTAACTATGGGCATTACAAACGTATACTTGGAGAAATGATCTATAAAGGTTAAGATATACTTCTGATTCGCCACTGAGGGCGTAAATGGACCCATAATATCTGAGGATGCCACTTCCAATTTTCGAGTTGGTTTAGTTCTAATACCATTATGGCCCAACCTCGAATTATTTGCTACACAACATATCTGACAATTCAAAAAATCCTCATCTCTAAAATTTATATTTTCAGGAATGCCAACCGCTAAATTTTTCAACTTTTGCAGATATCTGGCATTTAAATGCCCTAGTCTCCTATGTATTGTTAATTTTTTATTAATATTATTATTTATTTGTGGGTTATGGGGTACTCCCTCAATTTCATTATTATCATCTCTTATTTCTTCTTCTTCACCCCCCTCAGGTGATTCATTATTATCGTCATCTTCCTGAATTTCTAATTCTACGGTAAAATCATCCCATTCATCATCTATATTTTGAGTAACGGGGGCACATATTATATTATTTTCATTATTGTTAGTATTATTATTAGTTTTTTTATTATTATTTTCTATATTATAATATATATAAAATATTCCCTCTTCTTTTTTCGCAGTCATTATTATTTCAGCATTTTCAATAAAATATATATTAGCAATATTCTTCTGTTGATCAATATTGATCATACCTGTGTTTGTAATTTTTATGGCTGAAATAATATCTAGATTTAAATCGGGCACATAATGAACATCATTTAATTCTATCAATGATTGGACTCTGTTATAGTTCTCAACTTTGATCACCATTCTCCCTGTATGAGTAGCATATAGGAAAGTATTTTTACCAGCATATTGCAATTTTATTGGAGTTACAAATTTTTTAACATCGACTAATTTGCCCAAGTCAGATGTCAAATGCACTTCTGCAGCTCTATCCAAAATTGCTTTGTGATTTAATATATCATAATTTTCATTTTTATTATCTTTATTATTATTTATTAATTCGTTCAACAACCATTCATTATTATTTCCGTTGAACTTTTTTACCATACAAGACATCTTCACCTGTTGTTCCGAATTCTCCTTTTTATTAGAGTTCAGTTGAGTTATATTAGCTTTTGGGGGATAAGTTCCCTGATTATTATTAGAATTATTATTATTACTATTTTCTCGTGAATTATTATTACTGCAATTTTGCGCTATATGGCCAAATTGCCCACACTTGTAACATTTTGGATTATTATTTTGATAATAATTTCTATTATTACCTCTATAGTTGTTGCCTCTATAATTATTGCCTCTATAATTCGAGTTACCTCTGTAACTATTTCCTCTATAATTTCCATTACCATTGTTTCCATTACTATTCGAATTATTATTCTGGTTATGATTTGATTCAGTATTATTACCATTACCATTATTATTATTTCTATTATTTGCATAACTATTACGATTATTACCATTTCCTCTAAAATTATTTCCTCTATAATTATTATATCTTCCCCTGTAATTATTCCTATTATAATTATTATTATTATTTTTATAATTATTACCTATTTGGTTATTATTACCATTTTGTTTTTTCAAAGTTTGATCCCTGAATTTTTGGTCAGAGTCTTCTCGTAATATTCTTTTAAAATTATCTAAATTTTTTTTGTTTCAAGGTAAATTTTCATATTGAATTTTCGCAATTGCCTGTTCATAGCATAAGGCTAATTGCAAATTCTCCAATTCCTCTGATTCAGTAACTTCTTTACCGCTATCTCTTACGTCGGTTACTAATTCATCCCATTTTTTTAAGAAACCTTTCATATTTCCTCCTGGTTGAAATCTAAATTCTGTCCATTTTGCTTTCGCCATATTAGCTGTGACGGAAGTTTTCGTACCATAAATATTATCCAGTTTTTTTAACATTAATATCGCTGTATTACAGTCTCTTATCTGTTTTGTTATTTCATTTGACACTCTTTCTAGTATAAAGGCTTTTGCATTGTCTTGCATTTTGCAATAACTTATCATATCTTTTTCGGGACAGAAATTTAAATCGTCTATATGATTAATATATAATTGCAGGAATTCATGTTCTCCGAAAATATCATAATACCCGGCTCCCCTAATAGCCGAAATAATCATCCTGCGCCAGTCCAAGTAATACTTTCCATTAAACACTTTTCCTAATGGCGCCTGTATAGGTTTAATTTCGTTTTGGGATGCCATATTTTCTTTAATTTTTCGAAAACCTAATACACTTTTTTCGATATTAATGACAGCTATGTATTTTTTATTTTCTATCGATTTTTTTTCAATTTTTTTAATTATATTTTCTTTTTCGCTATTTTCAACTTTCTTTCTTTCGATATCCTCCAGTTTTTGTTGTTGTTTATTAATTAAAAAATCTATTCATAAATTTTTCTTTTGATTTTTCTGAACTGTAAATTCTACTTGAAAATTAATTTACTGAGGATTCTAAAATTTTAATATATTTTAAGCTACTAATGTTTTCTATTCTTCCGGATATATCCACTACAAAGGACTCCAATACTATTTCTCCAGTGAAATATGTGACGTAGGGTAAATCGTAAGTTTCAATTTTTATGTCTATGACCTTTTCGCCTTCAAATTTATTAATTAATTCCTTCAGTTCCTCCTTTTCAATATTATATTCACCTAATTTTCCTTCGCACAAACTTATTATAGGGGGCATAAAAAAATTTTATAATTCTCAATTTTTCTATCAGGCTCAGTTCAAAATAAAATTATGCAAACACGAAAAATAACTAACTTCAATGAATATTACCTTTACAAAACATAAAAAATTGTACTTTACTTTTTTCTGTTGCGCCGACGAATAATTTCAGTTTTCTGCACTCCGCTGTTCACCGTTGTACTGCCTGCTTAAATTTAGTTTGGAGTTGGCCGAAAAATTGGGTCCTCGATGTGTGGATCTACGATGAGTCCTCGACGACGGGAGCAGGTTTCCTTGGGCTGTTCACTCGATCTCTTTGGCGGTCCTTCCTGAATTTAGCGTTCGATGACTTCCAGGATCGGCCGTTATTAAGTCGGGAACTTCAGCTTCAAATTTTTTATTTAATTTTGAATTTTTCAAAAATTAAAAATGTATTATATTTCGAGTTAAACTTCTCGAAAAAAAAAAACGGTAACTATTTCGTATATTATTCAACAGAAAACATGAAAAGATTTTCGCGCAACAGTAAATGAATTCAAAAAATTATTTCATTCGTTTAGATTTCTAAGTCTCTCCTCATAGTTCTGCCGCAGCGATGGCTACCATGATGTGAGGCGTACAGAACGAGGATCGAAAGAACTTGAGACTTCTGATATTATGGAGGTTTATTACACGAATGAATAATACATTATAAACAAAATATGAAATGGCGAAGCAACAGCAATATCGTATCGAGAGTAGTAGGGGAAAGCACTTTGTGGTGAGAGTGTACGTATGACATATATATATAGTGATCGTGATGATGATGATGAAGAATGAGTGAAGGTGGGATTTCCGTTACAACACTAACTATCACACTTTTTGTTCACTTTCCAAATCCTAAAAATAGTCCACTTAAAGTCAAAAAGTGATGTTCATGAATAGGACATTAAACTAAAGTGAGGTTAAAGGGGATTGAAAGTGACACTTTATGAAAAGTGTGGTTAAAGTAAGCTTTGTGAATACGGGCCTAAACTTTCGAATGATACGGGTGTTGTACTTATCGCAATTCGAAAGTCAAAAATCGTAACAACAAAAGTTTTCCTTGGCATTGGCGGGATTCTGTAATTTAATTTGTGAATTGTGATTTGTCATAGATTTGTCGCCGCAAAGTGCAAGCAAGTACAAGTAGTCTGGGAGAATTGCTGAAGGCAAGGCAGAAGGAACTTTGTAGTCTGTGTGTCTGACTCTCTGTGCATGTGAAAATTGGAATTTCAACTTTACTTGCAATATTGTGAACAAAGATATGTAAGTAATATACTTGATTGTGAAGGGAATCAAGAGAAAGGTACCGTCGTGGTGCTAGCTGATTTTCTTTTTTCTCATCAATTTTAAATAATTTAAGTTATTGCATTCGTACCATAATTCTTTCTTGTTTGATCGTCTAAATTTTCGATTTATAAAAATGTGGGCGGATGATGATGATTACGGTAAAAGTGGCGGCGGTTTTGACGTTTCTGGCTACGATGGCCCATCAGCTCCGTCTTCTGATGCAAAAACCTCTAAAAAGCCATCCTCATTGTTCCGAGTCGCTATCAAACAAATTATCGAATCTAACGAAGAAACCATGCAAATCGGCGGCCATCCAGTGTCCATGATGACCATCGTAGGTATTGTAAAATCTGTCGAAGTAACATCTACCAAAGTTGTATTCATAGTTCAAGATTGGAGTGGTATCATCACCGGTATGCTTTGGCTGGAAGGAGACAGTGGTGACGATCAAAATCCGAACGTTATTGAGAATACTTATTGTAGAATGACAGGTACAAAACGTATTCACGAGGGGAAAGCTTGTCTTTTTGTTTACAACGTTGTGCCTGTTGGAAACTTGATGGAACTAACGTATCATTATTTGCAAGTGATTCAAGTTCCTCTTAAGGCGGAAGAATTAAAGTACGTATTCAACGTTGTCATTTTAGAAATAATGAGCATTCATCGCTTGATTATTTTCATATCTTTTGCAGATCGTTTAACCAAGAAAGAATGAATAACCCATTCGACAACAATCAAACTTCAACAAATACATCAAATTTCGCGTCTTCAGATGGTTTATCATTGCCTCCTCATCAGATGAAAGTTTATAGAATTTTACAGAGCTGCCAGAGTGATATTGGTTTGAATAAAAACAATATATTCGATGCTCTACAGAAACAAATGCCGCTCATTGAAATCGAAAAAGTATTAGATTTTCTTGTCACCGAAGGTCACGCGTATACAACAGTTGATGATGATCACTTCAGAACTACAGACTCTTAATTTTGTAGCCAAATGATTCTTTGCCACTTGTTTTTTTTTTCATTCTTAATTTGTTGATTTATTTCATTTCATTTTGTTATGTGGGCGAATTGAAGATGAAAAATGTAGGTTCGGTTATGGTGGCTATTTTTGGTCGAGTTTCAGCGTTTCTTGAAGACATTTCTCGCGTGAGAATACTTCGAATATTCGTCGCATGTAACTGAAAATTTTTCATTCATTTAAATTAAAGAATCTAAATGCTTTCTGGTCCATTAATTTGAAATGTGTAGTTCGTAAATTATGATGAATAATGTTAAGAACTTATTTATTTGTTATAGTTTAAATGGATACAGTCTATTACGGGAAGCCATTCGTAGATACCTGTTGGACTTTGGTTTCACCGTTACTTTTGTGTCGCGTGTCAATTTTTCAAATTAACAGTTTTCTTACGTCAATCTGTTTCCTATTAATTGTTTTGAAATGAATGAAAAGTTATTCGGTATGCTAATCCGACTAGTCATATAACAAGTGTGTCTCGCCAGCTTGCTCATATTGTCATTATAAGGTTATTACTAATTGTAATGTCATTTTTCGTCAGGATAGCATTGAAATTAGTATCATTTTGTCAAGGCGGCGCTGTGGGTAAAGGCTTAACTTACCACTCGATTAGTGCCGGATTCAAATCATCTCAGAAAAAGAATTTAAAAAAAAAATTTTTTTTTTTAAATTTTTATTTGTATAATGGTTTATTAGGTTCTTCGACTTTTTTTAAAATATTTTTAAAAATAATTATTTTCAGATTAAACATGTTTTTCAGTTACAGTGAGTTCAGATACAAGATTCACTGAAGTGCTAGGTTCACTCATTGCAGAGGTAGTAGGATATTTTGGACATAGGATTGGGAAAAATAAGCTTTTTTATTTTGCTTCTGTTAGTCGAGTTTCTGAAATTCAATATAATATTAATTATTTTTCATTTCCATTTCCATAATTTTTGGTTTAGGTTTACAGGTTTTACCAAAATTTCTCATTTGATTTCCATTTTTAATTTTTATAAAAAGTTACCAGTATTAAAATTTTTTCAAATCCTCTAAATATCATCGATTTAATTTATTTAATATTTCCCAAAAAAATCAATATTTTTTCAAATTTTTTCTCGCAGATCAAAAATTTTTCCAAGTGAGAAATGGAAATAATTTGTAATTCCGTTTCCACAATTGGTTTTGAAAGTAATTGAAGGTTTATTACTTCCGATTTTGTTTCCATTTAAGAATTTTGGTGTTTCCATTTATTATGGTTTCTAGCTTAAAACAATATGGTTCCGTTTCCAAAAAATTTGGTTTTCATTTCCGTTTCTCAATCCCCGACTTTTTCTAGTAACATGAAATTAAGATTTGATATTTGAATTGCAGATGAAAATTTGTGAACTAAGATTTCTACTTTCTAGCAAAGTATTCCTGGGCTAGTTTGTTTTTTCATTTCGATTTTCTCAATTTCATAAAGTTGGGATTAACGTCGACACGGAATGGGTGGTTTTTATCTATTAAAGCTTAAATTGAAATTGAATCCATCGAGTCGCGAAGCAGTCATTATCATTCGATAAGCAGCTAGCTAACCACAAGAATCGTATTCAAGTTCCAATTTTCGAAAAAAACTTCAAAAACTTACGCTTACTCATTCGTCGTTAGCTGCAGATACCACCTTACTACTGGACACTGATTCGGTACCTCAGCATATAATAGTGTTACACCATATAATCGCGATGATATTACCCCGACGTACAGTCTCGTTACAAAACTGTGGTCACGATAAATTAAAATTGGCATTGTTCCTACCAAAAATGATTCGACTGCCATTTCAAATATACTCAACTTCTACATATTATAATGAACTAGATTTTCCTATCTTCTTTGGTCAATGGCAAAGCTATAACTTCGGACCTATCAAGCCTCAAAGCAAAGACTATAACCATTGCGAATTTCAAGTTTGCAGGATTTACTTTTGACAAAACAGATTTTTTCATTTTCAGATTCATTTTTTCGGAAAATTTAATGAAAAAAAATTTAAGCGACCGTTTTCGATATATTTAGAATCGATAAAACAGTTTTCCGTGATTGGAAGTGGAAGCTACTGTCAATGTACCCAATTCACGAATCGGTGAACCTGTTAGCTACAGCTACTTCACTTCGATACTGGTAAAGAACAGAAAGGTAATTACGTATGATTAACGATTATTCGGCAAAACTTGTAATGCAAATGAAGTTTTGTTCAGCTGTATGAAAATAGCGCCCATGACTGGTCAGCAACCAAGCGCAACTGCGTTTTTTGCAGTCTGATTGTTACACCCTTGAGCACACTGCAGAGTGGCAATGGCGCTATTATAAGAGTCTGTTTTCATCGTTGCTAAAACTGTTATAGAAATAATACACAAAATTTATACGAAGCAATGGTGGTTCCAGGGGGAAATGGGAAAATTTCCCTCAAAAATTCCAGAAAAAAAGACAAATTTTAAGGAAAAGAATGGAAGTACTTAGACCATAGAATCCATAAAAAAACCTAAAAACCATAAAAAATTTGAAGAGAAAATTGTTAACACCTTCAATCTGCGTTAGCTACATTTTTATCAGTGCACGCTGCTTTGGACACTACTCCACTATAGCCCAAATGCAAAAATGATACTTCAGTAATTACATTTTCATACCCCTTTATTGGTTTTATAGCAGTCATTATAATGACAAAATGTTATGTAGTTCTTGTATTAACATCTAGGGGCGCTGAAATTGATTTTTGTTATCTGCAGGGATAGAAAACCAAATAATAAAGGTTAGGCTTAACGGCTTTAGCTTATATCCTTGAAAAATACAGCTTGTTAGCTTCTGGCTTTTGGGCCCATATTCACAAACATCACTTTAACCTCCCATCACTTAAACTTCATTTAAAAATGACTTTTGTCACAATTTTGTATTTAAGAGTGGGGTAACATTTTATTATACGCTTTTATTTTTTAAATTGCAACTCTTATAAGAGATATAATGTTCCCACATGTTTAAGTATGAAATTGTGCAAAAAAATTTTTTTAAGTGAAATTTAAGTGAAGGGAGGTTAAAATAAGATTTGTGAATATGGGTCTTGGTTTGCGATGGTTAAGATTAGGCTTTTGGCTTAATGGAGGGAAATTGGTTCGGCTTTCAGCTCTCAGCTTTTGTTTTTTTGTTGTTTTTCAATTTCAATTTTCAAATTTAAACAGTCAAATTTTTTTTCTCAAACTTCAGTCTTAGCTCTGTTTGATAGGACTACACCAACTTACACCAACCAAAACCAGGAAAGTGATTCCACAAATGTAGGAATGTTATGGCATTTTGCGTCAAGTTTTACTTAAATATTTGTGGAATATCCCAACCGGTAGAGGTTAGAGTAAGTTAGTGTAATCCTGTCAAACAGAGCTATTATGTAAAAGCTAAATAAAAAGACAAAAAAATACGGCTCAGCTTTTGGCTTATGATGAAAGCCAGTAGCAAGAGCAAAGTAACAAGGCTATGAATTGGTCAATTTTACATTGTTTTAAATAGGTGAATCATTTTTGAATGACAGAACTTCAACTCAGTCGAGGCACTCTCCAGTAAACTACGCTATGGATTTGTAGGTTGGTGGTTAAAATCCAACATGTGGAACATATCAAACTTTTTTTTCAATTTTTTTTTGAAGATGTTTTTTAGTGATGTTTTCAGAGTTATGATGAGAATATAAAGTATAATATGTGGTTCATTCATGACATAGATGATGGGATCTTTTAGGCAGATGCAGGGAGCTGTTCTATGAAATAGCTTGTAACCACAACCATAACCAGAATAATAACCACTAAAAACCTAAACAAATTGACAACACTGATTTAGGAACCAATAACCAAAACAAAATAATTTCACCTAACCAATAAGCAATTCTCATAAAATCCTGAAACCATTAACCATAATGACAACCAGAGAGAATCAGTTTTTAGTGGTTTTCATAATATATCAATATTACTGATTTTTTTCAAAAATTAAAAATTATTTCCTGGAAAATTATTAACTATAGATAATCTGATAGGGAGAAAATTTTTTTGGTCTATTTTACCTTGAATTTTGTTTCAACTAATAACCAGTAATCAGCAAACAATTTAAATTTTTATTGGTTCCCAGGAACCAATAACCCCGAAAACGTTTTGGTTACAAGCCCTACCTCATGGTATGCCACTCTCGGGGTAGCGGTTGTAGGGGCTTGAAGCAGGTGGGGTGGGACACTTTTCCATTGCTGACATACAAAGTTGGATGCCTTAGCAAAGGCCCCCAACATCATCCAAAACGTCTCTCCACCAATAATGGGTTAATGTGGACTTTAATTACTGACTTCACAGTTCACATGAGAAACAGAAAAAATTATAACCAATCGGATACTTGTCTTTTGCTCTCACCAAGTACTGGCTTGTTTTTGAACTTGCTATAGTTCAGATTAGGTTTCTAGCTTTTGGCTTAATGGAAGGAAAATGGTTTGGCTTTTAGCTTTCGGCTGGCTTTCCATCCCTAGTTATCAGTTATCTATCTTTCAACTCAAGCGCGAAGTACTAAATATAACAGAAGACACACCCCAAAATGTTGCTACAAAAAATAGCACCACTAATGAAGTTATTGTCCCCATCCTTATAGTACTAAAATCAAATCTGTTCACTTACATCCTGGCCCGTAACGATGATGATATTTCTTTCTTCAAATAACTGAACTGAATGAACGAATAAATTTGTTTAATTAATAGTTCAGAAACAACAACAAAAACTTATTTTGCTGTTTAAAATGAGACTGATAATTGTACCATTCCTTAGAGGAGTAGGGATACTTCGTCTCAAAAGTGGTGTAATTTTCATTTCACACGCATCCTTGATTATATTTAATACACTGTGAATTCAAGTTACTTCCCATCCTTGAAACCTTCGCTTATATTTTAGTACTGGATGCCCAGAGGCCCTCCTCATCAACGTTAATGAAATGTGCCATGATTACAAAACGTGTAAATGGGCATAGGTTTATTGCTCATGCGCAGTACGTCCTTTTTCATCAGTTTTCGAAGCTGTCACAGATTCACAATACCAACAGAATGAAAATAGATGCAAAAAGACCTACTGCATATGTGCTGTAAACCTTTGCCCACTTGAATGTTGGCATGGATTTTCGTGTTTACTTGAGTATCCAGTACTGCTAAGTGATCGAAGCTTGAAACCGTTTTTATGGCGTCGTGTTAGCGCCCTGGATTTGCAATCAGGCATTGACATGTTCGAATCCCCATTACGGCAGGTTTTCCTTTTTCTCTGTTATAAATTTTTTCCTGTATTTCGGATATGAGACTTCAGTGGGAGGAGTTTTATTCGTCTTATACAAGCGTATTTTTACGTAACTTATTTCCATTATCAATTATATCTATACCTATATAAACATACGTACATAGGCGTATAACTTTGTTAAGGTAAGTAATTCTCCAATCACAGTTTATACTTAAGAATCGTTCTTTTGCATTCGAAACTGTGTCTTTACCCTCTTAGAGTCTGTGAAGAAGAACCGCGTCACTCGGAAAAAAAAGAGGGATTTGGCCCAGAAAACGCAACAGGACGTACTTCAGCGACGATTCCACGTTTCGCCGCAGAATACAGCGTTACGACGATCGATTCGAGCCGAATTCTGCATCTTTACGACAGCAAATAATCGGTAGACGTGAAACGTTGACGAACAGAGGCCATTTATTTGCTTAAGACGACGACGGATTAAAACGCGAAGGGAAAAAAGTCACGAGGGAGGAGGACGTACGATGAAAATATTGAGAGGACGACGACGAAACTATAATGTACAAAATCTGAAGGCGGCCAATGCGAACGCGACGGAGGCGATCGCCGAATGAATTACCTTACGGCGATAGTCGTTTTTACGCACGAGCACGGTAGGCGCGCTGACGGAGGCGCTAGTAGATGGAGCGTCGGCGGCGACCGATCTCAGCTCGCCGAGATCGTAACGAGCCGTCACCGGATAAACATTGTCGCCGCTCATCGACTTTATTTTGGCGGCTACTTGGGCGCGATTCGCCACCTGATACTGGCAGCACGGATCGAACTGCCAACTGATCATGTACAGGCCGACGCACAGCACGCTGCCTATCGATAATGGAATAACGAGCGTGTTTAGGTTGCGGTTCCACGAAACGCCTGTTGAAAGGAAGAACAAAACAAAAACGATCACATGTAACCGCGAGACTGGAAGTACTGAACCGGGGCGCGTCAGCTTCCGTCAAGCCAATGCACCATCGGAACACCGTACACGTAAAATACGTTTTCGAGAAGCCAGTCGACCAGAGTTGAGACGTTTTTTCACCAGCGAATCACAGCGCTCTCGATACTCGAATCCAACTCCCGGTCACTTCGTCAAGGCCGACGTTACATTCACGTGCGACGAACGATCAATCACCCGAATGAACGACTGACAGTCTTAGCGCTGGTGGGTCGTCCATTATCTTATTTTTTCACTTATATATCGTTTTTGCATTTGACCATTAAAATAAAAAAATTAATTTTGGTTTTGAAACATAATGTATCAAAATGAAGAGAAGTAAGAATGTTGTGAAAAATATGACACATGAAGTACACTTCGCAGAACCGTGTATTCTACAAGGTGTCTGGCCGCGTCATTTTAACCCTTCGTTATACTTAACGAAAAATAAGTCCCCCCATTTTATTCGAGAGAAAAAAATAAAAACAGAAAAGAAGGTATACTCTAAATTTCTGTGAAAACCAGACCACAGTTTTCGAGAAAAACAGGGTAGAAAATTAAAATTTATACTTTGTTCACGCTAAGAAGTGTGTGACGTCATAAACCATATCCACACTTATCTACTCGAAAAACAATGTTTGTTTATTCCACAAAATGATGAATATCATTGTATAATAACGTGCATCACTGCCTTTTCCTCTCTCCCCAACCAACCAACCGCCACATCTATTTGTGATTCTGACATCACGCACTTCTTAGCGTGAACGAAGTATAGTTTAAACTAGCTTTAGCCAGCGGCTTCACTCGCTGTTACGCAGCAAATCAGTACAAAAGTTACATTATAATCAAGAAGGGTATGCTTGAATTCAGTATACACTGGAGGTAGCAAGGAGAGGAGCAGTGGACACTTACAACTAATCTGCCTATTTTAACAAAGATCTTAGTGGTAATGATGATGGACATACTGGATCAATCAAGGGACCTCATTAAGTAACAGCTTTCATAGCAAAGAAGGTGGTTATGTTACTTTACTACCATTGAAAAGGCGTAGGTTTTACCTAATCACTGACAATTTTTTTAAAGGTTTTTTCTCCCTATATTTTTCACTCATATTTTCGATGTGTAAATATCTTAGCGCTTGGTCTAGTACTCTAGTAGGGGCTAAAACAAGAATTACCATCATAACTCATACGTCTTATAATATAGTAACTGTTGGTGTGTAGGTTTGTGGTTGTGTGTATGTGCAATGCACATGGTCACAACCACACTATTATGTTTACACATCAATTCTTTATGAGTTCCCATTGGAACACACTCCTTTTTTTTTTTTACTCTTGATATGATCCAATGGATAAAAATCATTTTCAAGAAAAGTAAGTTTATTCTTTGAATACTTTTAAAAATTTAATCTTCTCACCGTAAATGTTTCATATTTTTAAATTAAATTTTTGTTTTTGTTGTTTTACATGAAATTTTAAAAAAAATGCAATAAAAATTACAAAAAGTTTCTGGAACTGTGGAAAATTTAACTTACCCGCTAATAGAAATTTAGTCAAGCAGCTCAGCTCCTAACCCGTTGGGCTACAGTGACTCGATCTCATTTCAGTGAATTTGTTCCACTACCAAATATGCCTTGGTACAGCACAGCAATTACATAAACTGGAGTTCTTCGTTCTCATATTTTTTTCATCTTTTACTTGGAATTACTTTGTTTTAGGAGAAAACTGATGATGGAAATGAATTTGTTATTGAAAAATAGGGTGTGTCACCACCGGAAATTTTTTTTTACAATTATTAATTTTCAAAATAATTAGCAAATCAAAAAACGACTAGTTCTCCATTAATGCGTAATTTTTTATGACACACTTCTAAGAAACTAATGACGATAAGAAAATTATGTTTGAATGATAATTCAAGAAAATTTTCTCCTATTTTTAACAGTACCAGCCTCAGCTTTGAAGCTTCAACAGCAACTGAGAAGTTGTGAAGTAAAAGAAGTTTTTTTCAAAATTAAAATGTTGGGAATCTTGCAAAAATAGCGAATAGATATACCAAATTGAGCGAATGAATTTTATTATACAGATTGTTCCCAAGCTTACGCAACATTTCACCTTTTCGTGCTCTAAACCACGCTTCTGCCCGTTATGCGGTAACAGGCGTAAGCTTAAGGAATAATTTTAAGTGAATGACAATCTTCAACCCTGTTCTCGTAAACTATTGTCAACTTTCCACAGAAGGGTAAAATATACTTTTCTTGTGTTTTTTTTTGCTGGAATAAATGGTGAAGAGTTAGAAAAACAAAGCTATTTAAAAAGTGGCATCCCCATCTCTTTCCTCTCCAAATGGGAGTAAAACTTTTGAAGATGGATAAAAATTAATCATATAAAAATACTTACACCCTTATAAAAAATAATTTCGTCGATTTTTAGGGAAGTTATACCAGATTTTTAATTTTTTTCTCTCCAAGTTTGGGGGACTGTAACTCAAGATAGGAAACAATTTTTAGCATTTTTCAAAAGGAACTTTCGCATTTTTTTGACCAAAAACATCGATCCTACAAGGCAAGCCATATAACCTCTGGATACCCTGTATACAGAATGAGCCAATCCTTTTCGACACGTCATAAAAAAGTTACCCGTGGTACGTTTAAAATCGGTTCATCACCAAGCTTTTTCCATAATAATGAAGCAGCGAGTCATTACTTGACGGCCCAGGAAAATTTAATGAGCATTGGTTCAGGTTAAAACCTTCGAAACTTTTCGATTACCTCCCATATCCTCAAAATAATCCATAATTAAGCTGTCGTCTAAAATATTTTGTCAACTCCCACCTCCCATCAAAATAATACTTTGATAACGCCACTGACTTACCATCCTGCATAAGAAAACCTCTGAAACACTTTTAAAAGAAAGTTGATTGCTAAATGGGGTAGTAGTTTGGCTTGATTGTGAATGATAAATGAAAGCTTCTGTAAATATTGCACTTTACCTCTCAACTCCCCCAATCTTATTTTTATTCAGTGCTATCAGAAGGCAATGTTACCCTCAGATTTCTATAAATTTTGGTTCCTAGACGGCTTGTCCACTGAGAGTGCCTTCCAACTTCCATTTCTAATTTTCATCTTCATTTACCTGCCACATTGTATGTATCCTCCTTCACAGACGTGCGAACGCCCAAAAGAGAAAATCGGAATAATAATTGAAAAAATAATCGATTCGAAGATCGACACCAGTAATCTACTTCCGGAGTTCATGTATGGCATGAAGCCAGACCTCGACTCTCTGTCAAGGGAGTGAGATGGGAGCGAGAGCTATCAGAAAAAGGACAGAAATAGGAGCAAACAACAAGATGGGTGGTGGCTGGCTAAATTCTGACGCCACACATCGACGCAGACACGATGACGGCTGACGCGGGTTGCAGCGGCGAGTACTCACTGAGGCAGATGGACGATATGCCGAATACGACGGCGCATTTGTGCAAACAATTTCCAACCCTAATCCACCGAGCGGTCTCCTCGCCCAGACGTACCGGTTCGATGATGATCACTTCGTAGCCGATCTCCAGAGCGCGGTCCAAATCGCATTCGAAAGTTTCTTCCGCACTCTCAGTGTCGTATATTTCGCGTACGATGGCCACGCTATTCGGTCTCGGCGATGACGATGACAACGAGGATGACCAGCTCATTTTTTAAACTTCTGGAAATGGAGAATGAGTAAAAATTGGAACATAAAAAAAAAACAACAAAAACAAAACATGGGAAACTCGAGAGAGTAATCGGTTATGTGACAGCCGTACAAGGTTGGATGGTTACTCGTTTGTCCACTTGAGAGCAGAAGCCTCCGCTTTGACTACATAGTACCCACGTATAGACTACCTGTAGAGCATACCAACACGCAAATTCAAGGTGGAGGCACGCCCAAAACTCAAAACATAGACTGTTTTAAAAGAACCGCGCAAGTAAGTGAAAGTAAACAATACAAACAACCAGTAATCAGAAAAAAAAAATTGATCAATATCAGTAGCAATTTCTCTTGGTGTGTGGGATGTGCGCCGCACACACAGCCATTTTCCTTCCCAAAAAATACAGGCAAGCTCAAATACTTTTTCTCTTTTCCTTTGCATCATGTATACATATGTGCTTATATTTGTGAATTTATTGGGATATGTGAATCACAAAAAAGCACACATACAATTAATGAAAGTACCTGCGAACACACAATATGTAAGAATGTGTAACATTATTATTACTACACAGGGTGGGCGGCTTTTTTCCAAATTTCCAATAAATAGGGAAATAGCGTACAGTGGTATGGAGGGAAAACCAGTTTGAAATCAACAAAAAAAGGAAGAATGGGGTGCGGTTAGAAAAACGCACCTAGTAGTATTTTTGTGATGCAGTTGCTCATTGATGTTACCACTTTGTCCAACGTTCTTCAGCATTGGTTATACCTAAAATAAAAATTTATTTCTCCGTTCACGTGCATAACGGGATAAATACATGACACTGAAAATGATATCTTCATCAATGTAGAACTGGGCATCAATGTTGCATCATAACTGCTTGTATAAACCAGAGCTATTGATAACTCAAGATATCTGGTAGAGTTTTCACGAAACAAAAATAATCAATTAAGTTAGTTTATTAATATTCCTCGATGTTTTTGCAAATTTTTTAATACGCCTTCCTGATTTAAGTTGATATTTCTGTTCAGGTAAAATGACGCCATTTACCCTACATTCTGACAGTATTTTGTGTGAATTATCGTATGAAGTTATGGATATAAAAATAAATAGAAACCGCTATTGAGAAGACCCTAGAGGTAGTTTAAACTCCAATTCCCGCCTTACAACTATGTCACTGCTAAAAAAAAATTCCTATGTTATAAATGTAATATTATATCCTTCCCTCCTCAAGAAAATCTGAACCACACATCAATTTATTATTATTAGTGAGGATACGCTACTGATCAATATTCCTCGAGACGTTCGAAAAACGAAGGGTCTGAAAGTTTTCTTTGATGATGATTGGTATAGGCAGTCCACACTAAAGTACTATACGTCAAGGGCGTAGCTAAGCTTCACCAAGAAGAAAGAGGCTTGACCTCTAAAAATTAGGTATTTTTATCAGTTTTGGCAATTTTTTGTTGTGGGCTGGGGGTCAGAAGAGACCACCGAGAACGTGTGGACCCACCTTACAACGAAGCTATATACACACTTGTGATACGTATACTTAAAGTGGAAGGCTTAACCGATTACTTTTGCTGTGACAGTCTAGGCAAAAGATGATCAAGTTTCGAACGGAACCGTTCTGACAATCTTCGACTGCTCTTCGACTTTAAATGTGACCTAGCTCTCGAATCTCGTGTATAGGCGCCGATTTCTTGTAAATCCAGCGGGTGCTTGACCACGGCAAACAAGAATCTGAATTAAAACTGATGAGAAACTGTCAAAAATTTGAAAATGATAATTTTTTAGGTTTTATTTGTCCTCCTGAGACAAAGCAAAAAAAGACCCTAGCGCAGCAGTCGCTTCACTAGAAAATGCATGTTTTCAAAAACAAGCTAATCACAACTGAAAGTAGCAATAAGTTAATTTAGATCATAAATAATGATTGTGTCAAATTTTGTAACTATTACCCTTGAGAGCTGTCAACACGGAAGCTACACCTATAACCAACAGCAAGCAGCAACAGCATTTTTAAACCCGTGTAAACAAATGTAGATACCTCTAAACTCCACACTAAAATGCAATTTAGCAGAAAATTTTCTGTAAGCATCAAACAGCAGAAACAAAATATTTTGTATTTGTTGTTTGCTGTGGAACATGAAGACAAGTACTTCCTTTCGGAGTAGGTTTATTTTTCGTGTTTTTATCACAACTATTTAAATTGAAACATCCAAAAGTTTATTTTGCTGCTGGTTATGTCGACGTAGCCAAAGGCATCTATCATAGTACAAGGCTTCGTCAAATGTTCCCGAGGGAAGAAATTATTGAATAAATTTTTAAGCGCAGTGAAGCCAACCAGTTGTGCAATTCTATTCTTTAGGATGCACCAGTATGTAGTACTTATATGAAATTATTTATATGTCACATCAGCCATATATCATATCTCTACATATTATAAAATACTACGGGCTAAAAACTGTTGGAAACATTATCACTCAAGAATCACTGGACAAATTTGAATGAGATTTTTCAGAAAAAATTGTGTTATTTCAAGGAAGATTAATTGCCATCAAAGAAGTCCGTAGCCTCTTTTGGGGCAACATTACCAATTTTTACCATCTATAAACACAGAAAACAGAATTTCTTGAACCGAACAAAAAGGAGTAGAAAAGAGAATTAAAAAAATCTTCTCCCCCTCTCTTTGTTCATCATCTGACGATTACTGGTTGGTGAGACAGATATAATTTTCTCTATCTTACTTGGTTCCGTTTCTTTTTTCATCGGGTTTCATTTGGGTCTATAAAAAAGGGTTTAAAACAATTATTAGATATTACACAAGTGAAGCAGCGAGTAACAGCTCTCAATAAATAAATTCATTCCTGAAAAAACCAAGGTATTGTAATTAATTTAGACTTGGTACAACAAATCTTGAATGAAACTGATCATAAATACAACTTTATATAAAAGAGTCTGTGCTCTCCTATGATACAAGAGAAATTGTATCAAGTCCAAAATTTGGGGCTTGGTACTAAATATCTAGTACCATCTTAGGATTGTATCGGTAAATAACATAAATGTATTACATAAAAATTTGCATAGAAAACTCCAAGTTTCCTGGGATCATGAAACAAAAAACGCACACGACCCCACCCTTAGATAGTCTCAAGAAATTAAGATTAATATGTAGATGTTCATAGAAAATCAACATAAAAAAAACATGACAGTCCTTTAAATCCCATTAGATTAATGAGAAAAAACTGTAATTTTTTCATGAGCCTCTTTTTTGAAGGTCTACAGGCTCACCTTTGTGGAATAAAAATAAAATTAGTAAAAAATTAATGAAAACAGAATCATAAACGCCAATTTTTCGAAATTCCAGTAGGTTTTTGGATACCAGAAGCAAAAGCATAGTAAAGAGAATACGAATATATTATTTTTTGTTAACTGATATGCTCACCCTTCTTTTCCTCCTACTAAGTGCGAAATACAAAAAACAAAAATTATGTCCACGAAACGCTATGAAATGTACCAATTCATGTATTGTATCAACTCTCAAAAGTGTTAAACACATTTTCAAATTTAGCATTTTCTTACAATTAGAACATCTAACAAGCCCACGAATTTTTCAGCAGGTACTCAAGCCTCGAGCATACATGACACAAGAAAATCAGAACCTATGCTTTTGTGATTTTCTACAATGCCATTTGTCACATTCGTTCGCAATCGACGACGGAGAGTCAACATATCATCAATCCCGTTATGTGTGTTGTTCAACATAACTTACTTACATATCACATTTCAGCTTAACACCAGCAAATTGCTACTCCTCACCACTGTAATCGCAACCACAAGCCACCAGCTCTTAATCAACGTTGTAAATGGAATGTAATTTCAGGATCATTAGTGCACCTGAAAGTTTATAATTTTGATATTATTATATATGATTATAGAGTCGACTTCTCTGAGATGCACTTTAGTTCATTTATTTACGTAGATTTAGGTTTGGGACGAGTCTTTATACATCCTATTACATTGATCAGAACGAAAGGTTTTTTCATTTGATAGCAGATAATATGTGAAGAAACGTTTACTCACAAACGGCAAGGTGGTTAAAATTGATGCCAGATCTGTAGTCAAAAGTTCCAAAGAAAAAAGTAAAAGAATTTCAGATCGAACGATAAAAATTAGTACATCCGATCCATTAACAAGAGGAAAAATGGATTCTTCGACTAGGTATATTCTAGAATGTTATCTAGTCAGAAATCGTATGTTTCATATTCTTTCCGTCGACGATTCACACTCTAAAAATGACAGATGCAGTGTAAACTGAGCAAAATCGAATGTTTTTCTATTCGCGCGTTCGGTTCGATGTACACACTCGAGGAAATATTGACACAAGCTACCAGTTTCAAAAGGAACTCTCTTTTCTCACTGCTTCGTTCACAAAATTTTGGTGATTGAACACATTTTTGGATAGAATTTAAATTAAATTCGTATTACTTGATCAATCAATGGCATTGATATACTATGGAAATATGCGTACTTGGGAGAGTTCACGGTGAAGTTTCAGAAATTTGATTACTGCAGCCAAAATGCAGCAGTCGTTATTAATGTTGAATAAACCAAGAGCACACAGAGAACCAAGTTCGATATGAAGAATAATTTCTAGCTGAAAATAAGTGGGAACGTAAATGAAACTGTGAATTATTCATTTGATCGAATATATATTATGCCAAGTTAATTCTTGACGCAATCAAAAGTAGTAAGTTTATAAAAGTCACTTTATAGTTTAACATTTCAAAAAATCAAGAGTTATCATAATTATAAGCATAGTACCATTTACCAATTAGATCAAGTTCGAGCAAAACAACACAGCAAATGAGCAAGGGCATTACAGGAGCGAGAGAAAATGTAAAATTAGTGATGGGTAATTCGTTTTCGAGTTACTTCTTTTGAACGAATCCTATAAGTGAACTAATCGTTCATTTAGTTTACTTCGAAATGAACTCTCTTTGATTTGTCGCTGAATTCTCTTCGATTTGTCACGGAATACTAATTAATTTAAGAACGACGAATCGAAGAGAATTCGTTGATGAATTCTCTTCGATTCGTCGCTGAATTCTCTTCAGTTTGTCATGGAATACTAATTAATTTAAGAACGACGAATCGAAGAGAATTCGTTGTCGCTGAATTCTCTTCGATTTGTCACGGAATACTAATTAATTTAAGAACGACGAATCGAAGAGAATTCGTACTCAGATGAATTCTCTTCGATTCCTTGCTGAATTCTCTTAGATTCGTCATAAAATCGTAATTAATTTAAGAACGACGAATCGAAGAGAATTCGTAGATAAATTCTCTTCGATTCGTCACTGACTGCTAATTAATTTAAAGGCGACGAATCTGGCGACGAATCCGAATTAATTCAATGACGACGAATCGAAGAGAATTCATAGATAAATTCTCTTCGATTCGTCACTAACTGCTAATTAATTTAAAGGCGACGAATCTGGCGACGAATCCGAATTAATTCAATGACGACGAATCGAATAGAATTCGTAGATGAATTCTCTTCGATTTTTCGCTGTATCATAATTAATTTAACGCCGACGAAACCTGAATTTGACGAACGAACAAACAAACCAGCGAAATAATTAAATGAAACCAACTGTGAAACTAGAAAACAAATTAACAAAATTTAATTGTTGATGCTTGTTCCGGAGATGCAAGTCAAAAAACTGAAGTGAAAACTGCTATTAAAATCACCAGTAGTTCAATGTATCAAGTCATGAGGCATCAATGAAGAATACGAATATAAATACAACTGTTGGAATGATATCACGGAGAGTATACGAGAAAGTAAACTAGAAAGAACTAGAACGTATAATGAGAACTTAGTCACATATAATACAGGCTCAGAACTTATTGATGTTATATCAATATAACATCGATACAGTGTTGCCAGATGCTGAAAGTAGAATTGCCGTATACAAGTCTCCAAAGAGCCGTATTTTGCTCCAGAGAGCCGTATTTTTTGTTTTCCCCTGTAAAAGTGTAAAACTAACTTATCAATGACCTTTTTTTTTTTTTTTTTGGTTCTTTTCTATTAAATAAATTTTTTTTCCACAAATTCAGTATTATATCGACTATATCGATCTAAACTAGCCAATAAATTGATGCGAAATAAAAAATGATAATAGCATTCACGTCTTCACGATTAAATATTTCGATACTTATGCAAAAAATGAAATAAAATGATGAAAATTTGTTTGAAATTTTTGAAATAAATTTACAAAAATGGTGAAACTGGTAAAAGCCGTATTTTTAAAATGAAGCCGTACGTGGAAGCTTAACAGCCGTATATTTTGAGTACGGCTCAACCTCGGGCCATACGGCCGTATTATACCTAAAATAGTCGTATGTTTACGGCCGAAGCCGTACATCTGGCAACACTGCATCAATATGTATAACTAGTTCCAGAATGTTCCATGAAGAACTATTCCAGTATACTCCTGTGAGAAAATACGAACTGCCAATGGATCGAACTACATGAAAATATAACGATGAAACCTAAACTAACGAAGACATTGAGCAAAGACTAGACGCACACATTACGAACACATAAATAAAACTATAAATATTCACTTTTTACGAACTTTTATTCCACATAATATCAGCGGACATGTTAATGTTACGATGGTTGATTAGCGACGAGAAGGTATACAAAACATATAATCACAGTTGGGTTTCAAACACAAAAATCACAGATTACAAATAATATTAAAACAGTGTTACCACAACAAATGATATGTGAGAATAACAAGCCAACGTATAATATAATTTGTTATTATTCTCACAACTCCGCCAAGTTATTCGTACACTCGTTGACACTTCTTGTATAACCATTAAACAATATACACATTTTGCTCTTCATGTTGTTGTATTATTCCAATATGGTATACAGAGCAAAGGTTGAATAGTGAAATTAAAGAAATTTAAAAGAGTAGTTCGTGTATCAGTCAATAGATAAAATTGTTGGGATACGATTCCCTCACTCCCTCACAAACTCATAACCTTATACCTACTGACTAACACTGTATGTAACATGTTCATTACATTTATTCGTTTAACATGTGGCGACACTGATCGTCGACACAATATTCTTTCCACCACTGCTTGACGGAGAATGTTCTCCACTCGTCAGTCGTTGTACTAACGTCGTCAAAAAATGGTTTTTCTAAGATGAAAGTTCGTCCTTATCTCTTCCATGTGAAGCGATCAGAACTCACCTCAATATGGTAGGCAGAGCTGTGGATCAGAAAAATAAGTACGGTAACTAAAATGTGTTAATCGTGTAATTAATTAAAAGTTAAAAGTTCATGTTTCACACAAAGTGAAAAGGCTTAGCGCCATGTGATACCTCCACGCAAAGTGGTAGGAAAAGTGTAAAATTTGTGAACGCAAAGTTTGGTTCAGTGATTAAAGTAACTATCCTGAAAAAGTTAAAAGTTTTAATTCGAGTAAATCGATAATAAAAGTGAAAATTAATGAAAACAACGGTAAATTCTTGGGTGCCTGTTAAAACGTCGAAATCGAGAATTTGGAGAAAACAGATCAGGTACGAAAGGATCTTGTGGTTTGGGAAACCAGTTCATAGAATCAAAAACGGTTGGCAATTGTTTGTGCTGTGTTCCGGAGAATAAAATAAAGTAAGAAAAATCAAAAATCTGAAAGTTGCGGTGTAAAATTGTCAAAGTTTGGTGTCAACTGGGTGTGAAAGCAGAAGGAAAACATCGAAAAAACTACAAAAGTGAACGAAGGAATATAAGATAAGTAAAAAGTTTTAGATTAATTAATTATTAATTCGTGTGATTTTACTCAATATTGACTAAAAAAATTGAAAATTCAGTAACAAATTTAAAATTTGGTACATTTTCGTGTATATTCTCGGCCAAATTTCAAGTAAAGTCGAAACATGAAAGGTGGATTCAATATCCTTTCAAACTTTATCTTGTTGGTCGAGAATTGCAGAAACAGGAAATCTTTGTTGGATGAGCTTCATCGAATCCAACAAAAGAAAACCTATATTCATGAACATTAACCTTGGTGACAAACTTTTTCTTATTCACAAACAATAAAATACTTTCAATAGAGAAAGGTTAACAGATTATTTTCCTTTCAGCATTAATCTATTTCATATTTTCGTTGAACAATTTTTGCATTGAACATTAATTTATGTTTTAACGTGTTTAACAGAATCATTTTTGTTCTGAAACAAGACTTAAAGCTTTAACCAATTCGATTTTGAACATTTTTGGCAATAAAGTCTGAGTAAATCGATCGCCCAAGAAACAGAAACAACGGCTGAGAGATCACCTCATCGTCGGCAACATATATTTAGTGAGATTTATTTTAAAATATTAATTAATTATTGAATGTCATATTATAGTTCATTTAATTTGCATTCCCTATCGAGTGGTTGAGACCGTGTTGTGCATTATCGTGTGGTTGAGACCGTGTTACCCTCTAGATTTAAGTTCTCGTGTTTCTGAGGTTGGATTTAAATTCCCAAATATCCCAAAGTTAATAATAAAATGTCACGATTTGATACAAAAAAGGTATTCGATGGAAGGAATTATGATGCCTGGAGGACCACGATGGTCTCAACACTCTATGCATAAGGATTGTATCCAATTATGCACGATGTTGAGACCGAAGTGCTATTTGTGGGACTTGAGTTGAATAATTTTTTAAACCCTGACCCTGGCAATGCTAGTTCAGCTAGTCAAATGGCATATTTCCGCAATCAGGAAAAGGGAAAGGCTCTAATCTATCAGGGACTTAACAACGAATTAATTGAAAGAGTCAAAGACCTAAAAATAATAAATCAGATATTAAAAGTATTAGATGAAAGGAACAAAAGCTGCACGCAAGTCACATATATTAACGTGAAGCAGGCCTTTCAAAGATTAAAATTTAATAGTGATGGTAATATGAGGAGCTATTTAGACGTTTTCTTGAGATCAGCCTAAAAAATAAGGGACTGTGGTAAACCTTTGGACAAACAGGAAGAAATAGAACAACTTCTGATATCATTGAGCATAGACTATGAAATGACAAGGCTGGAGTTTAATACTTTAAGTCAGGATCAGAAAACAATTGAAACACTCTACGCTATGTTGATCGAAAGGTCAGATAGGTTGTATGATTAGAAAAAGTCAAGATATAATAATAATAAATTTCGTAATTTCAACCACAATAATAAAAATCAAAGATTTCAATATGGAGGAAATTAAAATAGATACAATAACATTAATAGAAATCAAAATCACAGTCAAAATGTAAATCAGGGGAAAATGACATATAATAATAATCAACAATCAGAAATGTCTCAGAACAATAATAATAATTATGAAAACAAAAAATACAATAATAATCAAAATCAAAATACTTTGCCAAGTTCGAATAGTTTAGTATGTTTTAAGTGTCATGGCAAAGGGCACATAGCCAAGGTATGTCCGTCAAATAAAGAGGGTATAAAACCCCAAGCTAAATTAGATGGTCCCGCACAAAACACAAGATACGGACGAAACAATCACAACAATAATAATAAAAATAAGAAGGAAAATTACGTTCAATGGTCCATGATGATTAGATATAGGAATCATGATCCGAGAATAAACACAAATAATAATAAATTGATAAACTTAATTACATCAGAGCAGGAGCATTGAAAAAGGTTCCTTCGGACTATGAGGTGTTAGAAATAACATCTCGTTGCCAGATTCGTCGCCCTTAAATTAATTAGCAGTCAGTGACGAATCGAAGAGAATTTATCTACGAATTCTCTTCGATTCGTCGTTCTTAAATTAATTAGGATTTTATGACGAATCTAAGATAATTCAGCAAGGAATCGAAGAGAATTCATCTGGGTACGAATTCTCTTCGATTCGTCGTTCTTAAATTAATTAGTATTCCGTGACAAACCGAAGAGAATTCAGCGACAAATCGAAGAGAATTTATCTACAAATTCTCTTCGATTCGTCGTTCTTAAATTAATTAGGATTTTATGACGAATCTAAGATAATTCAGCAAGGAATCGAAGAGAATTCATCTGGGTACGAATTCTCTTCGATTCGTCGTTCTTAAATTAATTAGTATTCCGTGACAAATCGAAGAGAATTCAGCGACAAATCGAAGAGAATTCATCTACGAATTCTCTTCAATTGGTCGTTCTTAAATTAATTAGGATTTTATGACGAATCTAAGATAATTCAGCAAGGAATCGAAGAGAATTCATCTGGGTACGAATTCTCTTCGATTCGTCGTTCTTAAATTAATTATTATTCCATGACAAATCGAAGAGAATTCAGCGACAAATCGAAGAGAATTCTCATTTCCTTTCTTTAGAAGAAATGTCTTGGATAATACTTATTAATTATTTGTATTTTCAAAGACTTCATATTGAACTTGGCTTTTTATTGACTAGTAAAAATGATGCCCGATTTATTTTATTATTTAAACATACACACAAAACGTGATAGAATATTATTAACAATAACCACTTCTTGCAATTTCGAAACTCACTTTTTCCTTAAATAAAGTATCAAATGAGTATTTATTCAACTATTTATCTAATTAATAATTTAAATAATATTACAAAAAACACTGACAAAAAATGATTCAATAATCTATAAAATCAAAAACATTTCTCTGATAAATGGGCGAAGTAAATATTAGAAAGAGAGAGTATATACTACATGTTTGTCTCTTTTTAAGGCACTCGCTCGTCTTTTCTCCTTCAGATTGTTCCAAGATCGTTTGGGTTGTATTTAATTCAGTGAACTGATGGACTGATGAGAACTATCAAAAAAAAAAGAACTAATGAACTAGTAAGATCGTTCCAGTTGTATTTAATTCAGTGAACTGATGACTGATGAGAACTATAAAAAAAAAAACTAATGAATGGGTTCACTTCGAAACGAGCTAAATGATCAATTAGTTCACTTCTAGGATTCGTTCAAAAGAACTAACTCGTGAACGAACCAGCCATCCCTAATTCAAAGTAAAAATTCCAAAACGAAACGAATCGCGATTTGCGAAATTGAAGCTTGTTAACGTTTCATTTGTATAGTAGGGTATCTAACTAGAGTGTAACTAATCAATTAAACTACCTCTGAAAGGCCGAAAATTGGAAAGGAAAGTGAGAGAAACTTCGTCAGATATGAAATCGCTTATGAGACAGGGAAAAGTTCGAAGTTAATTGCAAAGAGGTAAAGTAGTACAGTGTTGATTCTTCTCGTTGACTGCTCAACGAGTGGTTTGCTTTTATTGGTTTCAATAGTTTTTTGCTGCTAAGAAGAGTAATGTGTTTTTTTTTTATCTATTAGAAATAAATTAACGGCAGTTGATCTCCTGCGGATAAATAATTCAAATTTGTTATCAGCTCATTACCGATCAACACTTGAATTTTTGGAGTCGTTTAGCTGCCGTCATCGGTGCATTACCATTTTGTTGATTTGATTTTCGTTGGTAAAATGTGTTTATCTAAAGAACTTAAAGATGCCATTCAAAAATGGACCATCTATAATAAGGTAAATTGATCAAGAACCACCCACACATTAGAAATCTACTATGTATATTGTGCATTCTATTCTAATACTATTTATCACCCCTTGTGCGTAGGAGAGACAATTCAACGACAAGTTAATTCAGCTACTGGATGAATGCAATGAAAAAAAACTTAAATCTTTGTTCTTGTCTCGATTAGAATTTGGTACAGCCGGTTTGCGAGGCCAAATGGGTGCAGGATTTTCCTGTATGAACGATGTTGTAGTTATCCAGGCAGCTCAAGGTTTATTGGATTACGTATTGAGAACATTACCAAACATCAGAGAAAAAGGTATTGTTATCGGTTACGATGGGAGACATTTAAGTAAAAGGTAGGACCAATACCTTTTCTGTTGTGTGGCCATGTGTATCGCGTTTATGGAAAGTATTTTACCTCAATTTTCCAATTTCAGATTTGCTGAACTTAACGCAACAGTTTTCCTAACTGATGCGATTCCAGTTTACCTGTTCTCAGATTTAGTTCCTACACCATTTGTACCATTTGCGATCAACATTTTGAAAGCCGCCGTTGGAGTTATGGTTACAGCTTCACACAATCCAAAAGAGGATAACGGTTATAAAGTTTATTGGGAAAATTCCTCTCAGGTTGTTATCTATTTTTTTAGTGAAAAATTTTCAGTTCCGTTGGTTTTCTAGCTGAATTTTTTTTGGTATTGATCAAGGTGGCTACTATCGATTTATCATCACGTTCATTCCATCAGGCGTTCATCCGCTACAAAAATGTATCGTTTCATCGCCGCATCTTAATATTCATAACAAGTTCAAAAATATCACGTCCATCAGAGAAAATGAGGACATAAAAAATTAGAACCTTATAAGAAATTACAAAAAAATTTTTTTTCTCTGTCCATTTTCTTGAACAAATTATGTCATGATCACTGTGTACTCATTTCATTTTGAATTTTTTGCTAAACTGGAGTTAATGGGGAGTTTTCGGAGTGATTTACTTGAAATTTTGATTTCCATATAAATTTCTATATCCTTGAAAACTTCAAGCACATTCCATATTATGCATTATAATATTTAGCATCATAATCATCATGGCACAATTTCAGACCATTAATGGGACAAAAATTATGCCTATCTTCTAAACCCTACAAATTGGTGGGAACTTGGCATCTTAGTCAATGAAATTGTTTTTAACTAGTCAGTAAATTCACAGTCTGAACGAGGTCCCTGAATACATTTTCTACTCTATTTGGAGCGATGTTCAAGAGACTGAAGAAATACCACAACCACTAACTGAGAGCAGCTTGTTGTTTAAGTCCTTAGCGCTAGTGTTTACTCATCGTTTTCCTGATTTTTCTGTACAAAATCTATACCTCCCCCAAATTTAACAGCAATGAAGTACTTTGCATATGGCTTTGTGTATTGTGAATTCAAAATCTAGAGTTCTTGCTATGGGTGAAAACTTTAGTCCACAAATGAAATATAAGTCTGAGAAAAGTGAAAACAACATTGTACAGTATTCGCTTTTTCTCCAACCTTTTAAGAAGAAATACAGTACGCTAATGGGTGTCGGTAACAACCGTATGTGTTACAGGATTTGTCTAGGATGCACCAATCTCCAAATTATACGCCTGATTTTAAAATTTGTAATTCACAAAATCCGTGTACTTCGTAAATAAATGGATTTACACCGAACGATTTGTTCTAACAAGTTTCGTCAAAATCATTATATTCAATCTGAATGACTGCGTGATTGATGGAGAATGTGATGAAATGATAAACATTATCTAACCTATGCATGTGATGAAACAGATCCATTTTTCTCCGATATTTTCCTACCTTTTTTTTAATTTCTTGTTTGTTACAAAACTAATATTGTATAGATGCACCCCTAATTCGTTTAATGCCACTTTAATATCATAACGTCAGTTCACCGTTCAAAACTTTCAGATCATTTCACCTCACGATAAAGGGATCCATGGATGTATAATGAAGAACCTGGAGCCTCGTCAGTCATCGTGGAACACAGCCATCATATCTAGTCATAAATTATTGAAAGATCCACTATGCAGTGTGGTGGATGCGTATGTAAAACGACGTTCAGACTTGGCATACGATTTATTAATGAATAAACAGTCTGATTATTCATTTACCTATACTGCGATGCATGGCGTTGGGTATAAATATATTGAAGAAGTTTTTTCAGCTCTGAAATTGAAGGTATAATGGAGAGCACGTTAATTACGTGTGATAATTATGTCGTTAAAAAACAAATAAATATATACGTTTTAGTGCTTCTGTGTTACAGCCGGTTATTCCTGTTGTCGAACAAGCGCAACCAGATCCTGAATTTCCTACTGTAAAATTCCCAAATCCAGAAGAAGGTAAAAGTGCTTTAAACTTATCGATTGAAACGGCCGAAAAAAATGATTGTAGTGTTATTCTGGCCAATGATCCGGATGCTGATCGTTTTGCTGTCGCAGAAAAACACAAGTAATTTAATATTTTTGCATGTAAATTATAGGACTGATGGTTGGCTACAAATATATAACTCATCCATCACCTCCTACTCCTTCTAATCATTTGACTCGATTGTTCTGTTCAAATGCGCAGAGATACCAAAAAATGGAAAATATTCACTGGAAATGAAACTGGTGCTTTGCTCGGATGGTGGCTATTAGAAGATTTTAAACGGAAAAATCCGAATAAAAAAGATCTTAACGATGTTTACTTCATTTCAAGTACGGTATCGTCAAAAATTCTGCAGACTATTGCTGCAGCCGAAAATATGTCGTTTGTTGTGCGTAATTTTCGTTGTTAGCCCGTACGGACTGTGCCGAACAACTTATTACTTCAATTTGTGTCATTAATTATGGGTAATTTACCGCAGGAAACTTTAACAGGTTTCAAGTGGATGGGAAACAAAGCGTACGACTTGATGAACGAAGGAAAAACAGTCTTATTCGCCTTCGAAGAGTCTATCGGATTTATGTGTGACACCGAGTGTTTGGATAAAGACGGAATATCAGCAGCGGCAAAAATGGCGGAGTTGGTTATTTTTCTCGAGAAAAATGGATTAACTATCGACGATAAATTAAATGAAATTTATTCCAAGTGAGTAAATACTACGTATTTTCATTTGCATACATTCGTTATGTAAGTTTCTTGTTACGGAATTATCTCTCTTATCGAACGAGAACGATTAATTTACGTAATATTCGCTTGAAAATATCATTTAGTCTATTGATAAGTGAGATATACTTGTTTCCACGAAAGTACAGTATCATTTCTTGCGAAATTTATTTTGAAAACTCGTAGTGATTTATTATTATTGTATATAGCAGATATGTGGCGTGAAAAGTGTCTATTAATGCACCTCTCACCAATCGCGTCAATTCCTTGCTTTTATTTGTTGCGAAATGTATCCAAATGTTCCCTCATTAAATTGGTTTTTATTTGCTGGTGGTCCATAGCCCTGTAAAATACAATAAAAAATAGCGTTGAAAGAAAATTAATTGTTACAAATAGTTTTACGGCTGCTTTATAGTGGGATGAGGATCTTCAATTAGTTATTTTAGTACGCCACTCCATACTCTGGGTTTCCACCCGATGGGGAGGGTTCGAAAGTGTATCTACTTATAGATTTTTTGATTTTTCTCAATATTTAAGCGATATACAATTAAAAATACCTCAGTATAAAGTTAATGCATTTGAAATTTGTAACGAGAAATTTCCTACACATTTTTTCCATAATTATTGTAAGAGCTGAGATACAAAGTGGTTATTAAAGGTTTGTAAAAATAGCTAAAGAAATTAGCATACTGAAAATTTTCAATCAGTATGAAATTTCTCCATTATATTTCATGCTTGTACAGTGTACCTACACTCATGGTGACCATAATAACGGAAATAAAGCATTAGAAAAATGATTCGAAAATTATAATTTTTTTGTAATTTTTGTGATACATATTTCATTTTTGTCAGTAGAGGCGTCATGTATGTGCAGCCATGAAATATGTAGAAATTTTAAATACATAGCATATTGATGGAGAACTGAAAATGCTAATTTTGATGGCCATCTTTACATCTGTATTCATTTTCAGCTTCCTAGTGAAAAAGTCACATAAGTTATCATGATTTTGAAAAAAATTCTCTTCTTCAGTATCTCGAGTCTCAGACCCTTATGACAGCTATGCAAAAAACTTGTGAAAATTTATTTATTCATAATTTTATCTTGACTACAACATGTATCTTTATTGCACATCGCTTAGCTACTGAGAAAAATCAAAAAAACTAAAAATATTCACGCTCCTCTGTTGGGAAAGTATGGGATGTAGAGAATTTCTATCAGTTATTGAGGAGCCGCTTTCCCTTCATCTTCCATATTTCACTCATAAAACCTTTTGCAACTGTAATTCAATTTCAAACTGCATTTTGTTGGGCTATTCAATTTGTTTGGTGACAGTGTCCCATCCCTAATCCATACAAATTTGTTTACTAATTATCGAGAGTTAAAATTGTTTTCATTTTTATCCACTTTGATGTCAATCTTTCCTCATGGATGGTGCAGTATCGCAGGTTCTTTATTGTAGTTATTTCGCCTAATTCGTCAAAATTTTATTCCTTGTCAGTTTTGAACAAGGTGTTTGTGAGCAATAAAAATCACTTACTCTCATTGGTTGAGGTACTGTGAAGGTGTCATCAAGAGACTATTTTCATTTGCTTTACGTAACAAAAATTTCAATCCCGTTCCCTGTTTTATTAATTGTGGAAAAAGGGGCAAATATGACTGATTAGAATTCGTTTACAAATTCTTCAAAAATTTTTTCAAGACAGGTCATCTCTGTCTGATCACTTCTCACTTTCAGTCATTTACTTCAGTTTATCACTCGTAGAGAAATGATAATGATGGATATATGCATCCAGTCGGAGTGTACCGTCGATACTAAAATTTATCTCTCTTCCGGGTTCTTGCAATGCTCTTTAGGTTCATCACAAATTATAGGGACACGAAACATGAGAAAAAAAAGCTGGATACGAGTGATTTTATCATTTGAAAGCTTTGAAGGATGATGAGGGAGAAAAGAGATGGGATATCTCTCCTCATTAATGAACTCTCAGTCGTTAATATATTCGTAGTTGAAATGTATGAGTTATCTGATTGGAAATGCATTTAAAATTTTAGATTGATATCAAGTAATTAATGAAATTCAAATTCGTACAACGAAATTGGAGCAAAGTCAGTAAAGAGACTTAAACCTTTGATCGCAGTATTCTCAAATTTGGGTGTAATTCGATTAAAGCAAAACAGATGGAGGAATGTTACGGCTGACTAGACTGAGAAACAAAGTTAATGATCAGTTTAGGCGAAATTTTGGTACCCACACCCCCTTGAAAATTCACAATTTAAGTAGAAAGAGTAGTAGTATTAGACCATTTAAACGTCAAGAAACAATCCGTTATAATTTTGCTATTGTTATATATTTTTTGGTTATTTTGGTTTTTCTCAGGTATGGCCAGCATTTATACGTCAGTTCGTACTTCTTCTGCTACGATCCAGAAGTTATAACGAAAATTTTCGAAAGAATCAGAAATTGGAATGGAGAATCGAAAAAAGTTCGTATTCACCTAGAATGTGTGCCATATGCTATGTAGATAAATTGTGAACTTTGGTCTGAATGTATATTACCTATGTTTCAGTATCCTGAAAGTATAGGTGGTGGAAAATTTAAAATTTCTGGAATTCGTGACCTAACCTATGGCTATGATTCTTCGATGCCTGACAAAAAACCAACTCTTCCTGTTTCAAAATCGAGTGAAATGATCACGTTTAAATTTGATAATGGTTTCATATGTACAATACGAACCAGTGGCACTGAACCGAAAATCAAGTATTACAGCGAACTGATATCGTCTCCGATGGAAATGTAAGTAATCTATTGTTTTTTGCTCCTCTTTTCCTATTGAAATGTTTCGCTTTACTATCGGCGGTTGATTATATTGCCGTATGAATTCTATCATCCCCATTTCTAGTAAAATAGTTTATATTTTAACACTTTTTGAAAGTGAGTGCCGTAGAAGGTAGATATTGTGTTTATGAAGCTGAGTACATAATTTTTTTTTTCATGTATTTTGAGGGAAGCCTAAACCCAGAGTTAACAAAACAAATAGCCCCTGTTTTCTGCATATTTCAGGGAATTACAATCTCAGTTTTATTCAAATTGACGACGAAAGTGTCTGGATTTATTTTTATAGTTTTTTAATTCATTTGAAATTTTTTAAACAGTTCCATTGCTGTGGACTGCTGAATTTGAAGAAAATTTGAATTCAAACGTTACTTCCTTCTCATGTTTTCTTTACTTTCAGAGACGTAGAAAAGTTGAATTTATTACTGAACGAATTGTTAGATGTATTAGTTGAAGAATTTCTACAACCTGAATTGAATAATCTAATTCCAAAGTCGGATTAAAATGTCTTTCGGATAATTTTAGTTTACTATAAGCTCCAGATGATATTTGTGAAAAATTTGTGTACTTACTTATCAATCTGAAATTCCTTTCTTTTTTGGTTTGTATTGTTGAAAACTGTTGTTTGTTTTAAAATAGTTCTATTTGTTAGTACGATTCGTTGGTCTTTTATTCATTTGTTCAGTAAATTATTGTTTTAAAGAAGTTTTGATTATTATCTAAAGCATACATAGGTTTATTTTGTTTCCTGTGTAATTTGCAAATGTAATTATTTTGTTTTCATGTATTTGATGCGTTGATATTTTACTACATACATAGATGGCCAACTTTGAAAAAACGTTTTCATGTGTATGGCCTATTTGCGCCTGATATTATTGGAATTTTTTAGGGAAAATACACACAAGGGTGAGTTCAGATTAAATATCATGATCGGCTTCAAAAGAAATATAGAAAAAGAGAACTGAGATAAAGAAGTTTTTCTCACTAAGTTTTTTTTTTTTCTCTTTCTCAGTCTCAATTTCAACTTAAATGTGATGTAGACATGCATTAAAATAAATAAATGGCCAAAAAAACCTAGGTTTGAGCTAGATTGTGTACAGAAAAGTAATTAGGTACTATACCTACTTCAAGACATTTCTGCATTAAAATTGATTTACGTAAGCAATGAAAAGAAATAATACTACCATATGTACCTGGGCTTCCTTGCATAATTTAAAGTTTGTATGTAGTCTATTATCTTTTTAGACATTATGAAGGTTAGCAAATGTTTAGGCAGTTTTTACCACCTGTAGGTACCTATTGGTTCGATCTTTTACAATTAGTGATGTTAATTTCGAGGCTGATGGTTGAAAATTGCCAAAGACAAGTTTTCTACTTCTTTTTCATACGATGTACTACTACATAAAAAATTGTACAAAACTCATGTAGCCTTAACTATGAGATTAACAGTATCAACTGTATACTCAAGTGGACACCCATAAACTCGAAAATGTGCGGAAAGTATCCCAAAAGTACATTCGACAAATGTAAAAATATTCAAACTCATCAACTCAAACATTAGATGAATAAATAAATACGTGAATTATTATACTTCATAGTTCATTCCTTTAATAGGTCACATTTGTTTGCAATTTTTTCGACTTTCAGTGTTTCTAACAAGAAAATAATTTACCCCATTTTATTCCCCATTAAATTTCCTATAAAAAATAATTCTCCCATTTTTAAATTTTTCCTCTCCATCAAACAAAAAAATATCCGCTCTTATTCCATTTCTATACTACCATTAACGGACATGAGTAAGAGAGAGAAAGAAAATGTTTTTTTGCCACCTTCATAGTGCTGTCTCTTTCTAACGCATGTTTCGTTGTATCGCTGGCTGAGAGCATTCCAGTATATTATATTGAGTTCACTGATTTTATCCCAGTAAATAGTTAGTGAAAAGTTACCAGAACAATTTTGATTGGTTGATGCGGTATTATTTTGATAATGACGTGAAATATTTGTTAACCATCTGTTGTTTTAGTTATTTACCTTGGCATTCGGAGAAATTGTTCATTTTGAACTGAATAAACTTCGGGTAAAATTTCAACTTTACCCTAAAAGTCATGGTTAAGTTGTTTGTTCATTCTGAACGTACTCCAGTTATATGGACTTCAATTAATTTTTGGGATTTCTTCGGCATGAAATTGTACAGATAGAAAATTTAGAGGGAAATATTTTCACGCCTGTAAAATTTTCCATTATATAGATGGTTTAGCAAATAAATCTCCCAAAAAATTCTGTGTGTATTTCTGGTAACAATAAGCCAATAGTATCAGGTGAAAGTAGGTTTTGGATCCATTTAATACACGCGTTCTGTGTAGTATACATATTTCTGATTTGAAGCGTTGAACTTAGTTGATTGCTGGGTTAGACTACTATAGTCGTACAGTGCGATTTGTTCATAAACTTTATTTGGCGTGAAATAACGAGATGCACTTAAAATAATTTTTGTCTATTTTAAGATAAATGACAAAACATCAAATGGTATATCTGTACACCATATTGAAGTAAACGTAATTGGATTTAAAAAAAATTGAATTTGTTGATTTTTGCTTATGACAATTTTTGAAATTATTAATTTCTTAAATTTCACTTTTTAACAACCATCCAACAAAAGGGAATTAATATGTATTTACTAGGTTAAGGTAAGTTGTACGTCTCCTTCCAAATGTGTCGAGTGGTGTCAACATTCAACTCCAAGTTGACACCAAGGGGTACTATTCTACTCTTGCGAGACAAATGCAGACACCAATTGAAGAGTGGAACTGACTCAAATGTAGCGGAATAGCTTCCTTCGGTGTCACCCTTGTCTTACATATGAAAATGCACATTTAACAAAATGCATATTTATCGATAAATCCAAACTAGACAAGGGACAACTTCAGACTGATACTACGTCGTAATAAATCTGATGCATTATCTACATTGATATTACCTATTCACGCTTGACCTTCATAATACGTATGAGAGGTGATATACTACAACCCTCTCCTTGATAAGAAAAATTAAAAATTTATACTAATGGAAAACAAAAATTAAATGTAGAAATAATAATAAAAAATTAGCAAAAATTTATCAAGAAATTAAAAAAATAAAAATTCAGAAGAGAATTTATCTACGAATTCTCTTCGATTCGTCGTTCTTAAATTAATTAGGATTTTATGACGAATCTAAGATAATTCAGCAAGGAATCGAAGAGAATTCATCTGGGTACGAATTCTCTTCGATTCGTCGTTCTTAAATTAATTAGTATTCCGTGACAAACCGAAGAGAATTCAGCGACGAATCGAAGAGAATTTATCTACAAATTCTCTTCGATTCGTCGTTCTTAAATTAATTAGGATTTTATGACGAATCTAAGATAATTCAGCAAGGAATCGAAGAGAATTCATCTGGGTACGAATTCTCTTCGATTCGTCGTTCTTAAATTAATTAGTATTCCGTGACAAATCGAAGAGAATTCAGCGACAAATCGAAGAGAATTCATCTACGAATTCTCTTCAATTGGTTCGTTCTTAAATTAATTCGGATTTTATGACGAATCTAAGATAATTCAGCAAGGAATCGAAGAGAATTCATCTGGGTACGAATTCTCTTCGATTCGTCGTCTTAAATTAATTATTATTCCATGACAAATCGAAGAGAATTCAGCGACAAATCGAAGAGAATTCTCATTTCCTTTCTTTAGAAGAAATGTCTTGGAATAATACTTATTAATCTTTGTATTTTCAAAGACTTCATATTGAACTTGGCTTTTTATTGACTAGGTAAAAATGATGCCCGATTTATTTATTATTTAAAACATACCACAAACGTGATAGAATATTATTAACAATAACCACTTCTTGCAATTTCGAAACTCACTTTTTCCTTAAATAAAGTATCAAAATGAGTATTTATTCAACTATTATCTAATTAATAATTTAAATAATATTACAAAAAACACTGACAAAAAATGATTCAATAATCTATAAAATCAAAAACATTCTCTGATAAATGGGCGAAGTAATATTAAGAAGAAGAGAGTATATACTACATGTTTTGTCTCTTTTTAAGGCACTCGCTCGTCTTTTCTCCTTCAGATTGTTCAAGATCGTTTGGGTTGTATTTAATTCAGTGAACTGATGGACTGATGAGAACTAATCAAAAAAAAAGAACTAATGAACTAGTAAGATCGTCCAGTTGTATTTAATTCAGTGAACTGATGACTGATGAGAACTATAAAAAAAAAAACTAATGAATGGGTCACTTCGAAACGAGCTAAATGATCAATAGTTCACTTCTAGGATTCGTTCAAAAGAACTACTCGTGAACGAACCAGCCATCCCTAATTCAAAGTAAAAATTCCAAACGAAACGAATCGCGATTTGCGAAATTGAAGCTTGTTAACGTTCATTTGTATAGTAGGGTATCTAACTAGAGTGTAAACTAATCAATTAAACTACCTCTGAAAGGCCGAAAATTGGAAAGGAAAGTGAGAGAAACTTCGTCAGATATGAAATAGCTTATGAGACAGGGAAAAGTTCGAAGTTAATTGCAAGAGGTAAAGTAGTACAGTGTTGATTCTTCTCGTTGACTGCTCAACGAGTGGTTTGCTTTTATTGTTTCAATAGTTTTTTGCTGCTAAGAAGAGTAATGTGTTTTTTTTTATCTATTAGAAATAAATTAACGGCAGTTGATCTCCTGCGGATAAATAATTCAAATTTGTTATCAGCTCATTACCGATCAACACTTGAATTTTTGGAGTCGTTTAGCTGCCGTCATCGGTGCATTACCATTTTGTTGATTTGATTTTCGTTGGTAAAATGTGTTTATCTAAAGAACTTAAAGATGCCATTCAAAAATGGACCATCTATAATAAGGTAAATTGATCAAGAACCACCCACACATTAGAAATCTACTATGTATATTGTGCATTCTATTCTAATACTATTTATCACCCCTTGTGCGTAGGAGAGACAATTCAACGACAAGTTAATTCAGCTACTGGATGAATGCAATGAAAAAAAACTTAAATCTTTGTTCTTGTCTCGATTAGAATTTGGTACAGCCGGTTTGCGAGGCCAAATGGGTGCAGGATTTTCCTGTATGAACGATGTTGTAGTTATCCAGGCAGCTCAAGGTTTATTGGATTACGTATTGAGAACATTACCAAACATCAGAGAAAAAGGTATTGTTATCGGTTACGATGGGAGACATTTAAGTAAAAGGTAGGACCAATACCTTTTCTGTGTGTGGCCATGTGTATCGCGTTTATGGAAAGTATTTTACCTCAATTTTCCAATTTCAGATTTGCTGAACTTAACGCAACAGTTTTCCTAACTGATGCGATTCCAGTTTACCTGTTCTCAGATTTAGTTCCTACACCATTTGTACCATTTGCGATCAACATTTTGAAAGCCGCCGTTGGAGTTATGGTTACAGCTTCACACAATCCAAAAGAGGATAACGGTTATAAAGTTTATTGGGAAAATTCCTCTCAGGTTGTTATCTATTTTTTTAGTGAAAAATTTTCAGTTCCGTTGGTTTTCTAGCTGAATTTTTTTTGGTATTGATCAAGGTGGCTACTATCGATTTATCATCACGTTCATTCCATCAGGCGTTCATCCGCTACAAAAATGTATCGTTTCATCGCGCATCTTAATATTCATAACAAGTTCAAAAATATCACGTCCATCAGAGAAAATGAGGACATAAAAAATTCGAACCTTATAAGAAATTACAAAAAAATTTTTTTTCTCTGTCCATTTTCTTGAACAAATTATGTCATGATCACTGTGTACTCATTTCATTTTGAATTTTTTGCTAAACTGGAGTTAATGGGGAGTTTTCGGAGTGATTTACTTGAAATTTTGATTTCCATATAAATTTCTATATCCTTGAAAACTTCAAGCACATTCCATATTATGCATTATAATATTAGCATCATAATCATCATGGCACAATTTCAGACCATTAATGGGACAAAAATTATGCCTATCTTCTAACCCTACAAATTGGTGGGAACTTGGCATCTTAGTCAATGAAATTGTTTTTAACTAGTCAGTAAATTCACAGTCTGAACGAGGTCCCTGAATACATTTTCTACTCTATTTGGAGCGATGTTCAAGAGACTGAAGAAATACCACAACCACTAACTGAGAGCAGCTTGTTGTTTAAGTCCTTAGCGCTAGTGTTTACTCATCGTTTTCCTGATTTTTCTGTACAAATCTATACCTCCCCCAAATTTAACAGCAATGAAGTACTTTGCATATGGCTTTGTGTATTGTGAATTCAAATCTAGAGTTCTTGCTATGGGTGAAAACTTTAGTCCACAAATGAAATATAAGTCTGAGAAAGTGAAAACAACATTGTACAGTATTCGCTTTTTCTCCAACCTTTTAAGAAGAAATACAGTACGCTAATGGGTGTCGGTAACAACCGTATGTGTTACAGGATTTGTCTAGGATGCACCAATCTCCAAATTATACGCCTGATTTTAAAATTTGTAATTCAAAATCCGTGTACTTCGTAAATAAATGGATTTACACCGAACGATTTGTTCTAACAAGTTTCGTCAAAATCATTATTCAATCTGAATGACTGCGTGATTGATGGAGAATGTGATGAAATGATAAACATTATCTAACCTATGCATGTGATGAAACAGATCCATTTTCTCCGATATTTTCCTACCTTTTTTTTAATTTCTTGTTTGTTACAAAACTAATATTGTATAGATGCACCCCTAATTCGTTTAATGCCACTTTAATATCATAACGTCAGTTCACCGTTCAAAACTTTCAGATCATTTCACCTCACGATAAAGGGATCCATGGATGTATAATGAAGAACCTGGAGCCTCGTCATCATCGTGGAACACAGCCATCATATCTAGTCATAAATTATTTGAAAGATCCACTATGCAGTGTGGTGGATGCGTATGTAAAACGACGTTCAGACTTGGCATACGATTTATTAATGAATAAACAGTCTGATTATTCATTTACCTATACTGCGATGCATGGCGTTGGGTATAAATATATTGAAGAAGTTTTTTCAGCTCTGAAATTGAAGGTATAATGGAGAGCACGTTAATTACGTGTGATCATTATGTCGTTAAAAAACAAATAAATATATACGTTTTAGTGCTTCTGTGTTACAGCCGGTTATTCCTGTTGTCGAACAAGCGCAACCAGATCCTGTTTCCTACTGTAAAATTCCCAAATCCAGAAGAAGTAAAGTGCTTTAAATTATCGATTGAAACGGCCGAAAAAAATGATTGTAGTGTTATTCTGGCCAATGATCCGGATGCTGATCGTTTTGCTGTCGCGAAAACACAAGTAATTTAATATTTTTGCATGTAAATTATAGGACTGATGGTTGGCTACAATATATAACTCATCCATCACCTCCTACTCCTTCTAATCATTTGACTCGATTGTTCTGTTCAAATGCGCAGAGATACCAAAAAATGGAAAATATTCACTGGAAATATGAAACTGGTGCTTTGCTCGGATGGTGGCTATTAGAAGATTTTAAACGGAAAAATCCGAATAAAAAAGATCTTAACGATGTTTACTTCATTTCAAGTACGGTATCGTCAAAAATTCTGCAGACTATTGCTGCAGCCGAAAATATGTCGTTTGTTGTGCGTAATTTTCGTTGTTAGCCCGTACGGACTGTGCCGAACAACTTATTACTTCAATTTGTGTCATTAATTATGGGTAATTTACCGCAGGAAACTTTAACAGGTTTCAAGTGGATGGGAAACAAAGCGTACGACTTGATGAACGAAGGAAAAACAGTCTTATTCGCCTTCGAAGAGTCTATCGGATTTATGTGTGACACCGAGTGTTTGGATAAAGACGGAATATCAGCAGCGGCAAAAATGGCGGAGTTGGTTATTTTTCTCGAGAAAAATGGATTAACTATCGACGATAAATTAAATGAAATTTATTCCAAGTGAGTAAATACTACGTATTTTCATTTGCATACATTCGTTATGTAAGTTTCTTGTTACGGAATTATCTCTCTTATCGAACGAGAACGATTAATTTACGTAATATTCGCTTGAAAATATCATTTAGTCTATTGATAAGTGAGATATACTTGTTTCCACGAAAGTACAGTATCATTTCTTGCGAAATTTATTTTGAAAACTCGTAGTGATTTATTATTATTGTATATAGCAGATATGTGGCGTGAAAAGTGTCTATTAATGCACCTCTCACCAATCGCGTCAATTCCTTGCTTTTATTTGTTGCGAAATGTATCCAAATGTTCCCTCATTAAATTGGTTTTTATTTGCTGGTGGTCCATAGCCCTGTAAAATACAATAAAAAATAGCGTTGAAAGAAAATTAATTGTTACAAATAGTTTTACGGCTGCTTTATAGTGGGATGAGGATCTTCAATTAGTTATTTTAGTACGCCACTCCATACTCTGGGTTTCCACCCGATGGGGAGGGTTCGAAAGTGTATCTACTTATAGATTTTTTGATTTTTCTCAATATTTAAGCGATATACAATTAAAAATACCTCAGTATAAAGTTAATGCATTTGAAATTTGTAACGAGAAATTTCCTACACATTTTTTCCATAATTATTGTAAGAGCTGAGATACAAAGTGGTTATTAAAGGTTTGTAAAAATAGCTAAAGAAATTAGCATACTGAAAATTTTCAATCAGTATGAAATTTCTCCATTATATTTCATGCTTGTACAGTGTACCTACACTCATGGTGACCATAATAACGGAAATAAAGCATTAGAAAAATGATTCGAAAATTATAATTTTTTTGTAATTTTTGTGATACATATTTCATTTTTGTCAGTAGAGGCGTCATGTATGTGCAGCCATGAAATATGTAGAAATTTTAAATACATAGCATATTGATGGAGAACTGAAAATGCTAATTTTGATGGCCATCTTTACATCTGTATTCATTTTCAGCTTCCTAGTGAAAAAGTCACATAAGTTATCATGATTTTGAAAAAAATTCTCTTCTTCAGTATCTCGAGTCTCAGACCCTTATGACAGCTATGCAAAAAACTTGTGAAAATTTATTTATTCATAATTTTATCTTGACTACAACATGTATCTTTATTGCACATCGCTTAGCTACTGAGAAAAATCAAAAAACTAAAAATATTCACGCTCCTCTGTTGGGAAAGTATGGGATGTAGAGAATTTCTATCAGTTATTGAGGAGCCGCTTTCCCTTCATCTTCCATATTTCACTCATAAAACCTTTTGCAACTGTAATTCAATTTCAAACTGCATTTTGTTGGGCTATTCAATTTGTTTGGTGACAGTGTCCCATCCCTAATCCATACAAATTTGTTTACTAATTATCGAGAGTTAAAATTGTTTTCATTTTTATCCACTTTGATGTCAATCTTTCCTCATGGATGGTGCAGTATCGCAGGTTCTTTATTGTAGTTATTTCGCCTAATTCGTCAAAATTTTATTCCTTGTCAGTTTTGAACAAGGTGTTTGTGAGCAATAAAAATCACTTACTCTCATTGGTTGAGGTACTGTGAAGGTGTCATCAAGAGACTATTTTCATTTGCTTTACGTAACAAAAATTTCAATCCCGTTCCCTGTTTTATTAATTGTGGAAAAAGGGGCAAATATGACTGATTAGAATTCGTTTACAAATTCTTCAAAAATTTTTTCAAGACAGGTCATCTCTGTCTGATCACTTCTCACTTTCAGTCATTTACTTCAGTTTATCACTCGTAGAGAAATGATAATGATGGATATATGCATCCAGTCGGAGTGTACCGTCGATACTAAAATTTATCTCTCTTCCGGGTTCTTGCAATGCTCTTTAGGTTCATCACAAATTATAGGGACACGAAACATGAGAAAAAAAAGCTGGATACGAGTGATTTTATCATTTGAAAGCTTTGAAGGATGATGAGGGAGAAAAGAGATGGGATATCTCTCCTCATTAATGAACTCTCAGTCGTTAATATATTCGTAGTTGAAATGTATGAGTTATCTGATTGGAAATGCATTTAAAATTTTAGATTGATATCAAGTAATTAATGAAATTCAAATTCGTACAACGAAATTGGAGCAAAGTCAGTAAAGAGACTTAAACCTTTGATCGCAGTATTCTCAAATTTGGGTGTAATTCGATTAAAGCAAAACAGATGGAGGAATGTTACGGCTGACTAGACTGAGAAACAAAGTTAATGATCAGTTTAGGCGAAATTTTGGTACCCACACCCCCTTGAAAATTCACAATTTAAGAAGAGAAGAGTAGTAGTAGTATTGACCATTTAAACGTCAAGAAACAATCCGTTATAATTTTGCTATTGTTATATATTTTTTGGTTATTTTGGTTTTTCTCAGGTATGGCCAGCATTTATACGTCAGTTCGTACTTCTTCTGCTACGATCCAGAAGTTATAACGAAAATTTTCGAAAGAATCAGAAATTGGAATGGAGAATCGAAAAAAGTTCGTATTCACCTAGAATGTGTGCCATATGCTATGTAGATAAATTGTGAACTTTGGTCTGAATGTATATTACCTATGTTTCAGTATCCTGAAAGTATAGGTGGTGGAAAATTTAAAATTTCTGGAATTCGTGACCTAACCTATGGCTATGATTCTTCGATGCCTGACAAAAAACCAACTCTTCCTGTTTCAAAATCGAGTGAAATGATCACGTTTAAATTTGATAATGGTTTCATATGTACAATACGAACCAGTGGCACTGAACCGAAAATCAAGTATTACAGCGAACTGATATCGTCTCCGATGGAAATGTAAGTAATCTATTGTTTTTTGCTCCTCTTTTCCTATTGAAATGTTTCGCTTTACTATCGGCGGTTGATTATATTGCCGTATGAATTCTATCATCCCCATTTCTAGTAAAATAGTTTATATTTTAACACTTTTTGAAAGTGAGTGCCGTAGAAGGTAGATATTGTGTTTATGAAGCTGAGTACATAATTTTTTTTTTCATGTATTTTGAGGGAAGCCTAAACCCAGAGTTAACAAAACAAATAGCCCCTGTTTTCTGCATATTTCAGGGAATTACAATCTCAGTTTTATTCAAATTGACGACGAAAGTGTCTGGATTTATTTTTATAGTTTTTTAATTCATTTGAAATTTTTTAAACAGTTCCATTGCTGTGGACTGCTGAATTTGAAGAAAATTTGAATTCAAACGTTACTTCCTTCTCATGTTTTCTTTACTTTCAGAGACGTAGAAAAGTTGAATTTATTACTGAACGAATTGTTAGATGTATTAGTTGAAGAATTTCTACAACCTGAATTGAATAATCTAATTCCAAAGTCGGATTAAAATGTCTTTCGGATAATTTTAGTTTACTATAAGCTCCAGATGATATTTGTGAAAAATTTGTGTACTTACTTATCAATCTGAAATTCCTTTCTTTTTTGGTTTGTATTGTTGAAAACTGTTGTTTGTTTTAAAATAGTTCTATTTGTTAGTACGATTCGTTGGTCTTTTATTCATTTGTTCAGTAAATTATTGTTTTAAAGAAGTTTTGATTATTATCTAAAGCATACATAGGTTTATTTTGTTTCCTGTGTAATTTGCAAATGTAATTATTTTGTTTTCATGTTTTGATGCGTTGATATTTTACTACATACATAGATGGCCAACTTTGAAAAAACGTTTTCATGTGTATGGCCTATTTGCGCCTGATATTATTGGAATTTTTTAGGGAAAATACACACAAGGGTGAGTTCAGATTAAATATCATGATCGGCTTCAAAGAAATATAGAAAAAGAGAACTGAGATAAAGAAGTTTTTCTCACTAAGTTTTTTTTTTTTCTCTTTCTCAGTCTCAATTTCAACTTAAATGTGATGTAGACATGCATTAAAATAAATAAATGGCCAAAAAAACCTAGGTTTGAGCTAGATTGTGTACAGAAAAGTAATTAGGTACTATACCTACTTCAAGACATTTCTGCATTAAAATTGATTTACGTAAGCAATGAAAAGAAATAATACTACCATATGTACCTGGGCTTCCTTGCATAATTTAAAGTTTGTATGTAGTCTATTATCTTTTTAGACATTATGAAGGTTAGCAAATGTTTAGGCAGTTTTTACCACCTGTAGGTACCTATTGGTTCGATCTTTTACAATTAGTGATGTTAATTTCGAGGCTGATGGTTGAAAATTGCCAAAGACAAGTTTTCTACTTCTTTTTCATACGATGTACTACTACATAAAAAATTGTACAAAACTCATGTAGCCTTAACTATGAGATTAACAGTATCAACTGTATACTCAAGTGGACACCCATAAACTCGAAAATGTGCGGAAAGTATCCCAAAAGTACATTCGACAAATGTAAAAATATTCAAACTCATCAACTCAAACATTAGATGAATAAATAAATACGTGAATTATTATACTTCATAGTTCATTCCTTTAATAGGTCACATTTGTTTGCAATTTTTTCGACTTTCAGTGTTTCTAACAAGAAAATAATTTACCCCATTTTATTCCCCATTAAATTTCCTATAAAAAATAATTCTCCCATTTTTAAATTTTTCCTCTCCATCAAACAAAAAAATATCCGCTCTTATTCCATTTCTATACTACCATTAACGGACATGAGTAAGAGAGAGAAAGAAAATGTTTTTTTGCCACCTTCATAGTGCTGTCTCTTTCTAACGCATGTTTCGTTGTATCGCTGGCTGAGAGCATTCCAGTATATTATTGAGTTCACTGATTTTATCCCAGTAAATAGTTAGTGAAAAGTTACCAGAACAATTTTGATTGGTTGATGCGGTATTATTTTGATAATGACGTGAAATATTTGTTAACCATCTGTTGTTTTAGTTATTTACCTTGGCATTCGGAGAAATTGTTCATTTTGAACTGAATAAACTTCGGGTAAAATTTCAACTTTACCCTAAAAGTCATGGTTAAGTTGTTTGTTCATTCTGAACGTACTCCAGTTATATGGACTTCAATTAATTTTTTGGGATTTCTTCGGCATGAAATTGTACAGATAGAAAATTTAGAGGGAAATATTTTTCACGCCTGTAAAATTTTCCATTATATAGATGGTTTAGCAAATAAATCTCCCAAAAAATTCTGTGTGTATTTCTGGTAACAATAAGCCAATAGTATCAGGTGAAAGTAGGTTTTGGATCCATTTAATACACGCGTTCTGTGTAGTATACATATTTCTGATTTGAAGCGTTGAACTTAGTTGATTGCTGGGTTAGACTACTATAGTCGTACAGTGCGATTTGTTCATAAACTTTATTTGGCGTGAAATAACGAGATGCACTTAAAATAATTTTTGTCTATTTTAAGATAAATGACAAAACATCAAATGGTATATCTGTACACCATATTGAAGTAAACGTAATTGGATTTAAAAAAAATTGAATTTGTTGATTTTTGCTTATGACAATTTTTGAAATTATTAATTTCTTAAATTTCACTTTTTAACAACCATCCAACAAAAGGGAATTAATATGTATTTACTAGGTTAAGGTAAGTTGTACGTCTCCTTCCAAATGTGTCGAGTGGTGTCAACATTCAACTCCAAGTTGACACCAAGGGGTACTATTCTACTCTTGCGAGACAAATGCAGACACCAATTGAAGAGTGGAACTGACTCAAATGTAGCGGAATAGCTTCCTTCGGTGTCACCCTTGTCTTACATATGAAAATGCACATTTAACAAAATGCATATTTATCGATAAATCCAAACTAGACAAGGGACAACTTCAGACTGATACTACGTCGTAATAAATCTGATGCATTATCTACATTGATATTACCTATTCACGCTTGACCTTCATAATACGTATGAGAGGTGATATACTACAACCCTCTCCTTGATAAGAAAAATTAAAAATTTATACTAATGGAAAACAAAAATTAAATGTAGAAATAATAATAAAAAATTAGCAAAAATTTATCAAGAAATTAAAAAAATAAAAATTCAGAAGAGAATTTATCTACGAATTCTCTTCGATTCGTCGTTCTTAAATTAATTAGGATTTTATGACGAATCTAAGATAATTCAGCAAGGAATCGAAGAGAATTCATCTGGGTACGAATTCTCTTCGATTCGTCGTTCTTAAATTAATTAGTATTCCGTGACAAACCGAAGAGAATTCAGCGACGAATCGAAGAGAATTTATCTACAAATTCTCTTCGATTCGTCGTTCTTAAATTAATTAGGATTTTATGACGAATCTAAGATAATTCAGCAAGGAATCGAAGAGAATTCATCTGGGTACGAATTCTCTTCGATTCGTCGTTCTTAAATTAATTAGTATTCCGTGACAAATCGAAGAGAATTCAGCGACAAATCGAAGAGAATTCATCTACGAATTCTCTTCAATTGGTCGTTCTTAAATTAATTAGGATTTTATGACGAATCTAAGATAATTCAGCAAGGAATCGAAGAGAATTCATCTGGGTACGAATTCTCTTCGATTCGTCGTTCTTAAATTAATTATTATTCCATGACAAATCGAAGAGAATTCAGCGACAAATCGAAGAGAATTCTCATTTCCTTTCTTTAGAAGAAATGTCTTGGATAATACTATTAATTATTTGTATTTTCAAAGACTTCATATTGAACTTGGCTTTTTATTGACTAGTAAAAATGATGCCCGATTTATTTTATTATTTAAACATACACACAAAACGTGATAGAATATTATTAACAATAACCACTTCTTGCAATTTCGAAACTCACTTTTTCCTTAAATAAAGTATCAAATGAGTATTTATTCAACTATTTATCTAATTAATAATTTAAATAATATTACAAAAAACACTGACAAAAAATGATTCAATAATCTATAAAATCAAAAACATTTCTCTGATAAATGGGCGAAGTAAATATTAGAAAGAGAGAGTATATACTACATGTTTGTCTCTTTTTAAGGCACTCGCTCGTCTTTTCTCCTTCAGATTGTTCCAAGATCGTTTGGGTTGTATTTAATTCAGTGAACTGATGGACTGATGAGAACTATCAAAAAAAAAAGAACTAATGAACTAGTAAGATCGTTCCAGTTGTATTTAATTCAGTGAACTGATGACTGATGAGAACTATAAAAAAAAAACTAATGAATGGGTTCACTTCGAAACGAGCTAAATGATCAATTAGTTCACTTCTAGGATTCGTTCAAAAGAACTAACTCGTGAACGAACCAGCCATCCCTAATTCAAAGTAAAAATTCCAAAACGAAACGAATCGCGATTTGCGAAATTGAAGCTTGTTAACGTTTCATTTGTATAGTAGGGTATCTAACTAGAGTGTAACTAATCAATTAAACTACCTCTGAAAGGCCGAAAATTGGAAAGGAAAGTGAGAGAAACTTCGTCAGATATGAAATCGCTTATGAGACAGGGAAAAGTTCGAAGTTAATTGCAAAGAGGTAAAGTAGTACAGTGTTGATTCTTCTCGTTGACTGCTCAACGAGTGTTTGCTTTTATTGGTTTCAATAGTTTTTTGCTGCTAAGAAGAGTAATGTGTTTTTTTTTTATCTATTAGAAATAATTAACGGCAGTTGATCTCCTGCGGATAAATATTCAAATTTGTTATCAGCATCATTACCGATCAACACTTGAATTTTGGAGTCGTTTAGCTGCCGTCATCGTGCATTACCATTTTGTTGATTTGATTTTCGTTGGTAAAATGTGTTTATCTAAAGAACTTAAAGATGCCATTCAAAAATGGACCATCTATAATAAGGTAAATTGATCAAGAACCACCCACACATTAGAAATCTACTAGTATATTGTGCATTCTATTCTAATACTATTTATCACCCCTTGTGCGTAGGAGAGACAATTCAACGACAAGTTATTCAGCTACTGGATGAATGCAATGAAAAAAACTTAAAATCTTTGTTCTTGTCTCGATTAGAATTTGGTACAGCCGGTTTGCGAGGCCAAATGGGTGCAGGATTTTCCTGTATGAACGATGTTGTAGTTATCCAGGCAGCTCAAGGTTTATTGGATTACGTATTGAGAACATTACCAAACATCAGAGAAAAGGTATTGTTATCGGTTACGATGGGAGACATTTAGTAAAAGGTAGGACCAATACCTTTTCTGTTGTGTGGCCATGTGTATCGCGTTTATGGAAAGTATTTTACCTCAATTTCCAATTTCAGATTTGCTGAACTTAACGCAACAGTTTTCCTAACTGATGCGATTCCAGTTTACCTGTTCTCAGATTTAGTTCCTACACCATTTGTACCATTTGCGATCAACATTTTGAAAGCCGCCGTTGGAGTTATGGTTACAGCTTCACACAATCCAAAAGAGGATAACGGTTATAAAGTTTATTGGGAAAATTCCTCTCAGGTTGTTATCTATTTTTTTAGTGAAAAATTTTCAGTTCCGTGGTTTTCTAGCTGAATTTTTTTTTGGTATTGATCAAGGTGGCTACTATCGATTTATCATCACGTTCATTCCATCAGGCGTTCATCCGCTACAAAAATGTATCGTTTCATCATCGCCGCATCTTAATATTCATAACAAGTTCAAAATATCACGTCCATCAGAGAAAATGAGGACATAAAAAATTAGAACCTTATAAGAAATTACAAAAAAAATTTTTTTTCTCTGTCCATTTTCTTGAACAAATTATGTCATGATCACTGTGTACTCATTTCATTTTGAATTTTTTGCTAAACTGGAGTTAATGGGGAGTTTTCGGAGTGATTTACTTGAAATTTTGATTTCCATATAAATTTCTATATCCTTGAAAACTTCAAGCACATTCCATATTATGCATTATATATTTAGCATCATAATCATCATGGCACAATTTCAGACCATTAATGGGACAAAAATTATGCCTATCTTCTAAACCCTACAAATTGGTGGGAACTTGGCATCTTAGTCAATGAAATTGTTTTTAACTAGTCAGTAAATTCACAGTCTGAACGAGGTCCCTGAATACATTTTCTACTCTATTTGGAGCGATGTTCAAGAGACTGAAGAAATACCACAACCACTAACTGAGAGCAGCTTGTTGTTTAAGTCCTTAGCGCTAGTGTTTACTCATCGTTTTCCTGATTTTTCTGTACAAAATCTATACCTCCCCCAAATTTAACAGCAATGAAGTACTTTGCATATGGCTTTGTGTATTGTGAATTCAAAATCTAGAGTTCTTGCTATGGGTGAAAACTTTAGTCCACAAATGAAATATAAGTCTGAGAAAGTGAAAACAACATTGTACAGTATTCGCTTTTTCTCCAACCTTTTAAGAAGAAATACAGTACGCTAATGGGTGTCGGTAACAACCGTATGTGTTACAGGATTTGTCTAGGATGCACCAATCTCCAAATTATACGCCTGATTTTAAAATTTGTAATTCACAAAATCCGTGTACTTCGTAAATAAATGGATTTACACCGAACGATTTGTTCTAACAAGTTTCGTCAAAATCATTATATTCAATCTGAATGACTGCGTGATTGATGGAGAATGTGATGAAATGATAAACATTATCTAACCTATGCATGTGATGAAACAGATCCATTTTTCTCCGATATTTTCCTACCTTTTTTTTAATTTCTTGTTTGTTACAAAACTAATATTGTATAGATGCACCCCTAATTCGTTTAATGCCACTTTAATATCATAACGTCAGTTCACCGTTCAAAACTTTCAGATCATTTCACCTCACGATAAAGGGATCCATGGATGTATAATGAAGAACCTGGAGCCTCGTCAGTCATCGTGGAACACAGCCATCATATCTAGTCATAAATTATTGAAAGATCCACTATGCAGTGTGGTGGATGCGTATGTAAAACGACGTTCAGACTTGGCATACGATTTATTAATGAATAAACAGTCTGATTATTCATTTACCTATACTGCGATGCATGGCGTTGGGTATAAATATATTGAAGAAGTTTTTTCAGCTCTGAAATTGAAGGTATAATGGAGAGCACGTTAATTACGTGTGATAATTATGTCGTTAAAAAACAAATAAATATATACGTTTTAGTGCTTCTGTGTTACAGCCGGTTATTCCTGTTGTCGAACAAGCGCAACCAGATCCTGAATTTCCTACTGTAAAATTCCCAAATCCAGAAGAAGGTAAAAGTGCTTTAAACTTATCGATTGAAACGGCCGAAAAAAATGATTGTAGTGTTATTCTGGCCAATGATCCGGATGCTGATCGTTTTGCTGTCGCAGAAAAACACAAGTAATTTAATATTTTTGCATGTAAATTATAGGACTGATGGTTGGCTACAAATATATAACTCATCCATCACCTCCTACTCCTTCTAATCATTTGACTCGATTGTTCTGTTCAAATGCGCAGAGATACCAAAAATGGAAAATATTCACTGGAAATGAAACTGGTGCTTTGCTCGGATGGTGGCTATTAGAAGATTTTAAACGGAAAAATCCGAATAAAAAAGATCTTAACGATGTTTACTTCATTTCAAGTACGGTATCGTCAAAAATTCTGCAGACTATTGCTGCAGCCGAAAATATGTCGTTTGTTGTGCGTAATTTTCGTTGTTAGCCCGTACGGACTGTGCCGAACAACTTATTACTTCAATTTGTGTCATTAATTATGGGTAATTTACCGCAGGAAACTTTAACAGGTTTCAAGTGGATGGGAAACAAAGCGTACGACTTGATGAACGAAGGAAAAACAGTCTTATTCGCCTTCGAAGAGTCTATCGGATTTATGTGTGACACCGAGTGTTTGGATAAAGACGGAATATCAGCAGCGGCAAAAATGGCGGAGTTGGTTATTTTTCTCGAGAAAAATGGATTAACTATCGACGATAAATTAAATGAAATTTATTCCAAGTGAGTAAATACTACGTATTTTCATTTGCATACATTCGTTATGTAAGTTTCTTGTTACGGAATTATCTCTCTTATCGAACGAGAACGATTAATTTACGTAATATTCGCTTGAAAATATCATTTAGTCTATTGATAAGTGAGATATACTTGTTTCCACGAAAGTACAGTATCATTTCTTGCGAAATTTATTTTGAAAACTCGTAGTGATTTATTATTATTGTATATAGCAGATATGTGGCGTGAAAAGTGTCTATTAATGCACCTCTCACCAATCGCGTCAATTCCTTGCTTTTATTTGTTGCGAAATGTATCCAAATGTTCCCTCATTAAATTGGTTTTTATTTGCTGGTGGTCCATAGCCCTGTAAAATACAATAAAAAATAGCGTTGAAAGAAAATTAATTGTTACAAATAGTTTTACGGCTGCTTTATAGTGGGATGAGGATCTTCAATTAGTTATTTTAGTACGCCACTCCATACTCTGGGTTTCCACCCGATGGGGAGGGTTCGAAAGTGTATCTACTTATAGATTTTTTGATTTTTCTCAATATTTAAGCGATATACAATTAAAAATACCTCAGTATAAAGTTAATGCATTTGAAATTTGTAACGAGAAATTTCCTACACATTTTTTCCATAATTATTGTAAGAGCTGAGATACAAAGTGGTTATTAAAGGTTTGTAAAAATAGCTAAAGAAATTAGCATACTGAAAATTTTCAATCAGTATGAAATTTCTCCATTATATTTCATGCTTGTACAGTGTACCTACACTCATGGTGACCATAATAACGGAAATAAAGCATTAGAAAAATGATTCGAAAATTATAATTTTTTTGTAATTTTTGTGATACATATTTCATTTTTGTCAGTAGAGGCGTCATGTATGTGCAGCCATGAAATATGTAGAAATTTTAAATACATAGCATATTGATGGAGAACTGAAAATGCTAATTTTGATGGCCATCTTTACATCTGTATTCATTTTCAGCTTCCTAGTGAAAAAGTCACATAAGTTATCATGATTTTGAAAAAAATTCTCTTCTTCAGTATCTCGAGTCTCAGACCCTTATGACAGCTATGCAAAAAACTTGTGAAAATTTATTTATTCATAATTTTATCTTGACTACAACATGTATCTTTATTGCACATCGCTTAGCTACTGAGAAAAATCAAAAAAACTAAAATATTCACGCTCCTCTGTTGGGAAAGTATGGGATGTAGAGAATTTCTATCAGTTATTGAGGAGCCGCTTTCCCTTCATCTTCCATATTTCACTCATAAAACCTTTTGCAACTGTAATTCAATTTCAAACTGCATTTTGTTGGGCTATTCAATTTGTTTGGTGACAGTGTCCCATCCCTAATCCATACAAATTTGTTTACTAATTATCGAGAGTTAAAATTGTTTTCATTTTTATCCACTTTGATGTCAATCTTTCCTCATGGATGGTGCAGTATCGCAGGTTCTTTATTGTAGTTATTTCGCCTAATTCGTCAAAATTTTATTCCTTGTCAGTTTTGAACAAGGTGTTTGTGAGCAATAAAAATCACTTACTCTCATTGGTTGAGGTACTGTGAAGGTGTCATCAAGAGACTATTTTCATTTGCTTTACGTAACAAAAATTTCAATCCCGTTCCCTGTTTTATTAATTGTGGAAAAAGGGGCAAATATGACTGATTAGAATTCGTTTACAAATTCTTCAAAAATTTTTTCAAGACAGGTCATCTCTGTCTGATCACTTCTCACTTTCAGTCATTTACTTCAGTTTATCACTCGTAGAGAAATGATAATGATGGATATATGCATCCAGTCGGAGTGTACCGTCGATACTAAAATTTATCTCTCTTCCGGGTTCTTGCAATGCTCTTTAGGTTCATCACAAATTATAGGGACACGAAACATGAGAAAAAAAAGCTGGATACGAGTGATTTTATCATTTGAAAGCTTTGAAGGATGATGAGGGAGAAAAGAGATGGGATATCTCTCCTCATTAATGAACTCTCAGTCGTTAATATATTCGTAGTTGAAATGTATGAGTTATCTGATTGGAAATGCATTTAAAATTTTAGATTGATATCAAGTAATTAATGAAATTCAAATTCGTACAACGAAATTGGAGCAAAGTCAGTAAAGAGACTTAAACCTTTGATCGCAGTATTCTCAAATTTGGGTGTAATTCGATTAAAGCAAAACAGATGGAGGAATGTTACGGCTGACTAGACTGAGAAACAAAGTTAATGATCAGTTTAGGCGAAATTTTGGTACCCACACCCCCTTGAAAATTCACAATTTAAGTAGAAAGAGTAGTAGTATTAGACCATTTAAACGTCAAGAAACAATCCGTTATAATTTTGCTATTGTTATATATTTTTTGGTTATTTGGTTTTTCTCAGGTATGGCCAGCATTTATACGTCAGTTCGTACTTCTTCTGCTACGATCCAGAAGTTATAACGAAAATTTTCGAAAGAATCAGAAATTGGAATGGAGAATCGAAAAAAGTTCGTATTCACCTAGAATGTGTGCCATATGCTATGTAGATAAATTGTGAACTTTGGTCTGAATGTATATTACCTATGTTTCAGTATCCTGAAAGTATAGGTGGTGGAAAATTTAAAATTTCTGGAATTCGTGACCTAACCTATGGCTATGATTCTTCGATGCCTGACAAAAAACCAACTCTTCCTGTTTCAAAATCGAGTGAAATGATCACGTTTAAATTTGATAATGGTTTCATATGTACAATACGAACCAGTGGCACTGAACCGAAAATCAAGTATTACAGCGAACTGATATCGTCTCCGATGGAAATGTAAGTAATCTATTGTTTTTTGCTCCTCTTTTCCTATTGAAATGTTTCGCTTTACTATCGGCGGTTGATTATATTGCCGTATGAATTCTATCATCCCCATTTCTAGTAAAATAGTTTATATTTTAACACTTTTTGAAAGTGAGTGCCGTAGAAGGTAGATATTGTGTTTATGAAGCTGAGTACATAATTTTTTTTTTCATGTATTTTGAGGGAAGCCTAAACCCAGAGTTAACAAAACAAATAGCCCCTGTTTTCTGCATATTTCAGGGAATTACAATCTCAGTTTTATTCAAATTGACGACGAAAGTGTCTGGATTTATTTTTATAGTTTTTTAATTCATTTGAAATTTTTTAAACAGTTCCATTGCTGTGGACTGCTGAATTTGAAGAAAATTTGAATTCAAACGTTACTTCCTTCTCATGTTTTCTTTACTTTCAGAGACGTAGAAAAGTTGAATTTATTACTGAACGAATTGTTAGATGTATTAGTTGAAGAATTTCTACAACCTGAATTGAATAATCTAATTCCAAAGTCGGATTAAAATGTCTTTCGGATAATTTTAGTTTACTATAAGCTCCAGATGATATTTGTGAAAAATTTGTGTACTTACTTATCAATCTGAAATTCCTTTCTTTTTTGGTTTGTATTGTTGAAAACTGTTGTTTGTTTTAAAATAGTTCTATTTGTTAGTACGATTCGTTGGTCTTTTATTCATTTGTTCAGTAAATTATTGTTTTAAAGAAGTTTTGATTATTATCTAAAGCATACATAGGTTTATTTTGTTTCCTGTGTAATTTGCAAATGTAATTATTTTGTTTTCATGTATTTGATGCGTTGATATTTTACTACATACATAGATGGCCAACTTTGAAAAAACGTTTTCATGTGTATGGCCTATTTGCGCCTGATATTATTGGAATTTTTTAGGGAAAATACACACAAGGGTGAGTTCAGATTAAATATCATGATCGGCTTCAAAAGAAATATAGAAAAAGAGAACTGAGATAAAGAAGTTTTTCTCACTAAGTTTTTTTTTTTTCTCTTTCTCAGTCTCAATTTCAACTTAAATGTGATGTAGACATGCATTAAAATAAATAAATGGCCAAAAAAACCTAGGTTTGAGCTAGATTGTGTACAGAAAAGTAATTAGGTACTATACCTACTTCAAGACATTTCTGCATTAAAATTGATTTACGTAAGCAATGAAAAGAAATAATACTACCATATGTACCTGGGCTTCCTTGCATAATTTAAAGTTTGTATGTAGTCTATTATCTTTTTAGACATTATGAAGGTTAGCAAATGTTTAGGCAGTTTTTACCACCTGTAGGTACCTATTGGTTCGATCTTTTACAATTAGTGATGTTAATTTCGAGGCTGATGGTTGAAAATTGCCAAAGACAAGTTTTCTACTTCTTTTTCATACGATGTACTACTACATAAAAAATTGTACAAAACTCATGTAGCCTTAACTATGAGATTAACAGTATCAACTGTATACTCAAGTGGACACCCATAAACTCGAAAATGTGCGGAAAGTATCCCAAAAGTACATTCGACAAATGTAAAAATATTCAAACTCATCAACTCAAACATTAGATGAATAAATAAATACGTGAATTATTATACTTCATAGTTCATTCCTTTAATAGGTCACATTTGTTTGCAATTTTTTCGACTTTCAGTGTTTCTAACAAGAAAATAATTTACCCCATTTTATTCCCCATTAAATTTCCTATAAAAAATAATTCTCCCATTTTTAAATTTTTCCTCTCCATCAAACAAAAAAATATCCGCTCTTATTCCATTTCTATACTACCATTAACGGACATGAGTAAGAGAGAGAAAGAAAATGTTTTTTTGCCACCTTCATAGTGCTGTCTCTTTCTAACGCATGTTTCGTTGTATCGCTGGCTGAGAGCATTCCAGTATATTATATTGAGTTCACTGATTTTATCCCAGTAAATAGTTAGTGAAAAGTTACCAGAACAATTTTGATTGGTTGATGCGGTATTATTTTGATAATGACGTGAAATATTTGTTAACCATCTGTTGTTTTAGTTATTTACCTTGGCATTCGGAGAAATTGTTCATTTTGAACTGAATAAACTTCGGGTAAAATTTCAACTTTACCCTAAAAGTCATGGTTAAGTTGTTTGTTCATTCTGAACGTACTCCAGTTATATGGACTTCAATTAATTTTTTGGGATTTCTTCGGCATGAAATTGTACAGATAGAAAATTTAGAGGGAAATATTTTTCACGCCTGTAAAATTTTCCATTATATAGATGGTTTAGCAAATAAATCTCCCAAAAAATTCTGTGTGTATTTCTGGTAACAATAAGCCAATAGTATCAGGTGAAAGTAGGTTTTGGATCCATTTAATACACGCGTTCTGTGTAGTATACATATTTCTGATTTGAAGCGTTGAACTTAGTTGATTGCTGGGTTAGACTACTATAGTCGTACAGTGCGATTTGTTCATAAACTTTATTTGGCGTGAAATAACGAGATGCACTTAAAATAATTTTTGTCTATTTTAAGATAAATGACAAAACATCAAATGGTATATCTGTACACCATATTGAAGTAAACGTAATTGGATTTAAAAAAAATTGAATTTGTTGATTTTTGCTTATGACAATTTTTGAAATTATTAATTTCTTAAATTTCACTTTTTAACAACCATCCAACAAAAGGGAATTAATATGTATTTACTAGGTTAAGGTAAGTTGTACGTCTCCTTCCAAATGTGTCGAGTGGTGTCAACATTCAACTCCAAGTTGACACCAAGGGGTACTATTCTACTCTTGCGAGACAAATGCAGACACCAATTGAAGAGTGGAACTGACTCAAATGTAGCGGAATAGCTTCCTTCGGTGTCACCCTTGTCTTACATATGAAAATGCACATTTAACAAAATGCATATTTATCGATAAATCCAAACTAGACAAGGGACAACTTCAGACTGATACTACGTCGTAATAAATCTGATGCATTATCTACATTGATATTACCTATTCACGCTTGACCTTCATAATACGTATGAGAGGTGATATACTACAACCCTCTCCTTGATAAGAAAAATTAAAAATTTATACTAATGGAAAACAAAAATTAAATGTAGAAATAATAATAAAAAATTAGCAAAAATTTATCAAGAAATTAAAAAATAAAAATTCAGAAGAGAATTTATCTACGAATTCTCTTCGATTCGTCGTTCTTAAATTAATTAGGATTTTATGACGAATCTAAGATAATTCAGCAAGGAATCGAAGAGAATTCATCTGGGTACGAATTCTCTTCGATTCGTCGTTCTTAAATTAATTAGTATTCCGTGACAAACCGAAGAGAATTCAGCGACGAATCGAAGAGAATTTATCTACAAATTCTCTTCGATTCGTCGTTCTTAAATTAATTAGGATTTTATGACGAATCTAAGATAATTCAGCAAGGAATCGAAGAGAATTCATCTGGGTACGAATTCTCTTCGATTCGTCGTTCTTAAATTAATTAGTATTCCGTGACAAATCGAAGAGAATTCAGCGACAAATCGAAGAGAATTCATCTACGAATTCTCTTCAATTGGTCGTTCTTAAATTAATTAGGATTTTATGACGAATCTAAGATAATTCAGCAAGGAATCGAAGAGAATTCATCTGGGTACGAATTCTCTTCGATTCGTCGTTCTTAAATTAATTATTATTCCATGACAAATCGAAGAGAATTCAGCGACAAATCGAAGAGAATTCTCATTTCCTTTCTTTAGAAGAAATGTCTTGGATAATACTTATTAATTATTTGTATTTTCAAAGACTTCATATTGAACTTGGCTTTTTATTGACTAGTAAAAATGATGCCCGATTTATTTTATTATTTAAACATACACACAAAACGTGATAGAATATTATTAACAATAACCACTTCTTGCAATTTCGAAACTCACTTTTTCCTTAAATAAAGTATCAAATGAGTATTTATTCAACTATTTATCTAATTAATAATTTAAATAATATTACAAAAAACACTGACAAAAAATGATTCAATAATCTATAAAATCAAAAACATTTCTCTGATAAATGGGCGAAGTAAATATTAGAAAGAGAGAGTATATACTACATGTTTGTCTCTTTTTAAGGCACTCGCTCGTCTTTTCTCCTTCAGATTGTTCCAAGATCGTTTGGGTTGTATTTAATTCAGTGAACTGATGGACTGATGAGAACTATCAAAAAAAAAAGAACTAATGAACTAGTAAGATCGTTCCAGTTGTATTTAATTCAGTGAACTGATGACTGATGAGAACTATAAAAAAAAAAACTAATGAATGGGTTCACTTCGAAACGAGCTAAATGATCAATTAGTTCACTTCTAGGATTCGTTCAAAAGAACTAACTCGTGAACGAACCAGCCATCCCTAATTCAAAGTAAAAATTCCAAAACGAAACGAATCGCGATTTGCGAAATTGAAGCTTGTTAACGTTTCATTTGTATAGTAGGGTATCTAACTAGAGTGTAACTAATCAATTAAACTACCTCTGAAAGGCCGAAAATTGGAAAGGAAAGTGAGAGAAACTTCGTCAGATATGAAATCGCTTATGAGACAGGGAAAAGTTCGAAGTTAATTGCAAAGAGGTAAAGTAGTACAGTGTTGATTCTTCTCGTTGACTGCTCAACGAGTGGTTTGCTTTTATTGGTTTCAATAGTTTTTTGCTGCTAAGAAGAGTAATGTGTTTTTTTTTATCTATTAGAAATAAATTAACGGCAGTTGATCTCCTGCGGATAAATAATTCAAATTTGTTATCAGCTCATTACCGATCAACACTTGAATTTTTGGAGTCGTTTAGCTGCCGTCATCGGTGCATTACCATTTTGTTGATTTGATTTTCGTTGGTAAAATGTGTTTATCTAAAGAACTTAAAGATGCCATTCAAAAATGGACCATCTATAATAAGGTAAATTGATCAAGAACCACCCACACATTAGAAATCTACTATGTATATTGTGCATTCTATTCTAATACTATTTATCACCCCTTGTGCGTAGGAGAGACAATTCAACGACAAGTTAATTCAGCTACTGGATGAATGCAATGAAAAAAAACTTAAATCTTTGTTCTTGTCTCGATTAGAATTTGGTACAGCCGGTTTGCGAGGCCAAATGGGTGCAGGATTTTCCTGTATGAACGATGTTGTAGTTATCCAGGCAGCTCAAGGTTTATTGGATTACGTATTGAGAACATTACCAAACATCAGAGAAAAAGGTATTGTTATCGGTTACGATGGGAGACATTTAAGTAAAAGGTAGGACCAATACCTTTTCTGTTGTGTGGCCATGTGTATCGCGTTTATGGAAAGTATTTTACCTCAATTTTCCAATTTCAGATTTGCTGAACTTAACGCAACAGTTTTCCTAACTGATGCGATTCCAGTTTACCTGTTCTCAGATTTAGTTCCTACACCATTTGTACCATTTGCGATCAACATTTTGAAAGCCGCCGTTGGAGTTATGGTTACAGCTTCACACAATCCAAAAGAGGATAACGGTTATAAAGTTTATTGGGAAAATTCCTCTCAGGTTGTTATCTATTTTTTTAGTGAAAAATTTTCAGTTCCGTTGGTTTTCTAGCTGAATTTTTTTTTGGTATTGATCAAGGTGGCTACTATCGATTTATCATCACGTTCATTCCATCAGGCGTTCATCCGCTACAAAAATGTATCGTTTCATCGCCGCATCTTAATATTCATAACAAGTTCAAAAATATCACGTCCATCAGAGAAAATGAGGACATAAAAAATTAGAACCTTATAAGAAATTACAAAAAAATTTTTTTTCTCTGTCCATTTTCTTGAACAAATTATGTCATGATCACTGTGTACTCATTTCATTTTGAATTTTTTGCTAAACTGGAGTTAATGGGGAGTTTTCGGAGTGATTTACTTGAAATTTTGATTTCCATATAAATTTCTATATCCTTGAAAACTTCAAGCACATTCCATATTATGCATTATAATATTTAGCATCATAATCATCATGGCACAATTTCAGACCATTAATGGGACAAAAATTATGCCTATCTTCTAAACCCTACAAATTGGTGGGAACTTGGCATCTTAGTCAATGAAATTGTTTTTAACTAGTCAGTAAATTCACAGTCTGAACGAGGTCCCTGAATACATTTTCTACTCTATTTGGAGCGATGTTCAAGAGACTGAAGAAATACCACAACCACTAACTGAGAGCAGCTTGTTGTTTAAGTCCTTAGCGCTAGTGTTTACTCATCGTTTTCCTGATTTTTCTGTACAAAATCTATACCTCCCCCAAATTTAACAGCAATGAAGTACTTTGCATATGGCTTTGTGTATTGTGAATTCAAAATCTAGAGTTCTTGCTATGGGTGAAAACTTTAGTCCACAAATGAAATATAAGTCTGAGAAAAGTGAAAACAACATTGTACAGTATTCGCTTTTTCTCCAACCTTTTAAGAAGAAATACAGTACGCTAATGGGTGTCGGTAACAACCGTATGTGTTACAGGATTTGTCTAGGATGCACCAATCTCCAAATTATACGCCTGATTTTAAAATTTGTAATTCACAAAATCCGTGTACTTCGTAAATAAATGGATTTACACCGAACGATTTGTTCTAACAAGTTTCGTCAAAATCATTATATTCAATCTGAATGACTGCGTGATTGATGGAGAATGTGATGAAATGATAAACATTATCTAACCTATGCATGTGATGAAACAGATCCATTTTTCTCCGATATTTTCCTACCTTTTTTTTAATTTCTTGTTGTTACAAAACTAATATTGTATAGATGCACCCCTAATTCGTTTAATGCCACTTTAATATCATAACGTCAGTTCACCGTTCAAAACTTTCAGATCATTTCACCTCACGATAAAGGGATCCATGGATGTATAATGAAGAACCTGGAGCCTCGTCAGTCATCGTGGAACACAGCCATCATATCTAGTCATAAATTATTGAAAGATCCACTATGCAGTGTGGTGGATGCGTATGTAAAACGACGTTCAGACTTGGCATACGATTTATTAATGAATAAACAGTCTGATTATTCATTTACCTATACTGCGATGCATGGCGTTGGGTATAAATATATTGAAGAAGTTTTTTCAGCTCTGAAATTGAAGGTATAATGGAGAGCACGTTAATTACGTGTGATAATTATGTCGTTAAAAAACAAATAAATATATACGTTTTAGTGCTTCTGTGTTACAGCCGGTTATTCCTGTTGTCGAACAAGCGCAACCAGATCCTGAATTTCCTACTGTAAAATTCCCAAATCCAGAAGAAGGTAAAAGTGCTTTAAACTTATCGATTGAAACGGCCGAAAAAAATGATTGTAGTGTTATTCTGGCCAATGATCCGGATGCTGATCGTTTTGCTGTCGCAGAAAAACACAAGTAATTTAATATTTTTGCATGTAAATTATAGGACTGATGGTTGGCTACAAATATATAACTCATCCATCACCTCCTACTCCTTCTAATCATTTGACTCGATTGTTCTGTTCAAATGCGCAGAGATACCAAAAAATGGAAAATATTCACTGGAAATGAAACTGGTGCTTTGCTCGGATGGTGGCTATTAGAAGATTTTAAACGGAAAAATCCGAATAAAAAAGATCTTAACGATGTTTACTTCATTTCAAGTACGGTATCGTCAAAATTCTGCAGACTATTGCTGCAGCCGAAAATATGTCGTTTGTTGTGCGTAATTTTCGTTGTTAGCCCGTACGGACTGTGCCGAACAACTTATTACTTCAATTTGTGTCATTAATTATGGGTAATTTACCGCAGGAAACTTTAACAGGTTTCAAGTGGATGGGAAACAAAGCGTACGACTTGATGAACGAAGGAAAAACAGTCTTATTCGCCTTCGAAGAGTCTATCGGATTTATGTGTGACACCGAGTGTTTGGATAAAGACGGAATATCAGCAGCGGCAAAAATGGCGGAGTTGGTTATTTTTCTCGAGAAAAATGGATTAACTATCGACGATAAATTAAATGAAATTTATTCCAAGTGAGTAAATACTACGTATTTTCATTTGCATACATTCGTTATGTAAGTTTCTTGTTACGGAATTATCTCTCTTATCGAACGAGAACGATTAATTTACGTAATATTCGCTTGAAAATATCATTTAGTCTATTGATAAGTGAGATATACTTGTTTCCACGAAAGTACAGTATCATTTCTTGCGAAATTTATTTTGAAAACTCGTAGTGATTTATTATTATTGTATATAGCAGATATGTGGCGTGAAAAGTGTCTATTAATGCACCTCTCACCAATCGCGTCAATTCCTTGCTTTTATTTGTTGCGAAATGTATCCAAATGTTCCCTCATTAAATTGGTTTTTATTTGCTGGTGGTCCATAGCCCTGTAAAATACAATAAAAAATAGCGTTGAAAGAAAATTAATTGTTACAAATAGTTTTACGGCTGCTTTATAGTGGGATGAGGATCTTCAATTAGTTATTTTAGTACGCCACTCCATACTCTGGGTTTCCACCCGATGGGGAGGGTTCGAAAGTGTATCTACTTATAGATTTTTTGATTTTTCTCAATATTTAAGCGATATACAATTAAAAATACCTCAGTATAAAGTTAATGCATTTGAAATTTGTAACGAGAAATTTCCTACACATTTTTTCCATAATTATTGTAAGAGCTGAGATACAAAGTGGTTATTAAAGGTTTGTAAAAATAGCTAAAGAAATTAGCATACTGAAAATTTTCAATCAGTATGAAATTTCTCCATTATATTTCATGCTTGTACAGTGTACCTACACTCATGGTGACCATAATAACGGAAATAAAGCATTAGAAAAATGATTCGAAAATTATAATTTTTTTGTAATTTTTGTGATACATATTTCATTTTTGTCAGTAGAGGCGTCATGTATGTGCAGCCATGAAATATGTAGAAATTTTAAATACATAGCATATTGATGGAGAACTGAAAATGCTAATTTTGATGGCCATCTTTACATCTGTATTCATTTTCAGCTTCCTAGTGAAAAAGTCACATAAGTTATCATGATTTTGAAAAAAATTCTCTTCTTCAGTATCTCGAGTCTCAGACCCTTATGACAGCTATGCAAAAAACTTGTGAAAATTTATTTATTCATAATTTTATCTTGACTACAACATGTATCTTTATTGCACATCGCTTAGCTACTGAGAAAAATCAAAAAAACTAAAAATATTCACGCTCCTCTGTTGGGAAAGTATGGGATGTAGAGAATTTCTATCAGTTATTGAGGAGCCGCTTTCCCTTCATCTTCCATATTTCACTCATAAAACCTTTTGCAACTGTAATTCAATTTCAAACTGCATTTTGTTGGGCTATTCAATTTGTTTGGTGACAGTGTCCCATCCCTAATCCATACAAATTTGTTTACTAATTATCGAGAGTTAAAATTGTTTTCATTTTTATCCACTTTGATGTCAATCTTTCCTCATGGATGGTGCAGTATCGCAGGTTCTTTATTGTAGTTATTTCGCCTAATTCGTCAAAATTTTATTCCTTGTCAGTTTTGAACAAGGTGTTTGTGAGCAATAAAAATCACTTACTCTCATTGGTTGAGGTACTGTGAAGGTGTCATCAAGAGACTATTTTCATTTGCTTTACGTAACAAAAATTTCAATCCCGTTCCCTGTTTTATTAATTGTGGAAAAAGGGGCAAATATGACTGATTAGAATTCGTTTACAAATTCTTCAAAAATTTTTTCAAGACAGGTCATCTCTGTCTGATCACTTCTCACTTTCAGTCATTTACTTCAGTTTATCACTCGTAGAGAAATGATAATGATGGATATATGCATCCAGTCGGAGTGTACCGTCGATACTAAAATTTATCTCTCTTCCGGGTTCTTGCAATGCTCTTTAGGTTCATCACAAATTATAGGGACACGAAACATGAGAAAAAAAAGCTGGATACGAGTGATTTTATCATTTGAAAGCTTTGAAGGATGATGAGGGAGAAAAGAGATGGGATATCTCTCCTCATTAATGAACTCTCAGTCGTTAATATATTCGTAGTTGAAATGTATGAGTTATCTGATTGGAAATGCATTTAAAATTTTAGATTGATATCAAGTAATTAATGAAATTCAAATTCGTACAACGAAATTGGAGCAAAGTCAGTAAAGAGACTTAAACCTTTGATCGCAGTATTCTCAAATTTGGGTGTAATTCGATTAAAGCAAAACAGATGGAGGAATGTTACGGCTGACTAGACTGAGAAACAAAGTTAATGATCAGTTTAGGCGAAATTTTGGTACCCACACCCCCTTGAAAATTCACAATTTAAGTAGAAAGAGTAGTAGTATTAGACCATTTAAACGTCAAGAAACAATCCGTTATAATTTTGCTATTGTTATATATTTTTTGGTTATTTTGGTTTTTCTCAGGTATGGCCAGCATTTATACGTCAGTTCGTACTTCTTCTGCTACGATCCAGAAGTTATAACGAAAATTTTCGAAAGAATCAGAAATTGGAATGGAGAATCGAAAAAAGTTCGTATTCACCTAGAATGTGTGCCATATGCTATGTAGATAAATTGTGAACTTTGGTCTGAATGTATATTACCTATGTTTCAGTATCCTGAAAGTATAGGTGGTGGAAAATTTAAAATTTCTGGAATTCGTGACCTAACCTATGGCTATGATTCTTCGATGCCTGACAAAAAACCAACTCTTCCTGTTTCAAAATCGAGTGAAATGATCACGTTTAAATTTGATAATGGTTTCATATGTACAATACGAACCAGTGGCACTGAACCGAAAATCAAGTATTACAGCGAACTGATATCGTCTCCGATGGAAATGTAAGTAATCTATTGTTTTTTGCTCCTCTTTTCCTATTGAAATGTTTCGCTTTACTATCGGCGGTTGATTATATTGCCGTATGAATTCTATCATCCCCATTTCTAGTAAAATAGTTTATATTTTAACACTTTTTGAAAGTGAGTGCCGTAGAAGGTAGATATTGTGTTTATGAAGCTGAGTACATAATTTTTTTTTTCATGTATTTTGAGGGAAGCCTAAACCCAGAGTTAACAAAACAAATAGCCCCTGTTTTCTGCATATTTCAGGGAATTACAATCTCAGTTTTATTCAAATTGACGACGAAAGTGTCTGGATTTATTTTTATAGTTTTTTAATTCATTTGAAATTTTTTAAACAGTTCCATTGCTGTGGACTGCTGAATTTGAAGAAAATTTGAATTCAAACGTTACTTCCTTCTCATGTTTTCTTTACTTTCAGAGACGTAGAAAAGTTGAATTTATTACTGAACGAATTGTTAGATGTATTAGTTGAAGAATTTCTACAACCTGAATTGAATAATCTAATTCCAAAGTCGGATTAAAATGTCTTTCGGATAATTTTAGTTTACTATAAGCTCCAGATGATATTTGTGAAAAATTTGTGTACTTACTTATCAATCTGAAATTCCTTTCTTTTTTGGTTTGTATTGTTGAAAACTGTTGTTTGTTTTAAAATAGTTCTATTTGTTAGTACGATTCGTTGGTCTTTTATTCATTTGTTCAGTAAATTATTGTTTTAAAGAAGTTTTGATTATTATCTAAAGCATACATAGGTTTATTTTGTTTCCTGTGTAATTTGCAAATGTAATTATTTTGTTTTCATGTATTTGATGCGTTGATATTTTACTACATACATAGATGGCCAACTTTGAAAAAACGTTTTCATGTGTATGGCCTATTTGCGCCTGATATTATTGGAATTTTTTAGGGAAAATACACACAAGGGTGAGTTCAGATTAAATATCATGATCGGCTTCAAAAGAAATATAGAAAAAGAGAACTGAGATAAAGAAGTTTTTCTCACTAAGTTTTTTTTTTTTCTCTTTCTCAGTCTCAATTTCAACTTAAATGTGATGTAGACATGCATTAAAATAAATAAATGGCCAAAAAAACCTAGGTTTGAGCTAGATTGTGTACAGAAAAGTAATTAGGTACTATACCTACTTCAAGACATTTCTGCATTAAAATTGATTTACGTAAGCAATGAAAAGAAATAATACTACCATATGTACCTGGGCTTCCTTGCATAATTTAAAGTTTGTATGTAGTCTATTATCTTTTTAGACATTATGAAGGTTAGCAAATGTTTAGGCAGTTTTTACCACCTGTAGGTACCTATTGGTTCGATCTTTTACAATTAGTGATGTTAATTTCGAGGCTGATGGTTGAAAATTGCCAAAGACAAGTTTTCTACTTCTTTTTCATACGATGTACTACTACATAAAAAATTGTACAAAACTCATGTAGCCTTAACTATGAGATTAACAGTATCAACTGTATACTCAAGTGGACACCCATAAACTCGAAAATGTGCGGAAAGTATCCCAAAAGTACTCGACAAATGTAAAAATATTCAAACTCATCAACTCAAACATTAGATGAATAAATAAATACGTGAATTATTATACTTCATAGTTCATTCCTTTAATAGGTCACATTTGTTTGCAATTTTTTCGACTTTCAGTGTTTCTAACAAGAAAATAATTTACCCCATTTTATTCCCCATTAAATTTCCTATAAAAAATAATTCTCCCATTTTTAAATTTTTCCTCTCCATCAAACAAAAAAATATCCGCTCTTATTCCATTTCTATACTACCATTAACGGACATGAGTAAGAGAGAGAAAGAAAATGTTTTTTTGCCACCTTCATAGTGCTGTCTCTTTCTAACGCATGTTTCGTTGTATCGCTGGCTGAGAGCATTCCAGTATATTATATTGAGTTCACTGATTTTATCCCAGTAAATAGTTAGTGAAAAGTTACCAGAACAATTTTGATTGGTTGATGCGGTATTATTTTGATAATGACGTGAAATATTTGTTAACCATCTGTTGTTTTAGTTATTTACCTTGGCATTCGGAGAAATTGTTCATTTTGAACTGAATAAACTTCGGGTAAAATTTCAACTTTACCCTAAAAGTCATGGTTAAGTTGTTTGTTCATTCTGAACGTACTCCAGTTATATGGACTTCAATTAATTTTTTGGGATTTCTTCGGCATGAAATTGTACAGATAGAAAATTTAGAGGGAAATATTTTTCACGCCTGTAAAATTTTCCATTATATAGATGGTTTAGCAAATAAATCTCCCAAAAAATTCTGTGTGTATTTCTGGTAACAATAAGCCAATAGTATCAGGTGAAAGTAGGTTTTGGATCCATTTAATACACGCGTTCTGTGTAGTATACATATTTCTGATTTGAAGCGTTGAACTTAGTTGATTGCTGGGTTAGACTACTATAGTCGTACAGTGCGATTTGTTCATAAACTTTATTTGGCGTGAAATAACGAGATGCACTTAAAATAATTTTTGTCTATTTTAAGATAAATGACAAAACATCAAATGGTATATCTGTACACCATATTGAAGTAAACGTAATTGGATTTAAAAAAAATTGAATTTGTTGATTTTTGCTTATGACAATTTTTGAAATTATTAATTTCTTAAATTTCACTTTTTAACAACCATCCAACAAAAGGGAATTAATATGTATTTACTAGGTTAAGGTAAGTTGTACGTCTCCTTCCAAATGTGTCGAGTGGTGTCAACATTCAACTCCAAGTTGACACCAAGGGGTACTATTCTACTCTTGCGAGACAAATGCAGACACCAATTGAAGAGTGGAACTGACTCAAATGTAGCGGAATAGCTTCCTTCGGTGTCACCCTTGTCTTACATATGAAAATGCACATTTAACAAAATGCATATTTATCGATAAATCCAAACTAGACAAGGGACAACTTCAGACTGATACTACGTCGTAATAAATCTGATGCATTATCTACATTGATATTACCTATTCACGCTTGACCTTCATAATACGTATGAGAGGTGATATACTACAACCCTCTCCTTGATAAGAAAAATTAAAAATTTATACTAATGGAAAACAAAAATTAAATGTAGAAATAATAATAAAAAATTAGCAAAAATTTATCAAGAAATTAAAAAAATAAAAATTCATAAATTCATACATGAAACTGTTGGTTTGGGAAATCAAACCTAGGACCTAAATATTTGCCAACTAAAAGCAGTGAACTTAACCACACAGCCATCTCACTGGCAACTGTAACTGGCAAATAGAGATGTGCATTTTAGTTCATTTGGGGGATTTAGTTCAACAGGTCTCGGTCTTTTGAATGAACTAGTTCAGTGAACTAGTTCAAAATGAACGAAATGAGCTGCATGAATCAAACCTTTGAGTATGTATTATTTCATATGGAGAGCAATTCGTATACATTTTCTATACGTAGTTACTTTCAGACATAGAAAGCGCTTTCATTCCCCAAAAACGCTTACTATTTCATTTTGTTTTTTGTTGATTGATAAGAAATTCCACTTATCCAGTGATTAACAACAAGGCTGTGACCTATAAGAGTGAACTAGCTTGTAGGTCTATACAATATAACTTTGATTTGATAATATCTTTTAGTTCAAAATGAACTAGTTCCTCCTCATCTTTCGGTCTCGTTCATTTAGGTCTTTCAAAAGATTAGTTCAAATGAATTAGTTCTCGGTCAACCGACACATCTCTACTGGCAAATGTATTTTGTATTGAGCAAGGTATGGTAGTTCCCATGCACTCTCCCCTAAAGAGACTCAACCCAAGTTGAACAACATTAAATGCTGTGGGAGGTTGGCGAAGCTAGAAACGCCTTTTATATCCATACCCACAGGCTTACAGGGTGCCATCTATGGGCAACTCAAGTTATGAAGGAGAACTGTGAGTTCCACCATGCAACACTAGGGTGAGTGCATGTGCAGTACATGTCGAGGGTCACCAGATATATTTGTCGGTTCAGAGAATCAATCCTGGGACTTACATATTTGCCAGCTAAAAGTGGTGAACTTAAATGCACGGCCATCTTATTGCCGACTGTAACTAGCGAATGTATTTTGTATTGAGTAAGGTATGGCAGTTCTCACGACTAAGAAATTGATAAATTAATAGAATGATAAACTGATATATTAAATTGATTGATTAGATAGATATATTAGATTGAGATTGATTTTCCTGAATTTTGAACTTTTTTTGAAGAGTTTGTAGCATATCTGAGTAGTCTGTAAGATTTTTCATGGTCAAGTAATTTTCACATCTGAGCCAACAGCAGTCACTCTTGGGTTAAAGGAGTGGGACTGGATTGGTTGTTTTGAAATATCTATAGAACTGGTTGAAGTAGATGCTGAAGCTGGTTGAGCAGCTGTATCTAATTGAATTTTCTGAACCCATACCTCTCAGTATCAAAATACAGGCGTACGCAACTGTATACTGTATCCCTTGAACTGTTTTTAAGGATGTTCGGGTATGCTCTCGATGAAATGCATTCCTCATTTTTTAAACAATATATAGATACACATACAACAGAACAATTTTAACTTGATTTAAAAGTTCTTTAAAACTATTCAGATCTTGCTGAATAGTTATGCATACATTTTTTTATGGTTTTATTAACCAAAAATAAAATGGTGAAACTCATTTTCCATTATAACAAAGGTGTAAAAATATATGGCTATTTCAATAAAAGCAAAACTTCCTTCTTCCCAAATACAGGTGAATTTTCAAAAGCTAGATAAAAATGAATAATATAAATAGTACCTAAGTTTATGTTAAAAACACATTTTTAAAAAATAAGCTTTTATTTTTATGTTTTTAGTTTTAGCTTCATATAAAATAAACTTTGAAGATATATGTAATGGAGGGCTGATTCCTATAACATTTCTGTAATGGTATAATTGTTACAAAAAGATACACAACACAAATATTATTATTGTATGGTGTATATTTTATACGTACAAGAAAATATTAAGGTGTAGTGAGTTGTACTAGAAGAGAATCGGTAATCAATCAGGCTTAGAACTAAGGGTATGGATTTGAGAGAATTATACATTGGTGTTGTGGGACATATACAATGTGATTGATTAATAGAATCTACGTAAGTTAGAGTAAACCAATAAAGAAACATACTTATGACATAAGTGGGTGTAGTTATAATTTTAAGAGGAATTGGGAATAGTGCAGAGTTGTATTCTATGTTCATGGAATAAATGATATCATAGTGTTTAGTGTGAAAACATTGTATTAGTGAGAAAAAGTGACATCAAGAGACAGGTCTTGACAAGTTTCAGTGACATAATCAAGACAGGATGTTAGAATGAAGTTACAGATGAAATGGATTAATTGGGATAATTATTAATAGAATATGAGAGATATATGTATAGAAAGGATATTAAAATAAGAAATGATATGGAATTATCATTACAATTTCTATAGGTAGTTACTATCAGACATAAATAACGTTTTTAGGGAATGAAATCACTCTGATTTGCATGTTATATCTATATACACGAATATATAGATATACATCTTATAGTAATTTCGTTCCCCAAAAAAGTCTTTGTTTGAAGAAGGGAACCACTACAGTCAGCCTTCCATTACATATATACTCAAAGTCAAAGGAAATAAATATTATTTCGTGGCTGAAGGTTGGCTGCAGTGAGTAGAATAAAAGCTTATAATATAAGGTCCCTTATACCTAATTTTTTTAATATTGTCAATTTTTGGGGAAGTTACAATAAATTTTTATTTTCTCCTCTCCTGTAATGGGGGAGGGGCTATAATTGGAAAAAGAAACATTCTTTCAACATTTTGTAAAATGAATTTTTTACTTTTTTCTACACCAAAAATCAATCTTGGAAGTTATGTTCATTATCTTCCTGATATCCTGTACGCCTATCATTCAGCGCATACCCAAATTCAAAGAGCACGGTGCGCCACTAATCTTACATTAGGAATTTTTCACAATACTTATCGTTTTTCAGTTTATCTCTAATGATATTGCTCGCTCTCTCTCATACTTAGGCACCTACCTATAACTATAAAATTGTGCTAATTTTTCTACGTAAAAAATTATGTAAATGAATTTCCCTCTTCTTCGGTGAAAATTGTATACGCTCCTTTTTGCCTGTGTATTTGAGCAGAGCTTATTGCGAACGCAATTATACCATTGCTGATGCTTAGTGCAGAATCATACTATAACTGACGTATTGTCTTTATTTGCTTTTATTTTCAATTCCACAAGTATATGTACTTAATAAAACATATTGGTCGTTCAGTTGAGCGTTAATATCCACAACATGTCTCGCGTTCCCCGTTTAGAAACGCGATTTAATTCAATTGGATCTGCTGGTGAACAAAACGATTAAATTCAAAATCAAATTAACTTTTGTCGAAGTGAACTTTGTTGAATTTGACTGCGTGTATATGCCGCAACTCTCGATCTGGTCATTTCATACAATTGGAAATTCCCTGCTGAATTGCTGCACCGCTCATAAAAACCAAACTCTTGAAATCGCGATTCGGCACACATTTTTGAAACGTTTTTGATTTGATTAAATTTTTCTCGTTCAAATCGCCGAAAAATAAGGGAATATACATATATTCGTAATTTTGCCAAAAGATGAAAAATATGTTCGTCGTATGTATAGTACCTACTTTGTGATATCTAATTTAGAAGAATCAATTTTTTTGTGACTCTGTAGACTGCTTAAATTTCGTAAATTAAATGACGAAAACAAAAAAAAAAATTTCATTTTGTTCAAAAATTTTTTTTGGTTCAAAACTTTGGTTTTCGTGTAGATACCTGTATACCTAACTTAAGTCTGTAAATTACATGCTTTTAAAATAGGCAGAATATACTACTAAAATACGTACAAAAAAAAATTCAAAAGTATTCTCTTAAAATCACTTGATATGCTACAATATTTCCTAAGCACATAAACTGGATGTTATTTTAGTGTAAAAACCAGTCTAACCCGTTAATGAGTAGAAAAGACTAATTATAAAGGTATTAAATTACAAAACTTAAAGAATTAATGAATGGTTCAATATTTTAATATATTTAATTTTATCATTATTTAGCACGAAATTCAAAAATATTCCTGAATAAATTATTTTTGTTTCTACACTGGTGACAGGTGGTTTCCACAACCAACATTTCCAGTGCAACCAATAAACAAAACTTTTTTTCAAGTTAAAATTTTTTTTCGTGTATGTTTGGTTAGATAATTGGATGGTTGCCAATTGAAAATTCTACAAAATTTTGTGAAAACGTAGGAAATTTTAATTTTTATACCGTAAAAATATGAAATTTAGTCAAATATGCTCTTAAAATCTCTTTCGTCATTTTACTCATAATTTGATGATTTGTAAACATATCTCTTATATGCTCTTTCAAGTGCGATACAGAAAAACATTTAAAAACTTACAAATCAAGACTTTAAATCGGTAATCCAATTATAAAATTTTTTTGATATCATCTGTAAAACTTTTTGCAACGATGTCTCAATATTTTTTGAGGAAAAGTTCAAAACTACATAGTCTTGAATGATGGCCATTTTGTGTCGAAAATCTGACAACATTGTCTCTAAAAGTTGCGCAGTTGTTTTATAAAATTTATTTTTTATAAAACATGGGTCATGCATAATGCAGGAAAATTGTTACAAATATGACCTTTTTTTTTAATAACTGTATAATCCAAAATGTTTGTCACATAACTATATAGTTGTCATTTGACCAATTAAAGCCCTACAGATACGAGTCCGGGAATTCGCTATTTTGTATCCTATAACTCATAAGTGAATTTATTTGATATTTATTTTGACTATAATATAGTATGTACTATACCAGTAAAGCTCCATAAGACCGTACTTTTTAATGTCAAGACATGCCGACGAAAAAGTAAAACCTTCTGCGTATTTTCAACATTTTGCTTAAATTTACCAATTCAAAATATACATCTGATAAAGACATCTCTCAAATTCACTGGGATAGCATACATAAACACGAAGTAAAATATGTCAAAAGGTACTCTCTGATTGCCTATTTAGCACCAGCATGTCTAATCAGAAATCATCTTTCTTTACTGGTCCAGTACCAGTACTATATAAAGGATATTTATGTTAAATTTCAGAAATTTTTATAGTTTGAGATTGTTTCATTATATTTATAGATTTTTCCATGTTTCATTTGAAATCTACTTTTGCCTAACAGATCGAAGGGACAAAGAAACAAGCTTCTCATCTTATCATACACAATACTACCTATACAATCAGAGTTATCAAATGCAGTTCCAAGAGAACCATTTTTGTAGAAAGCTGAAATTTTGGTGAATTTGTACCATTAGCTCTTGAGATATAGCTGAAATTCTCAGGAAGTTATGTGAAATAAATTATTGATACAAAATGGCGTATTGCCGTTTGTATATACAGGGCTCTAGACCAATAGAGGACAACATATCCATAAAAAACAAATTTTGTGACTTTTGACTTTAAATAATCCTTGAATCTTGCATGATATCGATGTGATTTTTACATCACTTATAATATACTCTTATATAGGTAAAGGCTTATGCCAAGCCTGTAGCCATGTAGGAGCAAGTTTGCCACTGTGACCCTAAAAAATTATTGGTCATCAAACCAGAAGTCTTCATTTCAATTTTTTTCAGAAAACTGGTCCAATTTGGATGAGAAATTAATAGTAGCTTATGAGATTTATTTTCCAATTTACTCTTTTTTGATCTAACATATAAGCTTTGTTTGATAGGACTACACCAACTTACACCAACCAACACCAAGAGGGCGATTCCACAAATGTAGGAATATTATATGACGTTGCACTAAGTTTTACTTGAATATTTGTGGAATAGTCTTACCGGTGTAGGTTGGAGTAAGTTAGTGTAATCTTATCAAACAGAACTATAAGTTATGTAGTGCATCATCCAGAATTCATTTATGAAAGTAATTTCATAATGTAAGAAACTAACCACGTGAGTAGAGTGTGCGAAATAAATTTTGCAGGTGTTTTTTATGTTATAGAATATGAATTTTAGTGGTTTTTTGGAGCCTTGGGAGCTTTGACACCCAAACCCCATGCTGTAGATACTGTCCTATTAAGTTGAAAGTAAATTTTCAAAGTTCATTTCCTCCAAAATTACTGTACAACTTCATCGTGATTGTCTTTCACTTTGATTATGAGTAAACCATCAACCGGCAGTATTACCTATCAAATATTTAAATGGCAAAATAAGAATATTGATAAGTGTAATAGTAATTTTTGGTAAATTTGGATATTGAAAAATTCAACTTCAACATTGAAAAAAAAAAATTGTAATTATCTGGACCATTTTTTTTTCAACCCTTATGGTTGGATCATGAAATTACCAAGTAAACTGGCAGAATACTGGTTGGTTGGTCAACTGGTGCACAAGATAGTTCAATCTGGCATTTTTTGTATAATTATACAAAAACATGTGCCCCTATTTTTAAACCAGTCAAATCAGACCAAAATTAGGTTAAACATTAATTTTTTTGGACAAACTATATAGCTTAAAATTTTGGGATATACCAGCAATACTACACTAAACATTCTCAATTAATTTTTTTTATCTAACATAGAAGCTAAGATATAGGGTGGTGAAGAAGGGTAGTTATTTCAAAATATGTGACAATAATGGTATTTATTATTATTATTATTATTATAGGTATTAGGAAGCTGAAAATATATAAAAATCCAGAGATAGCCTGAGATAGTCAAATTAATTATCATATTATTGAAATTTCCCATCAGTATACAATATTTTAGTGGTGTAATTTTGTTTTTCATTTTGGTGGGTACACTTTTAAAAGCTCGAAAATTTATAAAAGAGAATGTAACGAATATGTTTGTCATATAATAATATAGACATACACATTTGACTACCCAAAAAAATGTATTTTATTCAATACATTTGTCCCTTTTAAATTGTACAGTTACCTGGCAAAAGTACCATTACTTCCTGCCAACATTCACAACACGTTTTTAATGGGATATTTAGTGACCTCAATGTACTGGTCCCTCGAATATTCTCGAATAAATAAATCCCTTTAATCAGCAAATCCCTACTTCATATGTAATACCATGTAAACTTGTATACCCTGACAGGGTATATAAACTCGTTGTTATACTAAAATAATCGTACCTACTGTACTTTACATTTTCTCAGTCTTAGCACTGTCATTAATCAAGTTGTTTTGAACCTTATACTATTGTGTATACAAAATATTTCTTTAATAGATTGTTAAATCTTACTGTGTATTTGAATTTTATTTAAAGTCTCTGTTAAGGTCCACAATAGCTGTGGATAATAAACTTATTAACTTAATTTAATTCTCGAGTAATAATAATATTCCTTCGAATATTGTTTTACTTGAAGGAAGTGTAACCACCTTAAAAGAGGTTAATATCCACTGCTTTAACACCTCTTTTGGCCCTTACAGAGAATCCAGAAATTTCTAGTGGGAGAGATTAGGTATATTTTGTGTTGTACCATTGCAAAGGTTATTCACCGTCCATTCCAAAGGTAAAAATATATATTAAATAAATAAAAAAATTATGTGACGATAGAAGGTATAATGTTTTCTTTACTATAAAATAGGCATGATGCCATGTTTGTTTCTCAAATACCTAAATTCAAAGCGGTTTTGTGGAGTGAGAGTTAATTCTACTAACAAAAGGGTAAGTATCATATTTGTTTATAGTGCTGTACGTCAACAATATATTCTATCTCAAATTTTTTTTCATACCTGCGTTCTATGTTTTTCCAGATGCACGAAGAAAACCAATTTTCAGGAGATTCAATACCCTGCGTGAGATTTATAGTATAAAGTATTTCTGATATGTTACCTGACATTTTCACGCTATCTTCCATTTTATCGGCAAAGATTACTCATCATTTGCTAATTCTACTAGCCTATTTATACGTAAGCGAAAAAAATTTTTTTTTTTAAAGGAAAGAATGAAAATGAACTGGACAACTATAGTTATTAAATCTGAATTCAAGAATAAATGATAAAATCGAGAGCAGAAAGAAAAAAGACATATGTTTTTAAGTTTTTCTGTGTTCTCAAACATTATGGTAATAATATAACGATTTTTAATTTTTTTGGGCACTAATTTGGGGGGTTCATATTTTGGCCACTGTCGCGAGCGACATTGCGCCCCACCAACAATTTCAACCGAGCTGATAAAACATGCAGAAATTCACCCAAGAGCGGATTTCTTTGAAGTAAAATTCTAATTTTATAGGGCTGCTGCTCGTGCAGATTTTCCAGGAAAAAAAAAATTTTTTATCACCAAAATCTTCTTTTAATAATAAAATTAAGGCAAAAATTTACATAGGCCTTCATATTCATATAGACTGAAATTTGAAACTTTATGGGGTTTTGTTTACTCTGTCTTTAATTTTTTTTATTGTTTTTTGCAAATTTTCTAAGTTTCTAAAAATATATGTCGTTCTAAGGTCTGTAGGAACCATAGCTGGTTTAGGAAAAGAAAACAAAAGGCGTCAATATATCCACACACACACACACACACACACACACATATATATATATGTAAGTTCGTTTCCGGGTATTCCACTCGATCTAATTTGCATGTAAATAAAGTCTCGTGAACTCGTAATCAAAGGCAGAGTTTATTGACACGATTAAAATACGGTAGTGAAATTAGAAAATTCAAGATTATTATACACATAGAAACAAACAAAGATACGATTAAGTTTTATCTGTCTCTCTGAAACGGTGATTAACGGACGAATGAATGAATGAATGAATTTGATAAATGAAATCGACGTTCGTTACAAAGGAAAATAGTCATGTTGAGTATGGTCAAAAATGATGTCATTTAACAATAGAATGGTCGAGTCAATAATACATGAAATGACGCAACTTAAAGATAACAAGATCGGAACGGTAAATATTAGATAGTCGAATAGTGTCGATTTCTTAATGTGGGTCAAACAAAAATAAACATTACAAATTCATGAAAGAACGAGAGTAATATACAAAATTGTAGTCATTTGAAAAAGAGTGTTTTTTTTACATATATATATACATATATATTCGAGGAAACTTGAAGTTGTTGGGTGATTAACTCATTCCATACCCTAGGTACTTGGTGAGGGGCTAGATAAGGTATTAACTTTGGAAACTACGCGAATGTAAGGAGGTAAAGTGAATGAGAGAGAGTGAGAGAGCGAGAGACAGAGAGTGAGAGAGAGAAAGAGAGAGAGAATGCTGAAAGAGAAGATAAAAAAAAGGGGATAATCTTTTAGTTGTTTTCAGGCTTCTTTCATACGCGAATTTATCCGTAGGTATAAATATAAAGGCGACGAATTATTCCGGTCTTACGTCTGAGTAAAGATTGGTTTCTAGGGGTTCTGAAGGTAATTTCATTTACCTACATATTCGAGTTTCCCACTATTCGATAATCCTCCCATATTTAGTTGCAAAAGAGTTTCAGCAAGTGTGAAAGTTAAGAGATACGCGTACACAGGTTGGTATCCTTACAGTCTTATTGTATACCTGGTATAGGTTTTCTGAAAATATCGAACTCGAATTAATATCTGCTGTCATTAGTAATTGAAATAAACATCCGCAAAAGCTAGGTGTTTTTTTTTTTTTTTACGTTTCAAAGATTATTTTCTTTTTATTTTATTTTTTTTTCTTTCTTTCTTCGTGGTTTAACGACATTTTATACGACCTTTCCTCGTGTACCTGTTATCGAGGGTTTAATTTTTTCGTAGCTGTAAAAATAAGAGGAGAAAGTGACTCGTCGTTTGCCTCCACGTAGGTGGTAAAAATAACATGAACCACCAAAATCACCAAGGAATAATTTTTTGTTTCTGTAGCTTTCAATTTGGTTTTTTTAAACGAGTGTGAATCTTGTAAAATTTTCATTTGTGCGTATACCTATAAATTTTTTATCGCTCGGTACCCAAGTATGTACCTATATATTGTACATGTACACAGTAACTTAGGTACTCTTCCTGACTTTTCACTGTTTTTTCTTTATTATTTTTATTTCTTAGTCGATAAATTGAATTGATTGCGATAAAAACCAACACTCCTTGTTATAAATTTTGAAATGAACTCATCTACCCCCTTGATCCTTGTTTTATTCGAAAGCACATGCAACTCATCATATTATCTTCTTCTCTATCATACTATGAAATGATACGGCTCTGGAGAGTGGCGGCAACTTTGGTATTGCGTATGCTGCATGTTCAACATACGGGAAATTTTTGCAACACGGAATTTTCTTACATCGTCCGAACCTAAAAATCAAAATGTGATATAATTTCTAAATTCTGATATTCCTCTTTCTGAGTGTGGAAAGTCTGTAACACATGGGAAAAATTTAAGTTTCCGCCACTGGCTCAAGACCACCATAGTTCTGCAAAAAAGCTCGACATGAAAAATCGTGTGTGTTTTGGTAGTGGTGGTATTATGACGGAGAGGTGTCAGAAGGTGTAAAATTTTACTTCACGTGTCTTCCTATTGACAATAAGTAATATTATTGAACAATTGAGCTCGACTGAACTCGTGTATTAGTATAGATGCATAACACTGCTACTACGTTAAATTGGTGGAAACATTAAAATAGGTCATTTATGCGGAAATTATGCCCGTAACAACAAAAATAGTGGAGTACATTTTGAGACATTTTGCCTGAGTATTAGGACCCAAGGGTGGGAGTGTGTACGTTTCAGGTTTCATGATTTTCTAAGCATTTTGGCACTATTTTTGTATGTTCTTTTTTTTTTTAAATGTACCTCATTTTGCGTCGAGACCATTTCCAGGCGTAATTTCAATCGGATGGTTTCGAAATTTAAAACACAAATTTGAATCTACCTAAGGAAGAACTCTTTTGTTTTTGGTCCGGATCAGGCGCGTAGTTCGTTCGGTAGATCAGTTATATGAATTTTTTATCGAACAGCGTACAGGTTACAATTTTCCATCGATGGGCCTGAAATTTGGTGCACGTGTGTGTTTTAGGTGAAAGATAGTACCTACTTATTAATTTTGGTGCCGATCGGCCTTACAGTAGGCTACATCTAACAGGGGCGATTTTGTTGCAGTTTTGGTTGATTAAGGGCTCTAAAAGGAGTACTTTTTAAGCTATAGTCACCAAATTTGGTACATGTATTGATTTAATTATATCTAACATGATTCAAAATTTGGTTCCTATTAATATCATGGTTCATTCCCTGGGGCAGGTGGGGATGGTAATTTTTCATGTTATCTCAATAAAAGTTGCAGTTCTCTTTCAATAGTCACGAAATTTAATAAAACCTGTACCGTCACCGGTCTGAATGAGTTCTATCGTACCCTTTTGGGCTGGTCAGAGAAACTGGGGCACCTTATATATATATAGGTAAGCATAGTGGAGGTCATGTGGTGATTGAAAAGCGCTTTGTGATGAAATACTTTGTTAGGGAGAAGGTTGAATTTTATTTCCAATATTTAATTGAAATCATTCCATGACTGTGGTTGATAGTGCTTATTGGCGATGAACAATTTCCAAAAAAAGCTGCATTTTTGAGTTTTGATCGATATTTATTGAGTTTATTGTTTTATGATGGTGGGGAAATACTATTGTGGTTTGGTATAAATACTCAAATTTTAATATATTTCTAAATTATTTTTTTTTTTTTTTTTTTTTTTTTTGTGGATTTGGTTACTGTTAGATATTACCACATGTGGCAACATTGCACTTTCTTCTCTCGGTGTTTCTTGTTGGCAACTGTGCCTCAATCTCTATCACGTCGTTCACTTGACTGTAATCCATGGTAATGAGAATTTTAGTTCTTTTCATGGATCTGCTTTCACCACTCCAACTCTGCGAGTGGAAGTAGTTCTTAGAAGTACTTCATTAGTTCCTTTAGTTCAACCAATTTCAAAAAATGAGACGCATCAGACGTCTTTGAATGAATGTTAGAATGGAAGGAAAGTAAAGAATGAAAAGAAGGAAGTGTTGATACATGCTAAAACAATAAATTGGTACCATAACACTCAGTCACTCTCTGAACTAGAAGTAATCAATTAAAACTGTATGTAAAGATTAAAAAATGGACTGAATGAATTTGAATGAATGAGAATGATAAAAAAAATGATGGAATTAGTTCCTTTTGCCAAGTGGAATGAGAGTCATTCCTGTAAAAGAATCGTTCAATGGAAGTACTTCTCGATGGAATGAAACATCACTAGTAATCTGTTTTGACATCGTGTTAAAGTGATATACTGCAAGAAGTGCCTTGATTTATATTTGTATTACTTTTCAAAATTAAGTTTTGTTTATGAATCATATAAACTTTTTTTCAAGATTACTCTCGCTGTCAACTCATTCGTTTATTGAAATCCTGTTCTCAGGTAAGGTACTGATCTCAGATAATAACTGTTACAGAAATTTTTAGATTCTCAGTTAACAGATAAACATAGGCTTCTGTAACTTGGATTCTTTCGTATAGATTTTCACCTTTTTGTTTGTGATATGTAGCTAATTCTTTTTGCTAAAGGTGGGTCTGTTTGGAGTGTAGGATGTAGCCTTCTCGGTATTCATCATAAACCATTGATTACCTATATGTATTACGTGCTTTGTGAGTCAGTTAGAACCACTTTCTTTTTATAACTCGGCTTTACAGTGTGTTGTGCGAATCGACTGCCAAACTTCGGTGGTTGATAACACTTGACATAGCAAGTAACTTACGTAAATACCTACGTGATTCACGTATACTGTACATTTTGTGTTGGTATGTACACGAAGTAGCATAGCAGTTTTTGGTAGGAGTAATTTTAAAACAACGAATCGACTAACGAACTCCAGTGGCAGATATGGTACCCGATGAGATCATAAACCATATTGAGGAGTTATGAAAGTTTTGGGTTCATAATTTTTTTCAAAAGAAGCATTATAGGCCATGTAATTATATTGTATTGTTGTCAGAAAATGTTTTACTTATTTTATCAAGTACGATTAACAAACACCTCGAATTTAGCAGTCGATTCCCAGGACACCCTGTGCAACAAATAATAATGTCAATGTGAACCATGGTGAAATTTGATCCTTCTTTCGAGTTGCACGAAGGCGCCCATTTCCAAGCATTTATTGGCATTTTTCATGCTCCCACTGAAAAATTCCAAAATTCGATCAGAAAATTTAAATTTGGAAAAAAAAACAAAAACAACAAGATAGGAAAATTTAAGAATTTGTTCAATTCTGTTTTGAGAGTTGATACAATACACATGTTGGATGTGCATATGTTTTTTTTAAAGGGAGGGAGGTTCAGCATGTTAGTTTACAAATGAACTCGTAATTCCATCACCGCTTTGGCTTTTAGTAGCTTGGCACTTTTTGGAAATTGAAGACATCAGCGTCAATGATTGTGTTGATAGCTTCGCTTTTTATCTTGTTTTTCCTTTTTTTGCTCACAAAGGTGAGCCTACAGCCGTTCAAAAAAAAGAACACTTACGAAAGTTACAGCGTTTTCCCTCACAATCTAATCGGATTCAAAAGAGTATCGTGTTTTTCTTTTCTGCTTCGTCTTCGAAGGACAAATAATATAAAAAAAATTATCATTTTCTAATTTTCGACCGTATTTCTCGTCGCTTTTGGTAGAAAGGGTAAAATTTCTTTTCTGTTTTTTTTTTTTTTTTTTTTTTTTTTTTTTTTTTTAACGTTTTGATATTTTATAAAATTATTAACTCTTTATCAAACTTTGTGCAAACATTTTTGTACTCATTCTTTTCAGTGTACTGTCATTTTGACTGGCGAACTTGAATGGAAAAATCTCTATCTTATATAATTTCTTTTCCCTCGCATATTTTTCTGATGTACTTTTCGTCGGAAATTTCCTTTTCAAAGTACACGACGACGTTATACTGTTGCACAAAATGAGAACGGATTTTGTTTGCTTTAAGACACCAACGCTGCTCGAGAATTCCTTTAATTTAAAAAAAAAATTAATTTTTCTTATTTCTTTTAGCCAGCTTAGTATTTAAAAAAATAACCTAATACGAAAGAAACAACCATATAAAATGCAGAAAAAGAAAAGAATTACGTCTTTTTGGTGTATTTTACTTTTTTTTAATCTTTCTCCCTTTTTTTTTCTTCCTTTTAATTAGTGAAAAGATGAAATCGAGTCCTTTAGCCAGGCATTAGATCGCATTTGATGCGATAATAAAACGTCATGACGTGTTTCTCCGTTGGTTTTGTCTTTTTCTTGGAAAATTATCTCGTATTATTTTTGATAACGTAAACAGGATGTGAGAATCGTAATTTTTAAGTAATTTTCTTATGAAATATTCACTGAGTTCGAACGTCTTATGGAACCATCGTTAGGATGGGGGGAGAAGGTTCACTTTTTCCACGTTCGTTTTTCTTTTCTGTCCTTTATTTTCATTCGTACTATGAAAAAAATCTTTGCAATTTACAGATGATTTTATTGTCACTGAATTCTGAGAAAGAAAGCGAATTATCAGTATTTTTTCTAGTCTATATATTATGTATAATAAAATTCAATCTCAATTTTTGTGTATTATTTATCTGCGGTTTTCACAACATTCACAACATTTTAATTTTGAAAAAAACTGCTTTTTTCTCACATCACGATATCTCAGCTGTTATTTAAGCTACAAAGCTGGGGTTGATACTATAGGAGAGTCGATAAAACTTTCTTATATTCTCTACAAAAATTAATTTTTTTATCGCTATTACCAAGTTTTTCAGAAATAATTCATCAACAAGTAAAAATTAATGAGAAATTTGCTTTCATAAGGAGAAAGTGAGCAGTAATTTTTTGTCATTGTCCTTTTGGTACAGAGTTACACCAATAGAAAAGTCGGATGCATCAGTTGAGACATATAATGGTAGACTTTCATCTGGGTGAGCGAGTAGAGTTGCATTTGCCTGTGTATCTTTGATATTATCAAAGGCCTTTTTGGTTTCTTATGTCCAATTGAGTGGAGTCTTATCTTTCTCTTTGTTTGTTTCTATTGATGCAAACAGCTTACTTTGTTTGGCTGCAGCATTCTTCATGCAATGTCTATAGAAATTCACCATCCCCAAGACACATCTGAGTTCAGTGACATTTGAAAGTTTTGGGAAATTCAATATTGGTTTGACTTCGGTCTTTAAGGGGGAAATGCCTTTGGTTGAGACTTTGTATCTGGGAAAGTCAATTTCAGTTTGATTGTATAAACTTTTACCTACATTTATGGTAAGGCCCGTAGTGTGTATACACTGTAGAACAGCTCTTACTTTCTTCTCATGCTCCTGCTCACCATCCTCTGAGCAAATGCAAATATCATCCAAGTATGCACATGCAAATGGCAATTCCCTAAACAATTCATTGATGAATTTTTAGAACATTTGTGCTGAGTTGTGAAGTCCTGATGACATTCGAAGGTATTCGAATAGACCAAAGGAGGTTATAACCACTGCCTTTTATATATCCTTTTCAGTCTTAAAAATTTGGCAGATTGCCCAGTTGATGTCAATTTTTGTGAACATCGTTTTACCTTGCATATTCTTATTAAAGTCCATAATATTTGGGACTGGATAACAGTCAGGAACTGTTTTTGCTGGTTCTGTTGTATGCTTTATGTCTTGAACCTATCATGAAGGAGAGTCAATCACAAATCTACCTCATTGGGCAGAAATTTCGGGATCTCAATCCTTTGTCTGTAGAGGCTGGTGTTCTGTCCCAGCTGACTGCAAAAGTTGCAAGATTTGCACCAGAACTTTGGGCATCAGCTGTGGGAAATATTGCTTTGAGAGAAAAAGGAATTCGTGACATGATGAAAAAAATATAATTTGTTGTCAACATTGGACATTGGAAATGTGGTGAAAGTACCGTAGTATACAGGCTGATTCATGAATGGCTCTCCAAAATCTGAATCTGAAGTATGGATACAATCGAGTACGTCTAAGAAAAAAACTTCCTCCTAATACGTCATGATCTATCTTCAAAACCGAAGTTGTCAAAAAGGCGTGTTTCCTTATAGTGCCTTTACCTCACGCATGATTATGCGACTTCTCATACTTCGGTGTCTTTAGTCGAGGATGGTTGAAAACCAAGTGGTGTGTTCGCCAGTTCAAACCCCAGAATGGACTATATGCTGATACAAGTTTTCTCAATGGAGGAGGCGAATTTGGTGAAAGAAAATTCCGACAGGTGAGTGAATGAGAAAAAAATAAGGTCTTCTATTGAATTTTTCTCTGAAGACCGCCTATACGTACGCGTTCGAATTTTCGGAGAAATGGGCCTGGGCACGGTAGCCCGTGAAGGTATCACTATCGGTAATTATCGACTTCAAAAAGAGGTCAAGATGGGAAAATATGTAAAAACGTTATGAAAAAGCGTCAAGAAATATGGTACTTAAGCAGACTATTTATTTAGGTAGGTATCTATTTATTTATTTATTTTTATTAATAAACTGCATTTGGAGGAGAGATCTACGCTCCCTTTTCACCTGCTCCAGTTACAAATCCCAGATGACCAAAATCATCTTCCTACTTATGCGAGTTACATTCAGTGTCCGATAGTGACGAAATATTATGCAGAAAGTACTTTTTATATATGTATATACTATATACATACCTATACATATTTATAGTAATACGTAGAGCACTCAGTTTTGTTCTTGTATTTTCTCTCGCCATTATTTCGTGAATAATTCGTTTTAGGTGAAATTTGATGGTGGAAATGAATTTGTCGTTAAAAATAGAGAGGGTTTTTTCCGAAAATTTTTTTCTGACATTATTAGTTTTTGAAATAAATGAAAACCTAAAAAACGGAAAATTTCTCATTAATTTGTGGTTTTTTAAGGCCGATTTGTGAAAAACCTTAACTTTGTAGCTTAAATAGAACCTAAGAAAACGTGAAGTGAGATAAGAGCAGTTTTTTCAAAATTAAAATATTGTGAATGTTGCAAAAAACGTGGATAAATATACAAAAATTGGAATTGAATTTTATTATATGTAGGTACTATATAGATAAACCAGATGTTACCTACGCTGCGCCCATGATTTGCCTTTTTTCATTCTCTTTTATTCCTTTTCGTTCGTTTTTTGTACCGGTTTTTGTACGTAAATGACAAATTTTGATAAAACTGGACAATTTTGTCTCTAAACAGGCTGGAAACTTCGACGATGGCTTCAAACATGTCTGAGAGTAACACAATAAATACTGAAAATACTTTGTCCCCAAAAAGGCCAGAGACTTCGATGATGGCTTCAAACATGTTGTCTCGGAATAACGCAATAAGTACTGAAAATTTCATCTCCCTGTGCCAAGTGGTTCTGAAGTTATGGGCAAACAAATATATCTAAATTGAGTTTTATTAATATTGATATGGATATATTGAAATGGATGGTGATAGGCTTTATTTAAGAGGCAGCTGGACAGGCTGATAATGTCATAATTTTCAGCTTGAAAATTTTAAGGGAATTGTCTGTAGTTTACGGGGTCATCCTGTTGTTCGTTAACACATAGTGATTTTTGTATAGTTTTCGTTGAATTTCGTCCTAAAAAATTTCCTTTATTATCTCTATTATAAGAATGAAATTGTTTTTGTTGTCGCAAGTTGGCTCCAGAACTGCTGAACCAATTTGAACGAATCTTATACTAAGTTAATTGTCCTAATCCTTTGCTAGTTTAAAACTAATAAATTTGAAAATCTGTCTGGTAGAAATTAAGTTACCTTTAAAAAAATGAATCCCTCAAATAAATTGTGTGACTGTGTGCATGAACAGCTACAAACATATGTGGCTGCTGTTTTGTTTATTCCCTTTCATTTTTCTATTTTTCAAATTTGGAGTTGTTGTGTTTGCACATACTTCTATGTGGTTTTGATTTTGTTCATTCGGTTGATTTTTTTCATTCCCTAAGTTTGGTATTTCTGCTTTTGCAAATATCTAATGAAAAATCAATTAGATAGATATTGCTGAAATTTGTTAAGTAGGGGAAATTCAGTATTTTCATAAGTGATTAAGCCAAAATTACATCCTGACAAAAAAGGTGTAGAATACTTTTTTATTGATTTTTAATCTTCTGTAAATTTTAAGTTTTAAAGGTGATGAGGGTGGACTACTGAATAAGTGATGAAAATGCATGACCCTTGTACCATTTGCTTCATTTGGAGGGCTTAAACAAGCCACTACTTTTGGCTTTTTGTTTTGTAAAAGAATATAAAATATACTATAGACATATTTCAGTAACAAAAATTTCTGCAAATGTTACACCTCTCACCCGTACAAAGCCGGGTTAATCAGCTAGTAATGATATAAAGCTCGTGTTGTTTCATTAGCTTTATTAGTTTGATGAATTTTTTGAATTCATCAAAAATAAACAATTGTACCAATAAATATGGTATTATTTTTAGAGTCATATCCATCTAGTCTGGTATCCTCCTAACCCAAAAAAAAATAAATGGGGCATGGGCTTTTTAAAATGACCCTTACAGCATTGTGAAATACATGAAAACACATTTGACCATATTTGACCTTCTTCCTTATGGATGGAATCTTGGAAAATCTAAAAAATTATTTGTAGATAATTACTTGAATTACTTTTAACAACAAAAACTGGTTCAATATCTTATCGGGCTTAAAAGATATTAAAAAATATGTAAAAATATATTTGACCCCATTTGAGTCACTTAGGAGAGTAATTTCAGAAAATCCTCTTTTTGTGACTACCTACGACACAATAGAAATTTATTTTCAAAATTTCTCGTCAATAAATTTAGCTATTTTAGCTGGGTATTGTTGATGGGTGAGAGAGTGAGTGAGTAAATGAGTCAGTCAGGGATTTATTCTACGTATTACATTGTATGAATTACAAATTTTTAAACTTTGCAGTAGTCCTTTTGAATACTTTAGTTTTGAAAATAGACCATACGTGCTGCCCCTGGTGCCAGCTACTCTTGCATCACTCACCAAAAGTAGAGAGTCTTTTCAGAATAAGTACAAGATTTTTTACTCCATATTTTATCACTACTAAGAGTACCTAAGAAACGTTTGGATGTGAAAACTGATCTAAATTTGAATTTGGCACCTCAAAAAATCGTATTGACAATACATTACTCAAAAATACGGATAATGTTTTTTACACTCTTTGTTTGCTTAGACATTTAGGGCTTAAGGACAAATTGGATCTAAAAATGAACATTAAATTTTAACTCGGCATTTTAATCAGTGTGTAAAATTATAGATATAACCCAAAAATGAGTGTAATTTGTTTTTCGCCATGCCTCCTTTTTTTAAACCCTTTTGGTCATAATGACGGCTTCTGTGTGAAAGTAGACTTACAATATTAAATATTACAGTAATTTGAAAAGAAATGCGTGGCAAAGGTGAATAGTAGTGTTATACAGAGAAAAAAGGATAGAGAGTTGTGAAAGAGAAGACAGAGGTGGAAGTTTTTTTTCTGTTTCCATTTTGTTCTATCACTGTATTGATAATAATTTGTTCCACATTTATGCTTTAATGGCGCATTAAAAGTACATGTTTATACATAGCAAATGAAAGCTCATGTTCCACAGATATGGTAAAACTATTTATTGTTTCAAGTTGAGCTTTTTTTTTTATCCTAATTGAGTATTTAAAAATATTTTGGAGAAGGATTAAATCTCGCAGGAAATTTGAATTCTGAGGAGCGGAAAAAAATAAATGTTTGGCAACTGTGCATTCTGCACTTCAAGATAAGGCTCTATAATTTCACATGGTCATGCTTATTCACCATTTTTCTTCATAATTAGAAATTAAACAACTAATACACATACACTGAAATATTGAAATATACTTCAACTTTAATCCAAAATTTTCTGCTTGTCATAGAAAAGTGCAACACTAAAACTTGTGACTGTTTAACACACCAAAAAATTTGTTTTGCAAAAGTTGCAGATTATCTCATTATATCCTGATTCCTGACTTTATTCAGTGAGTAGGTACGTTCTGAAAATAAGTTAGAGTTACTCTACAAAATACGATGATAAACATGAAGATGTTCATGACTTATCGCAAATTTTAATCATTTAGTTTGATAATAAAGAAAATTTAATTAATTGTTTTGAAGTTTGAAAAAAAAGTGGTTTTTCTACGAAGTACGATGATAAATATGCGAAGATAAATAATTTATCACATATTTTAATGATTTAGTTTAATGAGAAGGAAAACTTAATAAATGGTTGGAGCTTTGAAGGTAAAATATATCATTGAAATTGTATTTATAATCGGTGATTCTTATCATTAATTTGAGATTCAACATAATAACCTATTACGCGATCAGAATTTCTAAAATATCTTGGAAATGAGAGGTAGCTTAGAGGATTAACTAGAATTTTTAAGAGAAATATTTTGTGAAAATTTTGTTGAATTCTCTCGTTTGGCTGTCTAGATATTACTGAATGTGACTAAAATGATAAGGATTTTATGTCTTCGCGGAATTTCATCATTTCTGCTACAACTTCATAACCAAATGTAAGGTTTCAATGAGATTTTCACAAAATCTTCAACAAACTTAGAATAGGTATCTCATAAAAATTTCAGATTTTTATAACGAACTGTGCTCTTGAAATTACATTCGATAACTTTAATTTTATCAAATTTCAATGAAAATAAATAGGAAGATGCAGTTGATGGTAGGCGTCACCAGTCACAGGTATGAAACCACATTTTAACTTTAACTAAAATTATGAACAGAAAATTGAAAGAACCAGACCGGCACTAAAACCACACTTTAACTTTTAGTGCAGTACTTTTTTGCCGTGTGTCGAACATAGTTATTATCTTCCGATAGTTTCTTTTATATCTGACAATTTTAGAGGCAACAGAATTCCTTATAAAAAAACAGCCATTTCAACATTTATTTTTGGAATACCTACACTACATTTCAAACTGACTTTTCCAAATATTCATCGAAAGAATATTGTATTACGTATACAAAGCTCGTGCACCTAAATGTTGCAATATTTGTGTTTGTGGAATACCTTGTCAATATTCTTACCAGAAGGTAATCAACAGATTCTGCATGTTCTGCCACTTCATATTTAACATATAGGTAAGCCAAAACCTGGGTAAACACTGGCGATATACGGACTTAATTACACACACATTGACACACATACGTAGCAAATACTGTATGTTTGTGTGAGTGGCCCAGTTGGGTCATTTCTTATAGTGATAAGAAATGATGGGCTGGTTTGAGTACAGATTGTGACATCATCGCATTGTCGAGATTAGTCACAATTCGGTACTCTTGCATTACTTGTATGTACGTGCGAGTAATTACGATCGAACGTACTTTGTGCAACTATTTGTTTAACATCATAGAGACGAATATTGGCTTGCTTTGCAGCGGCGACTGTCATCAGGGGTCCGAGCCCCTAAACCTCATACTAGTGAGTCTCCACAGTGTTCAAAGGTATGTTAACATGGGAAAAATTAACAAATTTGAAAATTTGCACCAAATAATTTTTATGCCCACTCTATAGTTTTGCTCACATTTTAAAATACCTACTGATAAAATTTAAAACAGTGCTAAACAATTTCGCAAATTTCGCGACAGCAGGAGCCCCTTATTCTTTGTTATTTTCATTCATGCGCAATATGCACATTTTGCCGTATTGCTGAGGATATCGAGGAATGACCATAATTATGAGCAGCCTATTTTTAGGGGGAAGAAGTGAGTTTGCTAATTGCTAAAGGAAAAAGAATCACTCGAATCCTCTCAATATAGTTTTCAAGATTACCCATTTTACACACATACTGAAAACTTTATTATATTTTAGTGGAGAAGTATGGATAGAAGATATACGCATATATATATATATATGTGTATACAGAAGATATAGACAGATGTAGACGTTTAGACGTACACATTTATGAAACGTTTTTCTTATGATACTCGGTTGTATCCATATTTAGGGTTTAGGGAACTATTCCTGAAACATCTTGCATTGTCGCTGTTCTATGCCTCATTGTTCACTCGAATGAGATCGTCGCAGGAAAATTCCACTGGTTTCCGATTTATCACCTAAATTTGGACTAAAATACCAAATGAAAATCAAAGAATACAGTTTTTGGCTCTTATTGACCAAGTAGTTGAAAATTTTTCTAAATTTATTTGCCAGGTATCGGCCTAAAGTGGCTGGATTAGAAGAAATTACGAAATTTCTCTCTGTTTTTGGTTTTAGTGTAGTAATCTGGAAAATTTTGCAAATTTCCGAATGTTAACACACGAACAGCTGTGGTTCTGATAGAAGCGGAGAAAACAGAAGTTCCGAAATGGGTACCCATCTTTTTTGATCGTCTGTATTTTTCTGTGTATAAGTAGTTGACTTTTTTTCGTAAAATTAAAATCGTTTAAATTCCTTTAGACGTCGGCAACACTATCTCTTTGCATTTTTGGTATATTTTGAATACCCAATCGACGGTGAAGTATAGAATACTACTTTTGTATTGGTTCGTCTTCGTATTCGAGTGACGAAATAAAAACAAAATGAAGTGCCGCTGAGGGGAGAGGGAGGTATTTTCCCAATTTCCTCCTAATTTTACAAGTTATTAATTTTTCTGTCTGAAGTTAAAACTAATGAAAACCTTGTGTAGATTCGCACTGCTTTTGTATGGTTTTTCTTCGTTTGTTAATTTATAAACTCGGTATTTTTTCCGCAGTTTTTCGTTTCTTTCCCGCCCCTCGTCGTTTTGATTTATTTCTTTCTTTCTCTCATCTTTAATTAAAATCATCCCAAATGAATACGGTTCGATATTTTCTCTTTTGCTGAAAGCTTTAATTAAAACTAGGAAAATTCGTAATTTGTTCGACGGTTTATTTAAACAATGTACAGAATATTTGAGATAAAGTTTTTTCTTCTCCTTTTTTTTAAATTTTTTTTTTTTTCGCCCCCATTTCATTCTCGATCCAATACATTCGCGATCGAATTAAACTGTTGAAAAGTTTTGTCCAAAAATCCTTTTAGTTAAATACAACCCCCACTTTACCACTTAGAGAAAAAAATATAAAAAATAAAGAAAGCGAAGTGGGGAAAAAAAAAGAAGTAAAATAAAAACTCTTTCGATTTTGTTAATTTAACGTCTATTAAAATAGCGAGGCTTAATTAGGTTGGGCGTTTTTTTTCTTCCTTTTTTTGTTTTGTTTGGTTGGGTGTTTTCCTTTTATCTTCTGTTGCTTTTTCGTTGTCGCCCTCTATCTTGCATGGTCCGCAACTTCTCTTTCTCCCATCTGTAGAAAAACAAAAACAGTTTTGAAAGTTGATTTTTACAATATTACATCTTCATTACAAATAACAAATTATAATGTTGCTATTGTAATGAATATATTCGGACAAATTTATTTAGATGAACGTATTCTTACACATTCCTAATTTTACTTTCATGTAAAATTATTTCACTTTCTTGACTCTTCTTCTTCTATGACAGTGAATTCTAACAGCACCTTATGGCGAATATTCATTGGACATTCGTTCACGGATATTGTAACGATAACCGACTTAATTAGAAATATAGTAATACCTTCCCTAAGCCAGCAATCCTACACGTGTCAGTTCTCCCTCTGTCAAATAAACGATTTTAATTTCCCTCTTGAATACAATGTCCAATCACAGAAGACTTTATCCTACTATTATTTTATGAATAACACCCTGATTTAAGGGTGTATAAACCAATGTATTCTCAGTTAATTTGTTCGTTCTTGAGTTTACTCTCTCGACATGATATGCTTTTCCTGTAATTATATATTGTTGTGAGTGATTCCAGTATATTAATATATTATTATGTTTAAAATTGAGTATGATTTCGTATCTGTGTGTTTGCCTCTGTTGATATTTTCCTGTATTTTTTCAGTGATGGGTATGATGTACCTAGTAAATATTTTTTGGCTCGTGAGTTTATTAGAAAATTATTGAATAAGTAAGAATAATTGTTGCTACCATATCATGTGAATTTTAAATTGAAAATAACTCGATTAATTTTTTTGTTGATAGTCTTATCTTCTTCTTTCTACATATTATGAGATTCTATGGGATAACAACTGTTGGAAATGCTACTAATGCAGAACCACAGGAAGGATTGGCATGAGATTTTCCAAAAAAAATTGTGTTATTCTAAGGAAGGTTTACTGCCATCAAGTAAGTCCATAGCCCCTTACGAGCAAGGATGGAAAGCCAAATAATAACGCTTAGGCTAGAGGCTTTTTAGTATTCATTTCAGCTTTCAGCTTATTCGAGTGAAAATTGTTTGGTTTTCAGCTTTAGCTTAATTTTTTTAAAAACGTTAGCAGTATAGTTCTGCCAAGAAGCAGTCTACTATGAAAGCCAAATAAAAATCTGAAAAAATATAGCTTAGCTTCTGCTTTACTCTGGTTCATATAGGGCTTTCAGATTTTGGCTTAATGAAGGGAAAATGGTTCGACTTTCAGCTTTTAGCTTTCCGCATTCAGTTAGCCTTTTATCCTTGCCTAGGAACAAAGTTATCAATTTTTACCATTTGTAAAAACCGAAAATGGACAAAATATGTATTGAACCCAACAAAAAGGAGTAAAAGAGAATTGAAAAAACAGTTTCTCAATCTCTCTTTTTTCATCTCCTGATCTACTAGTTGGTGAGGTGGATAGTTATGATTTTCTTTGTCCCACTCGTGTTTTATTTTTTTCATCGCGTAATATTTGGCTCTAGAAAAAAGTGGTTAAAACATCAGTTATTAGACTCGACACAAGTGAAGCTGCAGGTAACAGCTTGTTATTTAATAACTAGAGAGTACCCAGTGCTGCTACGCAGCAATAACTCATAGACCTACATAAACCTATAGATAAATAAGTAATATAGGTACTTCGTATATAGATGGGTAACTTGTAACTTTTTCCGTTACCCGTTTTATCAGCTAATAGGGTTTGGATAGGGATACCAACCATCAGAAGAAGAATTCCGGCGCTAGTATTGTCTTAATTATTTTGAATAATTTTCATTCTTGTGGGGATTCGATTACAGGTCTCCTGAATGCACGGCTATAGTCTTCTAAAACGGCCATTAATTAACTGCTGGGCCACTGAATTTGATAAATCAGGAGTGTGTAATACAGGTATGTGGGTTCTTTTCATAAATTCATACGTTATTTGCATTTACTTCACATACCTAATTATAAAGATACGCAGCTAAGTATATTTATTTATTTATATGCATGCAGCGCTTACTGTTGCTGGGGGTGGTTGGTTATAACCTTCGAGGATATGTATATGATGGAGACGACATATGGCCAGTTTCGGTGTCCAACCTATAGAAAGCGCGTCTACAAACACGTGTACTTCCATCTAAATATCTGATTGGACGAAAATCTTGCCACGTGCATTTGTTTATAAACACTGGCGTACGAAGTACCTCACTTTTACAACGACCTTCAATTCTGATTGGGTGCAGTTTTCAGTCTGGGGTACTTCGTACGCCAACATGCGGCATCTATTGTCTGGACACTCAACCTCATGTTTAAACTGTTCCATGTCATCTCCATCATATATATATATATATATATATATCTTCGAAGGTTATAACTAAAAATGGAAAATGAAAATAAATTCAGAGTGAACACCCCAAGCGTAAACCATAAATGTGCTCGAATTATCAATGAATCAGATGCACAATGAAGAAAAAAAAGATTTAAAATTAGACTGAATCTGAAATATACACATAGCCAAATATATCCGTAACTAAGGTCACATGATAAGCGTTACAGACAAGTGGTTTTTATATATAAAAATAATAATTCTTCTATCAACAAATTCCAAAAATTAAGGTCAATTTGAGCCAAGTTGGATTTTTCTCGGTTTATGGTCTATTTTTAAGTATCTAATGACTCAAATTCATTACATTTTTGACGAAAGTTCTTAGCTCATTCTTCTTATATGTGCGTTCTCATTAAAACTTCTAATAATCTTTCGTCCTATACATTCAACTCTTACTTATTACAAAGATCTCTTATTGTTATTAGCCCAGAGAAAGGAAAAGGTCCGCATACAAGTAGGTATCGTTTACTGACCTATAGTTTTAACCTTCTACATTCAAAATCTTAGTAAGACAAACATCCAACTGCGACTCATTTCACATTTGGTATTTTGAGAGTTCATCTATTTTTCATCGTACCATTTTTGGTTTTCACCTCTATATGGAAATGCTGATCTATCTGTCCCCATGAATAGCGAGATAAACTGACAGACTAAGTAATACTGAGCAGAAAACAAAAGAGAAATTATATCATTTTTCGTGTCCCTGGCGTGTGAAAATGCGCGCACATTCATGAAAGGACCCGTGTTTTTTGTTACCATTTGCATATGCACATCCGATAGAGGACGAGTTCAAAGTTCAAACATTTCATTTTTCAGACTTCAGTTTACAGAGTTTCACACACGTTAGTGCTAATTTGAAAGCGTTTTGGGGAGTGAGTATGACGCTTACAATCGTGTCGAAATTCGTATTTTAAAGGTGATCATTTTTGTGATTTTTTTTTTCAGCCCTATCGAATGATAATTTCCCCTTGACCTTTGTCGGTGGAACTTATTTTGCCCCTTCGAAGTTCAACCCCTCGACAAATTTTCACCAAATACAATCCTTACCCTTTTCGCTAACTTACACAACATTAAGTAGCGCTTGATGATTAAAAACTCGAGCGCAGCGATCCTCATTAGAAAAAGTAGGGTTTCGAGAAAATTAATTATGAATTTTGATGGTCACATTAATTGTCTGTAAGTTTATCTGCTTTAATGGTACGTTACGATTGTATGAAATGTGTTAGCTGCTGACAAAATATTAGACATTGTGAAATTTAAAAGCATTATTTCTTTAAAAAATTACAAATTAATTAAGATGCGATAAAGTATGGTAAATAATCATATAATTTCAAATGAAACCAAAGAAATATAATAAAGTTATGACATGAAAAAAGAAAACATGAACATGGGGTCAGTTTTTGTAAAAAGAAAAGTTCATGCAAATTACAAAAAAAAGGAAAAAAAAAGCATTACCGGAAGTACGTTTCGGTCGATTCGCATCAAAATTGGTAGCATGCTGCAATATATTATAATGAATATTTATTTTAAATTTCGTACATATGGTTCCAAAATTCCGCATTTTATAACCAATATAAAAATAAAAATAGCGGCACCGGAAGTACCGTCCAGCTGATCCGTACCAAAGTTGATAGCGTTCGACAATGAATTAAAATAAATATTTATTTCAAATTTCGTGACTATTGGTGCTAAATTGAAAATTTTAAAGCCAAAAAAGAAAATGGTGGTACTCGAAGTACCGTCCGGCCGATCCGCACCAGAATTATTAGGACTGGTCCTTGGCTTAGTATAAATGTACGTACCAAATTTCGTAATTTCAGGACAAAAATAGGGACCTGTACCGTGGGAACGAGAAATTGATTAATATCTATTTATATACATATAGGTATTATACACACATAATATATAATTGTGAATTTGAGTTATTGGTGCCAAAATTTACCCGAGGTCATGAAACCAAAAACATACCCACCCCAACCCTGGGGGCTAATACCGCACCAAGAGTAATAAATAGATTTTCTATAGAAAACCTGCTTAAAAATAACTTGATTTATATCGAAGCGATATCAGTACTAAAATAATGTATTTGTTGTAATTTAGGTAGAAAATTCACAGGTACCTGAGGGAAATAAGCCGAAAAAGTCAACGAGACCTTGCTTAGGACTTAGGCAGTCAGTGAGTCATATCACATCGGTTTATTTCAGACAAATCAGTCCTTCCAGGCTTCCAACAAATAACTAAAGCATATCCAACGGTTTCCGCTTTTTCGAAAAGTGACTGTAACAATAGAAAAGATTACGGAATTAGTTTCTCAGATGGATTCGAACAAAAAACTCATCGATATAAAATTTTCTCCAGCAGTAACACAATAAAAGAACTTAGAAAATAAGTTTAGGTTAAAAACGAATCTTTTAATTATTTTTTGACCTCAGTTTCATGAGAAATGAACGTTATTTTATTGCGGAATGTTGGCTGCAGTGTTGCTATATTTTAAAATCGCAGTATAGCGAGTAGAATAAAAGCTTATAATAACATATATGATACATGAGATAGAACGATTAGCGTTCAAAATACCACTATGTACTAGGGCTTGTAACCACAACCATAACCAGAACAATAACCACTAAAAACTGAAACAAATTGAAGACATTGATTTGAGAAACGATAACCAAAACAATGAGAAGAAAGAACCGGTTTTTATTGGTTTTCATAAAATATCAATATTATTGATTATTTTTTTCAAAAATTACTAATCATTTCCAGGAAAATTATTAACTATAGATAATTTGACCTGAAGAAAATTTTTTTTGTCTGTTTTACCCCAAATTTTGTCTTAACCAATAACCAGTAACCACAACCAATAACCAAAAAAGTTGTTTTGGTTAACCAGAACAATAACCAGTAACCAAACAATCACATTTTTAACCAATAACTAGTAACTAGAAACCAATATAGATTTTAACTGGTTCCCAGTAACCAATAACCCCAAAAATGTTTTGGTTACAAGCTCTACTATGTACCCACAGTTTTCACACAAAAATCGGTTAGCCCAAACCTCATACCTTATCAGTGTCATATTAACGCATTGCGGCTGAGTGGGCTTCAGCCCCCGGCGGCTAGTTTTAGGGGAAAAAAAAAACGAATTATTTTAATTTTTTTGTTGAATTAATTTTCAGTGAAAACATTTGCCGCCCTATGAGATTTACTCATAACACAAGGATGCTGTGAAGCAACTTCATAGAGCATGCTTCCTTACTTTTTTTTTTTAGTGGTTCACTGTTTTTTTTTTTGTTTTTTTTTTTACAAAAATTTTGAATCCTGCCGCTTTTAGAACAAAGCTCCTGTATATATAAGCAGTAATGGATTACTACCTATATATATGAATATTTTAAACAAAAAAAAAATATACTAAAAAATGTATTTGCGAGCCTGGGCGCTTTCTTATTGGTCCAGGGAGATCGCAGCAGTCCTGCTATAGAATAAGTTCATTTTTGTTCATTTTTTTGTTTATTACGAAAAAATAAAAGTAAAATTACCTAATATTTTATTTGATTTTTTTAAATTTTGATATTGTAACCCCCTCATCAGACAAAGTTGATGTTTTCAACGTAGGTAAGGCGCAGTAAGATTATTAGCCCAAAGGTGAAAACAATCTTAAAGTGGCCGTGTACCTCATCATATCTCGATGATTAATTTCGATTTTTCAAAGTTCACAGTAAGTAACCCGCTGCACCCTCAGTCGAAAGACGCAACAACCATTTTGAATATTAAATGCGAATGTGTTAAGGCGCCGGTTTCATGACGATGAAATTTTTTACAAAAATGAAATTTGTACGGCTGGAGCAGGAGTGGACACGAATTATGAGAAAATGAATCGAATCACGTATCGATAATCTTCAGCGTAAAAAGTAATTTTTACGGATCATCGAATCATTTTTTCGAATCACGAATCATCATTGTATTAATACTAAATTGTTCTTCATTTCCTGCATTAATAGCGCAACAAAAGTATACCTATGTTTATAGTTTATACACATCAAACGAAAGCTTATGATTAACAGATGTGGCGAAACTAGTTATTTTTTCAATTTGAGCTTTCGTTTGATCTTAATGGAGCTATGAAAAATATTTCGAAGTAGGGGTAAATCTTGCAGGGTATTTGAATACTGAGAGGCAGAAAAAATAAATGTTTGGCAACTGGGCATTCTGTTTTTATTACGAATTTATTTGTGACAAGTGCAAGTTATTTAGTTTATAAAATGTTTATTTTATTTGTCACGAGAAGTAACCTCAGGGTGACACTATCAACACTAAGTTTCAAGTTTCAAACAGGGTGTTTTATTTGCCAGTGTGTAATCTTGGTGTTTGTAGTGTGGTTGTTTTTTTGTCACAAAAGTGTCAAAAGTGTTACCCAGGAGTGGCACATCTTGCACCTATTCTAAAGGAGGTGTGAACTGGTCAGGTTGATGTTATCGTGTTGACGCTGAGTTTAGTTTTGAGACATCAAAACAAACTTGGCTGGTATTTGGTATTGGCCCAAAGTTAACGTTTTTTGTGTAAAATAAAACAAACCTGAGCAATGTCCTTTATGTCACGATTCCGTCAGTAATCTCAGTGGGTGGCTGAAAAGCATTGAAAACAGGGACTGAGAAATAGAAATAAAAACCAAGTTTTTCAGAAAAAGAAATCTTTTTTTTTTTTTTTTGCACTGGAAACCAAAATAAACTGAAACACCAAAATTCTGAAATGAAAACCAAATTGGAAACAACTAACCAATTAGTTTCAAAACTAATGAGGGAAGCATAATGGGTACCAAATGTCGAATTGTTTCTATTTCCATTTCTCCCCTAATTAATTTTTGATTTAGGAGAAAAAATTCGAAAGAAATATCGATATTTTTCAGGGTTTGAAAGCCAGCCGAAAACTGAAAGAGAAAGCTTCATGTTTATAGAAATTTTCTTCGTTTACAATTCAGTGCTGGAAATTTCAGGCTAATATTTTTCAGTTTCCAAAATTATTAATTTTCACTAAGCTAATTTTGAAAAATTTTTAAAAGTTATGTAAAAGCTGAAAGTGGAAAGCCAAAATCTTTATGTGAAAAGCTGAAGGCTGAAAGTTAAAAGCTAAAAGTGATAGCTTTTTCAATTGGCTTTCAAAAAAAATATCAATGATTCTGGAAAAATATTCAAAAAAATATCTTTATATAAATATTTGAACAGGATTTAGAAAATTTTGAACCAAAGAAAATTTTTTTTTAATGAAAATGGAAACAAAATCCAAAATGGAACCCGAAACATAAATGGTATGAAAATTTTTATTAAAATCAAGAAACTTAATGGAAATGAAACCAAAATTATGGCAATGGAAAAGAAAAACTATAGTACGAAAGATAATCCCAGCGCCTTAAAAGAACGTTGCCAAATATTCATATTTTCAGGTAGGCAACCATATAATTTGTATTCCTGCATATTCCATCAGGCAATAATGCCTAAATAGTGCATGTAAAATTGTACAATGGTTACGGGTTGCATTTTATTTTTGGGATCAACTCTCGTTATATGGACTATAATATTAAGGTAAATTTTAGAAACCAAACTAACGGAAACAAAATGAAAAAAGGTAGCATTTCTCAGTCTCTGATTGAGAAGCATTGAATTGGAAATATAGGAATATTTTAGGCTTATTGTCTTAAAAAACAAGAGATAGCTACTTGTTCGACGTACATAAAATTGTAGAGGAAGCTTCTAAGAATAAAAAAAGCAAAAAAAAAAGCAATTTGAATCTTTAGAAACTGAGAAAATGATTTAATTTGATTTTATCAGCGTGCTATTGAATATCAAATGAAAAACCCAAATTTAATTAAATGATTCGAAAGAAAATACGAATCAGAAAGAAATGATTCGAATGACGGATTATGGTATTTTCGAAATGATTCGAATCACGGATAACGGGTTGTACATAAATTTTGAAAATGGTTCCAATCACGGATCATGAGACACGAATCACTAAAAATGATTTAAAATCATGATTCGATGATTTTTGATTTGATTCGTGCCCATTTCTGGCTGGAAAAATGCCGTGGATTAATCCGTATCTTCATCACATAGATAATTATTATTAGGTTTGGCAACACTGTTACCAAAAACCAATTACAATCACCAATTTTCCCAGATTTTCATCATTAGTGGCTTTATTCAAGTTCACATCGGTTAACTTACAACTTTAACTTGTTAATGATAATACATGCCCAACACAATCACTAATTCTTATTTTCTTCTTTTTCTTATGATTTTAAATTTCGTTCCGCGGTAAAGTTAAAGTAAGAAATTAACCATTCTTATTCATTTTTTTTTCATTCTTTTTTTATTAAAGCCTAAAGGTGCAAAGGCTAAACCTTTTGCAGTTTTGAGTCAAAATAGCTTGTTTCGATCTTGATCGAATGTACGTTCGGCTCTCTCTAGCAGACATTTGTAGAACTAAAGATGAGCCAGCCGGTGTTTTCTCGCCGCGTTTGCTGTTTGTCGAGAGGAATCGTTTCACCCACGTTTCGTCTTTCGTCGAAGTTTATCAGCGTTTTAGTTTAGTCGAATTCCGTCTTCGTTAAGAGTTGTTCGTGGCGGAGCGTGTATCGACTCGAATAACTTCGAAGCTCTACTGGTTTTTTCGTTTTCGAATCCTTAAAAACAAAAATACGTTTTTCGTTTCGGTTGCCCGAAATTGAATCCGCTATAGCTCCTTATTTTTTATTTTTCCAATCTTCGAATTTTTATTTGCTCTTCGAATTTTTTTAGTTTTTTACTTATTTGTGTCTCACAAAGAATCGCGTTAATTTTTGCGCGGATTTGATCGGTTAAATTAATATTTTTCGCCATTTTGTTGAGTTTTCATACTATTTTCAGATTTAGTTTATCAGTTATGTGATGAATACGATTTATTTGTGAGTTTGTCAGTGCGGCGTGCATTTTGGTGTTTGTGCGTTTCACAGTTTTTACATAATGCCTGACTCGCCACTTACAGTTTGGTATTTCGCCGTTTGTGGATGGATACTATTGCATTCATCGTTTAAATCAGGTATCTACCTAATTCGATATTTTCCATTTACGCTGATGGTTTATTTGGGAGTGTAGCAGTGCAAATACGTGTACTCCCGGGGGCGTATCGAAAGGCTTTTGTTTTGAGGTGGGCGGGAGAAAGCCAAAGTTGTCGACTGAAATTTGGAAATTTCCAACAGCTAAAAAAAAAAGTCAACTGACACGATTTTCCAACTAGTATATTACAACTGTCAATTTTTCCTACTAGAAAATTGCCAACTGCTGCTGCAAAATTTTGAATTTTTCTAAACAAAGAAAAAAAGGTGATCAACAATTTTTCAACTATACGTACCGATGCAAATAGCCAATTTTTCCAACTCTAAAAACAGTTTGGGGGCAGCCTCCTCAGTCATCCCTTTAGCTACGTCACTATGTACTCGCATCAAGGGAATCGACTGACAATAATCGACAGCTACTGCAATTCGTGAATATTTCTTGTTTGTGAAGGAGTGAATATTTTGCAACAGTAGCGGATTTTTGAAATATCCTCGAAGCTAGAGGAATGTGTTTGATGGTTTGAAGATTTAGGAGTTGTAGTGTTGGTTTTTCGAATTAGGCGATGATTTGAGGAAGTTTTATTAATATGAGACTTGAAAGGACGTGTTGAAACACCTAGTCTTTGATTTTAGTAATCCAGTATTCCAGTTATCTGGTATTGTGAATATTTTGTATTGAAATTGTTAAATTGATTAACCTACTTTGGGACATATTCTTCGTCTCCATTTAAATTAATTTAACGTTAAGGGCATTTAGTTAAGTGAATTCATATTAAGTGACCACCTAACCAGACTTGAATTTTTTCTTCAGAATTCATACTTAGGCGACAAAAATGATGCTTTAAGAATACTAAAACTGTCAAGTGCCCTTAATTTTTCCCTTACTATAAGGGTTTATTCAGTAAACCAAACGATTTACAATATGGCCCTTTGTCTTTTTGAATTACGCTGGATATGTAGAAAGAAATCCCAGAAAATTCAACGTCAAGTCTACTCATCTCTATCTATTCATGTAGGCTACATTGATAAATACTGAAACGAATCTCTTTCACAGTCTTGTGCTTTTCGGATGTTTATTTGCTTTTTACTTCCGTTCTATAATTTATGTATATTGTAAATTGAAATTAGGTAGTTAGGTATTTAGAAATATAGAATATTATATTAACGAGTTATGGTGTACTATACGTGATATGTATCGTGGCAAATTAATTTGTTGGACAGTTTTCTCATCTTATTAATTAATCTAAAGTAAATAAGTACCCATTTAATGCAATTGAAATTGGTTGATTTCGTTTGATTATTAACAATTTTCTGTAATTCGTGGTTTTGAATATAATTAAATTTGATAAATCGGTTGTATCATCGTTCGTCGACCTGTTCAAATAATATAGTTTTTAACTGTGCAATTGAGCCAGTGGTGTCTCGAAGGTGTTTTGAGAGATGGTTGGGATTATTTAAAATTTAGTCTACGCACATTGAATTATGAAAAAAATCCTGGTGCAGCAATATACTTTGTTAGAAAACGCAGTTTGCCAATTTTAATCTACGACAATCAAAAAAGAAAAACCTGTTTCCTAAATTCATAATGCAATGCAGAAGAGGAGCTTGTAATCCCTTGCGCCGTACATATGGAAAGGATACCGGGCCAATACATTTTTTGTTTTACCTATTTATCAGAAAATATGAATCAAGAAGCATCAAACTCTGTCAGATCTAGTCCGACATAAGAACTACATTTTGTGAAAATTTAAGTCTAATCTCTTTTTTAGTTTCCTCAAAATACAGGAAAAACCACTTTTACAAGAAGTTTTTTTCTTTCTTAGTTTTCGTATAAACTCAACTCAGAATTTAAACAGAGGTGTCTACATTCCTTCAAAGAGGATATTTTTATTTACATTGTCAAAGGTTTTTAAGGTCGTGTTGTATGTAGTTATGTTTAAATTACCAATTCTGCAAGGGCTCTGGGCTAATGAACTAGAATGACACCCCTGCAACTCGTGTTTAAATCCTTATATTAAAAATATTTTTTTATATTTTTTTAATTTTTTTTTTGTTTTATTTTCATATTGCATCTGTCAGAGTAGATTAGCTAGATTGTTTATTATATTTAAAAAAAAAAAAAAAACTAGAACTTTCAGAAGTGTTATATTTTATTCTCTCAAGTACTTTTCATCTGTCGTATGTTTACAGACACAACTGGAAACTATTGAAAAGACATCCTCTTTGTCTGATCGCAGGGAATTGTAATTTAAGCACTTTATTATTTCACATTCTTCTTTTTATGAGCTTTCTTTGATTTTACAGATGACAAATATATACAGTATGGTTGCAGTTTGACTTCGACTTCCAACAAATTTGAACATTAGTTAGTTGTCCTTCTCCTCCTTAGTAACTTTCTCAGCTTTTACGTTGTCAACAGGGTTTAACATTTCAACATTCTCCTTGGCCTGGTTGTTAAAAAAGGGAGAGGAATAAATGATGCATTAAGAATGTATTTCACCTTCCTGTGAAAACTCCATAGTTTTCAAGAAAAATGAGCCTGGAAGTTGAAATAGGGTAAAGGTCTGTAAGATCCCACAATTCCTAAGATCCTGCACTGACCATTTCTCAAAACTGAAGAACTGATATGAAAATTCACATATATTGCAACATACCACAATAATACAATAGATTTTTTTACCAAAAATGTGATTTTACTACTTCTCATTCAAAAGATATTTACATTTCAAGATTTTAGAACATGAAATTATAATTTTTTCAAACTACCTCGAAGTGTTTTGTGACTTGTAAAATTCCAATGTCATGTAACTTCATGTTGATGGAAAGGACATTTAATAAGCTTCTAGATGAAATAATGGAATTTAACTTCAGGCTTCTTTAAGATGAAGATAAAAAGCTTTAAAAAATTCAAGCTCCAAGTCTGTAAGAATGCGCACATATCAAATAATAGTGCTGCATTCCATTTTATCATCTTTTATTCTCACTACCTACGTGGAAATGTGACAACGATGAAAGCAAACCTAATCCTTCAGAAAAACGAATTGAGAGCTCAGATTTACAATTATATTAGCCTATTTAATTCAACTACTGATATAATCTTCAATGGGGAAAGTATTATAGTAGTAGGGTAAACGTTTGAAAGATCGCTCCCCTATTGGTCAAGTCACCATAACATCAAGTCAAATGATTAAAACTTTACTATTTTTGTATTTGTTATAATCCAAACCTTTATCTATAACATATCGAGAGAATAACTTATCACTTTTTACAAAACTGATGTTTTATAGAGGTCCGCGAGCTTAAGAATGCAAATGCACGATCTTACAGACCCGTTTTTTGGGGCCACATTTTTGAAAGGTCTTGTAAAAATCATTGTAGCTCCAGTTATAGTTCGCATCATAAGTTGTTTTTCGGATATGTTATAGACAATGTTTTAGACCATAACATATCTAAAAATAGAAAAAGTTTAACCATTTTAATGAAGTTATGGTGACTTAACCACTAGGTGCGTCATCTTACAGACCTTTACCCTATAGGTATCTAAAGTTACGTTTGGTGAGGGAAAACAGATGGATGTGGGGTTGAATGCATGAAAAAACAAAATGTTTCTAAGCTTACAAACAATCTATAAATGAGTAAAGTAAAAGGCGAGGGTATGCGTTTCATTTACCGCGTATCTTGTGTCAAATGTATTATATTTATATTATGTATGTACCCACATGGTACTAAATACGTGTTCTAATTGATTTCTATTTCCACGTAGAGTGCGAGAAAAAAATTGACCTCTTTATTCATTTATTAAATTAAAATATGTACCTACCTATTTTATAGTTTTTCATTAAAAACAATTGTCTCAACCATTCAGGCCACTGGTCACTAGTTATTGAATATTAAATTTTCTATAAATAAAAAAACTGTTTGGATATGCCGCGCATACTCCGCATAACTAGTGAATACGCCAGTGGTGGAACTTCATCCTAGATTGAAACTTGGTGCACCAAAAAATCATTTCGTCCGTGTATTGTTAGAATTTTGGATGTGTTTTATCAATTTGACTTTTAGTGGAGCTTAAGATATTTTTTATACGCTTTTATTGCTGTTACTAACGTAACAAAATGTGATGTAGTTCTTGTACTAACATCCAGGGGCGCTGAAATCATATTTAGTTTTTATCAATTTTCCCTTGTCAACACGTGCTCGCTTTTTCAACATAAATTTCGTCAATATGCTTCAATCATTACTGTGGCGTTGTTTTTATTTTTTCTTCAAATTATAAAAGTTTATTTTTTGAAAATTCGTTTTTAATGTAACTTATTGAGAATTTAATATGCTTTGGCACATTTGCATAGCAACCCTTCCGAATGTCATCCGAGTTGCTAAAATCGATTCGGTATAATTTGAGAGGAATTTCTTGTTCAAAAAGAAGTTTTGCCTAATGAATTGGTACGTCGATAGTTACATGTTCATTTGGTCTCTTTCTTTTCATTAAAACATTATTCCATACTTTTTTTTTTAGAAGGAAAGGCTCTTCAATTTATTAGACATTCATTTCATTTTAACATTCTTCCGATTGAATCGTCAATTATTTTACCAAATGGAGTCGTAAAGAATAATCGTAGTAAAATTATTAACCTATTGATAAATTTTTGTTTTTACAGTGAAAATGTTGAGAAGAGGGGAGGCTTTTAGTTTTATCATGAAGAGGAGGAGATTTGCCTCGATTAAATTATCAGCCATGTGTGTAATGGAAAATTTCGAATCGCCTGACTGGAGAATAATTCGCTCCTTTTTTTTTTCTTTGGAATTTTTGTAAGTTTTGATGTCTTTTACCCCTTCTGGTCAAAGTTTTCAAGGCGGAGGAAATGAATTACGTTCAGAGTGCCCCTTCGATAAACTTCGAGAGTTTTGTGAGGCAGACTGATGAAGAAAAATGAACGTTTGACGAAATTTTGGTTTAGAAGTTTCATTTCAGAAAATTTTTAGCTTCGTCATCATCAACTAACTAAAATGCTGTAGTCGATTAAAATGAAAAGAGTATAGCCTTTTTTTTTTGACTCGACTTTTCTACAGGAAAGTTACAAGCAATGGATGTCCGTTATTTGATTACATTTAGCTGCGTTGTAGTTTCGAAAGTGTCGTAAAATTTTTCATGACAAGTTTTTGAAAGCACTATAAGGAGACACCACTTTTTGTTAATTAATTTTTCTTGCCAATTAAGACGAAGTGAAGTTTTGTTATCGTAAGAGCGGGGAAAAAATTACGTACTGATTGGCAAGGAGTACGTACGTTCTCTTCTTTTTGTTCATTTTTTCTATAGAAATTTGTCCTATCGGTAATATTTGGATTAGAGGCTATTTGTAGTATTTGCGTGTTTCCTCTTCGAAACGTTATACAATGTAACAGATGGATTAAGTCGAATTTATTATTACCTATCAAAAGGTCAACTTTATGGTGGCGGTTATGAGGTTGCGTGGTGAAATGCAATTAGACTTATAGCGGAATTGTTCCGTAACTCTGTACCTTTCTCAGTGTGAGGAAAGGATGTGAAACGAATTGGTTTTACGTATTTACAAATTTTTTCGATTGATAAGAATGATTTGCGTGATTGTGTCTTCTTTTGAGATCATGAAGTTTGCCAGAAATTGAGAAGGAGATCCGCTTTTTTTTGCAATGTTCCAGTTTTGTTGCTTTCTTTTGAACAGGCCTACCTATATTGTTGTACAAATTTTTAAATGATGCATTTGCTTTACGTTTTCCTGGTGTTTTTGTCTCCCATTTTAAAGTTAATGTATTAGGGTGAGTGCGCAAGTTTGCAACACCTTAAGAAATTTGTGAACTTTCATACTGTATATTGCTTATCAAATGAATAATGTCAATAAAAATGAACCAGTCCAATGTGATTTTTCGTGAAAAATCCAAAAATGTCATTGAAAATAATTTTTGACCGCTCTGAAAGCTATATGTTTCAAGATAATGCCTAAATGTATGGTTCACCAGTTTGCAACATCAATGATCCAGTTTGCAATACATCTAGAAAATCAATGATATAAGTTGAATTCTCACTTTGCATATTACTTTCAGTTTCTCAAAATACAAATAGGGTTTAATCCATGAACAATACATTGGATTAAAAACATTTCTTAAGAATTACTTATCCATTGAGAGTTATATAATTATACTCATTTGTCTATATAAAAATATAATTTTCTGATAATGGTAAAAATGTAAGATTGAACTAAGTATTTTTCTTGTATTCAGCCCTTAGGTGAACTTAGAATGGTCTTTTCCAGCTTATTTGGAGAGTATTTTAAACAAACACCAGGCTGAAATGGAAAACAAATCTTAAACTATGTATTTTGCATACTGAGTGTTCAATTTTTAATACACTTCGCTAGTTTGCAACAATCACTTCCAAATTGTTACAAACTGAATATTGTGAATATTCATTTACCTATATGCAATACTTGTATTTCAATAAATTAAAACGTTCATTAGTATCTTCATTTGTTTGATATCAATTCTAGGAGTACTCACCATCTTGAAAAATAATTTCATCACAAAATATTTACAATTATCATTCCTACTGAAATAATTCTCTTCAACTGGCTTTTTTAAATTCTAATAAGAAAATCAACACAACTGAAAAATCTGCGCTGAAACACTCAATTTTTATTTATTATTGGTTCCCAGTCGCAGATAAAAAGTACAAATTAGATTTTTTAGGTTCTATATCAACCTCTCCTTTTGATGAAAAAAGGGGAGATGAATTTAAGCAGAATGGAACCTTATTTTTTATAAGTTGAATAAAGCCAAAAAGGTTAGGGTTGTAAACTGGTGTGGCGTTGCAAACTGGTGCACTCATCCTATTGGGTATTGACGGAATTGACTTTTTTTCAAAAAATACGTTTTATTCTTAAATGTAAAATTTTCTTTGGAGATATGAGTCTGTTTTCGGCTTGTGTATTCGAAAATTGGATAACTTTCCTTTTCCTCTCGATATCTTTCACTTTTTGAAGACTCGAGTGAACCCACAAGGACGAAGGTGAAATTTATGATTCAGATTATTTCTTCAAAATTGAAAAAAATGGTGCTATGAAATGATTATGCGACGAAAACTTTTTGAAGTATGATTGAAAAGTTTTATGTGAATTATTGAGGAAGTTATAAATTTTTTTAAAAGTTTCGTCTCCGGTCGTAGTTCCCAACGCGAATGTATATTGAAGCGAAACGATCGTAAATAATATACGATATTGATTTAGCCATTTGGAAGAAACATACTGGCTCTATATTATTACGCGGACTAATATATGTATACGATTTCCTATTTATCAATTTCAAGTTCTTTGTCTGTACTTCCATTTCATAGTTGCTGGTTATGAATCATGATGAATTCGTATTAATTTTGTCTCAGCTTCTTAATTTGTTATCTCTTTAATGTGAAAATTGGTTTAATTTATCATTAGTACTTCGTTTCAGTCTTATGTACTGCCAAATATTACGTTGCTTGAATTAATTTTAAAATGGCCTTGAAAAAAAAAAAGGAAGAAAAAAAGAAACTATGTTCTATTTTACAAGTGTATTTAAGCAATCACTGTATAAGTTTTTAAGTGTGATAATATTCGCAGAGGTTTTTTAATGCGATTCGATTGTAAAAATTTGATTTGTCTAATTTTCGGACCAACAAAAGGAATTATGAGAAATTGAAGTCAGAGTAACAATTAGTTAGTATAGTCGTCTAAAATTCATAACTACTTGTACTTGCCTTAAAGCTGTAACCTGTTCATTGTTTTTGATGATATCACTCACAATAAGTACAATATTCCATTTGTCAGAAGATACGCATTTCCGTTGAAAATATTGATTACAAAAACGCCTCGTTACAAATTTCCTGAGTAATGAGTGAAACAATACATCCATTCTGGACTCACTATTATTTTTATCTCAATTTATACTGTTAATAATTTTCCTGCAAAATCTCTCTGGACACATTTTCTTTGGCCCCTGAAATCTGCCTTGAATTTTTTCCTCGTTAGCTGATTTCTTGACTTAGCTAAATTATGGTATGTGCTCGTTTCATGAGTGTCTATGAAAAAAAAAGTCATTAAATACCAACAAATATCATCCTAGGCCACGAATGGAAAATATGCGGCATAATATGAAAATTATTTCAATGACATCGATGTTGTATTGTTTAAAAATGTAGAAAAATTTTGTTTAATCAATTATTATGTACACTTACTTTTAATATTGAAGGTGTTTCAAAAACTTCGAAATTTAATTTAAATAAAATAAAAATTAGCATTCAATGAATTGTAATCTTAAATTGTCTCTGCGCTGCTGATATGAGTACCTATAAAAATCGTGGATTATTTGTTCTCTTTTAATTTTTGCTAACCGAACAGCAGTGTTCAACATTTTACGTACTTATTCAGTTAATGTGGAAACTAATTGGGATTTTTAAGAACGTAGAGAGAGCTACTATCAATCACTGATAACAAAAAATCAGAGGGATCAAACTTTTATCCGTCATTTAAAAACTACAGTACTATAGGAAAAATAAGCTAAAAATTCGTCATAATTATATCAATTATTCAATACAGTTCGCATATTGTGTCTTTTTATTGTTATTTGTTCATAAGTGGCTTATAAAAAGATAGTTAAAAAGCTATAATCAATTGGACAGAACTTTACCATAAGAGTTTACATGTTATAGGCATTACTAGGGCGCGGATTTTTTGGCATTTGCTGAATCATTTTCTTAAAGGGTGAGGGCTTGGAAATCAAATTGAAGTTCGTTTCATAGTTTTCGGGAGCTGGAAAAAAAATTTTATTTCGTCGAAAAATGACGAATAACGTAATTGCCAAAAAATCGCCGAAAACGCCTATTTTCCAAGAAAAACTGTAGAATTAAAGAAAAAATAGAAAGTTGAAGTTTTTCGGTGCTAGGAGAGAAGAGCTCAAATTTCAGAGAGCTGAATTTACGCTAGGTATCCATTCTGTTAATGAACGACAATTATCTAGAGTCTGAGAATGAGCTCATTAAATTTCTCACTAAACAATACATCATTTTCATACAGAAAATAAGAGAATTTAAGAAACAATTGAAATTGGAAGTTTTTTGGTGTTGTTTTCATTGCCTAAAGGTTTTTTGTTTTTTGTTTTTGTTAAATAATGCCAAAAATACAGTTTTCATTGCTGAATTTTAACCTTATTAATGCCGAAAAATCCACACTCTAGTCATTACAAAAAACTTATGTTTGTTATGGAGCGTATTTTCGCATCTAGTCGTATAACATTATACCTTACAACCTTTAATAGTTATAAACATGTAAATTGCTTTTAAGAATTATCCTCCTGTCACTTAAATCATATTATAAGACAGTTATATTCATCTTTAATTAGTCAGATTGGTGTTTTGCATTTTGTCAAAAAAATCCTGGTACTGTGCCAAATGAGAACAGTAAAATTTAGCTGTATCAGTATTGCTAATGAAATTTTTTGATTTTTATGCCACTTTTTATTTTTTGAAACGCCATTTCTATACATTCTGAAAGTGTTCAGGTGAGGCTGCTTTACAGTGCGGTCTACATATAGTCAATCCACTGGAAAAGGCATCAAGTTAAGTTAATGTTAGTTTGAATTAGAGTGCAAAAAAAAAATGTGAATGACTAAAACTGCAGTTAAGAATTAATGCAACTGGAATACCTATGAAATGTTCATGAAAAAAAAATGAAAACATTTAGGGCCCTTTTGTGTAAAAAGATTGGTATTCAATGTAAGGACAGAGGTAAAGCGTGGTCAGTGATTTAATTTTTTTGGGACCTGACCGACACTTCGGGAAACTCTGTTTTACCTTATTTTCTCTTTAATATTTCATAAAACTCGGACTCATTTCTGAATAATGTATAGCGCAAATAGACAAGTCAGTAGATCTACTGTGACTTTTATTCCATATTTTGAATGTCCAATAAACAAGTAGTCGCTATTTAAGTTTCCATACTGTTATAATAAAGATCGAATGTTGTTTTTTTGTTTATGAAGTTTACCTATCGAAATTAATAATCCACCTATCTGAAAAAATTAAAAACATACATCTCATTTTTTTGGCTGGGAGTTTTCTTTTTAAGTAGGTCTTCTTTAGAAAATCTATGTATTACGCTTGATGCGGTATTAGCTCTTAGAGTTGGGTGTGGGTACGTTTTTTGTATTATGATCTCAGGAAAATTTTGGCACCAATAACTCACAATCATATATATATATATATATATATAGATAGATAGATAGATAGATAGAAGTCCATTTCTTGTTCCCACGTTACAGGTCGCAATTTTTGTTCGATAATCATGAAATTTAGTTCGAATATTTGTACTAAGCCAAGGACAAGATCTTTTGATTTTGGTGCGGATAGGCTGGACGGTACTTCCGATACCATCATTTTTGTTTTTATTTTGGCTATAAAGTGCTCAATTTTGCACCTATAGCCACGAAATTTTGAATGAATATTTATTTCAATTCATTGTAGTCTATCAATTTTTACGCGGATTGACCGGACAGTACTTCCGGTACCGCTATTTTTGTTTTTATATTATCCATAAAATCCGGAATTTTGGAACAATGTATGTAAACTTTGAAATAAATATAATAAATTTACTGTAGCATACTATTAATTTTGATGTGGATCGACCGGACGGTACTTTCGATAGAGCTTTCTTTTCCCTCTTTTTGGTGTAATTTACATGAACTTTTCTTTTTCAAAAATTATCCATATCTTCATGTTTTCTTTTTTTTTTATTTCTGAACTATATTGTATTTCTTTGATTTTATTCGAAATTATACGATTAATTAACATAATGCTTATAAATTTCACATTGTTTGATATTTCGTCAGCACCTAACAAACTTCATACAATCATAACATACCATTAACGCATATGAATTTACAGACAAAATGTGACCATCAAAATTCATAATTTTTTTTTCTCGAAAAGCGAGTCTTGCATTTTTAATTTTAAATGTGGAACAATGAGATGCATCTTACTCAATTAAATTTACGAACAAAAATTTATGAACAACAGTTAAGTTTTCTATGCATTAATGCTTTCTAAATAGGGTAAAAGGAAATGATAAGAATTGATCACTCTTATTTTATTTACACCAAAAATCCGCCAGATGTCAGCCTCTTTGCTTAAAAATCTCAATAAAAGTGGTTGGTTTGAATTGATTCTATCACCCTCTTAACATAATTAATTAGATTATTCTGGAGTTTCTTTTTCTTTTTTGAGGCGGTACTATTTACAACTCCTTAAATGCTCAGACTGTACCGCGCACTGGTCTCCTACATTTTGTTTAATGGTTGATTTTCCTCCGAAATCTCGCCTCTTTACCGGAATGTATTACCTTGCTGAGCTCCAGCCCCTTTACCCAACCTGGTTCCAGATATGTTTGTTCTGTGATCTATTTCCTGTTTGTTTTCAGAGCTGGGCTCTAGCATACTGTGTAGATTCTACTTCACGTTTACTGCATGCTGCACTTTTTGATACACTTATTTTGTGTAGCACGCGTCGCATATCACCATGACCAGTCAGTTGACCCACCATGACCCAGTAGTTTTTCCTGTCTTGTTTCATTAGAAATCTCGAACGATGGGTCGGTAGGGCTTAGGCTCTGTGTATATTTTCTTTGAGACTTTGGACTGATTTTGAAATGAAAAACCTTGAATCCTGTTATTCAAATTCTCAAGTCGGGTCTGTCAAATCCGTGTCAATATGTCAATAGCCTTCTAGTGGTGAAACTCAAGTTCACTCAATATTTAATAGTTAGCAGTTTACAGATGGTAGTGAAAATTGAATGGGTGGAAGAAAGGCAATCTATTATCTTTCTGTAGAAATCCAGTGGTCTCCTAAGAGATTGTGTTGTGTTTCCCTATGTATGGCTTTATCACAATCGTAATTAATCCATCAGACAAAATGAGTTAATCGTTTTGTACCTACAGGGTGAGTTTTTAAGTCCTTGAAAAGTTTACGTTTCGTTCAGCTAAGTTTGAAGTTATGATCGTTTGCATGTAACTATTTATATGTATTGTCAAACTGCAATGGATTAATTCGTTGAAAGATAATAAGAGTGTTGCTCCCCTCATATGCAATGAAGGCATGCTGAAGCCTTAAGTTTTTGGTCTCTGTTTTTTTGTTTTTTTGTTTTTTTGTTTTAAGTTGAACACTTTTTTTTGTCATTTGTCCCCATTAACTTATCATTGGGCAGAGGGAAAAAGAAAGTAAAGACCAAAATGAGGAAGTTTTATTTTCCACGCATTAATGTTGGTTGCTTAATTTACGTTCCTATATGAAAATTAATTTTATCGTGTCGTTCACGTTTCTCACGACGACCAGAAGAGAAAGGAGAGCAGAATGATGACACGGAGACATGCACTCAAGTAGAATCCCTATACTTTTTTGTGGGGATTTAGAGAAAGGTAGGCAACATTTCGTGTGTAAAAGTTTTGTAAATTTAACTTCGCGGCCGAGATAGCCGAGATATCCGAACTCGGCAATTAATTCTACATTCTTTTAGTGCTGCCTCCTTTTCGTCTTCTCCACTGCTCAGAGTGTATTATTCATTTTTTGTACGAACATGCGAAAAAATAGGGGGAATAAAACTATAGCGCAGCAATGCTTCGTTGGAAGACCGAGTTTGCAGATGGAGATAGAGATGATGATGGGGATGGAGATAGAAATAGATATGAGATAGAAATGGAGATGGAGAGAGCTTACTTGAAAATATTGCAAAATAATATTTATAGTAATCTATATTTATATCGATATTAATCGATTTTTATATCCATATTAATCAATTTTTATATCAATAATTATCGATTTTTATATCAATATTAAACAATTTTTATATTGATATTAATTGTTTTTTGAAAGGCATTCAAAAATTAGACAACCCAAACAATAGCCGTGGAAATTCACCTCTAACTCCACCCACAAAAGTGGTTACGCACTCGCTGCATTTGAAAATTAATTTCACTTGACAATGGTCATGGACAATCATTACTTTAGTCCGAAGGTTAACTTTGTCACCCTGGTTGATAATACTGTTGTCAATTGAATTTTGGGAAAATCAACATTCCTATCAGTGATCGGGCGTTGTTTATTTACAATTATTACTGTTTTGGTTAACAGTTATCCATTACCTGCATTTAGAATTAACAAGATTGTCAACTACAACCAAAGGACAACAGATTGTCACCTTAAAGTATTCAGGAAAGGTGTGACAAATGGACAACCGTTCTTCATTTTTGATCATATGACTGTCAATGATGGTTGCAGAACCAATAACTAGGATTGAAATTCTGAATACACCCCTGTCTGAATATTAATTAAAATTTGTATCCATAGTTATCGATATATCGATATTTCATTGCTAGTTTCATTTTAAGAAATTACAAGTCAATCTATGATGTTTTATTGTTTAAAACCGCTTTTTCAGAGATTTTTTGTTTCCAGTTTTCTCGAGAACTACTAAACTGATGAGCATCAAACTTCTTTCAGACCTACTCCCATACAATAGCTATCTTTTGTAAAAAATTCAGTCCTATCTGTTTGATAGTTTTCTCAAAACTGTGAAAACAAAATTTTCCAGTTTTCTTGGAAACTTCTGAATTAATAGGTACCAAATTTCTAAGAAACTTGCACCAACATAAGAAAAGTCTATTGTGAAAATTTCAGCCTGATCGGTTTTGTCATTTTCTTCATTTTCTTAGAATCCCAGAAAGGCAACTTTTCCTGGAAATTTTTTTTTTCAGTTTTCTCAGAAACTAATTAACAAATAGAGAAAAAACTTTTTTCAGACCTGCTCCAATATGAGAACTATCTCTCTTGAAAATTTCAGCCCTATCCACCTGATAGTTTTCCTCAGAACCTTGAACACAAAATTTTAGGCGATACGTACATACATACATATATATATATATATATATATAAATTGGTCAAAATGAAAAAATGGTACGTATCGTTTTCTTTTCTCATGAAACAGATAATTTTCATCATCCCTACTCCTAACCCTTTTTGTGAGGTCAATTTTAATACCATGTTTGCAAGATGGCTGTGTGCCAGCGATTTACTTTTTTCGGTTGGTAAAGTTTTACTCGGAACTATTAAGTCGCGTATACCCGTCTACCCTAAAGTAGGTACCTTCGACGAGTGTATGTATAGGTATGTACAGTATTCTGGTACGTGGTTTTCTATCCTTCATCGTTTTCGCCAGTCATCTCCTATTTCAGTTTCACCTCCTTTACATTTACATCGCCCTTTTTGCGGTACGTGCGACTTTGAAAATTTCTTCGTTGACAGTCTTGTTCAACAAATATCGTTTATTCGAGGATATTACTTCGCGAATTAAACTAGTCGTCTGTACATTTACGATTTCTGCATGTACTTGGTGTACGTACTCGTTTACGTATGGTGAGAGTATTGGGTGTATTCAGCTTTTAGCATTCGTCTAATACGCAAAAGTTTTAATGTCGTCGTTTTTCGAAGTGGGATTGGATGTGTGATTGTGTGCGCGCTTTGTTTTCGAACTGCTAATAGAGTAAATACACACCTACACGCTGTTACCCGTGGGGTTGGGAAGAGGGATTTGTCAAGCTTTTAGGAAGTTTTGTGACGATCTTCCGCTTACTAGAACCGAAAGAAATGAATAAACACAATTAAGATAATAGATGTTTGGGAATAGTTATAAACTTCTGAAAAGTACACGTGTATCATTTTCTGGGTTACGGTGATTGGTGCGGAAATTGCATCAACTTTTGCATTCTTTCTCAAATCCGGTCGAGACCGTGTTATGTTTGCTTCTTCGAATCTGCTGCTCAGTTTTACACAATTGTTCAGCCAGCGTGACAAAATCAGTCAAAATTTAGTGATTTTTTGTGGAAAAAAAAGAAAAAGAATAGTAATTGGGTGTTGATTTTTCTAAGGTTGGTAGACTACATATTTGATGCTAATCAAATGTTGGTGAGTGTTCATTAATGTGAGTGTTTTAAAATTTTCTCTGGAGGTCTGTGTATAACCTAATAGTTGAGGATTTTGTTTTTGACCTGACCTTTTCGGGTACCAATGCTGCCATTGCCACGTTTTTCTTCCAAAAAATGATTTCTGTTGATGTGTGGCTTTATGGATTGATTAGGTACAACTGTGAAGATTAATCCTGAAACTCAGTTTGCTTGCAGATACATGTTCTAGCTATAGTCGTGATGCATCAGTTTTCATTTCTGTACAGTTGCTCACAATGACGAAATTAAAATGTTCCATACAACAGTTATTTTCCTCTTACATTTAGCGTATGTTTTGGCGGTGAAAAAATCACTTTTTAATACTCCTTCGGATTTTACCTTTGGATTGATGGGTCGTGCAAATTATGAAAATCCTTATTACCTGCCTATTCTTCCATCTGTCGGCAAGGTGGAGTTGATCAGATTTGTTCTTTACGCCTAGTGGCAGTAGAGGAAAGTTCTTTGTGACTTGCGGCGTCGTTCATGCTTCTCCAGTAACCATCGAATGCTGTGTTAGAACAACGTTCTTCACAGTGTAAAACAAATACCATGAACTAACGAACTGACTTGCAGAAAAACATAGGTTTGATGCATGAATGAGAAAAAAGAAAAAATTTTGATGCAAATTCCAAGAGATAAAGAAAAATAATGGAACATTTGTACCTTTTTTATTGTATTTATGGTATGAATAGTTAGGTACCTTGAAACTATCTGGAGCTGCGTTCGTGCTTATCGAGATATTTGAAACCTTTTTGAGCTTTAATACAGCATTCAACTTCAGGTGACCTTTCAATAAAAGTAATTTAACCATATCTGTAAGCACGTCTAGGTAATTCGCTGAGTAATGATTTAGGGCCGATTTTTTAATTGTCAGCTAAGGCTTGGTTGTACCAACTTTTAACTGTGAGATAGACTGAGTTTAATTGATAAAATGCATGGTAAAATAAAGTTAAATCTTACTCATCGGCAGTTTAACTGTTTGGTACAACCAGCTCTAAGAAATTTAACTGTCAGGTAGCACTAAATCCTATTTAACTCTTAGTGCGATCTGCTAGTTAAACTATAACTAAAGTCGTAACTGTGGATGGAAAAACCTGTACTTAAAAAACTTATTTCGAACTCTTTGTTCATCCGAAGAGTTTCTTTTTATTTTTTGAAATTAGGCAACCATATTTTTGTGGTATTATCTTCCCCTTTGAGAAAAAGCAGATAGTTGCCTCAATGGTAAGATATTATATAGGTTTGGGCATTACATAGGGGAAAAAAAGTTTGAACAGACAAGTTTTGAGGATTTTTTGCTGACCAAAGAAAATATTCATGTCACCAATTAGATGAAATTATCAACTAGGTATGCAATAAATCAGATGAGAGTTGAACTTGGTTTACAGATTTTTTAAGCCATAATTTTATATTTTTGAAATGAAACTTCTACCTTTGAGCATTGCAGATGAGAGTAAATTGCCAAGAGCAAGGCGAACAAAAATTAATAGTCACATTCCTGGCTTAGTACTAATGTTTGTACCAATTTTGTGACTTTTGGAAAACAATTTCTACCTGTATGTACCATGATTATAAGAAAATGGTTTAGATATAATATTACATATGAATAATTTAATTTTGAATATTATATTTTTTTTGTTTATTATTCTTTCTATTATTATTCTAATAAATATAATTATAAATATTATTGTTGAGGATTATCGACTCATACGAGATATAGGGGCTCGCACTCGTTGAAGACAGTCGCCACCAAAAGGATGGCTTATTATTCATCTCTATGACGTTTAAACGAATTAAGTACATACTTGTAGGTTTTTATGTTCCTTCCTATAAATATATACAGGTAAGATACGACATTTGTACTGTGGCTAATTGATAGATAAAGATCTCGGCGATGTCACAGTATAGTAGCAAACAACTAATAAGAAATGACATAATTAGGTGACGCAATATCATACATATATGTATGTATGTGCGTCTGCATGCATGTGTCAAAATCCCCTATATAAACTCACAAAACTGGCTACAAAATCACCTGTGTTCGTCCAGATTTTGGCTTCCCCATACATAAGTACAAAGTGGCAAAACATGCAAATAGCTGATGGCTTCTTTCTTGTTCAGATTCCTCTTCACAATAAGGTATTACACTACATATGAATTTTAGCATTTGTTGCTAGAATTTTCCTTGAATTATGAAACAAAAAACTTACCTACTATTACCCCATATTATTTCATGAGATTGAAATTCATAAGATTTTCATAGAAAACTTAGTTAAAAATAATATTATTGTGGATGTGTGTGTATGCACCTTACTACCACAGCAATAGAAAGATTAGCGTGTCCCATCCACGAAGATAACAGTGTGTGAGCCTAGCTCAGTATTTTGGCTGAACAGACAAAGTAACTGCTGTGAACGCAAAAAGGTTGTTTGTTGATTATATATTCACTGGCCTGCTAGGTTTGTCTTGATCACCCTTTGCCACAATTATCATTCATTTTAATGAGAAAATAATTTTTGGGCTTGTTATCCACACTTGATTTTATTTTTTTGGTGGGGTGAGAGTCTTAGCTTACTTCACCATTGTTGCCAGGGGTGGAATAACACCCAGCAGTGTGGACACTTTGTAGGGAATAAAACAAGCTTAAGGTTGTTGAATGTTAAGAAGTAAAAAGAAAATTGGTTCATTACTTTATTTGCTGTCACTATTTTAACTCTAATTCATTCATAAATATTTAGGTAGAAGAAAAATGATCAAAACAATTTCAAATTTAGGGAATAAGGAATTTAAAAATCAGCCATAAAACTTTTGTTTTTCGTAAATGGTTCCTGGATATTAATTTACGTGACATTGCGATTTTCTCTTCACAGGTTGATAGTAAAGTTGGTTGTAATTCTTCCAATAATTTTCTTATCACCCATAGGCAAAAATTTATTTTTGTTACCGTATCTTTTCATTTTTAGTGTGCTTCTTTCTCGTCAAGTGAAATTTTTATCGAATAATTTTATTTGAGTTTAATTGCGAGTGGATTAAACGAAAGAATTTTCTTTGTCCACTGCAGAAATTTTCATCTAACCAAAACATTGCAAGCAGGTCAAAATTTTACTTTCCCTTGACCCCGTAGGAAATTCGATGAAAAGCCCCCTATGAATGTAGAAAGAGTGCTGAAAAGATATGTAAAAATTGATGAATGGTTTTTGATGATTTTTAAAACCTGCTTTTCTAGTGTAGCTTGCTGCGCTCGAGTTTTTTTACTTTAGAATTCTCACAAGTTTCACTTCGGACTATTTTATTATATAGCAAAGAAATCATTCAGTTTGTAGTGGAAGAAGGCTGTGCATATATTTTATCTCCTATAAATGTTCGAACAATACCTTACCTATCTGCCCCACATACTTAGTTCTTCGTCTTTGTCCTGTTCATTGTAAAGAAGGAATGATTTTTTACGACATTGACTAAATAAAGTTGGTAGTTTCAATGAGATTAATTTACATTTTTAACATTTGTCTTTCCTCGACACCTTTTTCTTGGTGACCAAGCTGGTTACACACGACTGTGTCCGATCCATTTCTCACTGCTATCCAAAAGGTGTTTCTGAAAGGAGTTGAGGAGTTAAGAGCATAGGTTGATTTGTCCTCCATACTAGAGATGGCGTGGGGGATCACCAATATAAGAATTATTTCTCATCGCAGCTGCCTGACCAGTGATTATTAAAGACTAATATCACATTTACCGAAATACGAACAAGCTGAATTGTTCAAATTTTGCTGTATTAATAATTTTAAGTAGGTACATATTAAATTTCTGTTTTTTCCCTTTCCTCCTCTTTAATTATTCGCTCGTATTTTGGTAAATTAAGATTCGTATACAAGTGAGAATGACGTGATCCGTAAGTTTAATTTAGAAGTCAATACTAGTGAAAATATTTCAGGCAAAACCGAGACGAAGACCAAAGTTTGACTGTTGTGTAAAAGCAAGACTTGGCCCAGCGAAACTCTGACTAACTTGCCATGGTTTCGGTTTTGGTCTCGTTTTTGCTCACCTCCAATTAGGCTGCACAGCTTCAGCAGAATTATTCGACTGTTGACTGTTGTACGATGGTTGTTAAAAGCTTCAAAAAATAATTAAATGGAGGAAAGCGACGTGAAATTTTGGCTGACTCCGGCAATTTGATTCGTTATCAGCACCCGTTTCTCTCTTCAAGTGTTACTGCACATTTTTGGAAAGCCTATGCTAAGGAAAATCTAAACGTAATTTTCTCTCCGTTTTTGTCGCTGCTACGCTGTTCATTACGATATGGAGTACAGAGCCTGCCGCATACCTAAACAGCCCACGAAAAAGAATGCCTAATGTATTTTACCCGGCGCGTCCTCGCTCCGTAAATGACGCAGTCAAGTGTAATAAACGTTCGCCGTCACCCAATAGTAGTGTATAATAAGAAAAGAAAAGAAGAAAAAGCAAGGTGGGTTGAAAATCACCCTTCTTTATTTTCATTTTTCTCTTTTTTGGCCTGTCTACTTTCGCGGACGGAATGCAAATTAAAAATTAAACACGAATTGTCTACGATGGAATAACAATATTGATACCGGAGACGTAATAATTCTCTTTTGTATGGCGGCAAAAGAAGACCAAAATTGGACGAGTAAATACACAGCTTCGATTAATATGCGGAGATAGCTTCTTTTTTTCTTTCCTGCAGCAGTTTTCTTTTTTTTTTCTCTCAAAATTACTTCTTTTTATTCTCGCCAAACTAACTCGATCTTGTCAGGTAATCGAAACGCCTTAAAATTCTGCCTTTTTAACCTGAAAAAATTTGTTCTTTTGGTGGAATTACGTGTCACAAAAAACTACCTTACAAATACCCTCCTCCTGATCCTCACGTTTACCCTCGCCCTAAAAACGATAAAAAATGAAGTTAACTTCAAATGAAAACGATACAAAGTAAATTATACGAAGTTTTGCTATTCGTATTCCTCATTTTTGAATGTGAAAAGGTTTTTGCCCTTACGTTTTTGTGTGTTTGTGTGCGAAGGAAGAACGTGAAAGGCAGCGAGATGATAAACACTCCCTTTTGCCGATCGTCACCAAATTATTTGGAGTAACGTTTTCTACTACCGATGTATGGAAATTAGATCAGCGAATAAAATGGATCGACTTAAGTTTTACAAATGCGACGAAAACTTGTTTCTTAGTTTCGACACAACTTTGACGATGACGGTTGAACACAGTTTTTTTTCTTATTCTTCTTCTTCATGTTGGATCAGAATTTTTCCGTCTTCAAAGTTCGAAAAGAACATACGTGATATCTGTTTGATGCACCCCACTTATGGAAACGATAAAATCCCATCGGTGAGAAGGAATTTATGAAAATATTTTTTTATTTCTCCGAATATTAAATTCACGTTTGGTTTAAATCGACGCAGAAAACTTTTACAGTTTAAATTTTAATCAAAAACACATTTACGTTCAAATTTTATCTGTTCGTGGGTAAGTTTTTTCTTCTTTTATCTTCGATTTGGGGTTACTGTATCGCCTAAAAATGTATTTGGAAGTGAAAGTTCGTTCGAACTTCGGTACGCTCCCATTGTCTAGAGTGATGAAGTGTTGCGGATTTAAAAGTCTTGGGAGACAAAACGTTTTGGGAAAATTCAGAAAACAAAGTGAAGTTGACGATTATTTCGATGATTTAGGCTTGACTTGAGGCACTTAGGTAAATATTTAAACTTTTTCTCTTGCAATGATAGTTGTTACCTACCTCATTTTATTTGTACCGTTTGATGTCAGGCTCAATTTAGAAAAAATAAATAAAAAATATCAGACTATTTGCTAAGTGAGTTAGAATGATCCCTCTATTGCTCAGCATTCCTTCAAGGTTGGAGAGCAGCTGGTTGGATGACGATGCTGTATACTTACTGATTCCCTCGTGTATACATACATAGTTATAGTAAATGGTACTTACAGTGATTTGTCATTTCGAATTGGTTGGTTTATTAAGCGTTTATGACCTGAAGGGCTAATCTCTCCCTGATTACGAATTCCTATTAACAGGCTTGACGAGAGGAAGAAGGGGGATTCCTCCCGGGCCCAGGATTTTTAAGGGGTCGACATTTTCAAGAAAAAATAGAAAAATGAGTATATTTTCATGAAAATCCTCTGAAAAATCTATAAGAAAAATTTTTCACGAGCAGAGCGAGTGAAATAAGCTTTCCCAGTATTATAAAACTCGTTCCAAAAACAAATCCTTGATACTACACTGCATATAGATACAATTTTAAATTTTTTAGAGGGTCCATATTTTTTCTCGCCAACCCCGAATTTCCTCTCTACCGCCCCGCATACTAACTCCGTGGATTCGCCCTCTTACCCCCTGGAAAACCATACCTGTACTGAATATAGAATTCAAACAAACAGCTAGAACTAGCCCAACAACAGCTTTGCCATAAAAATCAGGTTTCTAATATCAGCCAGTTGTAGGATTGAAATTGGTAATAAGTTCATATAAATCATGATTTGATGACTTCTAAATTTTGTAAATGTTGATCAAAAATTACACTGTTGAGAGCGCAAAATTGAAATATAATTGAGGACTCGAAACAAACCATAAAGCAGATCAGCTTTAAAATTGGTTAATGCATATTGGAATAGATCAGATTATATTTATCTTTTCCAAATTTTATAGCTATGGATTAAAAATTCGGAATTTTAGAGGTATAAAAAACATTTAAAATTGGTATATGGACGTACTAAAGTGCTGTCTGAGTGATCAATATGGAAATAAATAATAGGTACATTTAAGCATCCTTGATTTTGTACTTACTAATGTTTGTGACCATTGGATGAAAATTGCGACCTGTATGGTGATATAACATTGTTTACATTAATGTTGTATATAACTACTGTAAGTATATTCGGTAGGTTAAACAGAATAATTGAGTAGTGCATTCTTAAATTTGAATTTTTCAAAAATTTTCTATTAATGATGAAGCAATTTAGGTTTATAAAAATTTGGGCGAGTATTCAAGTTTCGGTATTTTTGAGTTTGCTCATTTTCCCGGAATTTACCACTTCCATCCTTAATGGCTATATCATGCTGAACACATGGGTTCTCGTCTGATCATCAAGTTAAGCAGTATCGAGCCCAGTAACTACTTAGATGGTTGACTGCTTGGCAATGCTGAGTGTCGTTATCATTATTTTTAGTCCTACTTATATTCTCAAGTTTAATTTTCTTGTACTTTTATTTATTACAAGTCATGAAACGTCACTTTGTGGCATTTTGGCATGTACTGACTCGGCAACACTGATCAATTCGTCATTAGGATGGAAACAACGAAACATTTGTAGTTGGCGCATGCGCCTTGAATTTTGTCTTAAAAACCGGGTTCTACATTTATTATAATGATACTTCATTTTTATTGATTATTAACATTTATTGATAATCATATAATTTTTTAGAGACCTACAATTTTCGATAATATAAAATTGGGAAAGTAAAAAAAAAAACTCATAATAATATTCTTACATACGAGCATAAGTGTTCTTAAGAAAAGTGCTGAAAGAAACAGTCATCTTAAAATTCATGAACTTTCAAAAGAATTACAAACGTGAAGAAGTGGTTAGTATAGTCAAGGAAATATACATGTGAACTAGGTTTTGATGTCAGTATTTTCTTTGGGTCTTTTAACGAATAGTTTATTGGGTAGTGGTTACCAACCTCTAGTTGGTTCATGAAATTAAAACATGTAATGAAAACCTGCTTGAAAAATTAACAAAAAGAGAGAAATCCAATTAAATTTAATAACGACATTAACGTTTATGCTGTTGCGTTTTTCATGTTTATGTATATTTGGAAAAAATGAAAGAGAAAAATATCACAGTAGAAGAACCAAAATATCTCTTTTTTCTCTAGAAAAAACTATGTCTCAGTTGATATAGCATGCAGTTTATATGCAACTTATGCAAGTAAGAAAAGAGATCACCGGTTCAAATCTATAAATTGGAGGGAAAGGTGGAAAAACTGACTTTTTAAAGTCATTAAGATGGTTCTAGGTTGAAACAAGATTTTTTCTTTATCACCTTTGAAAAATTGACCTTTTGCAATATTAAACTTATACAATTACTATCTCAAGGGAAAAAAGGAACCAATCCCAAAAAATCATTCCAAAAAGCACATAGGTAACTGAAAAACGAATTTCTAAATGAAAACCAAAATCTACAGAGTTTATTTACATTCTGAAGTTTGCCTATTTGTGTATTAAATTTTAACTTTTATGAAGGAAAAGTGCGGATTTTGGAACCATTAAATCTCTAAGCCAGAAATAAAATACCATCAAGACTTATGAATCATAATACCAATTTCAACCAAATTCGTAGCATGTCAGAATAGACTATAATCAACATATCTGTTACAACATTTGAAAATGATCTATTTTATTAAGCCTCAGAAATCAGAGCAAAAATAGATGTACCCTTTAGAACAAGTGAACATGTGTATAACCCAGAAATCTTTTGAATCAGCTTCACGCTATGAATACCTATCCTACTCACTGGCCATTGAAACCTAATGGTCTGCTTTTGCCAAATTGTGTATTATTAAACCGAGCCATTATATGGTTGAGTAACCTATTCCTCTGGAAGGAATATTTTATTTCTCTTCCTCTTGAAAGAATATACGAAAAAAATTGGTTGTAATTATAGATTTCTTAATTTTAATGATCCCCCCAATGGTGTTTGATGATGTAAGCAAAATCAAACATCAAAGCCTAAAAGATTGATTTTGTTCACCAGAATAAGAAAATACAAAGAATTGGTATTTTTTAATTAATAATGATAGATCAGCAGTCTGTCACAGGTCATCTGTCTCTTGACATAAGTTCATTTCGGCAAAGTTCTAACCTATCGTTTAGAGAGCTGAGAATTTCGAAATAATTTTGTTCCGCCACCGCCGTTAACTTATATTGTCAGTCACTTTAAATGAGGGTTGAAGAGGAAGGAAAAAAAAGAAAAAAAAAGAAAGGAAAGAATGAAAGAAAAATTGTTATTCACGTTCAGTCGAGTTCTTTTATTACACGGTTTTTCGTGACACGCCTTTGCGCGATACATTAAACAGTTGTTTTTTGCATATCGTATCCCCTCGTAATATTCTTGGCTACTCGACGACGGTATCCAAAGGGCTGGAATCTTTTGTACTTGCAGTACGTGTACGAAGTATCTTTGAAAAACGAGTAAGCTCAAAAACGTTAATTGCTCCATCGAAAAAGCGGCAGACTCTTTGACGAAGTATAAGTGCGTCGACGACTGACGTGTTATTTAATCGCATGATATAAAAACGAGTTGGTGAGAGAGGAAAACGGAAAAAAAAAATTGCGACAGGATATTTTCGATTGCCGCACATCCTAATTTCGTGCGTTTTGGATGAAAATTGTCGCTGTATTCACGTCGAATCGAATGAAATAGAAAAAGAAAAAGAAAACTCTATAAACGTGCCGAAACAGTGTTGGTCAGCGCCCGAATGGTGGCTTTTATAAAATTAGATCATCAAAAATTTAATTAAAATATTACGGCTCGATTTGCTGGAAAACATTTTCGGAAAATTTTAACGACGATGAAATGTTATCAGTAGCCCATATTGTGGGTGAGGCTGCTGAAAAATCGTCAATATTCATCAAAACTCGTCGTATTTTTCATATTAGCTAAAATTACCAAACTGCAGGGAGCGAAATTATTAAAAATTTAGGCAGATTACCTATCCTAGAAAAATGACGAAAATTTCACGATTATGAAAAGTTGAGCTTGTCTTTCAATGTAATAAATGCCAACGTAAACCTGTCCCTATTGGTTTAAACCAATACAGTAGCCATACCCCCACAATTCTTATGTGTTTTTCATTATTTATTTTTAATTTTTTTTGTATTACTTTTTACATATTGAAATGGTCATTCCTTGTTTATTAGGTTAAATTTTTCTATTTGTTTATTATGAGAGAACCCTTCGTTAGCCTCGTAGGAGCACAGGAGAGGAAATGTATTGTTATTGTTATATTGTCCCAAAATCTTTTTATAAAATATATGTTCAACTTTTTTAAATAGACATTAATCTGATTTTAAATCATAATCTGACTGTCACTCTTTTCCTCTGTACCTACTAATCTGAGTAGCTGTACATGAAACATGAAAAAAGAAGAAAAAGTCTGATAAATTTGGTAAGAGCATGTAAAAATTGAAAGTATTAAGAAGTAGGTACCTAGTTTATTCAATAAACAAATTATTGAGAAGTTATGAAAATTTATGAAACATCTTCTTGTAACATGGAAAATTGTCGCCAAAAGTGTCTTGTGGGAACTGCCATACCTTGCCTAATACAAAATACATTTGCCAGTTATAGTCAGTGGTGAGATGACTGTGCGGTTAAGTTCATTGCTTTGAGCTGGTGAATATGTAGGTCCTAGGTTCGATTCCCCAAACCAAAAAAACCTACATTTGCTGACCCTCTACGTATGCTGGACATGCACGCACCCTAGTGGTGCATGGTAGAACTCACAACTCTCTTTTCTAACTTGAGTCACCAATAGATGGCTCCCTATATAGTGGAAATAGAACCCATATCCTGTGTGAATAGGTATAAGAGGCGTTTCTGGCTCCACCCAACCTCCCACAGCATGTAATGTTCAACTTGTGTTGAGTCTCTCTAGGGGCAGTGTGTGGGAACCATCATACCTTGCCTAATACAAAATACATTTGCTCGTTATAGTCGGTGGTGAGATGGCCATGTGGTTAAGTTCACCGCTTTTAGTTGGCAAATATGTAGGTCCCAGGTTCAATTCCCCAAACCAACATGCCTTAATTTCCGTTTTTCAATCCCCAGTTAAGAAATTTAACGGTTGGATTGCGCCAAAATCCTCTTTAATTCTCAGCGCTAACTGCCGCTTAAACTAAGATCTTAACTGAGGATTAAAGAACCAGCCCTTGAAAATTTGCCAGAAAATGGCCTCCTGGATTCAGAACATCATATTTCTCTAAGGGGGTTCTTTTGTCCCAGACCATCTTCTTTACTGGGTCCTAGATTTGGCATTTTGCACTTCTCTTTGGGAAGGCAGTTGGTCTGGATTGGCAGTTCACTGGTGCAGCTTCTGGTAATAAGTCCAGGTTGATGTGCTTCCCATACCTCCTAAAAAGATGCTCCACATTTTAAGTTTCACTGAGCATGTGTATGAATTATTGCATGGATGGATAAATTTAGGTGTCAGTGGTTTGACTTCCCAAGCCACAAACACCTACAATTATCATTCAATATTTTAACTTCTACAATATATCATCATATCAATTAATCAATTATGAATAAAAACAACGTCAAAAGTTAACATTAACAAGGTCAAGTTTTCTGAAATTCATCTTAATTTTTATCTTGGTGACTTCATCGTCAGTTTAAATTCGTTTCGTGTTATCGCTGGACAATTCATAATGTTAAATTAGTTGGAAATTAGAATATCTCTATCGTGGGGCTACGATCATGAAATGAATTGATAACTGAGAAGAGTTGATAGCCTGTGTGTTTTTAATGGTATATCAATCGCCATCAATTATCAACTCAGTTTATGATCATAGCCCTGGCACAGTGTACAGTCATGAAGTGTTACACTATATTGCAATAACATACATTTAAATTATTTTTTATCAAAATGAAAAAAAAAAAAAGCGAAGGAAATGGATGAAAACCAAATTTTAGTGGTTATCCGTTATGGTTAAAGATTTGTAAGGTTCTGTTCAGGTTATTGAAAATTTTGGTTACGGTTAATATCAGTTAGGATTTATATCTCAAAAATTAAGGTTATAATCGGTTAAGGTTACGGTCAGTGGTTATGGTTGCCATCTCTGGCATTGCTGTGTAAAAACGCTCATCTATCACTCTCAGCATCAAAAACTTTTGAACACGAGCGTAAGCGTTGACGCTCAAAAGTCGTGTCCGCGGCCTTAGTCCCATTTATGTAGCTCAGAGTAATAAAAAATCGAGCAGTATATTGTAATTAGGTACCTGTACAATTATGTACACCCTCAATCGTGGTAATTTACCTACCAAACCCATACTTTCACACATCGCAATAATGACCCCGTAGGTACACGAGTATGACGTGTTTACTACCTATTATTTATTTACATTCATTTCTTCTTACCTGTTACCATTCTAATCAGTTACTGCACGCTGACGTGTGTCAGCCTAATTCGATCATATTTTTGCAATAAAGAAAACAGTGTGAGTATGTTAGCGAGATTATGCGGTATATTTTCGTCTCGTTTGCATTTTATTAGATGTTGGTTCTGCATTTAATTTTATTATTCATTCTTAAGCTTTATCTCTCGAATACGCATACTTTCTGGTGATTAATCCTTGTTGTCGTCATAGCTTGTTTTTTGTTGATTGCAAATAACGTGAAAGATCGTCAGATCATAAAATGGTGGAAAAGTCCTAAATTTTGAGAAAAATTTGTCATTAGAGTTAAAGTTTAATTTTGTACAGGAGAAGTAGCACTAACAATGAGATAATTTTGTGTAAGAACGAGACATTAATGTGCTTGACGTCTACGTGTCTGTTCAAAATTGTCTGCTTTATAAAACTGCTCAGTACCAACCCTGTGAGTATTCACTTGTGCTCCAAAGAAGATCTTAATGGGTGGATGAAACTGATTGAAAAAAATAATCTCTTCTCGACTTCCGCTTTTTGAAAAGTCGTATGTTTTAAAATACCGATTAACCAACGCATTATACACCACGACTAAACTACGAATAGTTTATGAAATTAGCTCTTCTAAAAAGAAGCTTTACAATCTATAATGAAATGAAAACGGGTTTTAACAAAATTTACGTCAAACTCTGAAAATGGTTGTGTTTAAAATAATTGATAAATAATTTTCGTTAGCAGCGAAATTCCACTGAGATTCTTTATTATCATTGTGTTATATGTGGTATACTTACTCGTGTAACCGCGAAAATCAGTTAGAATCTTTATGCAGTTCAGGTTATAACATATGTTTGAAACAGAATAAACTAAAAAATTGAAAAAACTCGAAAAATCATCGTAAACAATGGAAAACCAACGAAAACTCGTCACAACCTCGTCAAATATCGTCATGAAAAATTAATATGCGGAAGTGGTTTTTCTCGTGAAAACCTGCTTAAGCTAATTTTAATGTCAAACGTTTTACTAAGCTAAAATAGTTGTGAAAAAAATTTACGGGTTCTCAAATTACGTAAAACGATTTTCGAGGCAAAGGCTGTGGCGAAAATTTCTACATAAAATAAAGGTTCAACGTAAGAAGTTTTTGGTTCTTCATTTTTGAACTTTTCTCTCGAGCATGAGAAGAAAAAAAAATGGCGCTGCTGGAAGTTATCAGAACAATTTTAAGCTATAAATTATTTTGTAACAAGCTTTTAAGTGGCGGTGAGACGCTTTGCAACCCTCTCTCACCCTTAAAAAAAAAATAAAAATATGTCGGTTTAATAAATCGAATTATATTCGATGTTTTTTCCTTTCTCTGATAGAATAAAACGAGAACAACCAGGAGGGAGAGAGAGAGAGTGATAAAAGGAACCTGAAAAGAAGGATACCAAGAAGAAGGGAGTTTTAAAGGCATAGGGGAAAATATGGTTTCGAAAAAGTTTTGTATGTCTATTGTAACTTTCCATTTGTGATATTTCCTTATTATAGCATTTGAATTTTGATTAGTTTTGGAAATTTTTCGTGCGCGTATGAAAGGGATTCCCAAAAGGAATTTGTCGACGGTGGATGTAGTTTGGTGGTTGTTGATTGATAGAGTTGGGGAAAATAAAATTTTACCCTCGTCGCACGAGTACTGAAGTGATTTCTGTTAGTAAAAGTTTGTGAGGAAGAAGATGAAAAAAAGGTGTGTCCAATTCTATGATTGATTCGTGTTTGATATAAATGGATTGTAGGCTATGTGGGTAGGACGAGCTTTTGTGAAAAAAAAGTAAAGAATAATAAATATTTGTGATACAAGTGCGTAAAGTAGCAATAACGTACCACGTATTAGTGTTACAAACTATTTTTTGCAACACCCCACCAAAAAAAAAAAAAAAAATTCGTCATTCCTGCCGCACCGATCCAGCTTTCCAGCTCGAATAATGACGAAAGAAAACAATTATTGATTGAAAGAGGAGAGGTTTTTAGATTCCAAAAAAGGGCTCATTTTCTGTTAATTTGTGATTCTTTTCGTCAATTTATTTTCAAGCAGTCGAAGATGATGAAAAATTATATGGAATTTAAATTTTAAAAAATTTTCTCCATTTTCCAACAATACCAACCGCAGCTTTCTGGCTCGAATAGCTCTGAGGAATCACTGAGTGAAAGAGGACAGGTTTTTAGATTCAAAAAAGCAGCCGATTTTCTATTAATTATTGTTTTTTTCGTTCGTTTGTTTTCAAACAGCTAAAAATGATCAAAAAATTTTTTGGAAATTTTGTAAATTTTATCCTCTTTCCAGCAGTATCAACGAGCTCTCTAACGTAAATGGATGCTGAGGAATCATTGAGTGAAATGAGAAAGGTCTGTTTCAAAATTGAAATGTTGTCTTCTGTCGAAGTTGAGAGTATGTTCGTGTGTTATCGCTATATGCGTGATGCTATTAATTTGGCTGATAAGGTGTCAAATGTCGAAACTCATCAAAAAATGTCGGTAAGTAATGTAATAACCGATTTCGAAATGTCTTCTGGTGCCGATTAATTGAGATTACTACGACAGTGGATCAGAGTCAGCTCGAAAATCTTTGAATGTAAAACTCTGTACTCGGTGTTTAAAAAAGAAAATCGCAAGATAACATGAATATATTTTATTTCGTGAAAGACCTGAAGTATAGCTATGACTAATCTGCTCTGTGAATCAGTTTTCCGTTACGTATATAGCTAAAGCTGCGAATTCGATGTTACGAATTTCTTTCCCCGTAATTTCTCGTATAAATTGTTTTTATTATTGATATATGGGGAATGTATATCCAATCGTTAGAACGCACTATCGTTCATTATTTGGGATTGGAGAAACATACGTTTCATCTCATCAGCGATCATTGAAAAACCAAAAAAGTTTTCCACATTTGATTCGTTTTCTTACCAACTTTCTGGATTTTTGATGTTAAAGTTTTTCCCCTGAAATGATTGGATCATAAACCGATAAACGGCATATACATACCCGGAAAAGTTTCAGAGAGAGAGACAGAGAGAGAGAAAAACCGAGAGGAAATTAATTTTTTTCGAAACTCTCTCATTTCTCTGGTGTTCCTCCAATGTTGTTATTTTTTGACTTTAAAAACTTCCATGAGAAGTTCAAGCGAATGCTAATTTTCAGAAAAAGAGAGAAAGAGGGAGTGAGAGACGAAGCGAAGAAGGAAGAAAAAAAATGTTACGAACAGTTTTCTGTACCCCATTTTTGCAGTAAAAAGGGATGTTGAATAATAAAATTGTAGAATTCTATCCACATTAGTTCGCCTCATTTGAAACGATACTAAATTTTTTTTTAATACAGCATGTTTCATTTTTTTCTTCCCTTTTTGAAGAAAGAGATTTGTAACTTTCCGTTGAAGAAATAGTTTCGTTTTTCTTTTCTCCCTGTGTTCGGTTGAAAAAGTTTATTTGAACTGACATTTTTAATTGGGGTATTGAAAGTTTAATTTGTTAAAGCTGTGGAAAGTTGTCTCATCGTATGCTATTTTTCTTGCATACAGGGTGTTTCGCTGTTTATCGCCTCTGAAGAAAAAGTTGTAGCGGAACAAACGGTCCATTAGTAAATGTAGGTTTTCAAAAACCAGCCAATTACAAATAAAATTGGCAATAAGTTATTGTAGATCGTAAATAATGATTATGTCGAATTTCCTAGACATTGATTAAAAATAATTGCGTATTTTAGAGCCCAAAATCGAATTTAAACCGGACATATCGGAAGTACCGTCCGAAAATTGTGAAGAGACACGAGCCTTCATATATGATACTGGAAAATGTACGAATATAGTCCTCGACTGTGACAAAAGTGCAAGACGGAGTGTGAGGACTGCGGCGCGAGCTGAAACTTCGCACGTGTATCACACAATTTGTATGCCAGTGGCGGATCCAGAGCGTCATTTTGGGGGGCAAGGGAAATGCCAATTAATTTTGAGGAGTTTACTTTTTTTTTTTTTTTGCTCTTCAACAGAAATTTTTTCAGTTTTTATCTGGATGCTGTGTCGTGCTTCCATTTTTTTCCTTTTCATTTTATTTATAACTAGTCGACAACCCTGTCTTCCCCAGGTTGTGAAAAAATGATGATTAATTGTAAATCGCAATTTGGGAGATTGAGAGTCCATGTTTATCAGAACATTAGCACCAGTCAGTTAAATTTCCAGGAAATCTTATCAGTAAGAAGGTATTTGGTTAGAAAAAATAAGAAAAAATTTCTGACGGTCCCCCGTCCAACAAACAGCGAAAAAAATTTTGCTTGAAGAAGTGTTTCTGGCTCATATCTAATGCCTTTTTACAGCTGCCTTTCTATATTTTCAGAAATTTGAAAAAAAATTATCTGATGTGATACTGGTGCACTCTCATACCAATTTTTAGCCTTCTAGCTCAATGGGAAGTATGAAAAATAAATGCAAACGGAAATCCGGACTTTTTGAATTTTATATAGTAGACGATAATAGATGATTATGATTATGATTATGATTATGATTATGATTATGATTATTATTATTATTATTATTATTATTATTATTATTATTATTATTATCATCATCATCATCACTTTTTTTTTGCATTGAGGAAAATTTCTCCATTTCTCCCCCGGATCCGCCTCTGTTGTACGCTTTTATTTTATTGACTACTGTAAGATAGAATTTGCTCTATATGATTACTAGGTAGGATACCTACTCTCTCAAGTAAAAGTGTAGTGCCGAAAAGACCACTGTATTTATTTAACGCTAGCGTCGGCATATTATGAAATATACATCTGTCTGTGTGAGTACGCTATGTTTCGCACAGTTTTTTACATTTAATAAAAGTATATTTTTAAAAATTCATTTTTATTTAATCCACCATATCAGTAAAAAAAAAAAGAAGGTGCCTAAAGTTGGCAAAATCAAAAGTGCGCTTGCGCGGTTGAGTCAGCTGCGCAAAAACGTAAATAATTTGTAAGCGCGCAAATTTTTACTTTTTATGCGGCGTGAACAATTTGCATAAAAACTTGTACTTTTAGGTTGGTATGAAAAAATTTATTTATTCCTTTATACATATTTTGTTGATGAGCATTAGGAATGATATGTTCAATTTGAAATGGGTGCAGAGCCTTTGATGCCTTTTATGATCTGTTTCAAATCTAGAATGAATTATAGCAAACTGTAAATTTTTGTCTCAAAATTTAGGCGTAAATGCGGGGGCCAGTTTCTGTTCGTCTTAAACAAGAAACATTTTTGTTTCGATGAAGGTGAAGTAATTGCAATATTATTAATTTAAACACCCTGTATTTACTGTAAATTTTTTCTCTTTTTGTTGTTTTAAAAGTTTTCAGAATTAAATTTTTTTTTTTTTAATTCCTAAACTTAGACTGAATAATTGTTATGTGACTCGTGAAGATGAAAAGGAGAAAGGAGAAAAAAAATTGAGACGAAAAAAATTTGCATTTATTTACTCGGTGGACGATGAATGAGGAAGCGGTGACGTTGAAAAAGCTTTTTACAATGCTAATTTTTACGAGAAAATTATTCGGTTTATAATTAACGTAAAGATGTTTTCATCCTCATTTTTCTTTTAGATTTTTTTTTTTTCTTTTTCACTGTTGCCTTGTGATATGTATAATGCAAAGTCGAAATACAGTTAGTTACTTTTCCTCTTTTGCCAGCATTTTATCAAAGGTAATTTTTTTAATGGTATAATGTTTAATCTATTCTACTTTCGGTAATAGCTTTTATGGCGTACTGCTTTAGCTGTGGTATGCGTTTTTTTCTCTCACGTCGTAGTCTCTTTTTTTCTTCCTTTTTTGGCCCCTCTTCTGTTACTTTGTAATCGAGTTAAGTTAGTATTTTTGTTGTATGTATGTATGTATAGTACCTATACGAACAACACCGAAAAGATGGTTCAATTATTGCGTTGGTGTGTGTCTTCGAGTCGTTTCGTAATTTATGGTGTTAATTTCCTCAGCCGATTATTAGTTCAACTTTGGTCGTATTTTTACTTGCGTTCATATTGTTTGAAGGGAGTGGATACATTTTTTCTCCTTTTCCATGTAATATTTTGTAGTCCGCACAATTGGCCTAATCGTGTGCGTTAACGGCAGTGTGGTTCCCTAATTAAACCGTTCCAACTAATAAAAATGAATTATGAGTTGTTCCCGCAGAGTGTGCATATAGCTGGAGGACAGGGGTTTGGAAAGAAAAATCGAAACTTTTTCACATATTCTCTTACTTACTAGTCCAGTCAAATGCGTTCAAAAAGGACTTTTATTCGGACAGATTGAAATAGTTTTGATTTCTTCACTAATCGGTCAGTTTGGTTATCTAAAATATAACATAATAAAAGTCACATCCCTCCCGCCCCGAGCGTCTACAGATATGAGAGTGAATATGCCCCCCAAAACGGTTCTTCACATTTATCTTAACACGTATTGATTTTTTCGAAAGATGGTACCTTAAAAATGTTTGACTCTAAACTTTTCGTACAAAAAAGTTATATTCATTTTAGTCGTCTGATCTCCCTCCCTCTTCTATCAAATAAGCACGAAAGATGGTATCTTTTCATTAAGAACTGAAAGCGTGAGAATAGTTGCTATACATATTGACACAATAGCTTCAACTTATAATGACACAATACTCACGATACATGATACAATCATGTTTGCGTGAGCGTCAAAAAGGGGTGCAATGGGGTCTAATACCATCAGTTTTTCTTTTTTTCTTGATTCACTATCTGAAATTGAAAATTCACTAGAAAAAAAAAAGAATATTTCATAATCTTGTTTATTTCTAATTTTTACTTAGTTTTAAGGTTTTCTTAAGACCTTGACGGACCTCTTATTTTACTCCAGTCTTTGAGGCTGATACGTAAGCCAACCATTCTTCTCGTCAGTCTAAAAAAAATTAGCCACTGAATATTTTTAAAATATTTTTCTTTTTTTTGCCTCTCACTATTTGCGTTATTGCAGTGAGTAAAAAAAAAAAGCAAAAAAACTGGGGCACTAGCTTCCTTTCCCCCATTTCGATACCAATATAAAAATCAATGCGTCGTGATTATTATATCATTGTGAGTTGAAGTTATAGTGTCAAGGCACAATGAAATGGTACAACCTTCCACCCTTATTTGGTAGGAGAGAGGGAAGTCAGGATAACTAAAATAAATATAATCTTTCTTGTAGGAAATTTAGTGTCGAACATTTTCCTACTGTATTACGTCTTTGAAAAAAATCAATATTTGTTGAGATAAATAAGAAAAACTGTTGAGGGAGGCATATTCACCCCTATATCTGTAGCTGCTCACGGCAGGGGAATGAGACTTTTAGTAGGTTATTTTAGATGGCAAACCAAACCGATTAATGAAGGAATGAAAACTATTCTAATTTGTCCGAATAAAAAACGTCTCTTATCATTTGACGATATTGCAGAACCAGCACTTTTGCCCTCTAATTGACAGTATGGACGTGGATAATTATTACCATATTTGAATCGTATAAAAATTTTCAAATGTATTTATTGTCAGTTTGGATTATGCCTAGCATACATGAGTATGCAACTAATCATATACCAAAATGAATGATTTTGCCTATCATTTTTATGTGGGTCCAATAAAAATCTGTGTATTAATTTTGATTTCTCGAAACGATGTAGATGTTGGGCAGGTACTTTTTCATTTCACAATGCCGAGAACTTTTGGCAGATAAAGCTTAAATTATTCATCTATTTATGTTCCATTTTCTGGTTACCACGGTTCAGGTCCCAATGTTTCTTCGATAGTCACCAAATTTGGTACAAATATTATTAATAGGTAAGCCAAGGACCAAATCTATTGATTTTGGTGTAGATTGGTTGAATGGCCAGATCTGAAGAGAGGGGGAAGGAGGATGCTCTCTGTCCTGGATTTTTAGTGGCCTGGCATTCTAAAGTAATGAAGAGAAAAATAATTAGATTTTCACGGAATATCTACTGAAAAACCCTGGAATAAAATATTTTTTCGTTCCACTCGCAAAATAGACTTCCTCAGTTTGTAAAACCTCTCGCACAGATGAATTCTGCATACCGCATCTGAACATGGGATGCAATTTTAAATTTTTAGGGGGCCCATAAATTTTTTCCACCCGGGCTCGAATTTCCTCTCTTCAGCTTCGTGGACGGCATTTTCGATATGTCCATTTTCGTTCCTATTTTTGGACATTTCATATGGCTTTAAACTTTGTATGTCTTATTCTCCATCAATAGCCGTACGAAATTTAGCACAATTATTATTTATGATTCATAGCAACGCATTGTGATTATTGGTTGTTATTTGCTGGTATTTGAAATTTACATATTCGAGAGGAGCGGTTGCTGCGCTAAATTTTTTTTTTATTATAGTCAGCTACTGTTTTAATTTCACTTTTGTGATATGTAGATTCTATAAACTCCTTTTAGTACGTTACAGTCAACTTTTTAATCATTTGTTGGCTTAAGACTTGATCTCCTAATATATGGTCTAAGTATGGCTCTATACATATAAACTTGAAAAGATAAGCGATTGTACCGGCTTCAATAGCGGTTTGTTTCATTATAATTTCTTCGATGAAGATGATGAGGTAGTCACTTTTTAAACTAGGAAGGAAATTTTTTTTTTTCTTCAAAAAAAAATCACTGTATTCTTTTTATTTTAATTTGCATGTATACATTCAATTGGAGTTGTAGCAGAATACATTGTTGCATTATTACGCATATAGGAAAATATTGTTTTGTTCCCAAATTTCCAGTCAAATGGATTACAAAATCAGTCTGCTGAGCTTCTCCGGTAGAAATTGAAATTAAAGTCAATTTTTATGTTCGTTGGCAGTCAATTTGCACTTTAAACATTGCAGAACAGTAATCTTCGTGTTATTTACTTTGGCTTCTTTGCTTGAGTGTTGAACAAAAATAAAAAAAATTGGTCGCAGTTTTTTTCGATTAAACCTTGTCTACCATCGTGGGTTTTTTTTTTTTTTTCGTGTTCCATTTCACTCGGTTTTAACATAAAACATGTATGATGATTTAAAGTGTTTAACCTGCAGGTGACAGGAAATAAAATTCCACGAATTAACTTAAATAATAAATAATCATAATTGAAAATAAAGATGAAGAGACTGGATGAAGAAGTAAAGGGCTTGTTGAATCACAATTGGACTGAATAAGGAAGACTGGTCATATATGGGAATTGTCAGAAAGTTATTTAGCTTCTGAAGACGTACAATTTGATACTTCAGTAGCTCTCGTAGATGAGATTGTTACTTTCGCTTTTTTAAGGTGATATTTGCTCTTATGGTTCCTTTTTATAAGTTTTTATTCTATTCATTTTTCCTCCTGCTTTTTACTATATTTTTATCTCCTACAAAGTATTAGGTTTATATTGGTTTCTCTTTTCTTTATTTTAGTAAAACCACTTATGGCCACTGAGATAAGGAAATAACTTTTCCCCTTGGTTTTTCTATACCATATATTTATACTCTTTCTCTTTCTCTGTTTCTTGATGACAAATTCCCTTGTTATTCTTTTTACGGTTATTTCTTGAAGTATAGTTTTGTAATGCTAAAATTTTTGAATATAAGATTCATTTTGACGTATTCTTGGTGTGTTATTTATTAAGGGAAATGGGGAACTTGGCAGGGTTGAGCAGGTAGATTGGTAATTTTCACTCGTTATGATTATTCTCACATGGTATTGTTAGAATCTGTTGAACTGTTCATGATATGGGTTGAAAATTGAGTCCACGCAGATTCATAGTCTGATTATTTGGGTCCGCATTGTTCTCACTAGTGAGAATCTTATGGAAATGTTTGTATGGAAAATCTTGCTTGGCGCCGGACCCCCAAAAAAATTCATCGTATCGATATTTTTCAACCCGGTAAGGATCTTTGTGAAAAGGACAGTAGCTTAAAAGGCAAAAAATGGATCAGTGGAGAAGAATTTGGCAGTATCTGAAGCTTTATAGACCAAGAATAGCGGGTTAAATAATGAGAAAATCGTGGTTGAGAGGATATATAATATTTAGATGACACAATAGTGAGCGGATGTGAAGTACAAAGAATGCTACGTGTTGGATATTCAAAATTCTTTCAAAACAACAAATGAGTCGGAGATTGAAAATTAGGGAGTTTCTGTTGGACTGCAGTTTTAGGAATTCATTGCAAAACATTCCAGAATGATCTGGGATCCAGTGAAATGTGGCTGGCTGAACGATTAGTGGCATGAAGTTTGGCGCATGTATGTCCCAATAATCCGATGGTCTAGGATTTAGATTGAGGGCGCAAGGATTAAAACGATCATTAAGTATAGACAGAAGGACGTTCAGTGAGTTGACGAAAATTAAATTTAAATTACTGTGAAATTATTTAGAAGAATGGTGTAGACGAATTGCTGCAGGCTTCATGCGATCGTATAAGGGTGGTTACGGGTTAATAATGTAATTTTTGTCGACTCATGACTACATCGTATCATCCAATAAACTGCAAGGTTTACATGTGTTGTATTTAATAACATGCGGATGATGTATACTAACTTGCATTTTATGTTTTCAACGTCGAGGTGCATAACTTTTGAATGCTTTGTCCTTTGGTAAAAATTATATTAACGTCCCTTGCATACCGTCCTGTGTTGAGTAGAAAAAAGAAACAGACGAAATAAACGTGATTTACAACATCGTTCCTTAGGGTTGGTCGTAATTTTGTTAATTCTACGACTATAATGACGTTAATATTCGCTCGTATATATACATGAATGGAAGTGCTCAGCAGTTACGTTTGTAATCGTAGATAACGAAGATGAAGTAAATTATTTCGGCGACGTGTTATTAAATCGTGGATGCGCCGTCGGTTCGGAGGAAATGATTTTTTGGAGAGTCATAAAGTTTGCGACGATGTTTGGTAAATGTTTGCTTTAAAAATTTACTTTTGGGTTTTTTTTTTTTCGTTTTTTTCCACCTAACCTCTACTTTTTCTTTCTTTTTTCTCTTGTAACGATGAAAACCATTATTTTTAATTGAAACGCTGATATGACAGATTAGAGTGACTGCAGGGTGGATAAAAGCTCGTTGACATTCGTGAACCTCCGTAAAGGATGTCATCGTATCGTAATAAATAGGAAAATAGGTACTGTATGTAACATATTGTGGATGGAAAAGTGTTCTCAAGGTGTGTTATGATATCGACGCCAACAACAAGTCTGACTGCGTTTTGATACGATGATCTCAGGTCTTGAGCTTAATTTATCCGCTTACCTTGCGTTATCAATGCAAAAAAAGCTTTCAGGAAGTTTAAGAAGAAACGGAAGTGATAAAAAAAGACACTTTGGCATCTGAATTCTGTTCATTCAGCCGAAATTGAATTCTAAACTATTCAAGTATTAAGAATCTCGATAAAATGCTACGAATTATTAGTTTGTTACGTTCGCAAAAAAAAAAAAAAAATAGTGCGAAAAAAAACAATAAAGCCTATTGGAAAATTTGGGGAAATTAGTTTCACTCTAGGCTGCTGTCTCAATCTCTAGTTAAGCGGTTCGATACTAACGTGCAGATATGGTTTATTTATCAGTTGATAGTGTGTGTCAGATGAATTTCTCAACTGGGGATTGAGAAGGTAGACTTCAGTGTTGACTTACAATCGAAACGTTATAAAGATGAGTGGGGGAAGTGTGCTAGTTAGCCTTTTGCAGATCAATGCTTCTAATAGTTCACTAAAATTTATGGTACTAACCGTGCAAATTGGCCAAAAAAAACAATTTACAGACAACTTATGAAATTATAAAATACGTAAAATTTTTTTTTCTCTTCTTGCTTCTGATCCTACCCTTTGTCAGATTGCTCCTGTCATCCCTCACCTTGCCCCTGGAGTTCCTCACGTTCTTCGTCCTAGTATATAATTACGACATTATCAGAAGCAAGAATTTTTTATCGTTTTTCATAAATGCACCTCCCTGAGCAAAGACATACTGTCGAAAAGATTCTTCAGGCGTTATTATATATTTTTCAAATCGACGTTTATTCAACGGAGGATTTATTTGAAAGTTTGTCCGGCAATATATGCAGTGACTTTTACTCCATTTACTCGAGCGTTTCAAGTTCTCAGTGTAAATGTACCGTATATATGAAGATAAAGAAATGGTATTTTCAATTTGAAAATTGACAAACTGATCCGCAAATGGTGGTTGGTCTGCGAATTTACGAAATAATCAAATCAACGACAATTCTCAAAGTATTGAAGGATGTAAAAATAAGTTCCATAATTTCGAATGACTAGTGAATGCAGCTTTCACTTTGTGATGTAACTTTGGATGTACCTACGGTAGCGCTTGTAACCAAAACGTTTTTGGGGTTATTGGTAACAGGGAACATTGGTTACTTGTTATTGGTTATTTGTTAAGAATGTACTTATTCGGTTACTGGTTACTGGTTATTGTTCTAGTTAACCAAAACAACTTTTCTGGTTATTGGTTGAGATAAAATTTGGGGTAAAATAGACAAAAAAATGTTTTTCAGGTCAAATTATTGATATTGATAATTTTTTAAAAAATAATTGGTAATTTTTGAATAAAAAAATTATTAATATTAATATTTTATAAAAACCAATAAAAACTGATTCTTTCTGGTTATTGTTCTGGTTCTTGATTTTAGCATTTTGTGGGAATTGGTTATTGGTTATGTGAAATTTTTTTGTTTTGGTTATCGATTTCAAAATCATTGTTGTCAAAGTTTTTAGTGGATATTGTTCTGGTTATGGTTGTGATTACAAGCCCTCATCTATGGTGTGAAAATCCTATATTTCAGTTCAAGTGTTTTGCAGTCCGTACTCTTACAGCCTATGTGAAAACATACCTTGTCGTCCTCAGCAGAGTTGGGCATGATTCAAATTGTAAAATACTTGATTTGATTCAAATTCGAATCATGAAATGTACAATTTAGTTCACGATTCGAATCAATTTTATTAAAGTGACAATGATCCATGATTCGAATCAGAATATAATTTTATGATTTTGCTCAACCCTGTATGGGCTACATGGGCAATTTTGTAACTTCTATGGTTAAATATTGTAATTTTTCCCATTTCATTCTTATGTAAAATCTTGTATGGACAAAAGCTAAGATGACAAGATGACAGATGTAGTAGGCTACGTGAAGTACTTACTTCTGAAATTAAAGAAATACTATTTTCAGTGTAGGACTCGGGGCTTCTTGCATTGCCAGCTGAAACTCCGTTGGTGTCTTCTACATTTTTTTGAGAGGATTAATTCACAGTCTCATGGACTCGATAATAGGTGACTCGTTTTTTCATTACATTGTTTTTTAATACTTTTTTTATGATAATTTTCAAATATTAACCATACAAAAGAAACTTTTAGCATGTAAGAAATGCAATGTTTACGACTTTGAGTTATTTTTAGCAGTGTTGTTTTTTGTTGTTTTTTTTCCAATTTTGTTCGATTTTTGCTGGTTCTTGTTCAGTTCTTCCATCAAAAAAGTTGTTAGTTTAGCCATTGGCTAATAGATATGAAGGTCATTATGTTACGAGATTGTATCGACGAATCGAAGTAATAAACGACAAATTGAATGAACAAATTCACCTTTTATTGTAATAAAATGAAAACACTTTAGTTAACTGCAAACAGTAATAGATACAAGATGTATGTAACAGCGAGCTGTATAATACCGGACACAAATACAGGAAAGCGAGTGGACAGAAAAATTTGTTTGGCCCAATGACATCATAAATTATTAGATTAAAACATAAATGAGAAGTGATTGTATGTCAGTGACAAACCAGATCCAGCATCTGCCACTGTGGCTTAGTGGTTAATTAAGGGATGACACGCTGGAGTGGTAGGTTCAAATCTGCAGTCAGACAATTATTTTTTGAATTTTTTTTTAGTCAATTTTAATATTTTCGTGTATTGGAATGCTGGGTGGGGTCTTTTTTTTCGGATTTTTCTTCACACTCACGATTAATAAAAAAAAAAACTCGGCGCTTCGCGCCTCGGGAGGGGGCTCCGCCCCCTCCACCCCCCGGGATGTTATTACTTTGAGCCTGACGGCTAAAATGTAAAATACCTGACCCTTCAGGTTTTAGCCCCCTCTCTCTCTTCCTCTTTCTCACTCTCACTGTAATATTATAAGATAAGACGTGTAGCGATATACAATCAGTGTCTTTATTATAATGTGTGGTCTTACTTTTGGGTCGCTCTTTCCTGTCGTTTTTTGGCTGGGGACCCATCGCTAAAACCTGAAGGGTCAGGTTAAAATTCCAAAGCTAGTCCATGATGTCACTGTGTCAAACGAATTTTGCTAGGCATTCGCTTTCCTACGAAGACGATATCGGTTACGAATGTAAAACGTTGTCTTTTGTCGAGGCGCGATTGCCAAATGTCACACCTTTGAGTTGGAGCTGTGTTGTTGCCATGTAGTGGTGTCACCTAACAAAGGTTGATTACTACGACTTGTCTAAGCACGATGAATTTTTATTACGTTCAGTTCACTTTCGTAATTGGCCTAATTTATGTAGGTACGTTTTTGGTAGCATATAAACTATGGTTTGACCATCTTAACGATTTGTGCCTTCAAGCAGAAATTCCCCCCTTGAAAATAAAATTTCTAGCTTTTTTTTTTTTTAAATTTGTATCCCTTTACATTAAATGATTTTAATACCTCGTTGGTCCTGATCGCTTTGCCTCCAAATATACAGTAATAATTTTGCGCCATCGAGGATCGAGCGGCGAAAGGACAGCAGTCGGCTTAAGAACTTATCGTAAAAATTTATTCGACGTCATGGCTACGGGTTTTGGGAGAATACGCTTTCATGCATTTTGGGAGAGCCGGTAGAGGCTACACATCACTTATCGGCTACCCGTTGTAAAGGCTCTAAAGCTGGCGGCGCCACGAATTTTCTCTTGCAAATCGATGTGATATTTTGGGTGGTGGTGGTGGTAGTAGTAGCAGTAGTAGTAGTAGTAGTTGGTTCCCTTCTTTGCTCCTAATTAATACGCCGGCGAAAATTTTAATAATAATTTGTCGTTCAAACGGGCTTTTTACTATCTTGACAACCAACCCCCGTTCTCCGAACACACACGCACATAGAATACTTACACTCACATACGTTATAATTTCGACTACCAGCAACATAGCCTATTTTGGACGATGCACGCACACAATCGAAAACGTTATCACTGCTTGATACGGTTCACTAAATAAACAGAATGAAATTAAGGATGTCCGAATGACCGTCGGTTACAATAAAAGACTTTATGAGTGTGAATGTATATATATATATAAAATATACACATATACCTAAATAATATATGTATATAGTATACACTCGTTTACTGTATACGTGAACCTGCTGCTGTTTGGCCGATATCATTGTATAAAGGCTAAAGGTAGAGAAAAGGTCCTTTTCTGTGGCACCGCATATTATATAACCGTCACACGATAATATGCTCTCTCTCTTTCTGCATTTCACTCCATCTCTTGGTTTTCTCTTTTTACACACACATATCATTCTCTCTTCCTCCCACTCTATTTCTTTATTGTACAGTATCTTTCACAATACACTAAAGAGTGTAGTGCGCTCGATTTATAGTGCACAAGTCGACAATTTTGTCTCAGATGTTCTGTGTTATCCGCCAAATAAGGTTTAAGGTTAATATTGCGGTTTGACCGTGTCTTCGAGGCAAGAAATTTGGTTTGGTTTGGTTTGGTTGTGAAATTTTCCAACCACGCCGAAAGGCTAAAATTGCGATGCGATTGTCGTTTCGTTGCTTTTTATGGATGGAAATGACCCATTTGAATGGGGGTTGCTATATAAAACGGAGAATTCCCCTTCCCAATTGTTTTGCCGTTACAGAAAGCATTATCCTCTCCGGTTTATTAGTATTTACGAGAATAATAACATATTGAGTCAGTTGGAGAATCCTTTAATAGTCGTTGGGATTGCGACAGAATGCAATCTAAATCATCATATAGCGTTGTCTCTAGTGATATTTCTGATGCTACGTTTTTCCTTTTCATTTTTTTTTCTGTAGTCATTAAAACGGAAAAATTATTGAGAAGCTCGGGAAATTATTTGACAAGATTCTAAAAAAATTATGCTGCATAAATAGTCTTGATCTTACTGTTTCTGCAACATCAATACCAAATGCGAAACTTGAGACAAAATATTCGTATTAACAAAATGTTAGCAATCTTGCTACTCGAATCATTTTCAATATTTTGTATTTAATTTTTTTCTTTCTGTCTATCCATCTGATCATTTACCAATGCTTGCAGTTTATGAAGATTCTTGTGGGTTATATCTTCGTAGGACAATTATTCTTGGCAAATAGATAATTACAAGTTAGTAGCTGTATATTTCAAAGTTTTAGAACCTCTCATAGTGTAGATATCTATTGCAAAAGGGAAATTGAAACTTATACAGTAAATAAAATTACGAAGTAATTTCGTAAAAAATATGTAAATAAAATTTATACTACAGCCTATAGTTTAGTATTTGTTCTAAATCGCTAACACGTTTCCATTTCTTTCATCAATCGGTACAATTTTAATTAATTCTTGAAATATGGTTCTGAAATTAGGTACTTATGCTACCTAGTTCGAATTTAGTTTTAATTTTTCATTCTCACTTACTCCAGAATTTCAAATTCGCAAGCATTTGATATAAATGAATGAATTGAAAAAGATATCTTATTCTGATTCATATTGCCTAACTCTTGAAATATTACTAATTCGTTTCCGTTGTGAATCAGTATTGAGTTTGATAACTAAAATCTCACGTTATGGTGAATAAAAAAAAGAGAGTTTAGTCGCTGTAAGTGCAATAGTCTGGATTTTCCTGTTGGAGAATATGTAGTTCCAACTTTGAATATATGAAAAGCGAGAAAGCAATTTCTCAAAACTAAAAATTCATAATATGGCTCTATTTTTCGCTATTATTTTAGCTTTTGGGTTAAATTTAAATCAAAAATCTTATTTAGTTACGCTTGTGATATACGAGGGGGGACACACTTGTCAAAGTTATCAACAGGTGTCTCATCGCACATTTTTTACTCCCAAATTTATGACAATAATTTTTTCAATCTTTAATTTCTCATTTTCTTCAATTTCACCTTTCTAATTTTTTAATTTCAAATGTGAATAGCTTAGAACATTCTCCGGATGGTCAGGAATATTTTGAGCCTACTTTCATTGAAATCTAAACTTATCTAAGTAAAAAAAAATTCCATTAGTTTTGGAGATGGTCATACCAAACATATATAACCTCTCCTCCGAATGCAGTTGATAAAAACAAAATTTATTACACAGATAGGCCAGGAATTGTGGACACTGGTCCTCCAGTGTCACCTACTTGCATAATATTTTAATACTCTGCCTTATTTACAACAGTGAACTCTCATCCTTAACTCTACCCTATAACTCCCTGAATGTAATTTACCTTTCCATCATTTGAACCCAAATATAGAAAGAATTAGAACATGTTTATAAAATTACACAAAACCATAAAAGTAATTATGATAATTTTTATTCATTATTACCGCAGTAAATGGACACATACCTTGAAAACCAGGTAAATGTAAATCTACAAGTAATTACAGTTGTACAATAATTTCTCTGTCGACTTTGACCAGCTTAATTGGTTTGAGTAATTTTCTTCAGACAGCAACTTGACCTGTGAAGATTCACAGCACTGGCTGGAATTCGTTGACCATTTGACGAGACTGACGAAGTAGTTGACCCAAAAATGGAATGGAGGTAAGTTTTGTAAGCACCAAAAAATCAGGATCAAAATGAACTAATTTCCCAAAAAAATTTAACTGTGATTTCAGCCAAAAGTTTAGGCTTGGTCCAGATCACAGAATTTGTAACTGACACAAGAGACTTCCAAGTTAGAATTTTTTGAGTAGTTAAATTTCATTATTTAGCACTTTAGTTTCAAAGAAATGAATTTTCTCTGTAAGTAAAAACACGTTTTTCATTGAAAATTTAATTGGCTAATTTTTTTTGTTTTAGTTACGAAAAATTCACAGGAGAAATTAACCTTAGGGGTTAGTAAAAAAAATTTCTTAAGACTTACCCTGACACCACAGGCTATTGCTCTATAGCTTCTAATATTTTTCCTAGAGAGAATCATTATGCAGATATAACATTACTCCCGTTTTATTTTTTTTTATTTTTATTTTTTGAAAAAGAATTTCATATTTCTACTAACATCAAAAATGACTTCTTCTAATTTTTTCCTTTTCAGCAAAAATAGCAGATATGAATCTTTCAGAATTTATTATTTTTAAAGCCTAGGTACAGTATTTATTTCTCTTGAAAATATTTCATGCGTTTCAGCTTATCATTCTCAACGAAGTAAGGTAATAAAGTCGAGCACAATTGTACCTATTTTGCTATTTTACCCTCAAAATAAGTGAAGTAAATAACCTTCGAAATAATAATTTCATTAGAATTCCAAAAACGAACAGTGAAAAAAAATTCAAGCATAGAAACGAATTTAAAAAGAATGTATCAAAAAATAATGGGATTGAAAGTGGAAAAAAAAGAGGAAGGAATCACTGAAAAAGTTCTCCTAAATATTTTTTCAAACGGAAAAAATAAAAATGAAAGGAATGAAAAAGGTGAACCTTTCGTTTGGCATTTCTTTTATCGTTATTTTTGTTAAGTCTTTAAACACTATGAAGTATAACTTAGTGAATTCGGTTACATTGTTAGGAAATTATTTCTCGACTTTTCCTCTTCCAACGAATCCCTTTCTCTTTTTCTGATTTTTTTCGTACTCGTTGTGATCAAAGTAGTGCACAGTAGGGTAGAAAGAAAAGGAGAGAAGAAAAACAATACGGAGTATTTCCTTTTTAATTTGTTTGGAATTTGAAGAGGCTGTTCATAAGAGGAAAACTGAAACTCGATTCTTAAATTTCAAAAATGTTGAAAAATAACTTTCGAAAATGTTTGACTATGTTTCGTAAAATGAGTTTAATCATTAAGAAGTTAACAAATACGTAAAATTTTGCTTTACAACGAATTGCAAAATTTTTCTTTTTCCTGTTTCTTCTCGAGTTGAATTATTTTTTTACCTCATTCTTTCTCTAATGAGGAATTTGAAAACGTCTTAAAAACGTAACTCAATAATGCTAAATAAAATTTTTTTATGATCGTATGTTATTGATGGGTGATAGTTACAGTACCCATTGAAGAACTGCATCAGTTCCACCATTATCCTTGATAATGAAATTTAAAATCAACAAATATATCATCACTGGAGAATACCCGATGCTTCTACATAGCAATAATTCACGGGCCTACCTAAACCATAAACTGATAAATGTGTCGGAATCGAGTAGTACTTTATCTACAGTCAGAATCATGGGGTGTTATCTTCTGCGTTAATGTTAAAAAACTGTTTCAAGTTTCCAGAACAACAATCCGAAGTTTTGCTTGGAAAAATTTGAAAATAATTGTTGTTATTATTGTTTATTATTATCACAATCGTGAATTCATGAATCATAATGTCTGATTAAAATTAATGAATTACTGATTATTTTAATTTTTGTGAAATGTGATTATCATGTTCTCTTAATATAGCAAATTAGATGTGAACTTTTCTCTAATGTGAAAATATGTTCGTTTACTATTGGTTTGAATATGTTTATTGTTCTCCCCTTTTCGCTAACCAGATGTGATAAGTATGCTTATTCCTACGCTACGTGAATCTTTGGTAACATTCCAGAGCCAATTTGGCAACATTTAATGGATTCTCCATTAACAGGCATGACATTTAATACAGTTCCAGTCTGTTTATTATAATATAACATACCTCATAGTCATAGATAAATAATGCTCGTAATTGTAAAGTTACCATTTATTTGATAAAAATAAATAAATTTTTCAATGTAATCAAATTTTATTTTTGTGCCAACTAGCTAGGTAATCAGTAAATTTTATTAATGGTAAAATAAAAAAGTAAACAGCGATCGTAGCACTGTTGGTGGTTGTTCTGTGTTCTTTCAAACATTTAACAAAAAAAAAGAAAAAAAGACAGAGATGCCTATCTCTTAACAAAGTAGTACTTTATCTTTGGTCGGGATTATCAATTAATTTGAAGCAGCACAATGAAGAAAATGAATGATTTTGAGTTATACTTAAATTGAAATCTGTAATTATGGTCATGTGATTACAAAAGTGGTTTTTATTATATATATATATATGAAAGATAAAAGAAATTATCGACTTCTTTGGGTTCTATTTACTAGATTTTTTTCTATTATCTAAAGTTTTTCTTTTGAGATGCCAACAGTGCGATATCAATACCAAGTGCTGAATCCCCGAACAGGCAGCCTTATTGAGTGATGACCCATGAGATTAGGGAAAATGATTATACTTGAACATTTCCATTTTCCCTCACTAAATTGGAGTTAAGGAAGATGGCTTTCAGTAGGTCACCCTACTGACAGCCTGCCTAGCTCCTCCTTCTATATTTTGTGCTGAAATACTAAGGATAGAGTAGTGTGATGACGTGAACATAGTTGCATGAAACTCGATATACAATTGACGGTGGTGTTGGTGTATCAGTGTGGTGATGTTCATTGTTTCGAGTCCGATGAACCTCTTGGGTGTCCTAATTCCAAGATCGCAGCCTTTCACAGATAGTAAATTATGTTGGTTGCAAGAAAGTTAATTTTTTCAAAGTACATATTTGCGAAAGAAACTTTTCTTGAGAATTGAATTTTGTTCGTTGACAATAAACGAGTATAAAAAAAGAAACATTTTTTAGAACATGAACCAGAAAAGTAGACTTACGGTCATTGGTTGTATACATATAAGTTTGTGTGAAAATTGTGGTAAACAATATGTGCGGATTAATACGTGATTACATATGACCAAATAAATGACAGTATCAGTGGCGGATTCAGAGCATCACTTTGAGGTGAAGGCAATGACAAAAATTTTTGTGCAATTGAGCTTTTTTTTTTTCTGCTCTGCAACTAATTTTTACTGTTTTTGTCTCGACTCTGTGGTCGTACTTCCATGTTTTACCTTCTTTTTTTTGATTGGAATAAATTTCCCCCATTTCCCCCGGATCCACCACTGGTCAGTATGCGCGAGATGATAGTGAATTGACGGATGATAGAAATGCCGAGGACGAGATATTTGTATTGTAGGATACGTGCAAAATAGTTAGTAGGTACTTCAAATTATCGAGGTGATCAAAGTATATGATCCTGCGTAAAGATGTAAGTGAGACTGTAGGTATGCCTTAGTTTAGTGATCTTGTTGGAAATGAGATAAGGATGAGTTTTTGTGAGGTAGCTGTGGCGATTGAAACTCGTGTCGCAGTAAGGATTTGTACTAGAGGCGGGCACTCTAATTTACCTTAATGAGGTAAATATGAGAGACGATGGAATAAAATTATGTGGCCTCGAGTGACCGGTACAATTTTGTATTCATCTTGCCTGTATACAAGAGTTAACATACAGGTGTCCGTTTATTCAAGGTTGACGCAGTATCATTACGATATATAGAATTCTGTTTTAAATTAATTAATGTGAAATGAGCACTTTATTATTTTTGAGAAATGGGCGCTGTAGTCTCCACAAATACAGCTTTACGATTTTCCAAATTTTCATAAATCTCAATTAAATCGGTGTTCCAAAGGTCTGGATTTTGCGTTTGCTCATTACTAAATTTGGGGTATTCTCTAATGGACCGGAGTGATTTCATAACTTTGTGGTTGTATAACTCCATGGAGTTTGACTCCTTGGAGAACGGATTTGGAAAATAAAATCACTTAATTTTTATTTTAAATCCAGCAGTTTTATCGAAATTCTTTTGTTTCTTATAGGAAAGAATTATTCTATCGTTAAATTGACTGTGAGGGGGTGAAAGTATTGGTAGTAAAGGTTAGCGAGAGGGAAGTTTATCGTTTCCATTGATATTCGTCTTCTTATAGACCTATTCCGATTCCATGAAAAATCTCTTTTTGAAGAATATTTTATTTGTGTTGAGAAATGAATCCCTGTTGGATCTTGGGTGTCTTTTGTCTTTGGATTTGCGTATCACGCGGCTGATGCGTAGCAGTAAAACGCAAAGCCGTTCACGTTTTATCCTTCTGCCAGAAATACTGCCTACGATCGGGTGTATGGTATCCTACGAACTGCGAAAGATTTTTAATTCAAAACACACGTCGACATGGGAGGCCTTTAATTTGAAACTACCGAATTAAAAGTTTATTGTATTCCGTTTTTGCGGGGTGCTATTTGCTGTACGGCGACACCGTAACTTATTGAATAAAAAAAATTTTGCATTTCCCATCGCACAATATGGAGCTTTTAACAACCCTTCAATCCGTATTCATCCCGCTTCTCCACTTCCCTTGCTGTATCTGCAAGACGCTTTTCAAAATTTGTCGAAACGATTCGCACGAATGCGAAAAAGAAAGGCAAAACGCAGCATTTCAAATAGGTAATTTAATTTCTCATAAGTTTTACGACTTTGCCCAAAATACGTAAATACTAGTTGGCGTGTGTGTGTGTGTGTGTGTGTGTGTGTACACGCGCTTGTGCGTGTGAAAGCCAAACGTACACGCCAAGCCGTTCTACGATTATTTAATTGACTTCAGAGACAAGATTGCGGGATACTACTTAACGACACTTTAATCTTTCGAAGTTTCATTCATAAATTACTGACGCCGCACATCGCGTTTTTTTAGTTGGTTTTTTGTTCGCTTCGACTCTTTTAATTGAAGACAGATGTTCTGGAGTACCGAATTTCGACGATTTTGTGGCGTAAGATAAATTATTAAAACTCGACAAAGGCACCTGATACAATTTTATATGCACGCCGAATGGTCTACCATGCTACCAACCAGCAGCAGCAGCCGCCTTTGCCAGCAAGAGCCTCGTGAAAATATATAATTATACTTGAACTCTTTTTAATACGAAAGGATTAAACTTTTCATACAATTACGAAACAGTAATTAAATATAGCTATAATAAGCGGATACGAATTTTGTTCCAACTATTAGCCCTCTTTATTTATGTACCTACGCGTTTTATATTCGCAATTACTAAGCCGAGTTCAAGAGTAATAAAATTTACTCCAGTGATATTTTTCTTTCTTTAGGTGGTGCTCCGTTATTGAAGGGATGAACTGAAAAATTACTTCGGCGTTTCGTGGTCATAATTTTCGTCTCTTCGTGAACCAAAGGCTTATAAACTAGCGATGAACTCGTATTTATAGTGCCTGGAGTGCGCATGTAGCCTCGTTCTGAATTATCGCAGGAAATAGTTTGAAAAATTTATTGGATTATGTATGTTCACGTTGTGATGGGCAAAAGCGAGACCAAACAGTGGTGTAATCTTGGTCTTAATGTCAGCCTTGCTTTCACCACGTTTACTATCATTGATGGCTAAATTAAACTCAACATTTTCGTCTTTCTGGAATATACCTACAAGAATCTGAATATACCTTCCAGAATCTTAACGGTTTACAAATACCAAAACCTATATAGGCACCTAAGTGTTAAATTAAGGGAGGAAAAAAAAATCAGACATAGAATAGCATAATTCTAACATCTTACAGTTTGTTCATATTTTTCTGTAAGTACCTACATCATTCGATCTTCGTCCTGCCCAGATCGAATCTTGGTTTTTGTCTTGGCTTGTCTAGTCGTGATCCTATGCGGTCTTGCACTGCCCTGTCTAGACTTAGTCTTGGTCTTGTCTAGTCATTCTGGGTGTTCGTTTTATAGAATGTGCTAAATTACGACAAATTTTGCTGATACTAATTTGAAGGTAGAGTAAGAAGAATACATGAATAATAACCACATCCTAGAAATTACTTATTTTTTAGAACATAGAAGTACTTGTCATATCAGTTCCTAAGAATTTCGTATCGATTAGAATCATTTTCATTTCATTCGGTCCTTAGAGTTTTTTTTCCCCATTTGATGTTGTTCCGGATTTAAATGAAAGCCCTGTAAATCGTGTAAATCTTGAAACTCGTTTGAACGAACAAACCCCAATTTCACCATTTAGTGTTTCTTGTGTATTAGTTATCACTTATTCATGTAACAATATTCAGCCTGAGGAAACTACTACCATTCTTAACTTTTGACTCAACCATTATAAAGTACTTTAAAATGGATTTTATGATTTAAAACGCAGATTTGTTGTCAGAAAGGTGTGTTTTATCTCAGAAAATTTGCCAAATGGAGAAACATATTGTTTATGTAAAGGGTTATTTTTAATCTGTACGTATTTGTCTTGGGCAGAAGAAAAACCTGTATTTTCATCTTCTATATTCATGGACATACCAAAGGGGTGGTTGGGGGGTATGACACCCCCAATATTTCCAGAGTCGGCAAACTAGGATACTAGTTGGCAAACCTCACAAAATTTGTTGTTCTTGGCATATTTTTATTTTTTCAAAGTTGAACATTGGTGTCATCTATTTTCTCATGTCCATTTAGTGGTAGTGGGGCTTATAAGTGTATGTGTGCGGTTGCTAGTGGTTTGGGTGACATATTATTTCAGGTATGGTAGTGACTGATGGGTAATTTTTTTCTGTTTCTGCTCTGCCTCTGATGCACGGCCAGTAAAAAGATTTTTTTTTAAATCTTCCTTACAACGTGGTGCAGGTGGCAAAGGTGACGATTGAGAGAGGCAGAAACAGAGACGAAATTAGCCATCAGTCATCACCATACCTAGAAAATATGTCACCCAAATCATCACCCCACTACCATCAAATAAACAAGAGAAATTATGCGACATAATACAGCTGCTGAAGTTTGAAGAAATAAAAATGTTACCAATAATTACGGATAAAATAAAATGAAAAAATAAAAACCTGCTTAAAAATAGCCAGAACCACCAAATAAATTTACATACACATACTACCACGAAGAAAATACGTCATTATTACCACCAAATACTGAACACAATATACCAACGCTGAAAACAAAGGAAGAGAGGAGAAGTGATGGAGAGAGACAGCTACACCAAGAGACAGTTTTTGTATTTTTATAACTTGAACTATGGGGGAGGGGGTGTCACACTTTGTGAAGATCCCTATAATTTAGTATAGATATCCTGAATCCATTATTATCTTACAATACAATATGAAAAAAGTAAGCAATTTTTCTGGATATGTGGCTCATCAGTTGGCATTTTTGCCGGGTAAACCCCCCACAAAAAATTTTTTCAATACGCTACTGTCTATATAGGGTGTCTACTGAAATGGCAGACTTTATTTTTCTGGTACATTGTAAAGTGGAAAACACCCCTTTTACAAAGAAGGTTATGCAACTTTCCATATGTGAGTGTATTGTGGAATAAACTAGGGCAAGATTGACAATGATGATTTGGTAATCAAGCTTAAGAACTTCTAATGGTCAAGCTTGATACAATTAGTTATGCGCGGATATACAGAAAGTTGTATAACTGTTTGTTCAAAAGGTATATTTATTGATGAACAGTTTTGTTAATTGATAAACCTATGATGTATTGATCTGAAACATAAAATAAATTTTATGGAAAATAGTTTAAAAAATTTAAACTTTTATAGCTCCTTCAATATGGAGTATAAGCTAAATGCTGACAATACTTTCTCATGAAATATTATCTACAAGCAGAATATGGAGATTCCCTAGTCGTACGTTCAGATTTGATGAAGAAAGTTAAAATTTTGAGAGAAATATATAACTTAAATAATAATAATAATAATAATAATAATAAAAAAAAACCAGTTGAAGATTACACAATTGATTGGCATAGTGATTACCATTTTTTGAAATTTTGAGCCTCAGATTCGAATAATTCTCACCGAAAACGATTCTTACAATAAAATCTTTCTTTTCTGCTAGGTACTTACTAATAAAACCTATGCTTTGAATCTATTTCATAAGCATAAGTATCAATTGCCTATATGTTTGCCTGTTTATGGTATGTAGGTTGGTTTGTAAATGTCTGTAGGCTATGATGTGTGCGTGAGGAAAAGAAAAAAGAAAAAAAACTATTGAAAAATTTGAAGCGCCGCCGCCTTGTTGAAATTTAAAAAATAAAAATTAGTACGCTCGCCGACCCTTTGTGTTAATGAAAAAAGGGGCAGTGAATAATGCTCCCATTGTGGAACCGCACTTAACACCTTTTCCAGTTTTCACCATTATCAACGAACGCATTCTTGTAAGTACGATGGTTGAAAATATTGCACACGAAGTTCGTTAATATACTGTACTGTATACACTATTCAGTGTTTATTTAAACAGAACAACCCTATTAATTTTGTTCTCGTTTTAGGTTCTCTCTTTTTAGTTGTTTTTTTTCCCTTATTCTTTGCCTCGGTTTGCCTTGCTTTACCTTGTCTTTCGTTAAATGCTCATTCGTTATTGTTTCAACATTATTAACCGTTTCGATGTAAGTACTTTAATCGTTTACTGGATTTAAAGAATCGGGTCTTTCCGTTCCTCGCATCGAGTCTATGCTGTATGTTGTGGCTTTCTCAATGGTATATATAGTCATGTTTTTTGAAAAGCCACGAACCATTGTACTGCTTCTAGATAGTATAGTTTCATTTATCTTTTTTTTTTTTTTTTTTGTTTTTGTTTTATAATTTTAGACAAAGTTAGGTGTGGCTTCATTTGACTACATAGTTTAGCTTGCGTTGAAAATTCGTATTTGTTTGCCTTTGCGACCGAGGATTATTCGTATGAAAATGACTCTTTTGATTCTGCAGCAGGTAATCATTTACCGAGAGTCCTTAAATAGAAACTAGTTCTCGTATAGATGCGTCACCGCCAACTTTCCTTGCCTAGTCGCGAAGTGAAAATCACAAGGTCGTAAAAATTGATACCTGAAAGACGGATTTTTTTGAAAACTATAGTTTTAGGGTTAATTTTTCGATTCCTTATTCCGTAAAATGTAATTCGTCATAAATTTGCGGTCGTTTTCGTTATTTTTTTCTCTGTAGTTATGATTGAATTGGAGCTAAAATAGTGAAGCTGGCAACTGTTGTTAGGAACCAACTTTCACTCTACTTTATGGCGTGATAAGTAAAGTTGGCTTTGGTAAGTCATATTGAGATAGTTTATCAATTGCCCAAAAATGAGTGAATCTAGTTTGCACGTAGCCAGATTTCTAATTTTCATTGATTTTTAGAAAGTCTATATTATTTCAAGTTTGAGGAATTCATTAAAATAAATAACTTACTTGTATCATCTAGTTTTGTTGCAATACCATCGTTTTTGAATATGTATTTGAGCCAGTGGTGTTTTGTATACATACAGCTATGTATACAGCATAATATACTGAATACTTTTTAATCAAGTGCTCAATTAAACACAATTCCAGAAAAAAATATACCTAATGAAATTTTTGGATTTCCTCAGTTGGTATATTTTTCGAAATCTACCTAAAACTTATTCGAACACTTCTTGATGATATAATTAATAGATTTTGTAAACTTCGAATTGTTGAAAATTACATAAAATTGATGAAATTAAGACGTGAATTGAATTTGAACAATTTTGCATTACGTTGAATGGAAGAATCATAAATTTAACTCAATATGAGGCACGTTATGTAATAAACTGCATTAGTGTAATACTATAGGATCTGTGCTGTGAAGAAATAAACAACAAACAGTTGAGAAAAAACTCATTTGTACACTGTTTCTACCCTTGGTGAAGAAATGAAAACCATTATCGATGTTCCACACTGCTTTGGAAATCTCGTATTTTGCTACTTAAAATCGATTTAATAATAACCTCTTTTTGGTGTACGAGTTGAGAAAAAATCCTTGCAATCTTACTTTGTATCATTACCAAGAATTAGAGAAAATTGGGGAAAAAAAAAAAAAATCATTTCTAAATTTGACTCTTGTTTATATTGGATTCATGTCCTTGAACCGTCTCGGAGGAAAGATTCAAATCACCTTTGTTTTATTTTCAGTTTTTCATATGCGAGCTGCATCATAAATTCCTGTCATATTTTATTGTATTCGAATCATGCTCACTTCTGCGTGGTATATGAACGAGCATTTTATATCTATTATTTCGGTATTTCGATTTTAATGGCTCGCTGTAAAATGGGATGCTGTAGTGGAAGCAGTGCAGACTTGTGAAGATTGACTCACAAATTCAATTAACCAAATGACAATAGGTACTGTGTTTTTTTCGCGTATCAAGGGATTGAAAATATGCGCAGACCTTTTTATTTCGTTGTGAAACGATAATTGAAGCCGAGTACGACGTTTTTCTGCGCCAATTTTCAATCTTTTACGCTCCCGAGTTGTACTGTTGAAAAATTTTATTGCTCTTCGAATACAATGCGTTTGAATAAACGACATTATTTTCATTTCTTCAAAATATATTTTAAAATGATCGAGTAAATTTACTTGACAATAAGAAGCCATAAAAAAAAGAAGAAAAAAATTGTATCAAAGGTCGAGTGTCGACTGAGAGAGTTCATTCAGATTCTTTTGTCCGGTAGATTTACTTTGTTTAAAAATTCTATTTAGTTATTTGTGTTTTAATAATAAACGACAACTCGATGCTGCTTTTCATTTTCATTCCGCCCCTCCCCGGGTCTCTCTCCCCCCCCCCCGATCATTTCTCTTACCAATTATTCGTTTCTGTTCGTGAAACAAAGTATCGTTTTACACCCTGATAAATACATATAATTTCAATTTAACGAACACACATTAATTATCCGTTTGCAGTGTTTATAAGCGATGAAAATTTTCGGCGAGAACGTTCGAATTGTCGAAAACTTTTAGTCGATTTAAATTCCGTTTTTCGAGTAAAGTTTACACCGCATAATTTGTAGTTCGGTTTTAAACGTTCTCTGGGCCGACGATGGTATTTCGGTCTTCGTCTCTCCCAAATAGTACAGTATCGAACTCACTCATTCGCCCTGCTCGCCGTCTGTTTCTCTCTGTCTATGTCTGTCTGTCTGTCTGTCCGGCTGCCTGTCTCTGTCTGTCTCGTTCGCACGCCCTCATTGTCTCCGTTCTTGTTATCAGTGAGACTAATTCCAGTTTGCTTCTCTCGTACAGTATTCGCGATCATTGAACTGCATACACAAGCTTTTGAGGGAGTACATTGTAGATAAACGTTGAAAATTAGGGTTAGCTAATTTTCGTTTGATTCTCCGACTCTCGTCTGGCGTATACAAGCTTTTATCATCCGTGAACTTCACTCGCAACAAAAGTTGTAGCTATTTCTATAGTGATGAAGAAAGAAATACGCGAGTAATAACTGAGAAATTATTAACGCAAGCGTAAACGCCATATAATCGGATTTGGTATCATTTACAAACGAATCTAAAAAAAACTGGCCTTCGACATAGGAATATATCTCAACAGATTGGCTGGTTAGATAGGTTGTCTTTTGGCTGATTGACGCACACATAAAGCGCACGAGACACGGAGTATCATTGTTTTTACCGTTTAATGTGGAAAACTTCACACTAACACACTGTTGTGAAAATACATTTATATGAAAGGTAGGTGTTGCTTCACTTTCGCGACTTCATCAGACACGTGCTCATATCGACGGTTATGATGTCCTCCTATTTGGGAGTGGATGTGGGAGTTATGGTGCAAAATTAAATGTGTGTGTGGCGGGGCGAGCCGCGCGGGAGGGTTTGGGGATTAACTCCCCATAATTTATGAACAAAAAAAAAAGCAAAATTAGTACCAAGTAATCTCACGTATTATTTTTAATTATGAATAATACAACCAAACCAGGTCTGCTGCTGCAATTCAATCATCATTGCATTTATTTGCAAAAAATTATCGTCGTTTACTAGTTTAAAAAATGTATGAAACTTTTAATTTCAAATTAACTTGTTTAATTTTCATTTTCAAACCTTTTGAAATAATTTGTCTTTGGAGAAGGGGGTCCATATGTGAGAAGGAAATCTAAAAAAATACCAATGTGTGACTTTCATGGAGTTCATAAAATAAAATAAAAATTTAAATTAAACAAAAATTCCCTACTGAGGAAATCCTGTTGCCGGCCCTGGTGTGTGCAAAATGAAATGTGTGTTTACATTGATAACACACTCAGGGTGTAGAACAAATTTTTCATCTATTAACTCTACTCTTGAATTTTTTAAATACATTTTTTGCAATACCTCTTGATATACTTAATTTTTATACGCATCTTGACCACAAGGTATAAAGCAGACGATTTTCAAACCATTTAGAGCCGATGTATAAGTAAGAACTTTATACATCGCATTGCCTTGCGTGCATGCCTCATTTTACACACTGGTTCTTACTAGAGAAGCCCATAGCATACGTCGTCATTTCACTTTTTAAAAATTTTTTTTTCTTCAAGTTCCTCTGCTTCGGGTATGTGAACTACTGACATCTGTAATGTCAAGCCAGCACCACAGGTCTGGTTAAATGAATTGTGATAGTTTCCATACATATATTATGTTGACCAGTTGTAAAAATATTTATTTATCTCAACTTTTTTTTTGTTTTTTAGAAGGAAGGGGGTATTGTAAAAAATAGTGTGTGATGCGCGTGTATATAGTAGGTGATTGATACTGGTGTGATTTGCATCACTCACCTCTGGCTCGTGTTGCAAATATCACACTCAGATCACCTACTTTATATACTTTTATCACAAATAACTATTGTATCGTTATATTTGGAAAGAAATTTTGTAAATTTATTTTTTATTTTATTTTATGCTTTTTATTGCATGATTAAATAACTTAATTTTTAAAACTTTGCTCTTATACTGTTGACTTCCAGATTTTCTATTTTTATCTCTTTTTTATCTATACTTTTTGTTTTCATTTTATTTTAATAACTCGGCTCTTTTATTTTTAAAATACTGTAGATCGTCTCTCAATTCTTTTTGTCTCTTTTGACTCGTGTTCAAATTACCAACTTTATTTTTGGTAATAATGAGTCAGTGTAAGGCAAATAGCGAGACAACTGATCCACATTCTTATGTCAGTATTCATCTATGTTTGGTATTTTGTCTCTGCAATATTAGCAAATACACAAATATGCAGAGCTGGCTTTAAAATTGTGGAAAAAGAACAAGGTTGTTGAAGGTGACCTAAGGAAAGTGACGCAAAGTTACTTGACACAAAAAATGCACGTATTTATTGCTCCAAATCTACCTGTCCTAATCTTTATTCATTTTATTCTTCTTCAAAAAATTAAGCCTATTATTTTATTACAAGATTACAGATAAAACAAATGTAAATTGAAGTAAAAATCTGTTACTCTAATGTATTTTTCCAATATTCGAAATTTGTATGTTAACTGTGAAGTATGTGTTTGTAGAGTTGATTTGTCCAGCATTGTGTAAAGGGAATCTGTTAAAGCGGAAAATGTATATTGGAGACACCAGGTTAAAGGAACAACTACTCATTTAGGACAAATCAGGGGAGTCCCAAAACAAACACGCAAATCTGAGAGAAATCAAACAGCTTATTAGGGACAGCACATCGGTTTATTGAGACAATGTAGTGAATACGGATTTTTAAAAGATAATAACCCTCATTCAGTTCAATAGAGAAAATTTTTGTTGTTCGCTGTCATTATTATTTTAGTTTTTCATGTTTTCTTATGCAAGTTGGTCCGACAAGCAACATCAGTAAAATGCACCAGAATACACTGAATACTTACTTATTATAAACTTTCGTCAAGAACACTCAGTAATATTTTTTGTTTTGTCATAAATATGGAACAATTTGACTTTTTCAATGATGTGTCGTATGTGTGATCAAATTTGCCATTAAAAATTACTTACATTTTTGTTTCTACATTTTGAACATATCATCTGTTAAATAGGACACCGCTTATTTGGGACAAAATTGGTGTTGTAAAATACATAAAAAAATGTAAAAACAATTATATTTATTGAATAATTTATAGTTTGAAATTCATCTTAATAATTTTAATATTATTAATGGACAGGGAGACCGTGATACCATAGAACATTTTTTTCCTTTTTGTTTTTGGTGTGAGTGAGAATTGAGTTAGAAAATTGGAACCAATAAATTCAAAAAGAACAACCTTCATGTACAAAACAAAATTAAAAGAAATAATTTACATATGATAGTTTTTTTCTAATTCCATCACAAAGGGGGTAACCATTTTTGTTCCATGGTACAGTACCCCAGTGTACCATGGTGCATATTAAATCCCATAAAAAAAAATTTTTTAAGTTAAAAAATTGAATTTATTTTATCTAATACAATATGAAGTGCACTGCATCAAAAAGTAATTATATGTAGATAACAGATGATATCCGTTTTTTGAATTGAAATAATATAATTATTATTAGGAAAATTGATTGTTTTTCAATTGTGACACTTTTCTCATGAATTTGCTAATTTAAGACATCTTTCACAGTATCCTTAACTTTTTAAAGATTCAATCATTCATGTTTTTAGGCAGTTTTAATTAGGAAAATTATTTACAAAAAACTGAAAGGTATTTTTAGTATGTTCCATGGTACTCCATAAAATTTACCCTATGGTACACTAGGTTCATCTTCTTACTAGAAATTAATATTATATTTAATCCGAGTGTTTTTGAGTATTGATAATTCTGAATAATTTCTTTCTGACTATTAAAATTCTTTGAAATACATGTGAAAATTTGAATGCTCAACTTCTCTCCCATTGGTCACGTTCTTTGTGAGTTATTAAAATTTTACTTTTGGTATAATTTTGATAAATATTTCAATAACTTTTGAACAACAAACTGGATAACGATAGTAAACAAATGATGTATTTACCAGGTGTAACCAGGTGTATAGCATGGTTCACACTTGGCTAGTTTTTATGCTACTAGTCAGGCTATTGGGGTACTGTTCTGTTAACAGTTGAATTCACTACACCATTTCAACTATTTAAAATCAACTTAAACTTGGCAGCTTGCCATATGATATTCTAATGAAATTCTTACAAGATTCTCTGCTAAATTGAAGTTGACTTTAATGACTAAAATGGCATAGTGACTCCAACTATTAACAGAATAGTGCCCCAAGTAGTTGGATAGTAACTAGAAAACTAGTCAAGTGTGAATTGAGCTTATGATGCATGATGCTCTGAGACCAGTTTGTCCAAAAATTGAAGGGAAGTCAGTTTTATCCATGTAACCCAGGTCTCCTCTATTTAAAAAATAACTTAAATCCGTTTATACTATGCCCAATGTGTCTCTGTTAAGTGGTTTCCCCTGTATCACATTTTCGTCTGTGCTGCTATCACTATAACTGCCATTGCTTTGGTGCAGCTTGATATAGCTTACTTGCCCATTTGTTGATATTGGGAGAGAAATGTGTTCATCAATTGTGTCAGTTATTTGGAGACAGGGGGCATTGAAGTTTTTAGTGGTTCTTCATTTATTGTTGGGGAGTCACCAGCGTGGCATTCCAGTTAAGATTACAGCTTAAGAAACCCCAATTGTCATCATTAAAGTGATGGACCGCATAGCATTGTTAATACAGCTATTGACAATGGTCAAGTGTAGATACACTTTTATTTTGTTGCTAGATAGATACATTATTTTACCTCTATACATATATTAGTTGTGTTTTAATACTAAAAATGTTTTTATTGTAGTTAGATCGATGAAAAAGTAAATGAAAATCGATTCAACTATTTTCTAATCCAAAATGTAGGAGATAGAAGCATTAAATGGTAAAGCAGGCAAGCTAGAGTGTTCTTGGAGAGGCATGAAGGATGTATCTACTCTGAGAGGCATGGAGATGTGATGGCATTTCCAGTCTGACACTAAGTGTCCAATCCAGGATATCAGATGTTTTGGTGATGGAGGTTGACTCTCCTCATCTGTATGAAAGCATGAAGTGCTATATCTATGAGTTGGTGATAGAATAACCATTTAGACAAAGGATATAGGGTGGAGAATCTCGAGCCCTGAAACAAGGGAGCTGAAGTAGAAATCTCATAAAGAGGCGTGAGGCATTAATTTTAGGAGGTTGTGAGAGAATATTCAACGTATTTTAAATATTTTCGATGTTATTTTTGTTTTTTTACTTTTTTTTCATACAATCTACGACTTTATTTGTCCTTCCCAACAAACTGTATTTTTTTAATCAATTTTATCCAATTTTTTTCATTTTATAGTATGTGGCATTTGTTGTAGCTACCCTGGTCCATGGTTGAGTTTATTTGATTAGGTTATTTCAAATAGGTCACCCAGATATAGATTCCAACATAAATTATCCGAATGAAGGAAGGAATTGTAATAGAGTATAGAGAGATATCTGAAGGAAGACATAGGTGCAATTGTAGAAAATGAGTTGTGCGATAAGAGGTGAAGAGGAGGTATACAGACTTACAGAGAGGATTGGAAAATTAGGGCAACACAACTGCACCAGACACAATTAGAAGGAGTAAATTACCAATTTCAAATTAATAGGTTTTGGGGACATGTCTCTTTCATAATCAATTTTGGAGGTGTAGTTTCTTCTTGCTTGTTTCCTTTTGAAAACAACCAATTACCTGTAACTGGTTAAATTAAAAAAAGTCACTCAGAGTACTGTGAATTTCCCATATTTTTCCCCCTGAAGAAGATCTTGGGTTAAAGAAGGATTTATCGTCTTTAAGAGTAAGGAAATTATTGATCAGTAGGTATATTAAGAGGGGAAGAGTTGACAAGTTGCCTAGTCAACTCTGTCCTTCTTAGAAATACTTGTGATGAATCCAACAGAAATATGAATGGATTTTAATAATTGGTAGAAGAGGAGTATCCTTTGGGCGATAGGGTTTGAAGCATAAATTTTCAAAACGGAGGTGAGAACAGTTGAGGCCATTAACAAAGTCTGAGATGGTAGCAAGTGATGAATTCCAGGAAGATGATAATATCTGATGTAGGCACAGAAAATTGGCCGCCCATCTGTTATTCTGATTGAAATGAAGTAGGTATTACCATTTTTAAATGAGGTCTGTACATGCCTGAGCATTCCACCAGAATTTAATTTTTATTACTTTGAATGAAGGGTAGATAAACGAATAAAGTTTTAATCCATTGTATACAACTAGCCAAGTCCTTGCATTTTTACTATTGATGTGTCGGTAGTTCACTAACTTGTTCATATGAACTAAACAACCTAAATGATTGAGACCCAAATTCTCAAAACACTAATTTGTAACCGATTTGAATTTTTAAAATGTTAAGATGAGATCAGGAAACGATTCAACAATCTGCTACCACTGGAAGCAGCCAATTTCTAATTCAAATTACCTCTGTTTACAGTTTTTAATTCATTGTCATTCTTATCATTTAGGTCATGATGAACTAGTTCATTATTTTTATGACCGAGACCGAATGAACTAAACTTTGAAAAAAGACGTAAAATTCCCATCACTAATTCTTACATTCCAGTATGTATTGTGTTCAATCAGATTTAATATTTTTTTTGACTTTGGTGAAGGGGAAAAAGTATGTTTTTTGTTGTTTTTCTTGGATACTAGAATGTCAAGAGAAAAAGGAAACTGCTCCCAAAACAACTTGAACTTCTTATTGAACTGTGATGATTTTAGCATATTTGTTTCTGTTTTTATATTTTGGAAAACATGAAAATGTCCAACCGATACGAAAAATGGACCGCAAAAATTTTCCGCGTTAACCTACGATATATAAGAGGAAACATGAGGAAGAGAAAAAAAAAACGCGGGAGTGAAGACGGTCTGCGAGAAAAGAAAAGATGTAATCAAATAAATAAATAGAATTTAACCAGGCATAAAACTGTGTGAAATGTGTCGGAAAATTTTTGAAGAAAGTTGCAGAAGAAAGGAGAGATAGAAGAAAAAAAAGGAGAATAGTTTTTATTTTCTTTTGTTTTTCTATTACACCATTAGCGGATATTAGACGTGTGCGAAGGAAGAAGTAGATACACCAGAGGGAGTAAAAAAAGAGCGAAGAAGTGAGACCCAAGATGAGAATGAAGAATCGAGAGAGTTAAAGAGAGGAGAAAGGGTATGTGAGAGGGAGAAAGAGTATAAGAAAGAGTGTGAGAGAGGGTGCGTGTGTGTGTGTGTGTGTGTGTGTGTGTGTGTGTATATGTGTGTAAGAGTGAGAAAAGGAAAAAATAAGGCGATACGAAACTACGGAAGAATATGAAGACGAAGAAAGAAAACAAAAACAAAAAAAGAAGAAAGAAAACAAAAAAAAAGCAACTTGAGGCTCCCCATGACCTCGTATTTACGGGTAAATAATGGCCAAATTTCATCCCAAACGACTTTTGTTATTATCTTTTCCTTTCCAATAATGTCCTCGTTTGTACATTTTCATTATGGCGAATGCGCGTACCCGTTAACTTGTGTATTAGTGAAAGCCAATTGGATTTTTCCACTATCTTTAATAAATTTTCGCCTATTTAAACTTTTTCTATGGCTTACTACCCGTTATATTATTATTGTTCCTCTCAGTTTTTTTTTCTCACCAGTTTTCTTTATCTTCCTTCTGGATGTTTCCTTCACCCCGCCAGTTTTACTGTAGTTTGGTGTTAGCATTTGCTGGAAAAAGATGAGTCGTGGTTCGCTTTTCCTCCTTTTTTCCTTCCCTTTTAACGTTGACTACGACTAAAAAATCATAATTTGCGTTCACCTCGAATTTCGTGTCTTGAATTTCGATGTAGGTGAAAGAGGGGGTCGAAAGAAATGCATTATCTTTTTTTTTTTTGTTAGTTCGAGTGGTTGGTACCGGCTTTTTTTGGCGTGTTAACCGGTAGATAAATTGACCAAAAAGAGGGTTTGGTTTGGCATACTTTAACGTTGTTCTTGGCAAGACAAAAAAAAAAAAAGTGAAAAAAATACTCGGAGAAGGGCTAGAGCAAAATGACACCAGTGAAACTGAGAAGAGACGTTATTCTTTTAGCACCCTTTTTTGAGGAAGGAAATTCATCACCTTGTTTTAAAGTCAAAGATATTTGAGAAACACGAGGTTAATAGTCCGTTGATGAGAAAACGAGAGTATTGGTGGAACTGGAGCCGAGAATTTCATTAGTCTCCGTTATCGTCGTGTTCGAGTAAATTGAATTTTACTCCGAAAAAATGGAACTGTCCTGTTCTGTTTCAAGTATACGCAATATCCTGTTGAGAGTAGAAAGAAACAAATTTATTCTCAATTAAGGGATGGTCGATGGGTTCAGTAATAAAATGTCCCCCGTATTAGCTGAAGTTGGATGTTACTGAAATTATTGAACAGACCTCTTTTTTTTTAATTAATTTCCTTCAGGCTTATAATGCCGTGCCTCCTGTCAGAATATTTGTTTTATTAAACATGTCAATCTAACAAAATTAGCCTGTTTTATACCGAATGAAGGACATGGATGACGTACGAAAATCAGTTTTCATCAAAGATTTTTCATTAAAGTTTACTCTCCACCGGTCAGTTTCGGTAACCTGGTTTTAGAATGACTGAAAACAGTCTGAATTTAACGAGCATGGCGTATTCTTTTAATTTTATTAATAATGTGTGGTAGCTACGTATTGGAAAATGTCACCAAAAATCAGAAGATCAGAAATGATGTTAAACTTAAATAGAAATGATTGAGTTAACACAGTTTTTTATACAAGTTTCATAAAGAGTAGTATAATTTTTTCTTACTTACAAACACCATTTTGTAGTATTAACCTTCTATTTAACGCATAATGAAAACAAAATTTTATTCAACCTTAATTATTATTCGGCACTTTCTCTGTCTCCTATGGTTTTCCATGAAAATTGAAAAAATTTATACGTTTAACTTTTTGACTGGTTTTTTTGGTGATTGTGGAAGTGCTGAGGGTTTAAGGTTGACCCGATTTTATTTTGGCACGCATCACCTTCATATGTTGTCGGTAGTAACGTTTATTGCTTTAAAGTAAGTACGTAAACGTTCCGGTTACTAGTGTGCTGTATGAAAATGTATTTTTAATTTCAGCTGCTGGTTATTTTGAAAATAATCGTTGGAGTTGCTTAAATGCAAAGCACCTCGAGCACTGTTATTTTTGAATAAAAACATGTCCCACCCCAAGCTGTATTACTTTATTAATTCTTTTGTTTTACAAAAATTTATTCGTTTTGTATGCATGCCATTTTATGTATTCGAAGAATCCAAATTGTGACTTGAACAGCAAAGAGGTAAAAGTAAAAAAACAGTAGTAATGATAGGGTTGATTTCTTTTTATTTTCTTTGTATAGTGAAAAATTAAACAAAAGTGTATTGATGTTGATATATCGATGTATGTATATATATATCGATTTCGACTAGGTTTGATATTAGAATATCGGTATTGAAAAATGTTGATAAAACGTATCGCTAAAACTCTTTCCCAGCAGGTATGCGCATGATACTATATACTATATATATATATACATATATATATATATATATATATATATATATATATATATATATATATATATGTATGTATGTAATGTATGTAATGTATGTATTGAATGTAATGTAAGTAATGTATGTATGTATGTATGTATGTATGTATGTATGTATGTATGTATGCATGTGTGTAATAATTAATAATCACCCTTAGGTGCATACCTGCTAGTAAAGATCCTTAGTATCGCCAAGCAATCCAAATAGTCAGCTATTCAGAAAAACATATTGTCATATTTTTTACCTTTCCTTCGTTGACGTTGTAATTTTTAATAATGTAATTTTTTTCTGTTTCAGGTAAGTTCAAACATCGTTGCATTCAATAATAAGTATGGTCTAATAAGTGAGAGAAGAGAGATCAGATTTTCTAATTGCGAATTTCCAGTGGTAAGTGTTTTCTTTTCTTTGTTGTTGGAAACGAAACAAGTGAAATGGGAAACAAAGTTGTGACAAATCAACTCGGTGACGAACAAAAAGTTGGTTCAGATAGTTCCGCATTCAAAACGGATACCCACGACCAACCACCCATTTTCCACTGAATATGAACTTTTTGCAGTCGTTATTTTGTAGAACTTCGTGACTTCTTTGTTGTGGATTACGGCCTCCTAAAATGGGCGAAAGGTTGCGGCCAGCTTTTAAATACTATGCCATATCGAGTTTAATTTATCTTTTGAAAATTACATTCGTTCACATTTGCAGCGGAAGGGAGTCAGGGGGCGATGGCATCGCGTTTTCTTACATCAAACTGGGGCAGACTTTCGATCCACGTTTGTTCCTCCGGCCTGCTCCCTTCAACTACGTTGTTTCTGCTGCTGCTCTGTAATGTAATTGCTACGACGATAGACGAGGCCTTTTCTTGTCCTTTTTTCCCTTATCCTTTTTCTATTTTCTATTTTTGTTGTACAGCCCTCGAAAATATATCGTCGAGGGAAACGTTTTCGTGTCAATTAATCAAAAATATATAACTTGATTCGTGCCTATCGCATGTTTGGAGACGGTTAAAATCGGTAAGACATACGAGGATACATCATTCGCGTCTTTCTTTTTTACTTTCTTTCCTTTTTTTTTTCTTCATTTGATGGTAATTCTATTCGACTTTTTCGATGGGGTTGCAGCATATGATTCGTTTGTCGAATTATTTCTGAGCGATTTGATAGACATTGAATTTTGTGTTTCGTGTTTCGTGCGTAACGTTGAGCGTTGCTATAGTCTTGTGTGAATGAAGTTAGACTGTGTACGTGTGTAGTATTTGTAACATAGAGAAATCAGAGACAAACGCTTCAAAAATGAAATATTTTTGTGCTTCACACTGTCAACAAGTTGTGCATGCTGGGTGAGTCAACGAGTTGAATGTGATCAGTTTTGAAACAGAGAGATTGACCTTCTCTGGAGGTGGAATAGTTGAATAGAGTTATACGGGTAGTATTTGATGTTGTGCAACAGCAAATACTACCCGTATAACAGATTTTGGAAATCTCTTGCTGTAGAAATATATCGATGAGGGTGGAAGCCAATGGTTTTGTACTTACACGATAGAAAGTCAACTGCATGTTCACTAGTGATGGAGAGGTCAATCTCAAAGCCAGTCGTGTATTCAACTGATGTTTAAATGCAAGCGGTGAGAGTAAACGAGAATATAGTCCTGTTGTTTTCCATATCCTTAAGATTTCAGCCAATCTGGATGGCACGTTTTACTGTGTAGCTATAAACCAAGGGTGTATAAGAAACTATTCGTAAATGCAGAAGTACGACATTATTCAAAGAGTAACATATGGAAATTATCTCAGTGTGTGAAAGTACAAATTTGGCTGCAGTGTTACCAGATGCAAGAATGTACGATATTGTGCGAGTAATAATTGTACCACACGTTATGATATGATGACATCTTGAGTTCCATGACTGGGGCTATCAGTAATCGACTAGAACCTGCGAAATAACTTGGCGTGGTTGTAACCCCACATAAAAATGTACGGTAACGATGGGTGGAGAATTTTTTTTTATTTTATTTTTTTCTGTAAGTATGAGAAAGAGGTAAAACCCTCTTCATATGAAATGGACGAACATTCTCTCCAAGGCAGAAATATTTCTTCCGAGTACCTTACAAAAAAAAAATTACTTTTCACTGCTCGTGAAAGTGAAGAATTGTTGGGGGGTTTGATATTAAATTACCTTGAGGTCGGTAGTTCAAATATATCAAAATTGAGTGCAGAATTGCTCCTAAGGGTATTTTAACGATAAATATTTCGCGGTCGACAGTTTCCAGTTTGTACTTTCTTATTATTATTTCATCTTTGATTGAAGTTGTTTTTAAAATGATTGAAAAAAGTGGCTTGAATTTGGAAGTTTGTTTTGTTTGTTTTTTTTGTTTTTTTTACTGCATTATAGAATTTATTATGAAATTTTTCATCTTCTATTTGCCTTCAAATGTAACAAGCGCTGATTTTCTTCCGGAATATATTTTTTAAACATAAAACCATGGTAGATATTTTGAAGCGTTTAAATTTTCACTTGTTTCAAGTTGCCGAATGATTATTTCATCATCTCTTACACTCTCTGTTTGTTATTAGAACATTCTTTAATCTCATTATTAATTATGCTTATTAATCAATATTACTAGTTTTGTTCGTATTTCATGTTACTTCATTTTGTTTATTGTTTGTTCGTTAAATAAACGTCTTGTTGTGAAAAGGAATGTCTTACTTTTCATTTCTAAACTTGTAGCTTATGGTACATTACTCTACAGTTTTTACTTGAAACTTAACTAATGTGTCTGTAATGATATGGACTGAGGAGTGAGGTGTGTGAAAGTGGTTTTTAGTCTGTCTGTAATATGAATCAGGGCTATTTGTAGTACCTATGTGGTGTATTTGTACAGGGAGGTCTCTCCAATAAATTAGGAGGGAATGAAATTTGTGGTCCGACGTAAAATTTATCAAAATATTCCAGGAAGTCTCCTTTTTGTCCATCTGCTGGTACTGAAGGAAGTAGGTCCAAGGAACTTCGTGAGGAAGGAGATATAAAGCTATATTCTTAGTTGTTTAGTGCACTTAGGTGAGATACTTAAGGGAAGAGATAAGTGTACCAATTATTTTGATATTTTTAAAACGTCATTTTGTCCACGTGAGTATGAATATTATGAGGAAAACTTGAGTCTGGTCAGAAGTTTACTGAGCTAAATTCACTTAGCGTTAAGTGAATATTAAATGATGACTAAATCTGGATCATGGTGCAAAAGTGAGAAGTGGAGTCAAATCAGTATTTGATAATACCGAACAGATTCGGACTAGGTACAGATAATTAGAAATGACGTATTTGGGTTATTTTGTTAATGTAAAATTGGTGTCAAGTCACCTCTTTTGGCGCAGAATTATACGTTTTATTTCTAATTTTTGAAAGATTGGCGTATTTGAGGTTTACCGTACCGAAATTGGGGGCAATATGATGATAGAAGCGTTGAATTTAGGGTACTTGGTAGTTAATAACTTATGGTCCTTTTTCTTAACTTTACAGTGCCTGACAATTGTATCAAATTTTGGTTGGCAATTGTCATGTTTGTATCGTGTCATACAAGTATGTATATCTTCGACACGAATGACTGATACATATTACTTTTGGCTTAGTGTAATTGAGGTCGGGTGTTGAGAGGGTGATAATTGATCGTTAATTGGCCAAAAAGTGCGAAAATTGTTCCCTAAATGGAAAAACTACGATAGCCCAATAAAAAGCGGCGAATGCCAAACAAAGAAACAGTTAGACGGGTAGCCTACAGTGTACCCGCTGAAGTGGGCAAATATACTAGAAGGTGAAAATATATTGAACAGAACCACCTCTACGATGTATAGATGCTGCGTACAGAAATAGCTTACGTACTTACGTCGCTCAAATTTGAATTCTTATATTTTCCTTTCAATTTCGAGCTTCGTGGTCTTGGCACTCTAACGAGTAAATAGCAAATCCATAGACGTCAATCCGATCAATATCGTCGGCTGGAGCTTAACCTGACCCCTTATCCCCATACACTCGTCGACTGAATTGGCACAATCTTCGCTACTCATACACCTTCAATAATTCCGACTTATCGAAACTTTAAGCTCGACACAAAGATTTTTTTCGCCAGAATAAATAAGTGAAAGAGAGTGAATGGAAGAGAGCGAAGCGAAAAAAAAAAGTTATTAAATAAAGAAGGGGTCAAAAGTGTGCTAAAAGCTATTTTTCAAGCCAGAAAGACGCATTTCTTTCCTTATTTTTTTCCCTTCCGTGTTTTTCCTTTTTTTTCTTACTTACTCAGTCTCACTGTCTCTGTCTCTGTCTCTTTTTCTATCCTATAGCTCCTGGTGGATTGTATAAAAATCCGAAAACGGTTTTTCTCCCTCGACGTGTTTCCCGAAAATTACACGATATTCCCTCGTTTTCCGCAGTGTGTTCTTCATTTTTTTTTGTGCCGATCCACATTTCTTTCCTTCATTCTTTCTACTTTTTTTTTTTTTTGCCTCCAAAATCTGTACGACTGTATCGGTAGATTGGCGTAAATACAATATTTCCTACCCGACGGCTATTCATTAGTACAAAAATAAACTGAAAAAAATATTTCCTGGCTGCAAATTTTAATATACCTGTCTACTTTTGTTTGATTGTGCTTTTTCTCTCTCGTATTTCTTTCTTTCTTTTCGTATTTTTCCACGTACGGTCGTGTTTTTTCTCTTCAACCTACAATATTGTATTATAGAAATAGAAACATTGACTAATATATTCGTGTTTATTTATTTATTTATTTTTGTTTTTTCAAAGCAAATTCAAAATGAAGTGTTCTACGAAATTCATTTAGACTGCGTGAAATGAATCGGTAATAGAATGCGAGTGTTCGAGGTCGTATTTTATTATATGAATTTTATAGAAGAAATTTTTGGCGCTATATATAGCCCTATACGAGACTTAATTTTACGGCGGTTATTCGTTTCTTAATCGTAGAGGGATTTATTATTACGGTATCTCTGCAGAATGAAAATATTCGCTTTGTGGACGGGTTTTTGTCATAAGTCTCTCAACGTGTTTGTCGAATTCGGTCGAGCCTGTCGCATTTCACCGAAAATTACGTCAAAAATTCTCGTTTAGGCGACATGGAAATGTCTTTGTTCGGCGAGGACCTTATCTGAAAGGAAAAAGACGTTACAATTATTTTTTTTGCCCTGCTGAATGTTGAAAACCGAAATTTTTGTATAATTTACGATTCGAAAACCAGACGAAAGCAGCTGTTTTTATGAAGATGTTAGCGAAAAGAATGCCCTTAATTTTGGAGGCGGGGTCATTGGCATTGGCTACGCAGTTTGAACAGAGAGGAAAATTTGACCATTTCAACGTTTTAATTAATAATTTTCTCGTATTTTCACCGTGCAGTGATGTATTACGCTAGGAAAGTTTACATGTTATAAGCGTCTTTCTCAGATTACTTTTTATGTACGAGTATAAAAGAGGATAAGTGAAAATTCAAGAGTTGAGATGTGTTTAACGTTTTTAGTTTACTTTCCATCAATTTTCACGTGTTGGTAATTAAATATTTTGAATTGTGATTAACGAAAGTATCTGGTTCGCCGAGCTTTGCTCGGATGTGGGAATTAGAAAAAATTTTGTAATTTAATTCAAGCTTGGGAATTTCATAAACATATTTTTATAACATATCTCAAAGATTGCAACTATAAACTCATTATTTCATCAGTCATCAATCATATTAATCGTACGCAGCCTAGGCCTAACAAAATTCGTTAATAAAACCTTAGCGTTCTGTTTTTTTTTAGCCAGGCGAACTTTTCATCGTTTGTTGTTATCGCCTACTGCGCTAATGGATAAATTGAGATGTTCATATTTCAGCTCAACGAATTTTCTCAATCTTAAGACCTATCTAGATCGTTTTCTCAGAACAATGAAAACAAATTTTCTCAATCCGTTTTCTATTTGGTCTTTTCCTGTGAAACACTGGATTAATGTACACGAAACTTGTATGAGACTTGCTTCTATATAAGGACTATTTGTGAAAATTTCAGCGTGATACTGTTTGTAATTTTTTGAGTACCAAAGGAAAACAATTTTTCAGAAAATTTTTGTTTTCCAGTTTTCTCAAAAATTACTGAATCAGTAAATAAACTACTATCATACACCTATTTCTATAAAAAGATTATCTCTAGTAAAAATTTTAGCCATATCCATTTTATACTTTGTTCAAAACTGTGGACAGAATATGTTGGGATACATGTATATATATATATATGTATATATATTAGCTGTTAAACTTCGCATTGCTTGGGTAGCAGTGTATAAATTTTCAGGATTCCTAGTTGGTAAAGGTTATGCAACTGTTTGACATGATTTTTGTTTTTGCCCTTTTGCTCCCCCATGAAAAGCCGCCGTTCTGAAACTCTCTTATTATCAATGGAAAACAAAGATCTATATACTACCGTAACCCTGAGTAATTGGAGAGTGGGTGGTTTTGAAGAAAAATGGGCACGCACAAACAGATACTTTGCTTTTTATATATACATATGTTGATGATTGGTTGATTGATTGATCGATTGATTTCACATAATTATAAATACATTTACAAAAAATTATGTAAAAAATGTGAAAATGATGCCAATATTTTTTTTCTTCATGAAACGTATAATTTCAACTTTAATTCTGAAAAACAGCAAATGAGGATATCCATCATCGATGACACACAATTTTATAAATATACATATTATAACGTAAACAATGCAAATAAATAGGACGAATTATTGTTGCAATGTAAAAAGGTACTCCTATTATGTTGATAATGTGGCAAACTTGAAAGACAATTAAAAGAAAATATTAATACCGATAAGAAAAATAAAAATTAGGTATTGAATCAATGGGTAACAAACAGCAAGCCGAAATTCTTTTTAAATACGCTTGTATAAGAGTAAAACGTTATTAAGAACAAACAACAGAATAGCACTAAATCATAGCTGATAATAACCAAACTAATAAGAGCGACCCCAGTGGTCTGGTATAGAACTATGTCATGTTAGTAAGTAAAATAAAAATGTATAAAAATTAAAAATAATTATTGTAGGGGATTTTCTCAAATTTTCTGATAATACTTTTGTTAACGTATTTGATGATAGACAGTTACGAAAACTGATAATAATTGAAAAAGAGTGGTAAAATTTATATCTAGTATTTAAATGGTAATTATGAAAATTATTAATTTGATAATTTATTAATAAATTTAATCATATTGAGCTAATGAAATTTTTGAAGAATTTTTTGAAATAATCTCTGAAATAAATTTTATTTATAGCGTCGTTTTAAAATGGTGATTTCAGGATTTTAAATTATCTATGGATGAATTTAGAATTATGTAACCTCACATATCACCTCCATTTGGTAAGGATGCTACTATTAACAATATATGATGAAAAATAATTGTGACTGTGAAAAAATTAATTTCTCTTATTCATTCTCAATGACTCATTTTCTTATATAATTGTGAAATCTAAAATTGCTTTGTTTCATTTATCTACCAGTGACAAAACAAATATGTGAGGAAAACAGAAAGGAGAGAAAAGTTGTTTCAATTTCCTATTACTTTATGGACAGAACTATTTTGCCTATTATATTATAAAAATATACATTAGTAAGAACTTTTGGAATTTACTGGACTATTTAGTTAACTATTAAAATTTTTGTAGACAGAAATATCTTCCTACTCGTCAGCCAGTTTCCTTTTAAAATAAATATAAACTCAAAAATGCTTTAAAAAAGTCAAAAATCGGGTTAACAACCCTCCTATTTCCTTGTTTACATAAATGAATTGAAAAAATTTTCGTGTCACGGTGTATTCACTTTACTAGCTTTAGTCTAGGGCTTGTAACCAAAACGTTTTTAGGGATATTGTTTATTGGAAACCAATAAAAATCTATATTGGTTACTAGTAATTATTTGATTACTAGTTATTGTTCTAGTTAACCTAAACAACTTTTCTGTTTATTAGTTGTTGTGAAAGTTTTTAGGTTGAGATAAAATTTGTGGTAAAATAGACAAAAAAAATTTTCTCCAAATCAAATTGTCAATAATTGATAATTTTTCCGAAAAAAGCCTGATTGGTAATTTTTGAAAAAAATAATCAATAATATTGATACTTCAGAGAAACCAATAAAAACCAATTTTTTCTAGTTATTATTCTGGTTAATGGTTTCAGCATTTTATGGGAATTGGTTATTAGTTATGTGAAATTTTTTCATTTTGATTATTGGTCCCCAATTTAATGTTGTCAGTTTTTTGTTTTGGTTATGTTTGCGGTTACAAGCCCTTCTATAGTCTACTCTGTTCCCTTACTGGATGTTTAATACTTCCCCAACGGTCGGTTATCACTTTTGCAGTTGAGTTATCATTCATAAAGGTACTTGAGCATATAAGCGAAATGAAATTATCTTTGGTCTTTAATACAGTTGAATCGTTTGAATCATGTAGTGCCTATTAATTCATTTCAAACAATTTGTCAACGGTCTAGTGCACAATAAAAAAAATATGCTTGTATTTTTGACGTTTCAAAATGGAAGATGTTCGGCGAAAGTATTAGAGAGGAAGAAAAACAATTCCTTTTCGTTATAATGTTCTCAAAGATTTTTATCATTAAATAATTGAAAACTGTTTTTCGACAAAACTTTTTATCGCTTTGAAAGTTTGTAACTTCGATCCGATTCTTTTATCTTTTCTTCCAGCAGATTCTTCCTTTTTTACCTTGTGAATCGTCTGAGCAACTTTGTTTTTTCATGCTCAAAAAAACGAGTGAAAACGACGAAAAGTTGAGGAAAATTCTTATTTATTTTGCTGTCGAAGAGTACCGTTTTCCAATTTCAGCGTGCAGGTTTGTAACCGTTTGTGGATAACTTAATTCGATGGTAAATTTTCTGAAAGTGAATATAAAAGCTTGTAGCCAGTCCACAAATGTCGCTGTTGCTTCAAAATTACAGTCAAGAAGATTCGCTATGAACTGTATATATTGTCAAATTATGACTAGACCGACTTAAATACAATGATTTCATTAAACAGGGTTAGTAATAAGTTAGGGTTTGAAAATAACAGTGAGTCTGCTTTCCGTGGAGTTGCTCTGATTTATCTGTAATTTACTTATCTTATTTTTTTGACGAATTTCTGCAGTCTTGTCGATTTTATTTCGAATTAATTCTCTGGCCTGTTGTTCAATAGTTGTAAGGTGCTTCCTTTATCTTTTCATGTACTTTTTATTTCCAATTATTTAGATGGTTGTGTAAAGGTAAACGTTCGTTGAAGAAGCAACCAAAATGTCTCATAATTAGTATACTTTCATGAAATGAAGTATCTACTTATAGTAAGGCCCTTTAATCGCACGTATGCCCATGAGGGTGATAGGTTTGTTTTATTTGCCACGCAGTGTCAACACCTGGTTGACACCAAGAGTTTCTATTCCGCTCTTACAACATAAACGCACCAGTTGAAGGGTGGAATTGACTCGAAAGTAGGGCTTGTAACCACAATTATAACCAGAACAATAACCATAGCAAAAACATTTCACCTAACTAATAACCAATAACCAATTCCCACAAAATTCTCAAGCAATTAACCAGAATAATAACCAGAAAGAATACCTAGGTTTTTATTGGTTTTTCTGAAATATCAATATTATTGGATTTTTTTTTAAAAGAAATTACCAATTATTTCCTGAAAAATTATGAATTATTGATAATTTGAACTGAATAAAAAATTTTTTGACTATTTTACCACGAATTTTGTTTCAACCAATAATCAGTAACCACAACCAATAACCAGAAAAGTTATTTTGGTTAACTAGAACAATAACTAGTAACAAAACAAGTAAATTTTCAACCAATAACCAGTAACCAGTAAGCAATATGGATTTTTATTGGTTCCCTGTAACCAATAACCCCAAAAATGTTTTGGTTATATGCCCTACATGAAAGTAGCGAAATAGCTTCTTCGGTGTCACCCGGCAAATAAAATATAATTGATAAGAGATGAGTGGCCATTCGTTTTTTCAGAAATTTTACATTGTTTATTATTACTATATATACAAAATAACATGAAATGATTATAAGGATTTTCATACTTTTTCAAATACCCCTAAAGCACTTCCCCTTTAACGTTTTGGACTTTTCTGAAATTCCATCGATCTTTATAACACTTTAATCAATTTAGAGCATAATAATAAAATTAGTGTGCTTACTGAAAACTGAAATAATGAAAATATGTACCATTTGAAATATTTCTAATTTGAATTTTATCGCTTGTTTCCTCGATGTAGGTTTTTAATTTTTTTCTTTCATCAGCTCGCGTACTTTTGAGAATCACTTCTCTACACTAACTTGTACTGGGTGGAAAAATCTGTCTGAATTTTGGACGAAACACACGATTCAATAGGTTTGTTTCTTCAACTGTAGTATAGTACTGGACTAGTAAAGAACGATGATTTCTGGTTAGACATGCCAACGTTATAAAGGTAACCCCTGCATACCACTTGTTCTATACACTACGTTTATGTATGCTATCCTCATGAATTTAAGGGATGACTTTATCAAATGTATTCTAAATTGATGAACTCAACAAAATGTCAAAAATATGCAAAAGGTATTTCAGGGTTGCTCACTTTTACATCAGCATGTCTTGACATTAAAAAGTACATTGGTGTTATGGAATTTTACTGGTTCAGTATTATACAAATAAAGGTTTGTTTGAATAATGTCGGTTACTGTGGTCAGGGTAGCGTAATGTTTCTAAAAGGTATTCAGATTTGCTGATCTAAAGGTTGTGGGTTTGAAACCAACTGCTGCATTCCATCATCACATTCCCAACCCAAAATTGCAGCATTTTTGTTTCAGTTTTCTTGGTGATCAATTATGCGATTGAAAAATTCTTTCAGGTTGACTATGGGCATCTGGATCTCAACCATCTCCTCTCTAGGTGCTAGATAAAATAGCGGAGTATCAAAAGCCAAATTTAAAACCTTATTACTGGGTTTTTCCTTGCAGCAGAGAAACTGAGAGCAGTATACTGCGACTATATGGATGTAATTTTGTTGTCCAAAATATGATACCATCAGTCCATCCAGGTGCCTCTCAGATAATGCCCATCAGCATCCATTTTAACATATTCTTATCAATATGCAATAAATCTATTTATTTTCACTTGCTTTGCTCTCTAAACAAATTATACTGTAGTAATGAAAGTAAGAATAGTGTTTTACTCAACTAGTTAGCAAAATGAGTAATTATCACAAGAGGACAAATAGTTGAGTACAATATTTTTTCCAACAAATCCATCAAAAAGAGATTATTATTTATTCGATTAAATAAGTAAACTTCATTTATGTATAGAATTTTAGATTAATTAAATATTATCAAGAAGCGAACTTGGTTGTTTGTGTAAGCATCACCACGTGAAATGGCCCTTTTTCATTGTGACATTTTGCAACTAGCATACGTGTAAACAGTGCTGTGAAGAAATAAACAACAAACAGTTGAGAAAAAACTTGTTTCTACACTGTTTCTACACTTGGTGAAGAAATGAAAATAATTTTCAATGTTCCAAACTGCTTTGGAAATCTCATATTTTGCTAATCAAAATCAGTTTAATAATATCCTCTTCTTGGTGTATGAGTTGAGAAAAAAATATTTTGTCTTTCATGATATTCAGTAATGTTAATATGTTACTGTTCCATTGTTTTCAAACTACTACTAAATCTTATTTTGGTGCGAGGCTACTTAAATAGAATATTACACCATTATAAATGGAACACATCTATCAAATTTCTCATCAAAATTGTTTTGTTTTTGACCCACTCGATGTAACTAAGTTTTTATAGGAGGAATGACCCTCACATTGATGTACATACAGTAGAAACGGCTTATTAGAAATATTGGATTAATGGGAAAATTGCTTATTTAGGATAAATTTGAGAATTTCAGAATTAAACTCTAAAACTGAAGGAAATTGGATCATTTATGAGGGACAGCACATCTGTTTATTGGGACAAGGCAGTTTATGAATGTGAGAAAATTGCTGTTGAATACTTCACACCATACAAAATTTTCATTTAGTGCATGGGAATATGATATGACTCAACAAGAAGAAGTCCCACTCTTATACACTTTGATTTATACCATTGCCTGAATCCTCATCCCTTGCACTAATATCCTTCATTCTTATTTTCAATTTTTTGTTTTTTTCATTTATCCATTTCTGATGAGAAATTGTTTCTGCTGTGATGAGAGTTAATTTACTTAGTCATATTCATAGGCACCAAAATAAGAATTTTGTATGATGTTAGTGAAACTGAATAATCTTTATACACATTCCTTTCAGTTAGATAGACTTGATATCATTACAGTTTAGTGCCCATCAACAATTGTGTGCATTGTCAGATCATCACTATTAATAAACATAAATCCGAGAAATTTGTTCACCTAAAAATTCTTCTTTATCATTTTGCTATATTAAATGAACATGCGCCAACTATAAACATTTTTTGTTTTTTCCACTGAATAACAAATTGAACAGTGTTACCACGTGTATGCCTGTAAAAGTCTTGGGTCGGCAGAACCCAAAGCACCGCTAAAACTCTGCAATGGGGTGATTCAAGGCTTATACATAATTAGCATTGGTTTTGGAATAGTTGGCTAATGTTTTCTCTGTGGCTTAGTTCTTTTTTCTATTTGTCAGAATTCTCTCCATTAAGCTGTTTATCCTTTTAGAATTTTGTTCTCACCCACTGTTGTATTTATCAGTGCTGAACATGAGCACACCCTCATATTTTAATTTACGAAGTAAAGTATCCATGGAATTATTAAAACGAGCTTGTTTGCTCTATTTTTCTTTTGAAGAATGAAGTTTATTATTTGATGATTTTTTTCCTTGTCTTGTTCCATTTCTCCTCATAGGCTGGTCTTTTGTCTGGCTACTATCTAGAATTTAACTTTGATAAAATCCATCTCTCACAAATTTTAGAGCTGTCTCTAACTTTCTGAAAATAGAACAAATCACTTTTTTTATTACCCTCGCTTTGACACGTCCTATGTTTTGTAATTTGTCTTATGAAATTTTATATTTTGAACTTAAAAATATTTGAAGTGGAATTTAATTTTTAGACAATTTCATCTTGTGTTTTTTTGTAATTTGTTTCGCTTGTAATTTCTTTGGTACTGGAAATATGATCGTCTCCTAAAGTATTGGTATGTTGTATTATTATCTGAATATAACTGATATTTTGTTTCTTTGTCTTAGTTTTATTATAAAGATAATGTCTGGCTTGATAGTCGTTTTTGAGAAAAATTGATGGGGGTATCATGGGTTGATTTTCCAGCGAAATAACCTTGATGAATAGGAAAAAACTATGTGTGACATTTTGTTAGTTGAGTCAATTGCTTAATGTGTTCCTGAGATTACACATTTTTTGTACGCAGTTTGTCCAGAGCTAGTGTACCTGGTATCTTGCAGCCGAAAGACTTCTATATGGTAGTAGTTTATATTTGTACCTTTATATCAAGTTGACTCTCTTCCAACTGTTAAGAAACACAGTATTAATTTTTTTAATATTAATTTTAGGGGTATACCCCTATCTTTTAGAATTGCTGAATAATCGTTGGCCACTCCATTTTGGAAAAACTGGCAGTAAACAGATTCACATTCGTATCTTCATAACACACTTTGGTCGGAAATGGGCAGACAAAACGCAGGAATAGTGTTTTCTGATTTCCAGGCATTGTTCTTTGGGGGGGAGGGGGTCAAAACTAATGTAATGTTATCAGTTATTTTAGTTTGGAGTGACTGTGTTTGTAGAGGCAACTACTGGCTAATTGATTGAAATTTAACTTGAATAGTAAAGCAGAAATAATGTGTGAAGTATGTTAGAAAAAAATGTTTTTTTTTTTTTTTTTTTTTTGAAAGCCTTCTTTTTTACATACAGATTATTTTCAAAGCCTATAATTGCGGTAGGCCTACAATTATAATTTCTTCTTCAACATGCGCCTACGACCATTATTCTTAATGTACTTACCTACACGCGAAATAACAATCCATCGAAGATGTGTAAACATTCGAAGCAGTCATTCATCTAGACCTGGAGTGTAGACTTCTTGGTTGGATGGTTGTTCTTAGATTTGAGATTCGCTGAAAAGCCAAAATGTACAATTCTGGTGTCCAGCTTAATGAATATGAGAATATCGCGTAAATCTAATGGGACGACAAGCAGCGTCGTATTTTTGGCTAATTTCATATTTTACTGAATCCACGTACCTTTGTAGAGTCTCGATTTATTTTTTCCTTCTTCTATAGCAGGTTGTCCGTACACGTGGATAAAAAGGGGGCGTCGGTGTACGTGTGCCCATGCTAAAATTTCATCTACAGCTTTCTGTTTCTATGACCGACAACCCCCTTATCGACAACACTAAGTAGGGTCGTTTTTATGAAAACTTCGGTAAACCTTTTACTTTACACTGCATCGCGATAAGAATTATTCAAATAATGCTCCACTGCTGCTGTCGTTTTCGTTATTCACAGGGATATGTTTCGTAAATTATTGAATTTTTATACGTACGCTTACCTACGTACTGCTTATTGTATCTCATGTTTGCTCATGAAAACAAGGATTAACGAAAAGGGAGTGAAAGAAGAAAAAAAAGATCGACAAAGAAAATAAACAGCCGGGCAAAGGTGTCGTGTTGTTACCCATGTAATTAAATCGAACGTGCGGAGGGAGTTTTCGTAAAAAAGGCAAAAAAATGCCCTCAATCGCCGAAAATATGTCGAATGATTGGTATAGTGCGCAGGCGATTGTGATCGATTGCATTCATTCATTCAAGTATTGAGAATTGTCCGATTTACAAAAGAGGTGACGTTAAAATGAATCAAGAAAGACTGAAAAGTCATTATTGAACTTCAAAAATGATGAATTGATTTTTTTCTGTTGGCTGTTGATGCGGAGTTTGTGCATAGGATCTATAAAATGTATACTGTGGTATAACTTTTTCGCTGATCGTGGCTTAAATTTGGTCATCGATTAACTCCTTTTATATTCATGTGTCAGAGTGTTCCTCATTTGATTGAAAATATTTCATCGTAATACAGTACTGATCCAGACAAGCAAGCTGAATGAGTAATCGTATTTTGGGGTGTGAATAGTGGTAATTCGCAGTTCTAATGCGAAGTGAGTGGAACAGTATTATATGAGTCATACTTTTGTATAGGCACCAGTCGACAATAGGTAAATTATTTTAAGATTTATTAGAAATTTCCAGTAGTTCTCGTTGCTTCGGCTGTAATGTTTATAAGAAAAAAGGTTATTGGAAAATTTAAAATTATTTAGGAGAGTTATCGAAAACTTGACCAAAAATTTTTGTTAAATAAGGAAACATTACTCATTTATTTGGTACGCCAGGAAGATAAATTTAGTAATATTAAATTTTTTTTTATCTAATAATTGATCGGCGTGCTATTCCGTACTTTGTTTTCAGCCATAGTTTTATCTCTACTTTCTCATTGTGGAAAATATTTTGTTCAAAGAAATTTTAGCCGGGACATACAATGCAGTAAGCTTGAAGAAGCACTTGTTAGTAGTTTTTTATGCCCTAAGCTAGAATAAAATCTTCGTGAGTCGTTGAAAAAATTGAAATATTTTTCGATTGTTTACCTCGAAGCATGCAAGCCTGCTGATGGGGTAATGCCATATTGATACCAATGAAGATAATTTTCATAAAATGTAGCATGCGAATTGTTCTTTTCAGTTTTAGAGTGGAATTTGCAAAAATTTAGAAATTACAGAGTAAGAATTTGTATCAATATATTTTTGCTTATTATAACTCGTAACCTTATATTGTTATACTTCGTATAAATAATTCGACGTGTATGTATAACTAATGTTATGTACACTGTCTTCATGTGTCTCGATTTCACTCACTTTCTTCATTACTATATGTCTCTGATACAATCATTTTTCCTTACGCACTTACAAGTATCTCTCTTTAAAAAACCAATAACAATGGGTTTGAAATAATTTGTGAAATTAAATATAGTTTTCTGCCACTATCTGGAAAGGAACTACATTAAAACCCCATTAATATGTTTTTTCAAAGGACCACTGTGAAAAAATGTATTATAGTGTATGGTCAATAGAAAAACTTCGAATTTATTTGTAAAATTACAAAAATACCATTTTTTCAAATGTCTTATGAGGAAAAATTTGAAGGAGACAAAACTGCTATGTAACTATTATACGTTAAGGGGCTAGGTAGTCTAGTCCGTAATGTTCTAATTTGTATTACCTATTCAAATTATTATTTTAAGTCAAATACTGCGTACATTAATTTAAGCAAATTATTATACCGAGATGTCTCACTAAAAATTCTGAAAATTTTGGCTGTGAATATTTCAGCAGCCTATTGTCCCATTAATTGTTTCTGTGGCCAGGTACATGTTGTCAGCTCGTTGTCTGGGAAACTGTTCAATGACGTCATTACTCTGTGGAATATATCCCTTGGTTTATGAGAGATTTTTGCCTGAAATGGTATTCTTCAGGGCTTGAAACATTCCGGATTCGTGATTTGAATTATTTTAGTATGAATAACTCTAATCTTTTTGCCCAGTTGCTGTGAAAATTTGTGACAACTTCGCAACTGTTGTGAAACTTCAGTGTTCTGTTTACTCTAGGACAATAAATTTCTACAACTTTTTACTATTGTTTGTAAAGTTGTCGCGACTTTTCACAAACACCCAAAAGAATCCGAGCTAGTGATTTGTAATTTATGATTAGATCGAATCTTCTTTTTCCCCCTGATTTTTGAATTTTGATTTGAAATTATTTTTCTTGGGATTTTTCCATTCTTGAATAATTTTTTTTATCCCATCGTTGTCCTCATTTCCACTTCTCAATTCTCATAACGCTACCCGACAGTTTCATTTGAGGTAGTGACCTATTGGGAGATTTATGGCATCGAGTACCTTTTCTTCTATTTTTTACTGATTTTTTTGTTTTCTAATTTTTTGGGTATTTTTTTGGTTCAAAGTTGAGACAGAAGCTAATCTTTAAGGATGATGCCGAAATAAAACTTAAATGTTGGGGCAGAAGCTAAATTTAAAAGAATTTTAATAATCTGCACCTAAATAACTATGATTTGATTATTTCAATACATATATTTGAAAACCTACTTTTTGTTTGCGGAGTGTAGCTACGTTAGTTTTTTTTGTAAGGAAATTATTTTTTGCAACACCTGTTTATAAACTCCATTTATATATCCTTTGGCGATGTAAAAAAGCAGGATATTTTAGAAGCGTTTAGAACCGATATGTATATAAGGTACTTACTTTATACTACTGTCTTTAATCATCGTCTTGAGTGCATGCGTCATTTTATACACAGGTCTTACTATACTGCACCTCACTACATCCTCAATTTCTTTTAGTTATTCAAAAAAATATTTTTTTTAATTTTCGTTAAAGTTTCACCGCTACTGGGAAGATTCGAACCTCTAATTTCGGCTTTACAAGTCCAGCGCTGTAGCTACTATGCCACAAGGACGTTTTGGAAAGATTAGAATAGTAATTTGGCTTATATGTTTTCCATTTTCAAAAATATGGTTTTAAAAAATAGTGTGTGACACACGTGTATATAGTAGGTGATTGATACTCGTGTGATTTGCATCACTCGCCTACGGCTCGTGCTGCAAAAATCACACTTGGATCAAAATCACCTAATTCACACAGTTGTTATCACAAATAACTATTATGTCTCGTTTTTTTGTACATTTTTCGCCCTAAATTACTCTAATTCGTTTTTAAAATACATCATTTTCTTTATACCTATTTGCTGTTTTTGTTTTGAAGGGTCCGTTTATTTTTCATAATCGAGGTTTGTTGAAATCATTTGTTTCTTAGAGACTTTAAAAAAAATTATCGTTCTTGTATAAGTTGAGCTGATTCCAAACATGAAAACATTTCAATGCGGAAAGCTCCAAATAAAATCAATTATTATTTTTAAACATTTTTAAAGGGCTGAAAAGAAAAGGGGAGAAATAATACTAACTATCCACCTACCTACCGACGTTGAGGGACAGCGTCTGACGAAAAACGTCGAGTACTTAAAAATGAATGAGGAAATGTTTAAAAAAATAAAAATAATAATGTGAAAAATTATGAAGAGCGGCAAGGAGGGAGAAATGCTGTTAAAAAGGAAATGAAACGAAGACATTTTGGAAAAAAAAAACACACAGTATAATAATTCGACGTGGAAGAAAGTGATGAAAGTAGACTTCGTAGTTCTTTGCTGGATTTTTAATAAACGTTTCGTGAAATTATGAATGAAAATGTTTACAGCTGTAATAATTTAGCCTTCTAATGACGAGTACTAATGAGTTCCATTAAATGTTTTCTTCAAAAATTTAATGAGAATAGCTGAAAATTTTTCACATTTATTCAATTTTCTTTATCTTGAAATTTGAATTGGCGTTCCGTGATACATGAAATACGCAATTTTTGGTTAGCTTCGATAAAAACTTGGTGAATATATAGTCGATTTATAGTTTACGTTTGTGATTCACAGGTGTTTTAATGCCGGTTCATAAAAATTTGTCGAAGTCTTTGCTTGAAAACTATACCGAAATTTGATTAACTATTTTTGCGGACGAGAAATTGAGAAAATTTGGTCAAAATTATGAATAAATTAGTGAAATGTAATAACGCCGATAATGGTTGGTAAATAAGAGATGGATAGGGATCTCTCGACTTCTTTTAATTTTGGTGAATGTCAATATGTGAGACGAGCCTAATTTCATTAATGTGGGAAATTTTAGGGCGCAATGTGAAAACAATATTTGAGTAATACAATATGGCTTGAGAATTTATTTTTCATAAGTATTCACTGGACTAGTTCTTAAGAATTTCGTTAGTAAGTGTCGTTCTTGCTTTCGTCCCTAAGATATAAACAGTCGTAAAAGATTTCTGGAAACTATAAGAGAACCTTTTGGCGTTTTGTTAAAAAAGGCAATCAAAAAGAGTAACAAATAATATTCAGAAATATGTATTTGAATAAAAATATTATTGTTTTACGGCCTTGTCCGAAATCAAACAAATTTCTATTGTGGATCGTTGATGTTACAGTGGCATGCCACGCTGCATAGCCAATATTTTAATGTCAATGATGTTCAACCATGGTTGGCAAAGTAAATAATATACTTGTTATTTACGTACATTATTTACTGTGAAAAATTAGTGTAAATAATGTAGATGATGTAAACAATGTAAATAAAGTAAATGATTTGAAATCTTAAGGGGAAAATGAAAAAATGTGATTTAAAAAATCAAAAGTTTAATAATATCTAATCGTATTGGTAATATTTTTCGCGGACATTTTTATCCTTATAATTATTTCAAACTAGGGTAAATAAACAACAGTTTTGTAGAAACTTCAAATTTTAGATGATTTCTTATTTTATTATGAACGAATGACCACTGTGAAAACAGTCGTTCTATGGCATTTGCCATCATCCTTTACAGAATGGAAATTTAGTAGCCCATAGGTTGTAGAAGTTTTATGTCCTACTGTTTTGTCAGTGTTTATAGAAAATTTAAATAAATATAATATTTTTTAAAATTTTAAATGAGATTCGATTGAAAATTGAAATCCAAATTCCAAAGCACGTATCACTAAGAGTTATTATAACTAATGAGTTATGACTGGGGTTACGTAATCCTGATAAAAGTAATAAATGATTATGGAAATTATGGAAAATTGAGGTATTTATTATTTAATCATTTATTTACGTTATTTGCATTATTCATGATATTTATGTTATTTTCATTGTTTACATTATTTATATGTAAAAAACTGAAAGTTTCGTAAATAACCAACCCTGGGTTCAACACTATAGATGGACTTCCGTTTTGTTAGGACGTGGTTCCCCTGGACTCTTCCAGTCGTATCATTCCATTAGAAATCTTCATGACTTACCACTCAATACCGTATTTTCAAACCTCACTTTTCATAAAGTATGCCACTTTTTCTTCACTTTATCGGAATAACGTCAATGGGCTAAGGATTTGTAAAGAGCCTTTGTGCAAAAAGTGATGTTTCAGAATAGGGTAGCTAATGTCGGGAAATGTGTCCGCCGAGTATGTTTTACCTGGGGGCTTGGAAATCCATTTGCGGATGACCAGAAGTCTGTTTGTGGATGACCAGCTACATTTATAGGTTTTGTCGGTTCAGGGAATCGAACTTGGGACTTACATATTTGCCAGCTAAAAGCGATGAACTTGACTGCATGGCCATCTCACTGCTGACTATAACTGGCGAATGTATTTTATATTTGGCAAGGTATGGCAGTTCCCACACACTCCCCCCTAGAGAGACTCAACACAATTTGAATGACATTAGATGTTGTGAGAGGTTGAGTGGAGCCAGAAACGCCTCTTATACCTATACACATGGTCTTATACTACCTATATGGGTTCTATTTCCACTATATAGGGCGCCATTTATTGGCAACTCAAGTTAGGAAGGAGAGTTGTGAGTTTCACCATTCACCACTAGGGTGCGTGCATGTCCAGCACACATCGAGAGTCACCAGATGTAGGTTTTGTCGTTTCAGGGAATCAAACCTAGGACCTACATATTTGCCAGCTAAAAGCAGTGAACTTAACCACACAGCCATCTCACTGCCAACTATAACTGGCGAATGTATTTTATATTAGGCAATGTATGGCGGTTCCCACAACATTAATTTCATTACTTTTCTTTTCTTGCTGCCTAATTATATAATTAGAAATGAGTGCAGTTAAAAATTTTCTATCTTTTTTCCGCCACTTCTTTCTCCTCTTGACTCTTTCCTCCCTTCTTTTTTCTATATAATGGTTTTTAGTTCTGACTATTTTTGGATTTGTTATTCTTGTATTTTCTATGCTGACAGCTATTTTTAATCATCGTTATCATATTACTATTTGTATTACAAAACTGGCTTTTCAATTTCATTGGTAGTGATGTATTTCCTACCGCAGGTAAAAGGGAGTGTGGCAGAGGCATACAATTGAAGAGATCTCTAACAAGTCTATCAAAAACATGTCAATTAAGAACAGTTTCTGATTTAGATATTAGTTACTGGATATGCATGGTGTGGCTCTAATGATGTGAAAATAGACATTGTAGAAAAGTTCAATGATAAATTTCATGAAATACTTATGTGCAGCTTTAGAAGCGCAGAACAAATAACTCTGATTGATTATTTTTTATCTTCTATGTTTTTAAATCACAGCGCATATGGGGCATTGGAGATCATTAGCTGTATGTCTCTGGAGTGTGGGAACTGCTGGGGGTCAAAAATTTCATGCAAAGGTTGGCATGTTGTAGGTTGCTTTACATCCATAAGGATGTAGATTTGAAACCAGCTTCCACCACATTCTGTTCCAAAATGGTGATGTGTTCAATGTAGTCCTTTCGGTGGCATCACAAGATATTAAAAAATTTACGCTGGAAGACCATCAAGTTCTGGATCCCGACAAATCCCTCCTCCAATAAATCGAAAACCTATTTGACCAGTTCCAGCTTTAATAACCGAAACATATAACCCACAAACTGATGTTTCTCCACGTTTTCTAGCCATATTGTAGCCCAATGGGTGACACTTACTGATAGCAAACAAACAAACCAACAAAAAAAAAAAGAAAAAAGTGACTGATTGTCAGAAACCCGAAACTGTTGGTAAAATTTAGGTTTGGTGTAAATCAAGTAAATATAAACAGTGACGAGGGGACTGATCTGCGTAGATTCGTTGGAGCACGCTTGGTAATTGTTAAGACTCATGGGATCACTGTAGGGCTGTGATGGACGTGGATTTTACCCTTTTTATTTGCGTACCGATATCGGTGTTCTTTCTTGAAAATCTTTTAAATTATGGTAAAGGTCTGTAAGATCGCACACCTATTGGTTAAGTCACCATAACTTCATTATGTCTAAAAAATTTTCTATTTTTGGATATGTTATAGTCTAAAACTTTGTCTATAACATATTCGAACAAAAATTTATGGTGCGAACTACAACTGGAGCGATAATGATTTTTGCAAGACCTTTCAAAAATGTGTCTGTAAGATCGTGCACCTTCATAAAACATGAGTTTGGCAAAAAGTGATAAGTTATTCTCTTAATATGTTATAGACAAAGGTTTAATAGTTGAATTAAATGGGCTAATTTAGTTGCAAATGTGAGCTCTCAATTCGTTTTTCTGAAGGATTATATTTGCTCTAATCGTTGTCACATTTCCACATAGGTAGTGAGAAAAAAATACAGATAAAATGGAATGCAACACTATTATTTGATATGTGCGCGATCTTATAGACTTATGACTTGAATTTTTGTAAGCTATTTTTGTTCGTGATAAATAAGCCTGAAGTTAAGCTCCATTATATCATCTAGAGACTTATTAAATATCCTTTCCATCAATATAAAGTTACTTGACATTGGAATTCCACAAAAGTCACAAAACACTTCGTGATAGTTTAAAAAAATGATAATTTTATGTTCTAAAAATTTAAAATGTAAATATCTTTTGAATGAGAAATAGTAAGATCACATTTTTGGTATCAAAATCCATTATATTGTTATGGCATGTTGCAATATACGTGAATTTTCATATCAGCTCTTCAGTTTTACGAAATGGTCTGTACGCAATCTTAGGAACTGCGCTATCTTACAGACCTTTACCCTAATCAATGTTTTTCCCAATTTGGTAGTTTCTTTCAGATGCCATCTGTGATTAGTAAGTGTCAACCTACTGGTAATTACTGAGTTGGCTGCATTCAAGCTCGGTAAAAGTTACCGTAGGTATGCCTCTTTTATGCTATACGCTTGACCTTAATGTCGTAAGTAAAAGGTAATCTCGGCTAAAGGAATTTTTCTTTTAACGAATTCCGTCTGCGTACTTGATGCAGCATCGCAACGTATCCGTTTTTCTCTAATTACTACAGTGGAGAAATCCAATCTTTCAAACCGATAGTAGCTGCGTCGAATACGTTCTCATTTTCTTTCGTAATCGAATCATATCTGCGCTTGGTGTAGAGTGTGGCACATGCATTAGAAGCACCAGCCAGTACACTGTACCTTGGGTTATTAGCGTGCATTGTTCGTCCTCCTTTGCTGCCTCAATCGCGTACTCAATTAGGGGTGCTAATGGAAGAGGTATCTCGTATCGTTCTCTTTTCAACCCTTAAATTATTTTACAGTCAGTATCATTCGTTACTTGGCTGCTTGTGCGTACATACTGCAGCAGTCAACGTTAAATTAGTTCGCTTCGAAGATTAACACGCGTGATGTTCACTTGTTGGAAAAACGTGTAGGTATGTATATATTACGGAAAACGTATTATTAAGGCATTAACAATGCAACAGCCATCGAAAAGTTTCACGTGGAAAAAGAAAACCCTTGGGTAGGCGAATATGCATGTAGCGATAATGGATGTGTGCGTACAATGGAAAGTTGAAAATAAATAAATAAATAAATAAAATAAACGAGAGCGCACCCTCTGTGTGGTGGTGTGCTAAGTGTTCGTTTTTAGAATACGCGATGCGTTCATTGTTTGTAGGCTACGAGTTAACAGCGGCGTCGAGTGCTTTACTGCTCTCCGAAGGTTTTACTGAGTGTTTCCAAATAATGTTGTTACCTGACGTTGGTGTCCTTGATTTCCTACATCCTGCAGATAGGCTGGCTGGAATGTCGGTACCTACATTTATGACGACTCCAGTGTTGCATGCAGTATTCTTATTCTATTGTACCTCCTGTATGACGTATAAACAGGGGAGCTGTTTTGGAGAATCATCAGTCGTCATCAATTCTCTACTAATGAACGCATTCAAGATGATATTCAGTCCGCAGATGGATGTGATTATATGTATAAGTTTAAAAAATAATAATGTTCCCATACCTACTTTGAGGGTTGAGAAAAATGTGATTTTGTGAATGTATTGCGTGGTAGCATATACTTTGAAATGAATGCATCGAGTTTTTGTCTTTCTTTTGTATCGGGTTATATTTTATTATACATTTAGGTGAAAAGAGAGCAATTTTGAAGAATGGTATTCAGATCGCTACTAATGAATGATCTGAGATGAAATTTTGTCCACTGATGGGTGTGATGATCAGTGGGGTAGGAACAGGGGGTACAGGGGTACAATTTACCCCAATGAAAAATGGGGGTACAAAGTATCATTTGTACCCTTCCAAAAAATATTGTTAATAAACAAAACGATTGTTTGCATATCAGGTAACGTGTTCCAAAATTTTACATGTGGCCTGAAGAATAAGAAAGATGATATTTTTAACAAATTTCGAAAAAAATGGTGGATCCTTATCAATTCAATCTGTATATAGCCAATTTTTTAAATGTTTGTTGAGTATAAATTCTTCTCTTAGAACCAGCGGTGTTAAGCTAGCTGAAATCCAAAAGGTGATTCTCTGTAGAGAGAAATACTCGAAAAAAAGTTTATTAACATCATATAAGGGTAAACTTACATCATTCTATCAACCAGCATATACAGCGTGATTGGTGGGGTGATAGTCTACCATGCAGAAGATGCGTGTTCAAATACCAATTGAGGTGGATAGTTTTATAAAATAAATTCAGCTTACAAAAAATGATGAAAATAAATGAGAAATAGGAATTGAAGTATTCCTTGATGAAAACCGGAGGTATAAGAAAATCTGAGGAACTAATAGGCTTAATAAAAAGTAGAGGAACAAAAAAGGGTTGTGTATGAATAGGAAAAGGAATCTATAAGGAGTAAAAAAAGTAGAGGAACCATCCAGAAGTGAAAAAAGGTTGAGGAACTAAAAAATGGAAATGAAGAGTTAGAAAATAAACATTTAAAAATCAGCCACTTCTGGTATGCCGTACAATTTCAAAAAACCAGCAGTCCAGCATTTACATGCACATGTTACAAGTCTAAACAACTTGAAATTTTTTGTTCATCTTTGATTTGTAACTTTAAATAAATTATTGCGTTTCCCTCGACTTTCGAATATTTCCGAAAACCCCTCACAAAATTTCTGAACCCCCACGAAAAATTTCTTCTGCATTTACGTGTGTTGCGGGCCTTCGTTTGTAGACTCCGTGTAGGCATTCAACTACAAACGTCAACCTCGTGCAAATTCAGTCAACCAATGTGGAGTAGTCACCAGTGTTCCAGAGGATTGTTGGTTCCCACATATGTGGGAACTGGCCACACAAGTGATTGGCGAGTGTGAAGCACTCTCATCAGAAGTCATCACAGCCACAAAATATTATTTTTAGATAGACGCGTCGGGTACTCATTCATCCATCTCCTGACTCATTCAGAGGGAAGAGCGAGAAAAAAAAGGACACGAAATCGAAAAAATTGAACTTATTTTTGCGTTTTCCACCCGATCGCGAATATGACACCGAAATAGTGTCCAAATAAAGGAAATATTTATGCGAGAAGAAGCTTAGGGTGGGTTGGTGCCTTTGATGTGATCAGAATAAAGTATATCGAATTTCTAGGTAGTTTTCTTTGCTTTCTCTCTTCTTTCTTCACTCTTCTCTCTTTTCTCTCTCTCACATTCTCTCTCACTCTCTCTCATTTTCTCACTCACTCTTTCTCATTCTCTCTCTCTCTCTCAATCTCTCTCTCTCTCTTCCACTTTCTCTCTCTCTCTCTCTCTCTCTCTCTCTCTCTCTCTCTCGTCTCTCTTTGTCGCTTTCTCTCACTTGTTTTTTTTAGTTTCCGTGCGAAATAACAAGCTACTTCAAATTCAACTCGTATACACTCAACGTAAGATCCTTAATGCTTGTGTAAGTAAACGCTTGTACAACGTGCATGTAGTGGACTGAACTGGGACTACTTGCTGCCCCCCGTTGCACCATATCCGTATTCGGCTCCAGCACTGGCGTTAACGTTAGTGTACAGATTGCGTTTTGTGTCGCGAAAATCGGAATACACTTGTGTAAATGTGATGGTTCAAAGGTCCCTCATTAAGTTTAACATATTTTGTCGTATTTTTTATTGTTGTTGTTTGATCTTGTCGATGTAATTGTCATTACTGAGAATGTGGGCACTTGGGCAATGGTGGAACCCAAATTCCGTCTTCTAATTGGGTTTGAAGTTAGTTTCTTGATGAATTTTACTGAATAAATTACTATCCATTCTCTTTGTATTCTGTAAACATACGCATTTTATGAGTTATGACGATCGATAGCTTCATTTTTTTGGCCGTCTGCTGTGGACAACTTTTTAATTTTTGTGTGAGGTTATGAGCTCGGACGTTCTTTTGTCATTTGCATGACGTCATCAAAATTGGATGACATTAGTTGGAGTGTACTTTTACTGCTTGCTGTGTGAAAAATAGTGTTATAAGGTTCTCGAATTTTTTTATCGCAACTTGGGAGTTGATAAGAGTTGTTAAAGTGATGATACCTACATTCAGATTACAGTAAAATATGAAATTTTAACTTTTGTCTTTGAAATGTCAATTTATTTTAATTTTTGACACTTTACCAAAGTACCAAGGGCAGAAAGTATATTTTAGCAAAACTGAAATTGTTTCTTCGTGCCGAATAAAGTTTTTAAGGAATAGAATAATACTGAAGACTAACCTAACTCCACTTTTTAGTCGAACATTATTCAAAACTTCAAAAGACTTTTTAATTTCCTCACGGTTCTCATCTGACATTCAGCGATCGTGTCATACTTGTCACTTAGTGACAAGCTACTTTTGATTTCGAACAACCTGTAGACTTGAGTATGAGTTTGCTTCTCATCTAATCCGAATAATTATATGTTACAAGAAATTAGTGAAATCGGGTATTTTATAAAATACGTAAGCAATTTATAAAATGTTTAGCCATTTTAGGCAATTTATAAACATTTCATAATTGTTGATAAAATGCCCAGTGATAATTGGGCAATTTGTAGACATATTTCATAAAATTTCAACTGACTCTTTGGAAATTTGTAGACAAACACATTTATAATGATAAAACATGTTGATGCCTGAATGCTTGAGTTCTAGTTTCATTTTTCTGTGTTTATTAATTGGGAGTTAGTTTTCATTCTACATGATAAGTTGATACAGTATTTTAAAAGTTACTTTATATTTTTACAATTTGTTTTTTAAAATGGATATCAATCAAAATAAGTTTTTGGAAAAAATAGCTAGTAAAAGTGATGACTACGAGCAATTATTCTATCAAAAGTAAAATATGATGAAACTGCTTAAAAACTTTTGCAGATAAAACAGTGTAAAAAAAAGGAGCACAAGGATTACTGGCTACTACAGCATTATGATACAACTGAGGTAAGAAATTATCTTTGTTTTCTGAGAACCTTAGTTATTTTAAATAGATACTTATCAAGTTTCATAAATTCTTTCGTTTTTTAGATTGGAAGTCTACAAAAACTGATCTATCTTCTCTTTGAAAAAAATCAGTGTATTTTATATTACGTTCACGTGGATGAATTATACAATAAACTTAAACTGATAAACGAACGAACTCGAGATGGTGGATGTGATCACATGCCACATGAGGCCCATAAGAAATTTAAAAATATTGGACGTAGAAAAATATGTGTTTTCATTAGTCTCAGCGAGATTTGTAAGAAGAAATGTTCGAACAAGCATAAAGGTATTGTTGTAAAGCCTCCTGTCTTTAAACAAATGAATAATAGAGCACAACTTCAACAACTCTTATCAACTCCCAAGTTGCGATAGAAAAATTTGAGAACATTATAAATTGTTTTTCACGCAGCAAGCGGTAAAAGTACACTCTGTCTGATGTCATCCAATTTTGATGATGTCATGAAAATGGCAAAAGAACGCCCGAGCTCATAACCTCACATAAAAATTAAAAAGTTGTCCACAGCAAAACGGCCAAAAAAACGAAGCTATCGACAGTCATAACTCATAAAATGCGTATGTTTACAGAATACAAAGAGCATGGGTGGTAATTTATTCTGCAAAATTCATCGAGAAACTGACTTCAAACCCAATTAGAAGACGAAATTTTCAGTTTTAGCCTGATAATGATTATAAGATGATTATGGTCTTTTAAGATCATGTGACCAAATATGTTTCATTGCGACATTTAAAGTCAAAACGTACTGATGAAGTAGCATCCAATGGAGCATCGTGTGTATAGCAATCAAATAATGGGGTAAGAGTTTTGCAACTCCATAACTGAAAGCTTACGTATTATGTGGCTTGAACTGAAAATAGTGCATGGCAAGCCATGTCACTCCTAGTCACAAGGACATGTTGAACAGCCAGTTGCAATATTGAGGAAATGCTGTATGCATGGTTGACTGAAAACAAGACTAACAACTGGTCCCAAGGCTTGAAATTTGTACAATTCAAAAAAAATTCATCATACCCCACTGGTATCAAGCATACATCATACAAAACCATGTTTGGCTTGCCATCAAAGATAGGGCTTCTAGATACAGCGATTTCAAAAGATTTATTGAATAAAATAAATGCAGAAGATGAAATGGAGGAGTCACTGACTGATATTTTTAACTTGTTTGGAGAAACCTGCACCTCAAACAGACATGCCTGCATTATCATCAATCGATACTACCGAAGTTTCCATACTAGGACAGTGCCCTTTAAATAATGAAGAATCATTTGTTACCGTAGCTGATAATCTGCCATCCAGTGTTATATTATTAGAAGAAAATGAAGTTATCACCGTGGTGGTAGAGTCCGATGGAACAGTTGTGACAAATGAAGCCTCACAATTAGATGCTATGTCTTTTGTGTTGAATGAAGCTGTACAGTTAGATGCACTGACATCTACTATCCAACTCCAACGAGATAACGTAAGGGAATCACTCTGATATTGAATTCCCTGGAGCTGAATTAGGAGCTTCAGTTTGTATTCCTGTACCAAATGTGGATAGATATAAAACAGATTCTAGGTAAGATAGGCATACAATATTAACCTGAAGTAGTGGTATAACAAATTTATAAGTAGTCCTATACTATTTTCTTATGTTACAGATTGATTTTAGCTGGTGTAATGTCTAAAACATATGATGATTTCTATAAGCTTGGCACCAATGATGGTATATTGCCCCAATATGTCAGAAGTCAATTCACTATTTCTGCAAATGTATTTTTAAATGAGCAGGATATTCCAAATGAAACAGTATCGTTACAGACAGCTGCAAAAAGTGCCTTAATAAAGAGTGGTGTCAGCCATGGGCAAGGATATATTCGATTTAAATATACCCAGAAATGTACCTCTAGTTGATGTGTTTGAAAAAAAAAAAATATGTAACTCAAAATGCCATTCGGGCTCTTCATGTTGTAATGAGTAATTATTTGATCAAAACATTTTATTTTTATCATTTTTGCATTTTAAAGTAGGTAAGTTTTGAAATTAATTTTGTTTAAAATTAGTACTCAACTTTGCTAATTGTTTTGAGTCACATTGATCATAATACAACACATAATGTAATTAATTTATAAGTATTCTTATTCTTATCTACAAATTGCCTATTAGTCAATGGGCATTTTGTAAAATACCTAGGTATTTTACAAAATTCCTAAATTAAATTGGATGATTTGTAAAATTTTATAAATTCCCCAACACTTTTAGTCATTATATAAAATGACCTTAATTAGCCAGGTATTTTATAAAATGCCTGATTCTATTAATTACCTGTAACACGTATACTCAATGCAGTGAGAATGTTGGAAAGTTGAGGATAATTTATTACGAGTAACTAAAACAAGTTTTTACAAGGGATAAGTGTGACATGTGGGTGAAAATTTCGATGAAAAATTAATAATGTCATTTGTATATGTTGAAAAAGGAGGTACAGGTTTCCAGGTATTATTTATAATTAAATTTTATTTTTTTTTTACGAATTATTAATTTTATTTATTGGTTATCTTGGTCCAACTTTGATTTATAACACATGTGATCAGTGGTAGGTAAACGCAATCGTGGTAATGTAGATGATCGCAGATGTGTGTTGGGTGATCACTTCCGCGTACGGACTCTTGAAAAGAATTACTTCTAACTTATTTCCGAGGAATGTGGATAGGATTGTTTACCTTGTGAATGCCAACCTAAATAGGACTGAATTACTTGGTTCCAACTTGAATATTTTGGTGTGTAAGCAGACGGTTTTACTTTGAATAATATTGTATTTAGACGTACGTAAAAATTGGTTCCTGGGTACGTGAGGAATATATACAAACGATGTGGCGCGACATTCGGATCATTTGAGCAAAATGTTATAGGTTAACAGTGTCGAGGGTGCTTGAGGTGTAGTCACGAATGCGTTCGTTACATTAAAACTCACATTTTACATTCATTGAAAATTCGATGGGAACGAAATACTTATCAAATATCCACTGGCCTATAATTATCGTTGAAAAATGAATAATTCTATTTGTATACACATCTCGAGCGAGTCAAAGTCGATAACGAACGAAGGGTGACCGAAAATAACAGAGAAGAACACATTTTCATTGGCAATAGTAGAGCCAACTCCAATTGCTATCCAACAAGGAATATTAAAATAACGATATAATTTCTTCTTTCTTTCGTATAAGTGCGGGTAAGTTGTTGGAAAATTAATTGTGAGATTGTCTGTAACGTATAAGTCGGAAGGCGTGATAATGATAATACGCATCTTTCGATACTCGACTATTCTTCCCAAAATCAAAAACATCAATTTGCAAATCGAGAGAGAGAAAATATTCTTCCAAAGTCTTCTTGTACTTCAACATAACTTACGATTCAGTTTCGCTGAAGTGCCGGAAGATTTTGATTTATTGAATTTTTTTGAAGTCCACTTAAGTAAACACTATAAACAGTAAATAAAACCGGATTGGTATTCTCGTATGATGGAGTAAATAATTATTGAAAATGTTCCGGTACTTCCAGCACTGTTCTGCCTGTAAGCGCCTACTTCGTTAATTCTTCGAAAGTGAGCTGTTGCGTTCTTCCTGACTATATCTATTACCAACCATTTAACAAGATTGGTTCTCACTTTGTTATTTTTATAGAATATTCACACACCAATTGACGAACACTTCCTAATCTAACCAAAAAAGTTTCAAAAACTGACAACATCTGATGATCGAAAATCATATTTCCATAAACACGTAAACTGATAAGGACTTAGAAATGATTTAACGAATCAAACTCCGCCAGAACTTTTACGAAACTTAATGGTCTAATTTTTCTCTCACGCTTTTTTATTTTGCTTTGGTTCTAAAAATGTTCGTATCCCATCACTTCGTCTGACTGTCCCTATCCACAAAAAACAATTTACGATCCATTTTTATTATTAGGGACGTATTGAAGGCATTTTTTGGAGTAGGGAAATTGAAATTCCTAACTGAAAACTTTGAAATTCCCAACTGAAAATTTTCAAGTTTACCTTTATAATTTTTACCCAGTTTGCTTGCAAACGGGGCATTAAAATTGACCTCAGAAAAGGGTTAGGGGTGGGGATGATGAAAATTATCCGTTTTATGCAAAAAGAAACCGATTGGTATCATTTTTTCAGTTTGACTTAATTTTTTTATATTATATGTATATTGTTCAAAATTTCGTGTTCACGGTTTTGAAAAAACTACCAGGTGGATAGGACCAAAATTTTTACGTGAGATAGTTCTCATATTGGAGCAGATCTTAAAGAAGTTTTTTGCCTATCGGTTAATTAGTTTCTGAGAAAACGGGAAAACAAAAAATTCCTGGTAAAGTCGTTTTGCCGGGATTCTGAGAAAATGGGATCTGGGTGAAATTTTCACAATAGACTTTCCTTATGTTAATGCAAGTTTCTTAGAAGTTTGGTCACTATTAATTGAGTAGTTTCCAAGAAAAATGGAGAAGAAGAATTTCTAGAAAAAATTTTGTATTTACAGTTTTAAGAGAACTACTAAACAGAAGGGTTGAAATTTTTACAAAAGATAGCTATTGTATGGGAGCAGATATGAAAAAAGTTTGGTTTTAGTGATAAAACATCAATAGATGGATATTTTTGTTTAACATAAGGATAACTGTCCATAGTTTTTTGTAATTTGTTAGCCTGAAACTAGCAATGAAATATCGATGTATTGATCGAATTATATGCTAACAAACACTTGACTTTAATCATACAATCTATTTTACACTTTTATACTCGCAGCTATACGTATATTTATTCCGCCGCTCATTTGTTTATCTCTGTACATGGTCGTTTACTTCATACAACTCATACTCTGTACTTTACATAGGTATTCTTTTCGCTGCAATTACACACTTCTGAGACGTAACTTTGTAAATATCTTTATGTATTCTTCAATTATTGTGAACATCCTGTCTACAACCTCAATAAGAAATCGATTAATATCGATATAAATATAGATTACTATCGATGTTATTTTGCAATTTTTTCAACTAAGCTCTCTTTCTCACTCCATCTCCATCTCATCTCCAGTCCCATCTCTATTTTCCTATCCATCTTTATCTCTATCTCCATCCTCATCTCTATCTCTGTCTCCATCTGTAAACTGGTTTTTTTAGCGAAGCATTGCTGTGCTAGAGTTTTTGTTATTCCCAAATCCATTCCAAAATTTTTTTTTTTGCTCAGTACTGTTTTTGGAATTTTTCTAAGTCCCAAACTCCTAACTGATGAACAACTGCGGGCACGATTTTTCCAACTGTTAAAAAGTTTTTGGGGAGACTTCCCCCAACACCCTTCGGCACACCACTGTTTATTGATCCAGTAGTACTTAAGTGAGTAGGTATTACATTACTGTTTTACACCACCATAGATTTTTGCCTGTAAAAGTCGAACGCCCTCCAAAGTACAATTTTGATTAGCAGATACAGTTGAGACACACTGTGAAGTGTTCGTCGAGTAAATACAAACGCCAATAAATGACAGGCTGCAGAAAGATAGGCCTCTCCTACCACCATGGGAGGAAAAAAAATTAAACAACAGTAGCGCACAAAAATATTTAGGAACACCCGTGATGTTTCGGATCATTTTGCAATCATAGCGTATAGCTGGCCAACCGTTTAGAAAGTCGACAAAAGGACGATGTGTAAACATAGTGGTAAACTTTGGAAGCAGAAGGGAGGAAAGTAAGAGAGTTATCGAGGGTGGAAGATGAAAATGGTGGAGGGTGCTTGGTGGAATCGCGACGGAAAGGCACACCGACCGACAGTATTCCTTTTTTTTGGAGATGCTAGGGGTTAGATAGCACAATGAACATGTTAATTGGGAACCGTGTATGGGGGTAAAACGCGTATCTCTAATCAGAATAGGGTTATGATTAAGAGGGTCGATAAGAAGCCTGTATTACGTAAGAAGGGGACTTTTTTATTTTTCTTTTTTACTTTTCGCTTTTCTAAAATATGTTTCCATGTGTGCGTATGTATCGTTTTCGCAGTGCGACGCTGGCGGTTTTTGCCATCAAATTAACGCTGAGCGTCCTGTAAAGTTATAAGTTATATTAAAAAAAAAAAACAAAAAAAAAAATAGCAAGGGACGTTAAGGGAGACGCACCGAGAAGGAGATACACATCAACGGTTGACTTGACGATCGAGTTAGGCTATGAATCATTTTTTGATGGATCGGATTCGTGTAGTTACAAAAAAAAAGTGAAAGAAAATAAATAGCAAAAAAAAAATTTTTTTTAGATTAAAATGTAGAACAACGTAGCGTAAAATTCGTATTTATTGGACGATCGATAATCTTATATTATGATAACGAATTACTTTTTTTTTTTTTTTTTCATTTCCACGTTGTGCTATGCTTCTTTCTTTTTATTTCGATTCTATTCTATTTCTCTCACGCTCCTTTTGTCTCTGTATCTCCCACCCTTTCTAGACTTTTTTTTTGGATGTAGAGAAAAAACACGAAATTATGGACATTATGTTTCGCAAAATCGATGCAAATAGCTTATTGCATTTAAAGTGGATTATAGAACGTAATTTACATGCAAAATCCGATATCATCTCTTCGCTATTAATTTACATGACTGTTCTTGTGCTGCTATACATATACACAAATTTTCTGTGTTTTTGAGCGCAATTTTGATTAGGATGTGGTGCTGAAAATATAGCAATTTTTTTTCTTTTTTTGGGGGTTCGTTCAACTCGAGGTTCGAGTGCGTTTCACGAGAATGGTGCACATCGGATTTTCGCGCCGTCGAGAGGGTTATACGTTTCGCATTTAAATTGTAAAATTTCCATTTCCATTTGCTATTTAAGTATATGACTTAATGAATGATGTTGAAGGCTTCACCTCTCTGCATTGATTCTGGTATTCTTCTTCAAAAAGTAAAGTGTTAATTCGTACAAGTACGAACCGTCATGACTTTGATTGTGTGTATTTTGGACAAGTTAGCGGTTGGTTATCTTTTTACCCTGTTTGCTTGCAAGCGGCGTATTAAAATTGACCTCACGAAAGGATTAGGGGTGTGGATGATGAAAATTATTCGTTTCATGAGAAAAGAAAACGATTGGTACCATTTTTTCATTTTGACCTAATTTCTTTTTTAAGTATGTATGTATATATGTGTGTGTGTGTAATACCTTGTCATAAAAGAATATTCGCACAAGAAGGTAATCAACCGATTATTTGCATGTTCTCATGTACTGAATCCTGACATCATTGCAGTTGTATGATTAGTCATAATTCGGTTTTTGTACATCACTTGTAATTGCAAGTAATTACAAGTATTTACATTCAAACATTTGTATGGGTTTAACGTCATAGAGACGAATAATAAGCCTGCCTTTTGGCGGCGACTGTCGTTGAGGGGTGCGAGCCCTTAAAACTTCATACGAGTCAAGTCCCAACAGTGTGTATTGCCTAAAATTTTGAGAAAACTATCAGGTGTATAGGGTTGAAATTTTTACGCGAAATAGATCTCATAAAGGAGTAGGTATGAAAGTAGTTTTTTACCTATTGACTAATTAGTTTCTTAGAAAACTGGAAAACAACAAATTCCTAAAAAAGACATTTTTCCGGGATTCTGAGAAAATGAAATTTTCACAATAGACTTTTTTTATGTTGTTGCAAGTTTAATAGAGGTTTGGTTACCTATTAATTCAGAATTTTTTAAGAAAACTGGAGAAGAAAAATTTCTGGAAAAAATTTTGTATTTACTGTTTTTAGAGAACTACTGAACAGATAGGGCTGAAATTTTTAAAAAAGAAAGCTATCATATGGGGGCAATTTTGAAAGAAGTTTGGTGCTCCTCGGCTCAGTAGTTCTCAAGAAAACAAGAAACAAAAAATCTATGGAAAAACGGTTTTTACCGATAAAATATGGATAGACCGATATTTTTTCTGAAGATATGGATAACTGTCTATAGTTTTTTGTAATTTCTTAACCTGTATCTAGCAATGAAATATCGATATATCAATATATCGATAGAGGTATCGATATAAATATCGACTATTATCGAGATAAATATAGATTACTATTGATGTTATTTCGTAATTTTTTCAAGTAAGCTCTCTCTCTCTTCATTTCCATCTGCAAACTGGGTGTTCTAGTAAAGCATTGCTGCGCTAGAGTTTGTTTGAATTTGGTATTTCACCGTTAAAAAAAAAGGTATCGGTAGGCTAATTTGTTCAATCGTACTTCATAAAATGACAATCTGTGTCGAAACGTGGTAATATCTATTGCCTCAGAAGGCTGTGTTTTTGTGGAATTTTTCGTGCACATCGGATCTTGGCATTGCAGACAGTGCAGACCCAAGAACAATGTTGGTCATCATTGTTGGTAGTGATTATCGTAGAAAGTTTTTGATAGCGATATCATTCTCTGGGAAGAAAATTATGTTTTCGTCTGTGCGAACAAAAAGGAAAAACTTGTTTTTAGTTTCATGGTAGGTACGTTGACAAATCATTCATACGTTGTTATTTTTTTAAGATCATAATTTCTGTGAATACGTAAAGTTAGGCCGAAGAAATTACCGTGATATTCACTGAATAATACGTCAGTTTCGTTGTTAGACATGAAAATTCCTATTGAAGTGTATCAAAAAAAAAAACAAAAAAAAAACTATGTATTGTCTGGTTAGGAGCTCGGATAATATCCTACCCAGTCCCTTAAGCTGTCATAAATTAATCTGATGATGTGACTCATATTTGTACCTTGTACCTACCACCTAGCTCAATAATCGTATCATTGAACCGCCTTCTCACCAAGCCTCATACTAAAAAAGTGGTTGTTTTATGTTTCGAGAACAGTCGTCTCATATTTCTGGATCCAAATATGACAAAATGTTCCTTGTTTGTTCTATTTGTCGCTGTGGAATACCTTGTCGTGAGAGATATTCTCACCAGAAGGAAATTCTACAGAATTTAAGCGTGTTCAACCACTTCATACATAAGTACGGGTAAGCCAAAACCAAGGCAAACACTGGCGATTTTAGAGCCGGTTTGGGTGGTTTATATACGGATTATTTGCACGCACACAAACACACGTACGTAAGATAATATGTACGTCGGTGAGGGCGGCCAGGTCGCATCATCCCCTATCGAGATAAGAGATGGCTGGCCGGTTTGTGTACGAATCGTGACATCATCTTATTGTGTCACCATTCGGTACTCGTACATTACCTGCAAGTACGTACAGGTAATTACGATCGAACGTATTTTGTGTATTTAACATCACAAGGACGATTGTTTGCTTGCCCTTTGGGGCGGCGACTGTCGTCAAGGGGTCTGAGCCTCTATACCTCATATGGGAGAGTTCCCACAGCTACTCCCCCCAGTTTTTGCGCCGCAAAAATGATTGAAATGTGCAAGGCCTGGGGGACATGTGGGTTTAATGCCATTTTTGATCGGCCTCCCACTTCACCAGGGCACTACCTACTGCAGCCCCGACACACTCGTAAGATTCCTTACGAGCCTGTGCTCGGGCCAAGTAGTTTGCCCAGCTGTCCTCTCCCCTACGCCTTGGTGGTTGGTTTATGGTGAAGGCATAGGGATGACGGTGGGAGTGAGGGAGCAGTGGATGTTTCAAGTGTGGCTGCCTAAGCATCAGGGAGTTTGAATTCCCCGCTGCCAAGGCGGCCATCTTCTTTTCATTGGCTGCCCTCTCCGCCGTAAATAGGAATCTCATCGGTTCCCTGGTCTCCATTGGCTTCAGCTCCGGCGTTGGGTGTTCCGTCGTCGGAGTAGGTTCCGGTGGAGTCCAGGGAGGAGAGATGATAGGTGGAAGCAGAGTTGTCATCTCTGCGAGAACACTCTCCACGGCTGGTGCCGTGTCCATCAGGAGTTCCTCCTCAATCCGATCAAGTTCCGACTTCTGTTCCGGAATTTGCCCAGTGTTCTTGGCAACTTTCGGAACTTCTAGGTTCTTGGTCATGTTGTGGAAGATTTGGGTTGGTAGCGACATTGGAATAGTTGTAAGGAAAACGGGGAGCCAAAAATATCGTTCAGAAAACACGTCTGAGAGCTAAGACAGTTCTGAAGTGGGTGAATTTACTGCTTTTTTTGATTTACGATTACAGTTCCGTTTCATTATTTTCACATCTTCTTATCAGCATGTAGAGGGGATAGCGCTTAAAATTCTCGGCCATATGCAAGTTTTCCGGTTAAGTTCTGATTGGTTTAAGCAAAGTTATGCCTGAAATAATCTCATAGAATATTTTATTCGAATTTTATTACAAAGGAATCTCCATTTGTGACGTGACAACGTTGAGATTATCTTTGTATTTAACGGTAAACGCACGTTGCGATGTTTATTTCCGTATCGCAAGTGGATTTGTTTATTCCTGTCGTTTTCATTTTGTTGGCATTCCTCGTTTGTTTATCTCCGGAGTTCCGATTTTCGTCACATATTTTTTAGCGGGTATAAACTTACGTAGCGGATATTACTTTTTCGGGAGTAAACTTTATTTTCTTCGCATTAACCTCTCTGACATGCGAGAAGGGTGGGAATTTTTGCGTTTTTTACTGCCTAAGGGCCTGCCTTTTTTTTGTGGGCTTATGGGGGCCTCTGGATCGAATGTTTTAGTTGTAACATCGTCTGAAAACTTCAGACTTTTTAATTTTTGGTGTTTTCTTGATTTGTGAATTTATTGTTTCACATTTTTCGACAGATTCTTCCATATTTGTTTGGGAATCTGTCTGGATATTTTCTATGTTCTCCCTTGGTATCCTTTTTATTCTTTTGTCGTCGCTTACCATGTATGCAGGCTTTAATCTGTCAATTGAAATTGTTCTAGGTTTGCCTGCAATGAGTATCACAAAGTTTTTCTCATCTCGTGATACTACTTTGTAAGGACCGGCGTATGGTTTCTCCAGCACAGATCTCATTTTTTCATCTCTAACAAATACATGTGAGGTATTGGCCAAGTGTTTCGAGATGTAAATCTTGGGCTGGCCATGGCAAGCTGCCTGTTCAAGAAAATTTTTGGCATCATTTCTTATATTTCGTACCATAATTTTGGGGCTAACTTCCTTCAATTTTGTGAAGAAGTCCCCTGGAAGGCGTAGCTCTTCGCTGAACGTAATTGCGCTGCAGAATGACCTGTATCGGTTTGTAGGGCAGATCAAAGGCCTAAGAGGATGGTAGGGAGTACTTCTACCCATCTCTTTGTATCATGTGACATGATAGAGGCTTTGAGGGCTCTATGCCATCTCTCAATTTTGCCATTGACTTGAGGATGGTAAGCTGTGGTATGACTGTGTTGAACACCAAGCTTATTGGACAGCTCTTAAAGAGCAAGCTCTTGAATTGGCAACCTTGGTCTGTAATTATGACTTCTGGTACGCCATACCTCGCAATCCAGGTTTCGTATAACCTTGCAGCTACTGTAGGAGCTGACATCTCATGTAGAGGAATTGCTTCTGACCATCGTGTTGCCCTGTCTATTATCATTAACAGGTATCTGTGTCCTTGAGATGGTGGCAATGGGCCTACCAAGTCCATGTGTACAGTTTTAAACCACTCTGTTTGTTTGAAGGATTTGAGGGGCGAGCGAGTGTGTCTTCCTACTTTGGATTCTTGACAGTTCAGGCAACTGTGAGCCCATTTGTTGCAGTCAGACTTCATTCGTGGCCATACAAACCTTGCCGAAATTAAATTAGCACTACATTTTGGCCCAGCATGTGACAGATTATGTACACTGTTGAAAGCCAACCTGCGATATTTTACCGGTAGAAATGGCCTATTCTTACCTGTACTGGTGTCACATGTTAATAAAACATCAGTACCGGGAATTTTTCGCTGTCTCAATTTGAGAGTAGTATCATCGTTCGATAACAACTCCTGCAATTCTGCATCCTTAAGCTGTGCTTTAGCTATTTCAGCATAAGGTAATCGGACAGGAGCCGAGATAGCTTCGATTCTACTCAAGGCATCAGCTGGAGTGTTAGTTCTCCACTTATATACTGAATGTCGGTAGTCAATTGACCAATATAGTCTAATTGTCGTGCTCTTCTTGGAGATGCCAGTTCTGCTTTTTGTGTGAAGGCATATGTTAGGGGTTTATGGTCAGTATACACAGAAAAACATCTACCCTCTAATTGGTGCCTGAAATTCTTCAACGCAGCAAAAATTCCGAGCAATTCCCTATCGTATCTGCTATAGTTCTTTTCTGTTTTTGAGAGCTTCCTCGAGAAGAAAGCTAGCGGTAGCTTCTTGTTGTCTTTATCCATTTGGTTCAGGGTTGCACCAATAGCAAAATCAGATGCATCAGTACTCACGCATAATGGCAGACTTTTGTCTGGATGAGCCAATAGAGTTGCATTTGCCAGTGTATCTTTGATTTTCTCAAAGGCCTGTTCGGCTTCTTCATTCCATTTGATTGGAGTTTTGTCTTTCTTTTTACTTGTCTTAATTAGTGCAAACAGCTTACTTTGTTCGGCTGCTGCATTCTTCATGCAACGTCTATAGAAGTTCACCATCCCCAAGAAACGCCTAAGTACAGCGACATTTGAGGGCTTCGGGAAATTCAATATTGGCTCTACTTTGGTCTTCAATGGGGAAATGCCTTCGGTCGAGACTTTGTAGCCGAGGAAGTCAATTTCAGTCTGTGCATATAAGCTTTTGCCTACGTTGATAGTAAGCCCGGCAGGGTGTATATGCTGTACAACGGCTCTTACATTCTCCTCGTGCTGATGCTCACCTCCTTCAGAGCAAATGCAAATATCATCCAAGTATGCATATGCAAACGGCAATCCCCTAAACAGTCCATTGATAAATCTCTGGAAAGTTTGTGCTGAGTTCCGAAGTCCAAACGGCATTCGAAGGTATTCGTATAGTCCAAAGGGGGTTATAACCGCTGTCTGTGGTACGTCCTGGTCAGTCATAGGAATTTGGTGGAATGCCCAGTTGATGTCTATTTTGGTGAACATCGTTTTACCCTTCATATTCGCATTGAAGTCCATTATATTGGGGACTAGGTAGCGATCAAGAACTGTTTTGGCATTTAAGGCCCTGTAGTCTCCAACAATTTGTCACTCTCCACTTGCTTTTTTTTTCATGTGGATAGGGGAGCTCCATGAGCTTTTCGAGGGATGACATACGCCCTCCTTGATGATGCAATGGAAGTACTCTTGTGCCGCTTTGAGTTTGTCAGGCAATAACCTTTGTGTTCGAGCATGGCAAGGCGGTCCTTTTGTCTTTATGTAATGAACTGTCATGTTTATAGGTAGGATGCCTGCGAATTGATGGTTGGGTGACTCCAGGAGAGTCAGACAGGATCCGTAAGAGTTGTCCGTCGACTTTGGTACCGCTGGATATATTTGTGTCCAGTCTGTAAGCTAGCATTTTGCCATCCACACAATGTTTAGATTCACTATCGATGAATTTGCCATTTTTCAGGTCAATGATCAGGCCAAAATGTGCAAGCAAATATGCACCCAGGATCGGATTTGGAACATCTGGAACTGTGAAGGACCACGTCCTGATTTTCTTGTGTCTGATGTCAACTTTGCTAGTTTCAAGTCTGTAAGCTGGAAAGTTTTGACCATTCACAGTATGGAGATAGTATTTCGGAGTGAGTACTTTTTGGGTTTAGTTGACTGGCAATATGCTCAGGTCTGCTCCCGAGTCAATTAAGTACCTTCTCCTGTTTGTCCTGTCCTTAATGAACAGGCGGCATGAGTATTTTTCCAAGGGGTCTTCGGCCACATAGATGGCCCCTCGTTCTAGTTTGACGCCTCCTTGGTATAGGATTTGCCCCACCATTTGCATCTGTTACTATATAACATAGATACCTAACTTGCCACTTTTCAGAAACCAATTCTTCTCTACCGCACTAAAAAGCTGAGGAGCACTTTATACGCACAAGTAAACCCATTTATATCACACTTATACACAAAATATATTGTTTCGCCCACCAGCAGGGAAATCAATGCAACATCACAACACATGAGGGTTACAGCTCAAAGTAGCAAAAGCAGATAAGTTAGGTATGTATCTCTGTTTTGGTTATACATATAGTGTATACATCTACGGGATAGACCGGTGAATAGTTACCAAGTTGGTCGTTAAAGCATTACCAAAGCACTAGGATAGCAATTGAGGGTTAGGTTACATGTTTCTGTGTGAGTGCAATAGAGTTCATTATATTTCACTCCACCCATTTTACACCTATAAAAGAATACTTTTTTAAATTCATTTTTAACGTATTATTTTAAACTTGGTAATAATTTCTATGGTTAGAAAAATATTAGATATTCGTATTTTTCTAAGACCTAATATTTCTATGTTCTTAGAATAAATAAAAAAAGTGATTTAAAATGCAAGGCACTGTAATATATCACACTCCCTAAAGTTGGAAAAATAGATATGAAGGTGTAGATTAATCTATCTGATTGTGGGGTTTGAGTTTGTTGATTACGATTTTGTGGTTCCAATATATTTAAAAACATTTTCTATTCACTATGGTTACGCATAAACAGCTGCGTGCTTGCGTGCGTGCATGTGTGTGTGCGCGCCCGTGTGTGTGTGTGTGTGTGTATGTGTATATGCGCGTGCTTATGTGCGTGTATGTTCATGTGGGACATGAGTTTATGGATCAAGATTTCATATTTCCTTAGTACATATGAAGCATTTCCAGCATACATTGATTACACAGAAATCTAAACAGATACGTAGCCAAAACCCAATAAAAAAAGAAAGAAAATAAAGACGATACCTATAATATGTGTATCTATCTATGTGTGTATTTTTGTAAGGCGATGATAAGAGGAGGAGGAGGAGGTTGAAAGAGAGATTGAGGGTACAGCAACAGGTACTGTAGTTGTACCCTTTTCAAAATGGACACATATTGCACAAGTGCGTACAACAGATCCAAGCACTCTCAATCTCTCGATAGCCTAAATGAAAAAATTAAAATATGCATGTAACGCAGGTGAAATAGATTGTCAGAGATTGTGTAAAACATTATTTGGATTGAAAAATAAAAATAAAATAAATACTAAGAGTCTAACAACCATCGAAATCGGGAAAGAATTGATAAAATCATGCTGGAAATGTATTCTATTGAATGATTACCTTTTTATCTCTATCATTACCTTTGTTTCTTTCTGTTTCTGGGAAAATATAAAATATTAGATAAAATTTGTTTTTACTATTGTTGCTCTTGGTTGTTGTTCGTATGCACTTCAGGGAGACGAGACTAATCCTCCACCTCTTCACCCTTACTCTTATCCGACGATAACGTATTATGATACTATTTCTATGCAAGGAGATTGTCCTCTGTCTTCAACAGCATCCAAAATTTATCTCCCTATGAAATATCGAAAGCCATCATATTTTACTGACATCGTCCAAAGTTACATTTCTGTGTCCAATAATTTTGTCCTAGAAAAAATTAACAGGTATGTAAAATCAACTATCTAAAAATACTACCAATATTCACCATTCACCCCTCACCTCGAACAGTCTCCCAAACACGATTCTCTTTTATTCATTAGGCCATAAACCCCGGACATCACCATCGTCCATAAAATAGTGGAGCTTTTTCTGATTGTTTACCGTTCTTATTGTCATTACTATAGCAAACGATGCCTAAAAATCACAGAACGGATCAAATCAGAGCAGAGCAGCAATAAGAACAGAGAGATGTGCACTGTACAACAGTCAAGTTGAAAATGATCAAAATACTCCTCTACACTAACTTATCTCTATTTTTTTCAAAATCAGCCCCACCATCACAAACGTTAATACAATTCACGATGACCAGAGCGTAAACCAGTTTCTTAAACGATCTCCTATACCCGACCCACACAACCCCATTACCTACCCCAACAAACTGTATGCATAACTATGTACAACAAATACGTAGCCGAGATCAAATGAGGTCACCTGGAGTATATGTACCCATTAATTCTGATTGGTTTCAAGTTCCAGCGACATTGCTGTAAAAGTAATGAGAAATTTTAAGACGTAGCTTGGCTTAGTTTTTAATAGCAAATAGTGTAAAACTAGGTACATGCGGCACATGAAATAGCGGTACCCATAGGCGAACTTTGGGGGTAATGGGGGGGCTAAGCCCCCCCGAGCTGAAATTAGCAACCCTAAAAAAATCTAATTAGCCCTCAATTTTGAGGAAAAAATAAAAAAATTTAGCCGTCAACTGGGGTAATTCCGGCCACTTTTTAATGTTTTTTGCTAATAACTTCTAATGAGGTTTTTTTTTTCAGTGTACAAGAATGTTGAAAGAATCGTCTTTACTAACCAGAAAACAAATAATCTCGTGTAATGTTTATGATCTGAACAAAGTTAATTCCTCTATACTCTATTTGAAATTGATAAAAAACGCTCGATCCATGCCAAAATTGGTTGCGTGCTACAATAAATTATGATAAAGATCTGTTCCGAATTTCGTAGCTATTAATGCGAAATTGAGTATTTTATGGCGAAAATAAAAACAAAAATGGTTATATTGGAAGAACCGTCCTGCAGATCCGCACCAAAATCAATAGGTCTGGTCCTTGGCTTAGTACAAATGTTCGTACCAAATTTCATGGGAACAAGAAATGGACTTATATAATATCTATCTATCTATCCATCTATTTATCTATCTATCTATCTATCTGCCTATCTATCTATCTGCCTATCTATCGATTTGTCTATCTATCTATTTGTCTATCTATATATATGTGCGTGCGCTTGTGTGCTCTGTGTGTGTGTGTATGTGTGTGTGTGTGTGTGTGTGTTTGAATTTGAGTTATTGGTGCCACAATTTTTCTGAGATTATGAAATAAAAAACGCACCCACCCCAACCCTGGGGGCTAATAAAGTTGAAAATTTTTAGGCAGAAAATCTGGATTTCGAAAAATAAAAATAGGGCTAATTTTTGGCGAATTGTTGAAGTATTTTTTATGGCAAAAGATGAAAAAATTTTTTAGATTCGAGAGGTTTATTTACCACAATACTACTCTTGTATGTATAAGATACAAGTGGCTAAAACATTTTGGGATCACATAAGAAGTGCCGCTGTCTGCTGAAATTAAATACGGCGGACACTGAAACTATAGATTAGCTCGGCTTCAATCTCTGTTTCATTGGGTCTATGTTATTATCTCTCCTTCGTCTTCTCATTGTTACTCCACTTTCGTTTCATTGAGACGCGTAACACACTACAGCTAAGCTACGTTTTGAAATTTCTTATTACTTCACAAAATTCTGCGATGTCGCTGGAAGTTGAAAACAGAGCGCGTCATTGCTGTAATCTGTTATTTTTTGTTTGCTCAGAACTGGCGCTCATGACCCTCTTTTATAACACCAAAAGTGAGGGTAAATTGTTGTTTTTAGACATATAAATTCATAGCTGGCACTTTTGGTAGGTATACTGCCATTAAGAAAACGTATACATTTCAGTATTTAATCAAAAGACCTTTTAATAGTCGAGGGTTGAAGACGTAACTTCTCCACGCCTTTAGGAAGGAAAAATCTTACCATATCGGTCGGCTTCTCATTAAAAGAAGTAAAATAGTAAAACAGAAGTTAAAACACGTTATTTTCTTGTATAGCTCGGTGTTGGCTACAATATCAGCGCCAATTTCTCTAACCGCGATATGTATATAAAATCGTACCCAAAATTTAAACGTATTACCTCCTAACATTCCCCGTCGACTACGGAACAAATTACATATTCGAAAATGAGTTAAATTTGATAAGTTCTCTTCTTTTGAGTATTAGAAACGGTAGAATGATTTTCTCATGAATTAGATATTGAACGTCAACCCTTTTCCTCTGTCAATGAAGCAGGGACGTAGAGAGGAAATTAGGGCCCGATGAGAAGAAATTTATGGCACCTCAAAAAATTGAAAATCCCATCTATGTTTGGGTGTAGTATTCAGAATTTATCGGTGGGGGAGTGTTTACAGCGCGTGAAAATTTTTTTTAGTGATTCTTGTGGGGACAATACTCGTATGAGGTAATAGGGGCTCGCACCCCTCGACAACAGTTGCCGCCCAAAGGCTGGCAATAATCGTCTTTATGACGTTAAACGAATTTACACTGGTGCGTTTGTATGTTCGTACCTGTACATACGTACAGGTAAGATACATTGCACGGGCCAAGATCAATTATCAGATAACGATCTCAGTGATATCACGGCCCGGTACCAAATGCGCTGCGTCGTTTCTTATCACCTCGATAGAGGCAAGAAACGACGTAACGCATGACATAATTACGTACATGTACGTATGCATGTGTATCTGTGTGCGTATGCCAAATTCTGTATATAAACTCTCAGAACCGGCTCAAAAATCGCCAGTGTTTGCCGAGGATTTGGCTCTCCCATACTTAACCATATGAAGTGGCAGAACACACAAAATACTGTTGAAGACCTTCTAGTGTGAATATCTCTCACGACAAGGTATTCCACAATTCTCTTGAAAAATCAATTTATCTTTTTATTCATTTTGAGAATTCCGGGTTCCTAAAAATCGTATGTCCAGGGGGAGTTCTACTTTACCCTTCTCGTAAGACCAGCACTGAAGTCATAAAAATATTTTCAATAGTTGTGGAGGAGTTATTCGCGCAATAAATCCTCCGTCTATTAATGTGCTAATAGACTTGAAAGTTGAAATATGTTAATTTTTAGAGCGCATTTTATTTTTTTAGCCGTCAGACTCCGTACTATTTATATTCTTTGGAAGAGATGGACGCATAGGTACATACTTGATTATTATTGGTTATAGTTACAATTTTAGAAAACCTTGTATTGGTGAAGATTGGTTCCTCTTTCTTACAATGGGGGAGGGGTCTATCGTATTATGTAAATTTTTTGACCGATAACGGGGCCAGCCGTAGGATTTCCTCAAGGGGGAGTTTGTTTTTTGCTACCTAAGTGTAAATTCAAATTTTTATTTTATTTTATGAGCCCTCTGAAAGTCACACCTTGAGACATTTTTTAAAAAGATTTCCTTCTCAGATATGGACCCCTCTCCTTGTAAGATAAATTATTTTAAAATGTTTGAATATGAAAATTGAACAATTTAATTTGAAATTGAAAGTCTTATACATTTTTTAAAATAGTAAACGAAAAGGTTTTTCTGAAAATAAATGCAATGATGGTTGAATTGCACTGGTAGACCTGGTGTGGTTGCGTTATTAATAATTAAAAATAATTCGTCAGATTACTTGGTACTAATTTTGCCTTTTTTTTTTTTGAGTCATAGGGGGTTGAATCCCCAAAATCCCCTTATGTTTAACAAGGTATCACTCATTCTAAGCTTTTATTCTACTCACTACAGTGATTTATAAAATATACCAATATTTCTGCCAACCTTCCACAACGAAATAATGTTTATTTATTTTGCAATGAAGCTGAAGCAAAAGAAAAAACAGGCCCAGTTTCGATATGCTCAAGACTGCAACATTTAATATGATAACATTCTTATTTTCTGCATGACAGTGGGTGCTAATAGATCAACCACGGTAAATTCATTGAATGATCAAAATAATTTACATTTGCTGGAGTCTTGATTTTAACCAACTACATAAAATTACATATTTTGAACGAAAATTATCACACACAATGATTTCAAGTCAATAATTTTATTATTTTAATAATATGAATGAACTGAAATACTAAATTCATAGGGTCATGGCATCCTTAAATTCAACAGTTTTTTGTTTTCAAATAAATAAAAATCTTATCATTTCAGCAATAATTTATATTATTATTCATTTTCATTTCATATAGATAATTAAGTGATGGAAATTTTGAAAACGTTAAAGTATTTTTCAATAAATTTACCAAATTTGATGTTTTTTTAAATGCAAGATTGATATTGATGAAGCAATCGAATATCGATGTATAATGTAAAAACAATGCTAAATAGGAATGATGGTATATTCATATTTGTGAAACATTTTTATTTTAAAAAAGGACCATCGATTTCATTTTAAAACAACTAGAGCGAAAGAAAAAATCTTATCACATTAAAAAAAAAAAACTTCAGTACTTCTACTCTCTGCCTAGTGATGGGTATACCAATTCCCAAGGGAAGGTAAGTTAATGGGAAGGAATTTAGGAAGGTAATTTAAAATAACTTCTCATTTAACTCTTTACTTCATTAAAATTTAAAGTTAACCATAATAAATTGATTGATACATTCTAACCTATGAGTATATATTATTTCATATGGAGAGATGATTCGTATACATTTTTTATACGTAGTTATTTTCAGACATAGATAGCGCTTTCAGGGAATGAAATGACTTCTTTTACACTCAAGTATATCTATATATAATTCGTATATATAGATATACTCGCGTATAAAAGAAGTCATTTCATTTTCCGAAAATGCTTCCTATTGTTGAAAAACAGAACTTGTTGAATCAGCTCTCCATATGAAATAACATATACTCAAAGATTCTAACCTACATTTTTAGATGGTTTTATTGCAGCGTCACTGAAAAGTGAAATATAACGTAGTTCTAAAGACTGGCACCAGGTTTTAATATGAATATGAATTTGATGATCATTATGAATGATATGATTATGAATCATTATATGTTATGTTCCGTTTGGTTAAAAAATTAAAATATGCTGTAAAAGCAAACAGAAATTTTAAAATAGTGAAACCATAGATTACAGTATATCAAAATTGTCGTATCAATAAGTTGGATTGATAAATGCAATAAAAATTTTAAATTTCCAGTATTCCTAGGGAAGGTAAGGAAGTTGAGGAAGGAAAATAAGGAATAAACAAAATTACCATCCCAACTACCCTTCACTAGTTCCGCCAACTTTCCGCAACGAAATAATGTTTATTTCGCATGAAGCTTGATCCAAAAAAAATAATAAAAACTTCTCTTTAGAAAATTTGTTTTTAACCTAAACTTATTTTTATTATAAAGACAATACTCTGCAGGCTAAATTATTACCTATGTGAATTTTTTTTGTGGAAAATGAGAGATTATTTTAATGAGCTAAGGGCTCTGAGACTTTGAATGGTTTAACAAAGAAAACCGACGATGAAATTTTTCATGTCATTTGATTAATTGAATATGTTCATGGTAATTTACATTCTTAATTCTTTCATTCTGGTTTCAGGTAATTTAACGAATTTTATAATCGTACTTCAAGAAAACTAATAATCGAAGAAGAAGATGATGGGTGAGCTACGTAATTTCGTATTTTCTTGTACCGATTCTCATTTAGTGTTTTCATCCGTTTTTATCAGTTGTTTTTTCAATTTTTGTTTGTAAGTGAGAAATTTTATTTTCTCTTTCGCCGTTATTTTCTTCTTCAAATTATAAAAGCGTATTTTTCCAAAAGTCGTTTTTAACCTAACTTCTTCTTTTTTTTTTTAAGTTAAATCCCGGAAAGATGTAAAAAGTAGTATAAAAAAGAAATTGTTCGATAATTTGGAATTCAATTGGTTGATGAGCCGATGTTTTTGCCTTTCGTTTGAATAAATATTGAAAGGCGTAAGTACTTGTTTTTGTGATAAAAAACTTCAACATTTGTGAGTATTAGGTCTGTTTTTCGAGTTTAAAAAGAAAGAAGTGAATGCAATCGCTAATTATAAGGTTCAGTTAAATGAGGGTAAAAATTGAAAGCGTCGAATTCCAGTGCTCACATCTAATTTAAATGAAATTTAGTTGGTAGGCTTAAATTCAAATTTGTATAGTTGGTACAAATGGTTCAGAGTGCTAAGTTTATATTTATATTTTTCTGGTTCTAGGCGTATGGATCGTTGAAAGCTGAAGGCTGTAAAATATAAAGACGATGACGTATCGATGAGGGGTGGGGGTTAACGGACTTCATCCTCTTTTTAATAATTCCATGGAAAAATAAAATTTCTATTTTTCTAAATGTATTTTTGAATAAAGAGTTGGGGGCTCATCGTATTTTTTTACCAATTGGAAATAAAGTCGGATTAATTTTGTATTTTTTTTTTTTGTCAAATAGATTTTTGCGAATTTCATATTAATATGAAGGAGGTGGTGAGTGTTGTGACACTCTTGACAATTTTAAAGCATGCAAATTGCATGTACATTGCTTTTTCGGAAATGTCTTGTATGAGTTATAAACGAGTATAGTGAACAATGGTTTGTCCGGTGTTCATTCAATTTCTAGTCATTCAAGTGAATAAAGCAGAAATTTTTGTAGATATTTTTATTTTTACACAATTTGCTTGCAAATGGGGTATTAAAATTGACCTCACAAAATGGTTAGGAGTAGGGATGATGAAAATTATCCATTTCATGAGAAAAGAAAACGAGTGTTACCATTTTTACCCAGTTTTCTTGCAAACAGGGTATAAAAATTGACCTCACAAAAAAGATAGGAGTGGGGATGGTGAAATTTATTCGTTTCATGAGAAAAGAAAATGATTAGTACCACTTTTTTTTTGACTGAATTTTTATATACATATATATAAGGTGATTCAGTTTAACACGCACTATAGGAAAATCCGCAATGATGCGTGTTAAAATGATTCACAGGTATTAAATGATATGGGTGAGGTGAAAATAAATGCACCAAATTGAGAAAATAACAAAAATGAATAAGTTCGTGATTATTCTGGTGATGATTAGTATTAAAAATATGAATATAATTATATATTTTTTATTAGTATTCTATTTATTGTTATTAGTGTAATAATAAATAGAGATATATTTATGTTTAAAATTAAGTTGTTTTTAATAAATATAAAGTTCATTATTAAAGTTATTGATAAAATTATGTTAATTGTAAGCTCTCTCTATCTACATCTTCATCTGTTAACTGGGTTTTCTAGTGAATCATTATTTCGTTAAAGTTTTTTTTGTACTGTTTTATGCGTTTTATTACAATTTTGTTTTTTGCCCCAAATAGAATAAAACAATTTTTGGTAGGCAATAGGCTTATTTGATCTCCTTGGCTTCTGATTGGATGTTAATCTATTCTACCTCAACTATCGAAATATGGAAACGAATGTGTTCTGTGTAATGGGATTGCTAATTTGAAATTCAGGAACGATATTAAAACTAATAAAATTTTATATTTTGAATTATGTTTTTGGAAGTATTTGTCTTATATGACGACCTTTTTTGTACCTCATCATTCTAAACCTCCAGGGACGACAATTATAGAATTTCAAGCTTGATGTGGCAAAATTGTCATAGTTCATGTCCTCGTTGCCTGTGAGATTGAAAATTGTTTGCGACGTGAATTTTCCGCTCGACCTGATATATATGTCTGTGTCTGCGTAACATCATCTTTCCTCTTATATGTACAGTATTTTTTCTGTGGCTTATGCGTACACCCACGTAATATATTTTTGTGTTTTCAACCTGCCACATTGTTTAAAACTATTTTTAACACTAAATTCAAAGTATTTGGGTGAGCCTTTTTTCAATACCGTGTATGGAAAATAAAAGAAGAGAAAAATAAGAAACATACGGTATATTTTTTCTCCTGTCGCATTCATATCTATACGAATATATTAAATTTCTGTAATACTGCAGTTGATTGGAAAATTTTCCATAGCTATATTTTTCAGAACTCGACAAAATCCCACGCAAACCAATTTAATTTAGAATTGGGCAGTGCATTTCAATGACTTTCTCTGAGAGTGGATCCCATTTTTTTATTGAAATGTAATTTTAGTATAAACGAGTTGAGTTTTGCAGATTGAACAAGTCTGAGTTTAAACTTTGGTATTTTTTCGTGAGTAAAGAATAAAAAAAACTCTAACGCAGCAGCAGCTCCGTTAGAAAAAGTAGGTTTTTAAAAAGTAAAAAATTATTTTCTAAAAAGTTATTAATAGATCACAATCCTATTGGTCCAAACTAAGGCATTTCATAGCCAAAATGAAAACGAAAATAGTGTTACTAGAAGTGCCGTCCGGTTAGTCCGCACCAAAATTTATAACAAGTTGTAATAGATTATAGTGAATATTTTTTTCACATTTTGTAGCTATTGGTCGAAAATTGAGAATTTTATAACCAAAATAAAAATGAAAATAGTGTTTCCGGAAGTACGTACTGTCCGTCCGATCCGCATCAAAACCAATAAATTCGGTTGTTGGCTTAGTACTAATCTTCGTTCCAAATTTCGTGACTATCAGACAAAAGTTGTGACCTTTACCATTGAAACAAGAAATTGGTTCATAATATATACAGTGGACCGCTTATTAGGGACACCGGATTAAGGAGACAACTACTTATTTGGGACAAATCGGGGGATTCCCCAAACAAATACACTAAAACTATAGGAAATCAGACCGCTTAAGGGACAGCACATTGGTTTATTGGGACAAAGTAGTCTATAAATATGGGAGAATTATTGTTGAACTTTCTGATTTAAGAGATAATAACCCGGGTCAGATAGTTTTTGTTGTTCTTTGTAATTAATTTGTTTTTTTTTTCCACAAATCAGTTGGAGAAGCACTATCAGGAAGTTGCTCAGGATACATAGAATCAGTACCTATTATCATCTTTCATGAAGAACCTCCCCTTTTATATTTTGTCAAAAATACTGGGCTGTTTGACCAAAATAATTATGTATCCTCAAATTTTCCATTAAAATTTCCATCTACAATTTTTTTTTCCATTTAATAGTTCTTACACATGTACACTCACCATCTGTTAAATGGGACACCGCTTATTTGGGAGGAAAAGGGTGCCGTTTAATCTGTCCACATTAAGAGGTTTCCACTGTATATGAATGAGAATTTTTGGTTTTAACATTTTTCTTGAGTTATGAAATGTAAAATTTATCTACCTTCATCCCCAGATCGTTCTATTACAACAAGATTAATAAGAAGATTTTCATGAAAAACCTACTAAAAAGTTACTCGTTGGCTAAAAGGAAGCTAATAAAAATTATTTTTTTATCTCATAAACTGCGACAGTACTAAGGGAGATGAAAACTTTTTTCTCCTTCAGCTGAAAACTGCTAAAAAGTGAGAGTTCGAAAAATAAATAAATAAATGAACGAACGAGAAGCGTATCGTTCAGTTTTTCTGAAAGTAAAATGAAAGGAAGAAATACTAAAAGAAAAAACTGCCAAAAAGTTTGATACGTATTGTAGATGGAGAAAAATTCTTTAATGATCGAGAATGGTAGCCAGAAATTAGAATAAATACGCCATTGGTATTTGGTGCATTATAGGTAAGTAGAGTGAAAAGTAAATTAATCAATAAATATTGTTTGTTCTAGTGCTGATTACCGTTTTCTCTGAGGTTTAATTGGTCTTTAATCTTTTGACTGAAGTACGTTTTAGTCGTTTGAAGAAAAGCAAGGAAAATATGAAACTTTTGGGAGAATTTTACAAATATTCAGCCGAAGTTTGATTGATTTTGGAAAACAAATATGGATTTCTCGAGATGCGTCCCAAAGTAAAACTTGACTGAAAAGCCAATCAATGTCCATTTTTTCCCACATTTGCATGACCTTAACTGAGCTTTTCCTGGAGGGACTGAGATCGAGGCCAAAAGAAATATGTAAGAATGTGAAAAACTAGAAATTAAATGAAAAACAAAAACTGACGCATAGGGAAATTATTCAAATTGATTTTTTCTTCAATATTAAGATGAACTGTTGAATTGTGTTGAAAAATGCTGTTAATATTTTGGAGTCATTGATCGCTCATATCTCTGTAGTTACTTCATTATAGAGGTTAAGGAACACATCAGTCTGTGGACGGACTGAACTTTTATCATGTTATTTAAAAATAACGTAGCAGCTCTAGCTATATTTAGCATTTTATCTAAGCTCATAAAAGTATTCAGTGCAGCTAAATTTTTTTCTGATCCATAGGGGCGTTCTTCTTCATTTCTCCTCTTATTTGTGTGAACACAGCTTGCCTATCATATTCTCTGCTGTGATTGATGTAAGTATTATTTGCATGCTTAATGTTTAAGAATTTTCACTGATCTACTTGAATTATCAACTCTTTTGGTCTTTTTACTGACTGCGTATGGAGGAGGTTAAATGTTTGGTATGTCTATCTCCGGAACTAACAGAATTTCGTTCGCTCAGAATGAACATATTACTTTATAGATTTTAGTGAATGTAGTTTCAAAATGTTCCTGACCATCTGGAGAATGTCTTAGACTATTCACATTGGAAAATTAAAAAATTAGATTGGTGTAGTTGAAGAAAATGAGAATTTAAAGACATAAAAAATTATTGTCATAAATTTGGGCATATCCACCTTCAAGACCTACTCATTCAAATTAACAGTGTCGGGTTTTTTTTTTTTTTTTAAGTGAAACTTCCTTGCATTGGATAGTAAACTTAAAACAGTCATATAATAAAGCCCGTGAAATAAAATAAATCAAATGGTAATGCAATGAAGCATGTGAAATGAAATTCGTAGTGCACTATTTTCATCCATTCAAAAGTTATTAGGTTTTTACTGAAAAAATAATTTTTGTTTCAAATTGACAAAATACACAAATAATTGTAAGAAAATTATGTTTTTTTTAACGTGAAATGCAATGATTCTATTCACAGTGTTCTATTTTCATCCGTTTAAAAGTTATTAGGCTTTTTGTTCTAAAGTAATTTTTGTTTCAAATTGGCAAAATATGCAAATAATAATATTATGTGAGAATAATATATTTTTTCATGAGAAATACAATAATTCTATTCACAGTGCTGTATTTTTATCCTTTTAAAAGTTATTATTAAAGTGAAACTTCCTTGCTCTGGGTAGTAATCTAAAAACTGTCAGGCAACAAAACCTGTGAAATGAAATAAAAAAAACCATAATGTAACGAAGCACGTGAAATGAAAAAACGTGACCTCTGATTCTCCTTTTGAAAGCTAAGCCCATTCAACTCTATTTGATTTATTTCCCTCTTCGCCTTCTCTATACATTTTCTTCATTTATTGTTTTTTTATTAGTGGAATGAAGGTTGCATGATTTTATTTTGACCTTGAAGTGTTCATCAATTGGTGAAAACAGTTTTTTAAATTTATATGACTTTTTCTGCATTTTAATGTTTATGCAAAACAAAAAATAAAAAATCACGTGGCCAACAAAACATTCATTTTTCAAAATACAAATTTTAGCGTAACAAGTTTCACTTTCACCGTGTGTCCCAGTACACTTTTTTTTTAAATAAAGTTTATTGTATGATTATTCGTTAGTAGCCTGTATGTAAAACTTATTAAAAGTTTATAGTGTGACAGTCAACGGCCAATTGAAAGGGATCAGTCAGGATTTCACATTTTAACTATTTGGTAGTATTTCCCAAGTTGGTACCTTTGATGTCTTTTTCTTGGAAATTGAATTTGTAATACCTGGTTAAAATAAAACGACGTGATGGTGTCTTAAATGTTTTAAGCATCACAATAGGTGGTTCTTTGAAGCATTCTTCAATCTTCGGCGTGATTCTAATCTCACGTTGACTTTTTTTTATTCAAATTTCAAATTGTATTTGCTTTAATATTTTTTCTTTAACTAACTCCATTTTTTATTCATCCTTTCACTACGTAAATTATTGTTGCATTATTTGTATCTAAAGAAACGAATGCGAAAAAAAAAAAAACTCGGAAAGTAAGTAAGAAATTTACATTACCAAAGATTTTTTTTTTCTTTTTTTGTTTGAGTAATAATTTATTGCGTTAAATTGTAGGTCTATTTATTATTTACGAACATTGCAAAGCACTTTGCAGTCGCATATACGGATGTGAAAATGTGGTTTCGGAAAAAATTGCTGAAAAAAAAAAAGGAAAGGAAAGAAAGGGGGAAAAAAGGTTTCAAAAATAAAAGAAATATGGGGATTGTACGGGATGACTTTTTTATTCCCACTTCGCTTATAGTCTGCACAAGAAAGTAGCTGAATGTTCACAGGGGGTTGGCGTGTAGGTAGTAAATAAAATGTACGTCGAGAAAAGTAACCGACATTTAATATGATGTAGAACTATATGAAAACTGTGTAGATTATATTTTCCACAACTCCCTTATCCACGTGTACGTAGGTATGCATACAGTCAGGGAGAGATGGAGAAACCAAAATAATAGGAAAAGAAAAAGTAAATACACAATTGATATTTTTGTTAGTTTATGAAGTACTTGTGTTTTCATTATTATAACACTTTGATGTTTATCTTCTAGCACTTATCACGTTGTGGGTTAGATGGTGGTTTACCTATGGAAGTTGCATTTGGTAGTGTACCCTGTGCACCCTTACAGCTGATACAATTACATACATACAGTCTACACGCATACACACACATGTACTAATACACGTCATACTCCTACACGCGAACGCTTTGGAAAAAATAAAAGGGTTTCTTTATATTTATTTAAAGTTCTATAGAGTTATTACTTGAGGGAGTTTGGGAATTTACCCGAAGTACGTCGAGTTCGACAGTCGTGTGTATAGCTCACAGTTGCCTTCGGATTGATATATTGCAGCAGGACGAAAAATTTTAATCTATGGCCAGAAGCAAAATGAGGAAGGAAGGGAAAAAAAATACGTACAACTTTTGATGCTGACATCAACATCAACAACAACAACAACAACAACAACAGTAGCAACACTATACGCTGCGAAAGCCACAGAAAGTAATAAGTTTTTACCCCCTTCCATTGTTGTGTGTGAATGCGTTTTACTATATCTGGGGTGAATATAAATTTTAAAATTGTTCGACCCTACATTTTAATACCTACTGTATGTTGATAGGAAATTAATGGAGAGCCGAAGGCATTCGCGTAGTTTTGTGTGCGGTGTCAGAAATGAACAGAGTTTTGTTATTTTTTGCTGCAGTTTCGTCAAAATGAAATTAAAAGCCGCAGTTTTTGGTGAATTTCAGGTTTTGTATTGCAATGAAAATAAAGGGTTTGTTCACGTTGTGTGCATTATGTGGTATCACCTTAGGACACATTATAAATTAACAATTTGAAGGTCTTTGTACGTAGTGATCACGGATGCGAATTTACATCAGTGCTTTTCAGGTTCAAATCTTATTGCTGCTATTGCTGCTGCATTACCGATGCAAGGTGTGGCTAAAATATTTCAGGACTGGTTAAATGAAAAATTCTCCCATTAACCTCCAAGTAGCCCCGAAATGCCAAGTAAAGGTAGATGAATTCATTTCACATACTTAGTCAGACTAATACAAGAAAAAAATTTTCAGTCTTTAAAATCCAGTCTATATTATGAAATGGAACCGGAAATGGGAAAATTTTAAAATGTTATCAAATTAAAAAACTGCAATTTCGGAATTGTTTAAAGTTGTCCAGGGATGTCCTTTCAACAATATACATATCTCATTGGTATGTAACATAGTATATGGAACAAATCAGACATTACAGAACAACACTTCAAAAATAAAATAAAATAAAATAAATTACCCTGAAAATCCATTTTTGTTTTCACATAGTCCGTTCAGATCCGACAAAATAAATTTCTAAAATTTGTTCCATAATATATTAAACAGTTATCTTAGTAGAATATACGTACTGATCAAATTTTGATAAATGTGTTTCTGGGCTTGGAACTGAACCTGGGTCAAAGTTCGATATAGTAAAGAAAAAAAAGTAAGACAAAATATTTCTTTCATATAAGTGTATAGAGTCTGAATCTTAAAAACTTAAAAACTGAATAAATCCTCAATATCTGTATTACCCAAACTGGAAGTAAGCTCTTAACATCTGTATATCAAGAAGAACTTCCATAGTTATAAATGAACATATTAATCCGCACCAGGAATGAGAGTGAAATGTAGAAATCTGCAAAAGAAGTGACAGAAAATGCCAAAGAAAGGTGGATGAATTTATTTTTCATATTCAGTTACCTATACTAATAAAAAGATCAAATTTTAAGCCTTTAAAATCCAGTGTACTGGATGAAATGGAACCTGAAATCCACAAATTCATAATAGATAATGAGAATAACTGTAACAAGTGAAGTAGTATGCAGTACATCGGTACAAAATTTCTTATTGATTTTTAGTAATGGGGTTTATTTTTCTTGATTTGATTTCGCATCACATTCTTATTCTTCTTATATTACATGGCAGTAACCAAACTGGACTTTTTCCAATTTAGTTCCCGGAATGACTTCATGTATGTTCATTTATAGCTGTGGACATTCTTCGTGACATACAAATGTTTAGAGCTTAATTCCAGTTTGGGTAACACTGATATTGAATATTTGCTTAGTTTTACAGTTTTTAAGATTCAGACTCTATACACTGATGTGGAACAAATACTCTCTCCAATTTTTTTCTCACAATATTGAACTTTGACAAGGTTCAGTACCAGGCCTGGAAACACATTGATCTAAAATCCAATCTGTACGTATATTCTACTAAGATGACTTATTTAAGATGTTATGCATCAAATTTTAGAAATTTATTTTAACGGATCTAGACAGACTATGTAAAAGCTAAAAATGGATTTTCACAATATTTTATTTTTTTTTATTTTTTATTTTTTAATTTTTTTTACAGTAGTGTTGGGTAATGTCTGATTTGTTTCATATACCATGTTGCATACTGATGAGATACATTTATTGTTGGAAGGAGATCACTGGATAGCTTTAAATGATTCTGGAATCTCAGTTTTTTGATTTGATAAAGTTTTCAAATTTGCATATTTCCAGTATTTCTAGTTCCATTTCATACTATAGACGGGATTTTAAAGGCTGAAAATTTTGTTCTTGTATTAGTCTAACTAAGTATGTGAAATGAATTCATCTACTTTTACTAGGCATTTCTTGGTTAGAGGCTAAATAATAGAACAGCCAAAATTAAAATATTCAGTTTCGCTTCAAATAGACCAAATGATACATATGATACATGAAAATGGTGTATTTTTTTATGGCGAATCCAATGAGTCTATTGCTGAAGCGGTAGCTCCATCAGTTCAAAAGTTATCGTTAAGTTTTGATCAAATTCTGAAAATTTCACTCCATTCAACAGAATTTTCCTTCATATTGAAGGTAGACCAATTAGAATCATTTCAGAATTGATATATTTACCTTGGAAACAATACAGCCAAATAGTACACATGTACATGAAAAAAAATCTGCTCCCTATTGCGGCAGTTTTCACCTGTTCCATGTTTTCAGTAGGTATTCTAAGTACTAAAACGGCCAAAATCAAAAAATCCAGTTTCGCTTCGAATATATACCAAATGATACATATGATATATGAAAAAGGTGTATTTTTTCACAACAAATCCAATGAGCCTATTGCCAAAGTAGTAGCTCCATTAGGTCAGATTTATTGCTCTTTTGAGTTATGATCAAATTCTGAAAACACCCTTCATTCATCAGTGTTTTCCTTCATACGGAATGTAGACTATATAGAATTATTTTGGAATTAATACAGGTTGGAAATCATACAGCCAAATAGTACACAAAAAAATATCTGCTCTCCATTGTGGCAGTTTTCACCTATTCCATGTTTTAATTAAACATTCTAAGTACTAAAACGGCCAAAACTGAATTATCCAATTTTGCTTCGAATGGACCAAATGATACATATGATACATGAAAATGGTGTATTTTTTCATGGCAAATCCAATGAGTTTATATCTGTAGTGGTAGCTCCGTCATTTCAAAAGTTATCGTTCTTTTAGTAAACTCCTTTTTTGTGTATACTCTTCATTACATATGAATAGCGACGTTAAATATCGATAAAAATAGTATTGATAAGTGTCGATAATTTGATGTTAAGTATCAAAAATATCAATAATTATCGATACTTTAGTTAGTTTAGTTTTTTGAACTTTGATTTGAGTTTTGAATGTTGTTGTCAGTGTTTCAGTTTCATTTTCAATTTCTATTTTTTATTTTTTATTTTTGGATTTGGAGTTTTAGAGTTATATGACTTGAGCTTTGACTATACATAATTATATGGACTGAGCATAGTGATAAGAATGTGAAGGCAAGATATCAAAATAAGCAGTATGGAGGAAGATTCCCTGCTTTTTATATAAATAGGAATATCTCGCCACCTAATGAAGCTACGATGATGAATGAAAAGTTAAAATACTCAGGATGTTATACTTAATAGAATGAGTCCTCATTCACTTCATTTGGTCCACTCGGACCAGAGTTATAGGTAAAAATGAAAAAAGAAACACTTTTCTAAGTCTATTCCTTTCTTATTCAAACAAAACTATGAATAATTTCGTAGCCTCTGTTCAAGCTTGAAAGCTGTTGTTGGTACAGCTGCAGAGGAGATGAAATTCAGTTGGATCTACATTTCATCAAATTCATCATTAAGTAGTTGAGAATAAATGAATGAAAGAATGAAAATTAATGAAAAATTTACCGTTTTTGTAATGTTTTTATACCATTTCAATTTTTTTTTGGGAGGGTTGTTCCATAAAATTGTGTTACACTCTTGCGTATTAAGGGTGATGATTGCTACTTTATGCACCTGTATCACAAATAACTATATTTTTTCTTTCTTTCTTTTATTAATTAATTTTTTTTTTAAAGTTTTAAATTGTTACTGCTCTCATCTACTCGGTTTCGATAATTTGGCGTATCCTCATTTTACGTTCCATTTCTGCTTCAACGAGTTGTAAATTTGTTCAACAACCAAATACACTTTTTCGGGTTTTTTTTTCTCTTTTTTTCCCCATTTTTCTTGCCGCGTTTATTTTGAGAATTTTACGATATTATTTGCGAAACGAGCGCTTATACGCGCTTTTTATGTTGTCAAGAGTTTATGTGGTAGACTCCACCATAGTATTAAGCATACAGAATGTTATAGTCTCTCCTTCTTTCTTTTGCGAAATTTCCATTATTATCAGTAATTACTTCCTCGACTGAGTTCATTTTATTTTCGTGTAATAATCGCCTAGCGTCGTCTTCATCGTCGTGCTTGTTGCATATCCACTACATTATGGTTAAAAATGCTGTATACAGTATAGTGTAAAGGTTCATGATAATACTCTACGGCGGTGGTGGTGGTGCGACGACACTGGATAAAGGATGGAGAAGAGATTAAGAAGGGCGTCGAATAGCGCATTTTCCGCACCTTCGTGCATATTCTCTTTGATCGGCTCGCGTTTCATTAATTTCGTTCCGAATACAATTACGACGCGGAAATGAATACCTAAATGACGTATTTATTAAATAATATAAACATATAATGGGTGCTTTTGTACAGCGGATTCCAGAAGACAGCGATTTTGAAAGGGAGTTGGAAAGAAAAAGGTAAGAAAAATGAATATAGGGGGTGGAAAGTGAAAAGAACAAAAAAAAAGAAAAAAAGAGGGGTTTAAAAGTGTATGTGTGCATGTAGTTGGTGTACGTGTGAAGAGTGTACCGTATAAGTACCGTACTTTAATATTAGAGGATTATTAGGAAAGGAAAAATAAATAAAAAAGTGCTCTAATGGCCATTTACACGGTTCATAGTTTTGAAAGTGTAACACGTGTTCGTAAGTGTTGATTTGTTTGTTTTTTTTTTGCCCCAGGTTATTAAAATAATATAGGCGTATGTTTATTTAAGCCAGGGCGTCAATGCGGCTATATGTGATTTATATATTTCAATTATTAAAATGAAACGTGTTTGAGTCGCACCGCCATCGAGTGCTATTAATTTTTCGTTGAACACACGTCGAATAATCGCCAAGAAATTCCGACGATTTTCACAAACGTGTAATATATTTAGGCGTGTATGTGAATTTCTTGGGATTTATTTCGCCCGTTTTTCAAGAATAAATCATGTCAGCAGTTATTTTAGTATATAGCTGGTTTAAATATTTAATTAAAAGTGTACGTAATATAGGGTTGATAAGTTATTGAAATGTTTCGCTATAATGTGAGTCTTTCATACAGTGAGTCGTTTAGGATCTTTATTACGAAGCCGTACACAAGTTCCATTATTGTTTTTTCTGATTCTCGGAAATACCCTGTCGTTGATCTGAAAGTGTAAATGAATCCTTTTACACTTCGTTTAGTTTTGAGAATAGTCCGTAGATGTTGCCTTATTTTTTTCCCTCTTAAGAAAATAATACACTGCCATCAGTTAACACTGGTTTCCTATTTATCCGATATTCCTCCTAATTGGTGATGACAAAAAGTAAGATATGACCAAGGATTGTCTTTGTTTTGGTCTTCATCTTGTTTACAAGATTCTTACTATCATTGTTGGCTTTGTTCAACTTATCATTCATGTTCTTCCAAAATATGCAATAGTCTTATGTCTTAATTATATTATCAAATATGGAGGAAGAAAAGGAAATAAAAAAATCTACGTTTGGTCTATTGAAATTCATTGAAACAGCAAGATTTCGAACATTTCACAGTTGATTGTATTTTTACCCAGTTTCCGTGCAAACGGGGTGTTAAAATTGACTTCATGGAAGTGTTAGGGTAGGAAGGAGGAAAATTATCCATTTCATGAGAAAAGAAAACAATTGGTACCATTTTTTCATTTTAACCTAATTATATATATGAGTAGTATAAAAATGACGATAAAGAGACATTTTTCTTTTTATTGCTAAAAACTGCTTTTCCAGAGATTTTTTGTTTCGAGTTTTTTTGAAAACTACAAAACCAATGAACACAAAACCTCTTTCAGACCTGCTCCCATACGATAGCTATCTTTTGTAAAAATTTCAGTCTTATCTGTTTGATAGTTTTCTCAAAACCATGAACACAAAAATTTTCCAGAAATTTTTTTTCTCCAGTTTTCTTGGAAACTATTGAATTAATAGGCACCAATCTTTTAAAAAACTTGCACCAGCATAAGGAAAATCTATCGTGAAAATTTCAGCATTATCAACCAGGTAGTTTTCTCAGAATTATGAACACAAAATTTTGAGGGAAACATACGCACATATGTATATACATACATACATACACACACATATAAGTAGTATGAAAATGTCTTTTATCGTATGTCAGGTTCAGGGCCACGCCCTAAAAAACGCCCATTTTCCATATATCACCGGTCAATTTCGAGGAAATGCCTATATTTTACCATATTAGGCCTGCTTGGACCATATGTCAGGTCTGAACCTGACATACACTCTTGAAATACCATTGTCGTATTTTTCTATTGTCGACCACTACTTCTTTGTTATATTGCTATTGTTTTAGACCCGACATCCACTCTAGGAAGGCCATTGTTTGAGTTGGCTATTGTTTTTTGTGTCCTTCGCCATTATCTTTTTCGTCTATTGTATTATGCTCGAATATTGACCAAGTTAAATTGTATACAAGCACAAAATTGCTCTCTCGCTCTCTCTCTCTCTCTCTTTTTTCTCTCTCTCTCTCTTTGTCTCTCTCTCTCTCTCTCTCCCTCTCTCTCGCTCTCTCTCTCTTTGTCTCTCTCTGGATATATTTCAAAATTTTTCTAAGTCCAGAATTATATATTAATCCCCCCTTCCTCATCTCTCCATGTGATGTTTTATTTTGAAATTTTTACAAGTCCAGAAATATATATCCCCCTCTCACCTTTCCGTTGGATGTTGGTTACCTATATATTAGCGCTATCTATCAGATACATTATTATTTATTTATAAAAGTTTTTATTAAATTTTCTGCTGCTGCTGGGATTTGAACCAGCGACATCCAGGTAGCCAAAACTGCGACGTAGACAACTGAGCTATGAGAGAGATTATAATGAATACCAAATGAGAAGTGGTTATAAAGTGAAAGTGGTTAATGTAGTATAATTGTATCTCTTTGTTTTTGATGTGTATGATGAAGTATAGTATGATCGCTGGAGTAAGTAATTAATTGTTATGGAGGATACATTGTCAGAAGAGTGGGAAGAGGAAGGGAGATGAAGTTGTAGTATAAAAGACATGGAAAAAGATTAATAAAATGTACGTATAAATGATGTGTTGTTGAAGTAAGTTTATCATCGGTAGATCGATATTTTTGTTAAAGATATGGGTTAATTGTCGATAGTTTTTAGTAATTTTTTAACTAGAAACTAATAATGAAATATATGTGTATTGGTAACTATCGATATTTATATCGGGCAAACTGGTTTTCCTAACAAAGCATTTCTGTGCTAGAGTTTTTTTTGATCGAGTCTTGCGTTTGGTCTTGATTTCATTGTTCTTGCATGGTAGCTCTTGGTTTGGCACTTGTTGCAAGAATATTGAAATTTGCAGGCTTATCCTCCTCATAATGTAGTTGTGAACACCTATACCAAGACTGTTTCACCACAATCTCCTTCTTCCATCTTTGTCTCAGATTCTTTGTTATCTTTGGAAAATGGATGAGCCTATTTCTATTGAGTCTTCTATTATCTGTACAGTTCTCGACTTTGATGGTCATATGAATATACAAGCTTTGGATTTTCATTAGCTAGTTGGGTAACACTATACAATTTGTTGTTTCAGTGAAGGTGGGTTTACACCAAACAAATATTTGCTGTTCATTCATTCTTTTCCTATATTCACAAGGTTATAGGATATTTGTGGCTGTTTGGTCGGGTAGCGAATTATGTTTGTTCTTATTGGTTTGTTTGATGGTTGTTTACACCAAACAAGCAAAAAAAAATGTTTGTTGTTTGCTTGTTTGTTTGGTGTAATCGTAGCTTGATAACAACAAAAATTATTTTTTTTGTGTATGTGTGGCCATTTGGGTAGTAGCGCATGTGCCTCGAATATGAGGGAATAATATTGGTGAACTAAATTGTGAAATAATTTGTGAAATAATTTTGACGAATTAATTTCATCAAATAATTTTGGTTGATTTGTACTTTAATGACTTCGATATCGGGAAAAAATATTGATATTGAATATTGTATCGCATTGAAAATGAAATATCGATACTGATATTGCATTGGTCAAAAAATATCGATATTGCAAATATCAATATTTTTCAATGCACTTTTGCCAAAAGTAAATTCATTTTTTTTAATTTTCATTTTTCACTGTTGAAACTCAAAATCAAATTTATCTGGTGAAAAATGAGTGAAATGAACGACAAAAATATTTTTGTTTACTGGTAAGGGGTAAAATTGAAATTTACACATTTTGATTTTTTTTCTCGATATTAAGGTGAAAATATTGGTTGGTCCAATATTGTTGAGACCACCAATCCTTCTCCCCTCTCACTCGTGCGAACACATGATTATCTTCATGCATAATTTATATATCTATTCGTGGCTACACTGAATTACCACTTCCGCCACTCACTCGTTCATTTCCACGTACATTCGTTTGTCACACTCAAATTGTACTCTTACTTAAATTATGTAACTTTCTTAAAATACACTCGCTTCTTGGACGTGACTTCGTGTAAAACCTTCTTTTGTGTGTCTTCATCGGTCCTCATCCTCTATAAATATTGATTAAATTTATTGATATATTGGAGCCAAAATATTGCTGAAAATTATCGTTAAAATATCGAAATCACTATTGTACGTCTATTATAGTGATTCCGTTTAATTCTCTCCTTCTCAGCCATGGTTCTTCTGCTTCTGCTTTTAACTTATCTTCATTTATAAGGGCTGATTATCTTTTGACCACTTCTATTCTCTGGTCTATTTTTGCAAAATTTCTTTAATTTTTTTGCTTTTGTATTTTCTCTGTTGGAATTCTTCTCAAGACGAGGATCTCAATTATTTATTTTTTTGCACCTTTCATTGGCTGTCTATCTGTGCTGCAGATATCAAAAATTATTTGTTACTTGTACTTAGGTATAATTTTATTACAAATGTTTTGAAGATTTATTTACTTCCTTCAATCTGTGGAATAATTTTATTTTTCCATCTAGTGTCTAGCTCCTTGTTTCACGCAATTGTCTGCGTGGTGTGGTGCCTGGGTGCTGTGACTTATGACTAAATCTTATAATTGCGAAGGGGCGAGCCTGATACGTGAAAAAACATAAACGAGAAGTGACTGTATATCTATAACAAACCAAATTCATCAATTGCTGCTGTGGCTCAGTGATTAAATAGGAGCTTAGAATGCCAGAGCCATAGGTTACAATCTAGAGTCTGATAAAATTTTTTTGATATTTTGGTGTATTGGAATACTGTGTGGGGTCTTTCCTCATTTTTTTTGATTTTTCATCATACTTAAGATTAAAGAAGCTAGACCATGATGTCGTTGTTCCGAACAAATTTTTCGGTTCATCTACTTTCCTTCATGCTTCTCCCTTCCTAATTATACGAATTAGTCACAAGTGGGTGCTGTGCTTTGCAATTGAATGGTTATGTGTTTCAGTACTGGCGATTGCAACATTCCCAACCCAAAATGGCGGTGTATTCGGTTCATGATTGAAATATTCATGCTGGTAGACCATTGACACCAAAATTCCGATCATTCCCTCTCGGCATCGAATTAAAATGGCTAAGCAAAAAAATTACACACTGCGAATTATTACAGATTTTCATAAAATTGTATGAAGTTGTTAAGGATCTCATTGATTGAAAAACTTGAACTTCGAACTTTGTTTTTTTAGTTACACAACCTTTTCAACTTTGCTAGTAGTGTCGAAATCGTCCATAATAAAATTGTAGGTTCACTGCAAATGTAAAGTTTCAGTTTTGTCCCCAGATTATTTCAAATTAGAGATAAGAAAATTGATTGTTCTTCATTGGAATATCGTGGACAGTCCTAAAATGCCAAGCATTTCTACTTTTAGGTATCCTTAATGACCTTCTTGAATTGAACTGGGCTCGTCATATTTAATGAGTTTGTATCATCTTTTGGTTTTAATGGGTTCCCCTGTAACAGGGCAATAGGCACCTTATGATAATGATGTAATATGTTGGTTTTTGACGTAGCAGGTTTGGCTTCAGAGATTCTTCGTACTTGGTTCAAAACGCTTATTACCCATCTGTTTTCTGGTAGTCATGATAATTATGTACTAATTGAGCGCCCTTACTTTACTTGTTCGCTTACAACACGTGTGTTTATTCCCAACAATCAAAGAATATTTCTCGCATTTTCCTCTATAACACCACCCTTTTCGGCCCATAAACTTCTTTCGTGAAACATTTCATCGAATTTGATCAATTTCTATAATACCTACACCTATATTCTGTATAATCTCTCTCACTACTCTGTTTCCTGAAGCACCTTCTTTTCGCATTCATCAAGCTTATTCCTTCCATTTTAAGTTCGTTTAACTTTGAAACAGTGTGGGTATAGTAGACGAGTTCAGAAGACGACAGTAATAAAATGTTCTCAAAACTCCTTTCTCATACCACGTTATGAAAGACCACATTAGACAGAATTAGTTCCTTATCAACGATTTTGTTGTTTCATTACGAACGTTGGAATTGCCGGTGGCCTTATCTTACGTTCTGTTGCGGAGGCATTAGTAAGTTTCAGTTATACATCATTTCAAATATCCTTCAGCAGTTTACGTCTGTTATGCGTGCAAATTTTGAGAAAACTTCTCGATGTTTACGATTTCGGTTTCAAATTAGGCTTAATTAATCTCGCTTGTGTTTCAACCGGCGAGGAAGCTTTATTTTTTTTTCACTTCACTTTTTTCCCCTCCATTTACTTTTAGGTACCTACCTATTCTGCTTCTTCAGCTTTTGCCGAGGCAAAAGAATTCCTGTAGGAATGAATCAGTCACTATTTACCGTGTTTTTTCTACGATTCTTCTGAAAAACTTGAGACAGATGAAGAAAGGTCAAGGAAAAATCATATTTTCATATTTTTCGACTGTTTTATGTTAGCTTTTCGTTTTGTGAACTTGCTAGAGAAAAATAAAGAAATTACCCGAAAATTATTTTCGTTTTTCACGTTTTTGTATATTGTTGACGAAATTTGTTTTGATTTATGTGGATGGGTAGTGTTTCAGAGTTTAAAAAAATCATATCCAGAACTGATTCGTGAAAACAGGCGGCTTATTATCTCTATAAAAAGCTTTTTCAACGCACCGTCTATTTTTTTATATTTTTTTTTTTCATTTTATACTTTTTAGTTTTTTCTTTATGGCGTTCTAATTTGTTAATTCTCGATGGTAGTTAATTTCATTTTTTCGTCGTAAGTACATCGAAAAAAATGAGAGGAAAATCTAATGACGAGCTGTGTTAATCTAGTGACATTATATAGGTATCTGTCTACCCATAGCTAAAGAAAAAAAGAACGAATTACAACCCATCTTTCTTTTGCTCCTGTTACGTATTGTGTCGATGGGTGGAAAGAAAAAAGAGAAAAAGAGAAAGTCTTTGATGTTTTTTTTTTTTTTTCGCGATGATAGAAGCCCACACAAAAGGAATGAAAATTGAACGACTTTTTACTATCCTTTGCACTCAAAATGTATAATTTTTTTTCTTCGCGATTGTCCTTGTTGAATTATAAGTACCTTAACTCCTCAGCCCTTTAATCGTGCCTTTGAGTGACGAAAATGAGTTTCCTAGCTTTAATTGGAATACCTATGCTAAATTTACATATAAAAGTAAAGTTTATACTTGTCAGCGAATAAAAATTTATTTCGTTTTTTTCACATTTAGCTGAGGTGTATGAAAGTCTTTTGTGAATGGATTACAAAAAGTAGAAAATTTTCGAGAATAGTGTTATGGCCTGTATTGGCAATGAAATCTGTGGGAAGTTTCAAGACTTGACGCGAAAATAACGTTAAAAAAGCATGTACCTATTCCAAATAATTTTTCTCTACAAAATTAAAAGGCAAGAGGCGTGGTTGGTGTAGATGATCCTACAGTAAATTATGCCTTTGTTTTGAAAGTTGGTCTATAAGAAATTAAGGAGCCCACTGTCCATTTGAAAAAAGTGGAATGTTGGTAGAAAAAGCATCCTAATATTAATACGTAACCTTTTAATATTTTCAGAAATGTTGAACATCGATTATTTTTTACTTTGATTAGTGGAATTATTTTCAGCTGAGTGGGCTTGAGTTTGTTTCATATTGTTATAGTTTTTAATTCACAGTATGATTCATGCTTGGATAAGTCTTGAAAGTATTTTTAACGTCTTTAATAGGTTGTACTGTGTATTTGTATAATATGGGCATGAATGTTAGCTTTTGATTTTCGTTAATTTGTATTTGTTTGATGGCAGTGCTGTTCGAGTTCAGGTCAGAGGAAATCCAATTCACTCCTTCTTCTCTTGTTGTGTACGAAAAATGAAGTTGTTGATTTACCCAAGTGGCTGCACTTTTCCTACTGTAACATTTTCTTCGTTTCCGGCTGCTTTAATGATTCTTTTATCATATTCTACCTTTTCAGAAAATTGACATAGCTGGAAAACGTAGAAAACTGAGAAAATTTAAAATTCATCCTTTTTGCCTTTTTAACGAAAATTGCAATTTTCGAAATTTTTAACGTTTCCCAGCGCTGCTAATTTTGAGAATGGGCAAAACATATGGTGGTATAATTTTTTTTAAATCTCAGTTACTCTAGCATTTCGTCTAGTCAAATATTGTATTTTGCCGATGACCATTTTTGCTGCCATGGATTGAAAATTGTGATTTTTTAATATTTCAAACACAATAACGCCTTCAGTTTAGAAATATGCAACTCTTTGTACATGGATATGTGTCTTGTTTCATTAGGTTCTATTAGTGCGTTCTCCATTGGAAGATAAAACTATTGCATTCAGTGAAATGGCGCAACCTGTGGAAAAACGCTGATCTTGAGTCGTAGATCACAAATTTGTAGGTCACTCAAATTCTTCTGTACACAATATATATATATATATATATATATATTATATATTTTACCACTTTTTGCTCATTTTGGCAATTTTTGGAAACCTGTGGAGTCTCCGCTGTTTGACCTATGGTAATGAAACTTGGGGTAATGTTAGAAACTTTCATGGGCTGCACATTCTTGTTAAAATTTTTGAAATTCATTTGCTAGTTTTGGAAGAAGGGGTTCTCAAAGTGTTGCTAACCTACCATGTTGTCATCCCCGTAACTCTCGTAAATTAAAAAATTTTGGTTTGAAATTTTTATGGCAGTTGGGAACTATTAGGGACTGGTTTAGTATTGAATTTGAGCGAAATTGGTCAACTCGTTTTCGAATGGAAACCGTTATAAAATTTGACACACTTACGGCGGTTGATGCGCGGCAGAGATATTCATATTTACCGGCTTACCAAACAAGATTCGGACACTGTATATATGAATTTGAGTTTTTGGTGCCAAAATTTTCTTAAGATTTTAAAATGAAAAACGTACCCACCGCCATCCTCGGCTCGTTTCATGAGATTAAGATTAACAAGTAGATTTTCATAGAAAACCTACTCAAAATGAGAAAACTTACTCAAAATGGTACCTACCTAATTATTCGCAATCAGATTAAGTGAATTATCACTCTCGCGAGAAAAAAAGTAGTCACTATATTGTACAGGGCCGAAAATATAAATGCGAGTGAGGCAAAACAGTCGAAGCACTCGAGGTGAGAGCCGAGCCATAGCCAAGACATACTATCAATTGAAACCAACCGACCAGTAACATTCACACATACTCAGTATGCCAACAAGTACATTATCAAACCCCGTGAAGGCTATCCCAGACAGTCGACATCTAAAGGTGTCCCTTAAAATTATTTCCCTATACATTTTTCATTTGACCTATTCGTAATTTTATACAGTAGTCGTGGGACCACTAAAAGACGCAAGGCCTATCGGTTGGGTCCATAATGTGCCTATTCTTTAATCTAACTCTGGGTGTGGAGAAAATAAGCTTGTTTGGAACAACCTGCTGTAACGAAAAGAAGAAGTTCTAGCATTAGATATACGTGTATAGTTGACATCTGTTGTTCTGTTCTTCGAGGAACTGTTGAAAGAGGGAGCCCGTTAGTCGGCGAGGAGGAGGCGGTGGAGATGGTGAAAGACTGAAAGAGTAACAAATAAGACAGTGACACGAGCGAAAGAGAATGAAATACTTTGATAATGTGATCGGTGGGAATTGCGACGATATATTTCAAACACGAAAAGGGTGCACGAAACAATTTTAGTCCCTCTTGTTTTTCCGTATTCCTGGTGGATCCATCAATGAGATGACGGTAATAAATTTTGCGGTGCAAAACTCTTACACATTTATTCAGTAACTGAAATTCTTCTTGTCAATATCCGTGCCCTCTACGACATATTCAACCCCTTTTTTTCTTTCTAAGATTGGCTTTTTTTTTATTTTTATTTTTTTCTTTTTTCTTTTTACTTCTCTACTTCACTTTTATTTTCTGCGTGTTTGTCGCTTTGGGTTTGTCTGACATACACGTCAGCGGTGCATGTTCGATGTTCTCGCTATAGAGTATTGAACGGCCTAACCTGGTTCGTGTGAGAAATTGTGTTTTCCTCTTTTCTTATATACCTTTTACTCTAACACTTTTCGTTATTTATTTGATAAAATTTCAGATGATATAAATCGAGAAAACGATATTATATCGCTTGCAAGTATTCAGAAAATTTTCTGTACTACAGCATGAGTCGCATAAATCAACACTTTTTAATTAAGTTGTCGGCTGATGTATGCGCATACCGTATTGGTATACCTACGTGTTGGTTTTTGCGTTTGAAAAAATAAAATTAAACCAAAATGAAAATTTTAGCGCAGCAATGATTCTCTATAGAAAGGGGGTCTTCAAAGATCGTGGTATTTAGTTTTTATGAAAATACTTTTTTTCTTTTCTTTATGTATAAGTTATCACGGAATCTTTTTAAATAAGTGAATAAAATCAACGTTAGGAGTTACGTTGGTATACTACCGCACAATTTTGCAGTTTTAAATGGGAAAATGAGATATTTTTAAGATTTTCTTTAGAAAATCTACTTATTACACTTGGTGCGGTAGTAGCCCCCACGGTTGGGGGTGGGTACGTTTTTTATTTCATAACTTTAGAAAAATTTTGGCACCAATAATTCAAATAAGTTATGTTGAAAACGTGTATTTGAAAGATACGCTTTTATTTTATGTAATTTGAAATTAGCTTTGTTTGTTTAGAACGGATTTCGCGGTGCAATTCTGTAAATATAAAAACGTAAAACTCTTTAACTGCCCTAATATCTATAGAATACCACCGAATCATAGCTGATAACAACAAACTCGATAAAAGCGATCCCAGTGGTCTTGTACCAAATTATGTCATATTTTGTTGCGTCAGTAACTGTAACAAAAGTGAATAATTATTATATATATATGTATATAATTTCTCGTTCTAGCCGTACAGGTCGCAATTTTTGTTCGATAATCACAAAATTTGGTGCGAACATTTTTACTAAGCCAAGGACCAGACCTATTGATTTTGGTGCAAATCGGTCTTATGGTACTTCTTTTTATTTTGGCTATAAAATGCTCAATTTTACACCAATAGCCACGAAATTCGGAATAAGTATTTATTTTAATGGGGTACCGGACATGATTTTCAGTAAACATATTTTCAAATTCTTTAAAAAAAATAAAAAATATCAGTGAAAACCGCATTAAAATTGGTTGGATAGAATGGGAGAAAATGAATGGTAAATTTGAGTTATCAAAAAACGTTGTGATATTTTTTGAGCAGTGGGTGTGATGTCATAGAATTGACACATCAGCAAACTTTTCACCTCTTTCACAGGTTTCTCATTCATTCATTCCTCACTCTCCTGTGTTTGTACATTGGTTTAGTTAAGCTCATCAATTTAGAAAGTTCATGGTGACTGTGAGGGAGGGGACAAAAGGATGTGTACTTGCACCCCCCACTCCCTTATTTATAGACAAATTCAAAACATTGAAAAACAATAAAAACTAAGAAAATCAAAAACCAATTATTCCTTATTTGTTTTTATATCAGAGCACAGCCTTGGAAAAAATTTTTGGTGGTGCCTGAGGAGTTATTTACTTTGAGGGCTGAGTTCATATTTGCAACCCATTTTTAGATTTAACCCTTCATTTAGCCCCCTGTAGTCCAAGAAATGGAATTAAGATAATATTCTTGGATATTATTGAATGATACATCGATAACATTGTTTTTTGAGGCTCTGAGTTTACATTTATAATCCATTTTTAGATTGAACCCCTCCTTGGCCCCCTGTGACCCCAAACAGGGAGATAAGATAATATTCTTTGATATTATTGAGTGATATATCATTAATAATGTTTTTTGAGGTGCTGGGTTTAGATTTTCAATCCATTTTTTATCAAACCCCTTATTGAGCCCCCTGTGACCCCAAACAGGGGGTTGAGATACTATGCTTAGATATTATTGAGTGATATATCATTAATAATATTTTTTGAGGCACTGAGTTTAGATTTGCAATCCATTTTTTGATCAAATCCATTATTGAGCCCCCTGTGACCCTAAACAGGGGGTTCAAATAAAATTCTTAGATATTATTGAGTGATACACAATAAATAACGTTTTTTGAGGCACTGAGATTATATTTACGATCCCTTTTTAGATTGAACCACTTTTTTCTTCCTGTGACCCCAAAAAAGGAATTTCAATTATATTTTCACTTATTATTGAGTGATTTATTAGGTATTGGATGCCCATGTTTTTTGAGACCAACAAAAAAAAAAAATTCAGTAAAACCACTTGCCCAACTTACTTGTAAGAAAAATAAGATTTTTGTATTTGTACTCAGAAACTTGTAAAACATTATAAACAATATATCACACAATAAAATGTGAAAAGTAAAAATTAGCTACTTATATCTGAACCACTTTGGATCACATTAAAAGGAGTTGTATGAAGAAATACATGTCAAAATAAAACTTCAAGTGTAAAAAAATTACCAATAATGTATAACACAATATAATAGAGAAATTCAAAATTAGCCCCTTTCAGAGCTCCTGTGGGATCACATAATGGGTAAAATTAAGAAATTACGTCAAATTCAAAATCAGCAGCTAAAAAACTATTACGAATGATGTATTACACTACAAAATATGAAAAGTCAAAATTTCCCCTTGGGCGTCAAAAATGAATCAAATGAATAAAATAATGTCAAATTCGAACTTGTTGCCTCAAGAAACAATACAAATGATGTATTACATACTAAAATGTAAAAAAACAAAATTGTGCCCTTTTTTGAGTCCCTTTGGGTCAAAATATTGATCAAATTAAAAAACTTAAGGTCCAGTTTGAACTCAGTACCTCAAAAAATATTTTTTTAAAGCATAAACAAACAATATTATACCACCTTTGTGTTGATTTGGATAATTTCAGTGTATATATGTTGAAAGTTTTAAGAAAAAGAATTTTTGGCCCATATCTGCTGCCCTTTTCTTATTTTTGGGATTTCAAAAACAAAAAAATTAGATGTGATACTCAAGCACCCTTATACCAATTTTTAACCTTCTACCTCAGTGGGAAGTACAAAAAATAAATACAGATAGAAATCCAAACTTATTGAATCTTATTTACTTAGGTGATAATTTAGACTTTGAGCTTTCTGTGCCAAAAGTTTTCTTGGGTCCTGAAATGAAATGTGCGCCCATCTTTGCTTCAAAGTCATTTTTAAAGTCAATTTTGTTCAGTAAATTTTCACCAAAAACCTACTTAAAAATGAAGTATTAATGAGTTGTATTGAAACCAGCAACCTCTGATAATGCAAAATACAAAGATGTTAATTCTATGACATCACAACAACAGGGTGCTCATTGAGGTACTGTTTTTGGTGCAGCGCAACTTTGACATCTTATATCTTCCTTTCTATTTAATATTTTTCAAAAAAAATTTCAGAACCTTCATTCACAGGCTTTAGACTATCTCTCTCATTAATTTTAAGTAATTCTGAGAGTCATGTCCGGTACCCTATTCATTATAGTACGCTGTCAATTTTTGTACAAATCGACCAGACGGTACTTCCTGTAAAACTTTTTGTTCCTTTTTTTTTTCTAATTTGCATGAACTTTTCTTTTTACAAAAATTTACCACATTTTCATGATTTCTTTGTATTTATTTCATAACTTTATTATATTTCTGTGTTTTTATTTTTGAAAGTATATGATTATTTACCATACTGTAGGTAGATACTACCTACACAAGGTTCATGAAACCAGGTAAAAAGTGGTTTTGCGTGTCGGGCTACCCAATTGTATCTCGGTACTGGTAGCCAGCTGGTTTAATGCCTAACTGTACACAAAGCGTACTAATTGCTTGGGGAAATTGTCCAAAGGCACTATGGTACCATATATGGATTGCAACATGCACTGTTGAGAATAGTGTTTCTGCTAGATCACATTTCCTTAGTGTTCTAGTTTTAGTTTGGCTTTCTTAGCCCAGATTGTACCACATAGTTTTGGATGGAAAATTTTTTTATGAAATCTTATAAGATCTACGAGATTTAAATAAGGTATTCTTCATTTGTGACTATATTCCTACCTGTATATTCATGAAGACCTTTTGAAAACAGCTGTTGAAGTCAGACACTTCTTGGATATGGGATCATTAATGTGTGATTAATTATTATCAAAAGTGGTTTAGCAGAACGTCGCAATTAGCCATGTGCCAGACTTATTGCTAATCACCCTGAAATTCTAGTGTTTGAATCAGTCAGAAGTTCAACTTTGGAATTGTGGAAAGGACTGTATGTAATTAGTATTTTGGATGCCACAGTGTTTTTTTTTTTTTTTTACAGAAGATAAGCAAGTTGTGGGATCAAGGTTAAACTTCCGTCATATGTGCTCAATTTTAATAGCAGAGTTTTTGTAGAATCTTGATAATTGAGGAAATTTTTGATTAAAAATGTTGGGTTTTTTCAAAACGTAAAAGTAAATTTTGTATTTATTATTACAATTTATAAAATATTGTCCAACAAAGTTTCATTTTTTTTTCATGGGGTTGAGGAAAGATGAAATCTGTGTCCTTGACGTGAAAATCAAAAATAACTTGAAAACAATTGCTTCATTTGAAACAAAAATTAAATCACCCATGTGGCCATTTGTGTATCTATCCAATTTCATGAATATTTATTAATGAAGTGGGGAGTATAATAGAAACTGTGTTCTCGCGGGAAAGTCTCAAATGACTCGAGAAGCGATGTTTAGAATGAAAACTTGTTAGGTTTATTTTTATATTTTCGTTGCCAGTATATTTATTGAATAAATTAGTACATATGCCGTATGCAGGTATAGAATTTCATTGTATGGTGCCATTGTTTTTTTTTTTTTAAACGTAAATTAAAAAAACTCTTGCAAAAATTATTTCCTTTGTTTAAAAATCATCTATATCACCAACATTTTTCTAATTAGTAGTATATAAAATATTTTTTGCAAAATACATGCGATAAAATATACTGATTAAGTATCATGTTTTCAAAATATTTTATGAATGTGTCAAAAATAATTACTTTTTTTTTCAAATGAAAAATCATTCCAAGTTCTGATAAGCACAATTTTAGGAAATAATTTAATGGTTTTCTTTCCTGTAGTAACAGAATTGTGGATTATTTATATAGGTATATTTATATATATATGAGAAAAAAATATTCTACATTGTAAAACTAAGTATAGTGCAGTTGTTTACGTTCTGGTTACGAAAATATACAAGCATCTACGGACACCGTAGGGTAAATTTTTTTGGGTGGTTTCAGAATCGTTCGGAACATTTCGTTTGACTTAGTTTTCAAAGTTATTTTGTGTTTTTATTGAAATTTGAAATAATTTAGAATTTTTGTAAAAAAAATTATTTATTTATAGAGGCTGTATTTTTTTTTTAATATATTTTTTTAAAGCAAGTATCTGAAAAATTTTTAAGTTGTGAATAAAAAACACTGAATGACACTGTAAAGAAGAACGAAGTGTAGTATTCATGAGAACATGTTCAAATAAACCACCAGAAAAACTTCATTTATCCTTTGAAAATATTAAAAAAAAAAATCGGAGTCAACTTTATTAATTCAATTTAACAGGAATGCAAAGAAAATGAAACAGAAAAGAACATTACTTATTTTCTAAATGACGATCGTATGCACAGGAAGTATTGCAGGAAAAACAGCATGAAAAACATTGGATTTTACTTCGATGTTTTTGAATTTTTTTACACTGGTAAGCCTACTAATGGAATGAATGTTTTCAATGTGCCTGAGTACATGATGTTTTTTACCAAAAGAAGTTTGACATAGGTCGCAGATGAATTGCGATTTGGAATTCATATTTAAAAACATCAAAAATTAAACAATCAGGTAACCCATTTTCCAACTACCATTATTATCAATAAACTAACAAACAAAACAAACAAAAATCCCAAGTCGAACGAAGTGTTCCGACCAATTCCAAAACTACCCGAAAAAAATTTACCCTACGGTGTCCCTAGACGCTTGTCGAAAATATTAGCTGAGATTTTAATGTTCGTGTTCAAATCTAGTGATTGGAAGCAGGTGGGGGATGGATAAAAATCAACCGTTTGCTGAAATCGTGTTGGTTTTGGGCTAAAATGAGTGTTTTCCTCAATGAAGCCTAAAAAATGAATTTTTTAGGACACTAATTATCTGTAGGGTAAAAGATGGAAAATCATATGAATAGCTAATAAGTTAGGAACAAATTGACCAATCAAAACTAAAATTGGTAGGTCTGGTTCATGTATGGAAGGTACTGTTTGTACCAATTCCGTGACTACTGAAAGAGTATTGTAACTTTTATTGAGATAACATTAAAAATTTGACAGCTCCAACAGCCCCCATGAATGAACCATAATACCAATAGGAACCAAATTTATAGAAGCATGTTAGATATACTTTGAATCAATATCTGTATCAAATTTTGTGACTATAGCTTGAAAATTACTTCTTTTAGAGCCAGCCATTAGTCGGCCAAAACTGCAACAAAATTGCCCCTATCAGACGTATCGTAAGGCCTATCCGCACCAAAATTGGTAGGTACTGTCGTTGATCTAAAGCACATATTTATAACAAATTTCAGGTGTGTCGATTGAAAATTGTGATTTTTACACTGTTCAATAAAAAATGCATATAAACTGACTTACTGGACGGACTATGCCCCCGATCCAGACTAAGAACCATAGGGTTCTTCCTTAGACGGATCCGAATATGTGTTTCTAATTTTGAAACCATCTGATCAAAAATACGCCTGGAAATGGGCTCAACGCAAAAAGGGTACGTAAAAAAATGAATTTTCAAAAATAAGTGCCGAACCGCTCGGAAAATCATAAAATGAAAAACATACCCTCTCTCACCCTTGAATCCAAATACTCTGGAAATTTTAATTTCAAAAATCTACTTAAAACTATTATGTCCCTGCTTAAACTACCATCATTGGGTTTATGAGGTGAATTTTAATGGTAGTTTTTATTTTTTTGTTCGGTTGAAAACTTGCTAAAAACAACTCAGAAGATAGAATGAGAGAGTTTGGTGGTGGGTTTGAAAAAATTTAATATCGGAGCTTATCGAATAATGGTGAAACTGATTAAATTCGCGTACGTGCATTAACTTCGTTTATTTTCTTGACGACGACGTTGTGCTATGGTTTATGCTCTACGTATTCAGTGCACGAGAAAAGTGTCACACTGTTTCGCCTAAGTTTTTTTACTATTCATTAATTATAGATTCTTCAGTTTTGGCTCGCTTACGGTTGTAATTCATTTCAGATTGAAGTTCATGACTCTTATGTTGTAAACTTTTACGGTTTGATTTGCGGTTCTTGTTTGGAGTTTAGTATTACTTTGAGAGCAGTATCTGTACTGTAACTCACGCAATTAAATTGTAATTTATTGGTTTGAAAAACTGTGCAAGTTGAAATTACAGAATAGTTTTGGGATACGGTGTTGATTAATACGAGAATTAAAACGGAGATTTATAACAGCTGAAGCGAAAAATCGCCGTGAATTCTGCTTCAAGACTCTAGTTTTTGAAAGGCGGTCAAAATGTTTGAAGAACTGAAATCTAGAAACTGTTGAACTAGAAATTCTATTATGGTTTGAAGACGCAGGAAGTCGTATGTGTTGCAGGACCATAATAAGTTACTGGACAGCCAATGAGCCATCATTGATTAAGATTTTCATCTTCACACATTATATAAGGGTAAAGCTTGAAATCATTCAAGTAGAAACTGAGTTAAGACGCGAATTGAAATCTGAAGTTGTGACTTTAGGCTTTGACCTGAATGAAAAGTTGAATTCTGTTGACTAGTGACGAGTAAAATTGGTCTTGCTCTTGTTTCTGAGCATGAGACTGAGATTGAGATCAAGACCTATACCTAATTTTATTGTCTTGGTCTTATTCGTTGATTTTTTTAACTGATCAAAAAATTTCACCTGGTCAAAAGATGAGGCACGTATACACCATGATGCATTTGGAAGATTGCAAGCGGTACATTATCCTTATTTTTTTATCTTCAAGGTAGAGTCATGGACCCATCCGACTTCCTTTAAAATTTAAAAACGTTGTCATAATAAACACGATTGTGATTATTCGCTGGTATTATCAGCCTAACCAGCCGGGAATTAAGTCAACTTACGTTTTCAAGGTAAAGTAGATATCGGCGTCGGCGATTATAATAGGTATACTTGTGATTATGTAAGATGTTTCTATTAGATTTAATTTTCTGGAAACGATCTGGAACCTTTCCCTCTCCAACTTACGATGAGCTTTTATAGGCAGGCAGGTGTTGGTTTTATGAACCTGACTTTAGTTCGTTTTTAATCGGCATACGGATACTATGTTCCTTTAAAATGTCGTCCTTTTTGAAAGGTAAAAATATGTAAGAAAATTGAATTTTGAAGATAAATGGAAACTAAAAGGAATTATTTAGATTCGTTTTGTTGGCTGCGCGGGTTATGAACGTAGGTATTTTTTTTCGGGTTTGGAATCCATCTGTTCGAGAACAAGACTATCGTTGTTGGAGAATCACGTTTCTACATTTTTATCGACATTGCTTGAATAAACGTTCTTTGGTATCATCCAGAGTATTTTAGTACGCATTTTATTCAAGATTCATAATTTTATGTAATGGAAGAAGAATCATGGGCAACAACTGAATATTGAGCTAAATGTCAGAGTGTGACGTTCGAAACTGTCACACAACCCCAAAAAGAAAACCAACAGAAGGGCAAAACGAAAAGGTACAGATACCTGCATGGCCAAGTGTGAGAAAAGAGGGTTCTGAGAAGATAAGGAGAAACATCATAACTAACTAAACACCGTAGGAATCAGCTAAACCAACCACCCCCTCCTACCATATGCCTACCTGTTTAGGTTAACATAATAATTTTGGATTCATAGAAAAACAAAATAGAACAAGAAGCACGTGAAAAGAGTTTATGTTACTGGAATATATAGTTTACATGCAGAGCAGCAACCTTGAAATGATGCGATCATTGAAGGATGAAGTCCAGCCCTAATGTACAGATGGTCTGTATTAAAAAACCCCGCTGAACTGCAGTGGATTGTACTCAATTCCTAGAAGATTAAAAACTCACTATAAACCGAAATTTTAAGTAACTGCTCAACTTTGTTCCGACTGGTAGTTTATGTCTTAGCATGGAAATGTTAATTTCGATTAATTTTTCAGAAGCATATCACCATTGATCGATGTAATCTGGTTGGTAAAGTAAAAATAATTTCAACAGGCACTAAAGGTAGGCTAATGAATTGGGTGCCCTAATTGGGTTAAAAAGCATGAAACTCTGACATCAAAGGTATTTTTTAAACGCGCAGTTCATGAAATTATTGATTTCATTAAAAGTTGCTAACAATTTAGGTTTTGAACGAATGAGATTTTTGAGTAAATTAATTGATTCACAAAGAGGCAAATTCAGAGTAAAGACTCCTACACATCGTCGATTAAAAAACAAAACAATAATTGACGTAGCCTAATGGAACGATCTGCAGTAATGATACATCATATCCACAAATCGCATTGTTTCTCACATCACACCACACAATATAGTAAGTAACCTGAAATAAACGTGATTACAATTGGTCACTGCAAATTATTGAGCAACTAGATTAGCAAATTGGCAATAAGCTACTTGGAAAAAAAGCAGATGAGCAAGCTGATTTAAAAAGGTAAAATTAACGAATTCAAGTTAGATGGCGGAGCGAATACACATAAATGAGCAGAGCAGAGCAAAGCAGAGAATAAATGAATTATAAAATGGTAAAAATAAGCAATGACCCGATAAAGCAAAAAATAAAAAAAAAACATATATAAGTAAGATGTGCGTCATAATACAAAATTCACAATAAAAGAAATTAAGATTAGGGGTGAGTGATGTGAATGAAGTGAGAAGACATATGAAAGGTGATGAGAGAGAGACAAAAGAAACAGGTATAGGCTTCCCAAGAGTAGGTATCAGATAGGGTGAGGTAGGACTTTTTGTGGGCTTTGTTATGTTCACAAGTTCGATATCCTATATTCTTCACCGAAAGTACGTACATTATTCGTCTAGGCAATTAACTTATTGGCCATTTTCACTGCTACCTTTTCCTGTAAGGCCTTTCCTGTAGGCCTACTGCTAGATTTTCAATTTATCTATAAGTGAATGTTGACTACCCGGTTTTCAGATGTCACAATGGGTCACTGTTTTAGCTCAGAATTGTGATAAAAATGATATGTTGGAAAAGGTTGAAAAATATAGGCGATAGGCTCCTGGAATAGTTTCTCTTCCCGTCACATTTCATCTCAATAAATATTAGTTTAGAAAAAGATCATTTTACAGAAGGGAAATAAATCGGCTTTTATTACAATCAGGTGGAAAAGATGATGAGTTTGCACCAATATGAGTAAAAATGAAGAAAGTGAGATGCAGTTCTGCCAACATCACATACAAAATTTCCTTGCATGTTTTTTGCTTCTCTTTTGACGAAGCGTTTCCCACGGTTCATCGTCGTTAATTACTAAATAATGAAAACGGTCGCTTCCATTCTATTCCATTTTTTTTTTTTCCAAAAAAAAATTCAAAATGCATTTCTGTCGTCAATGCGAATACAATTCTCTTGTGTGTATTGATTTTCGCAATTTGTGTGTTTTTCCATCGAGTGAGAAAGCATGTTCAATAATTCGAGAATCAGCTCAAAAACCACCCTACACGAAGATGAATAGCTTTTTCTGTCCAATGTATTTGACAAAAATGAGTGGTCGTTGTTTACGCAATGGGCCAAACGAAACGAGCAGAATAGAAATTCTTTTTGGATGTTCCTCTTCTTTCACCTTTTTATTTGTATACTTAGCGTACAATACATAACGCTGTAGAAAACTGGTTCTTTATTTAAATTAGCATTTTTACGCATTTAAGTATATGTTAACAAATGGAAATGTGGATGGTGAATACTGTGTATATTCTGTTTTATAAGCCTCATATTTCAGTATCTAACTCTCCTTTTGTCGCCATTTTATGTAAAAATTTGACAACTCTTCGTAGGTATTGCCAAAAAATGGAACAATAACGTACAATTTTGCTAGTCATGGGAAAACGAATTTTTATAAAAAATGTGAACTTATATCATCGCTACTTCTTATTGAAAAATTACTTTGCTGTGTTTCTTTTGTGACGATTCTGAAGTAATTTGATTGTGTGACTGCATTCACCAGTTTGATCTTAAATAACAAGTAAATTATTCTTATATTGTTATAGGAGGTTATCTGACTGGCTGCAAATATTTTAATGATTGGCAACAATGAAATATATGAAACATTCTTCGAAAGGTGGATAATTTTCAAAATTAATGGGACTATTAATATTCATAAATTAAATATTAAAATTTTAGGTAAAATTTCTCTGAAAAATATAGTTTTGAATTACATGTATAGCTATGGCACTTCCTATTTCCAAATTTTTCAGTAAACTTGGTTATAAAAATTGGAATTGTATAAAAATATTAGCCTATATAATGAAATTTAGTTTCTTCACGTTTTAAGTAGATGCTTAAATTAAAATTAATTCATCGCATCTTTCTTTATTCGCCTCATGGTGTGGGTATAGTGTTTATAAAAAATTATTTGTTTCATGCAGGTATTAACAATTTTTGCAAGTATGTATTCAAATGGAAAATGAATGCTGGAGCAAACTGTGAATATAATGAAAATTAGCATCTATTTTGAGAATGATGGTAGACAATGATACTTGCTGGACAACACTGCAGTTACAGTCGACGTGGCGTATTGATTTAGTGCCAGTGTTACCAGATCAAAACCTCCAAAAATTCTCAGTTTTCAAAATAAAAATTCCGCCCAATTCCATGCATGGAAGGTTTTTGCAAGAAGAATATGAAAATGAAGTTCATATCATATTAACGTGAAGCATGTAGTTAAACTTTGACAAAATTCATCTATCAGTCATTCGTGTGAACTTTATTTACTTGCTCACCTTTAGAAATTTATGAATACCATGACTGCTCTTGTAATTTCATTTTTGGATTCTTAATAATGTGTTATTGCTAATGGCATCATATGTAGAAAACTGTGTTACCTTCAGCTATTTGAAATTGAGTGATGAAATTTTGGGCCAAAATCCGCACAGTTATATAATTCCACACAAAAATATCCGCATATCTGGCAACATTGTTTGGTGCTCGGCTTTGCGATTGAAAAGGTTGCGACGCATTCCTAGTTCAAAATGGCTCTGTTTTCGTTTCAGTTCTATTGGTACTCCAGTACATGGTTGAAAAATTCGTGCTGGTAGACCATTGGTCATCATATCCTAAGCAACGCCCTCTCCAACTTAGACATAAAATTTTATATCTTTGGCACGATGGGGAAAATGTACATAAAATAGAATCGTAGCCGCAGCCCATTAAAAAAAGTCATAATTATGTATACATAAGTCAGTGTGGTATATATGTATACGAGTACTATATTCGGAGTGGGTTTTCCTTGATTGAATTCACATTATTTTGCTGTCATCATATTATTGATTGCATTTTCACGTCATCTCCATTGTTTTCCTATTTTTTCCATCATATTCGTCAATTATTTTCATTTTTTCAGATTGCCCTCCTAAGTACTTAATAATATTCTGCTGTCACGTTTGTTTTCATGAAAAATTCGTATTTGTCAAACATCCTTTTCTGGGCATGCGGCATTACATCCACAGAATTTTTATTATGGTCGTTGATTATTACGAGTGCAATGAATGCATTGTTGTCATCTATATTTTCCCCAAAATAAAATAGCACTTGTGATAGTTTATTTGCATGACGTATGAAGTGACAATAAATGTTTAAAACTACATAGATGTGTACATTGTTATGGCATATCGTGTTGTGTGCTTATGATTGGCTTAAATCAGTTAATGATAACAATCATTATGTTTCAGCTTCTGAAAAAATCAAGTTTCATTGCATTTTTAAAATTAGCTCAACGTCTTGTTTACTCATAAGTCTAGCCTATAAAATACATGTTTATTAGTGTAGACTGCAGCTCCCTTTCTGATGAACAATTGATGTTTTATCAGTGTTGCCAGATTTAGAGATTAGGATAGCAGTACACCAACTTTTGAAGAGCCGTAGATCACTACCCAGAGTCGTACATCTTGCAGGATTGGCTTTTTTTTTTTGTATACTTATTAGGGTTAGTATTGTCCAGCCCTTTAAAACTGAAATAGCCATATCTTTACAGCCAAAGCTGTACATTTAGCAACACTGGTGTTTAGTACTGTTTAAATTCAAAATCCGAATTCCAGTTTATCATAAAGCTATGTTCTCATTCCCTGTTTTAGTACTTTTTTTTTTTTTTCTTATACATATGGTTTGAAAGCCATACATTTTGCTGTAGTGTCCAACATTCAGCCATACAGCTGTTTCACTTTAAAATAGCCGTATGTTTACGGCCAAAACTGTGCATCTGGCAACACTGTGTGTCACAGTTTATTTGAACGAGTAGTTTCAGCGAGTGAGTTGAACGAGTTTGTGTTGTAATAAGTAACATGAAAATTAATTTTTTAAATACGCTTTTGTTAGTGTGAAATATTGTGTGAAACCTCTAGCGCACTCTCACGCCAAATACCAAACCTGATTACAGAACGAAATGATGGCGGTGGTTTGAAGTTGAACTTATATTTCATTACGGTAGCAACTTAAATAGAAGCGTATAACCTGATTCGCACTTGGCTATTTTTCTAGCTAATATGGAGCTATTTGAGGTTCTATTCTGCTAACAGATAAAGTCTTTTGTTTTTAGCCATTTAAGTTAACTTTAGCCTGGCGGATAGTCTTCCAAGTAACTCATTAGAATCTTGCATGCCACCAAGTTAAATTTGACTTTCAAAGGTTAAAACGAGAAGTTTGGGACCCATGACAAAGAATATACACGAACGCGATTAGCTGATCAGATTAGTACAAGTAGTATGTGAGTTTTGAGCTCAGTATGAATTACCTAGTTCAACTTGGTGAATAAAATTGACGAACTAGGTCGTTCAGATGAACTAATATTCTCATCACTATAGTACAGGGTTATTTGTAAGCGGTTCTATATATCTGAAATGTGGATACGTACAACCGACTTTAACTCCAAACGAACTTCCTCTTAACATATGGTCCATCTTCTAACAGTAAGTTGAAGTAGCTAGAAAGGCAGATTTTCTGATAGGTAACTCCTTCATTACATGCGTATGCAACTTTTTATACTTTAGTGTTCTGAAATTGTTTCACGTTAGCGTTTTTGTGGTTAGTGCTTAATAATTTCAACAATTTATTCCCTTCCTCAACCAGATGTTCCTAATTTGAGTATTGGAAAATTAAAAATTTTTATAATTTACAGCTTCTTTGGCCTCTAAAACTTCGAAAATAAGTTTTGAAGATCGATCATAATTATGTCAAGAGGAATTTTTTTCTTAGGTTGTTCTTGGAAGAATTTTACCGCTCGCAAAAAATTTTTTACACGTTTTTTTTTTTTTTTTTTTTTTTTAAGAATGCTGGGCCTGGAGGCATTCCCTTTTCCCACACTCGGTTAGGCCTGTTGAACAAAGTGGCTGAATGTCAGGATAATCCTCCTCATTTTTTGGAAGAGTCATGTGCAAAGAGTTGTGAAGCGAAGCGGCTTGTGATCTGTTGCTTTTGATCAGAAAAACTGGCTAAAAGGAAAATTAGGATAGATATCTATGTACTTATGGAGTTTTAGAATTCAAAAAAGCGCTGCTTTTGGGGGTTTTCATTTTGAATCATTTTAATATTGGTGTTAGTTAATACTTGTATTGTGCAAAGAACTTCCGAATCATTATTTTTTTATTTTTTTCCGAGAAGTGAAATTCTTTGTTACAAATCTGTAGTTCGCATCTCTGGGGATGGATACCTAGTTTTCCATCGTGTAGGCAGTATATATTTCACTCTGTTACAATGTTGAGTAACGTTATCTGTACAAAATGTGAGAAAAAAGTGATATTCACAAAAATATGTTCGCAATGGAAAGTTTTTGGATGTTTATATGCGCGTGTGTGCGTTCGTGCTTTGTGGAAACTGTGTAGAAATACCGCAATACATTTTTCGAAGCTAAAATTGAGTTGAAATACTGTGTGTATGCATGCGTGTGTAGTACGTAGGGACTGTACATCGCCTTTACATGAGATGCAAAATTAAACTTTTTACTTTCTGTTTTTCGTTTTCGCCCTGCGAAATAGCAACCGAATTGAATTTGTCGTTCCCTCAACGATACTTCTCGCCGACCATTTATCCTATTTTTGTCGCTGTGTTGTTGGAATTTTATTCTATTTCCACTTTATTATATGCGTATAACAGTATTCTCCTCTTCTTACTTATACTGTTTTTTTCGCTTTCATTTTTGAAAAAGGTTTTTTTTTCGATTTTTAACCCCTATTTTATTTATTTATTTATTTTTTTTTTCAAAAATAGAATTTCCCTTGAGCAACTGATATTGTTAACATTTTATCAGTATGTCGTTGTGTATGGTATTTTCCTCGGTTTTTTCTCTCTCTATTTTTTTGGTTTTGGTTTTGATGCGGTTACGTTCTGGTGAAAGCACATTTGTTTCCCGTATCATGCGTATGCCGAAAGAGTAGAACGAAAAAATTCTATTAGTTTTTTCGTGGCAGCCACGTGGATTAACCCAAAATTCTTGGTGGAAAAAAAAAAGAATGTAAAATCTTATCGGTTGACGATGCAAAAGCTCTGATCTGATATAACAATATTTTTCAATCTATTACGTCATATAGGATTAGAGTCTGAAAAAGTTGACCAAAACTTTGAGATTATGGATGGGCTGTTCCGGAACTGTTAGGTTTAAAGAATCAGGCTTTAGAGCCTGCTTAATTCCTTTTTGTAACTGAGATGAGCAAAATCCCATTTCCACATCTCTTCTCTGTGAATATAATCGCAGGCTAACATACACGAATATTAAAAGTATTCCCAATTATTGGTAGTGTTACAACTAAATGCTTGCTTTGCATGTGGAAGGTTTTAAATCCCTTGATTGACGTTGATTTTTGTGGAATTTTTTCCTATTTTTTTACTAATTTCATTTTGTTTTTTTATTTTTTCATTCTGTCATGTAATTTAATGGGTTCTATTAAAAAAAAAAAATCTAAAAACAGAAAATTAACATTTAACATATACAATTTTCATAATATCCACTCTCAAACACACCTGGCAACATAGGAATAAGTTAGGTTAAAAACGAGTTTTTAAAAAATACACTTTCATAATTCGAAGAAGAAAATAACGGCGAAAGAGAAAATAAAATTTCTTACTCTTTTTCCCAGACAGAAACAAACAAAAATTGAAAAAACAACTGATATTAGAGTAGCTTAAGTATAGAAATACCCCATCTTGTTTTACAAATGGAAAGTTATAGCTCACTGTTACTATTATACTACATTGAAAACTATTAGGATTTACTGTGGTTTTTTGGATAAATTTTTAGTTTATTTTAATTAATGGAGCTTTGCTGAATATCTTCCTGCAATTTTACATTAAAAAAAACCGTAACATTATCTATTACGAACTGTGGAATACCTTGTCGTGAGAGATATTCGCACAAGAAGGTTTTCAACAGAGTTTGCGTGTTCTGCCACTTCGTACTGTAAAGTACGGGAGAGCCAAATCCTTGGCAAACACTGGCAATTTTGTAGCCAGTTTTGAGAGTTTATATACCAAATTTGGCACACGCACATAGACACACATACATACGTATATGTACATAATTATGTCATACATTACGTCTTTTCTTGCCTCTGTTGAGGTGATAAGAAACGACATAGTGCATTTGGTACTGGGCTGTGACATCACCGAGATTGTTATCAGGTAATTGATCACAGCCTGTGCAATGTATCTTACCTGTACATATGTAAAGGTACAAACATACAAACGCACAAGTGTGTTTATGTTTTACGTCATGTAGATGATTATTGCCAGCCTTTGGGCAGCGACTGTGGTTGAGGGGTGTAAGCCCCTAATACCTCATACGAGTGATGTCCCCACACAAACATACTTATCTCTTTTTTACTACCTATACTCTTAATTATAGATTATAAACAGGTGAAATAAAGCGGGAATAACTTCAATAACTGGTTTATCATAAAACCACAATATCATTTCAACTTGAAAATATTTCAAAATTAATCTGAGAAATAATTAAAAAAGAAAATTCTCTCGACTACCTCATCAACACACTGATGATTATGTAGAATGAACCTCGTTTACTTTTTGTTTGTGAAACAAGATGGCGTATTTCCCTACTCAAGTCTGTAGTATCTTTACTGATATAAGTGTATGTGTAAGTGTGTCGCAACACATAAAAACAGCGCTGAAGTTGGTCATCCAGTGTACTTCAACAAATTGAGTGAGTAGAATAAAAGCGTATAAAAATCGCTCATCTTGGTTATAAAAAAAAAGCTCATGAATCTGCTTTGGTATGATAAAGTCTGCTCCCGGCTCTTTTATGCTCCAATTCTCCAAAGACCAAAATAAATTTTTTTTGGTTTTTTTAACACTTTTTTTTAAGTTATAGCTAAATTGAGTTCTGGCATATTATTTTTTATTAACCTCTCATACAATCAAAGATAACAAGAGAAATCACAAAAGAAATGTGGAGGGCTGAAATTTTTGTGAGTTGTTATAGTAGTATGTTAGCTTAAAATTTTGTAAAAATTTCAGCAGAATCGCAAATTTCTTTTTCAAGATATTGATGAAATTGCGTCAACTCCTCAATATCATTTGTATTACTCAATCTGAACAGAATTTCAGCAATATCTCGACAACTGAAGGTAAGATTGAGCTGAAATTGTTTAGATATATCGAGATTATGTTAACTAAGTATCCGGTGAAAATTTGGCTAAAGTCATACCCTTGGTTCTCGAAATGTAGCTGAAATTCTACAATTAGATTTAGGTCATATTATTTACATAGGTATTCCGTCCAATGAAGGTTATCGAAAAGAATTATGAAAGAACTTCTAGTCGCAGAGAGCTGAAATGTTCATAGAATTTTCAGCTAACATACTACAATATCTCATAAAAATTTCAGCTCTTTACTATGAATCGTTCTCTCGTAATTCCTTTCGATAACTTTTATTGCATAGAATGGCAAATGATGGAATTTCAACAATATTTTGAAAACATAATATATGAATTCAGCCAAATTTTCATAGAATTGTTATATTTCGATGTCTCTATTCTTACCCAATTTCTCTTAATAACTTTAATTGTGTGGCAGGGAATAAGGGACACTACTTTTGTATAGCATGAATATTGAGGAAGATACTGCTCAATCCAACATGGTTATGGTAAGGGATAGACTTATTCTTGGTTCAATGGTTTTAATTTTAAATATGACCGGAGCAGTTTCAGAGCAGAGAGCAGATTGAAAAACTAGGAGCAGGTGAACCAGGTTTTGTAAATGAATAATTTTACCCACCATTATTCGAGACTACAACGCAATATTTGGCTTAGAGTGACGAGATCGAATTGACACATTGAAACATTGTTATGCCCATATACAAGAATGATACTTGAATATCAACAGTGACGTAAGAATTACTTATCTCAAAAAAGTTAATTAAATCTATATAATTATATTTATGTATAGATTTAATTGATAAATGAAAAAATATTAGAATTACGTAAGTTTCGTTCTTGCATTCGACTCTTAGAGTATGTGAAAGCATTAGGTGAAAGATCCGATCGAGATTCAGAAAGACGGGGGTAGGGTTACTAGTCTATTACTGAATAAAGTTATCTCTCAAAAAAATTACTTGAAACAATTGCGTGAAACGAGCCATAGTCGGCTACTTACTTTCAACTAGGAAGGATGAAGATCAAATTTCCTGTCGAGAAAAAGAACAATTTTTTTTTTGCGTAACGAATATAGGTATTTATTTCTATTTTTTGGCCTGTATTATGTAATTTTTTGACTGGGAACCAATTCATTCCTCTGGATGGGCATGTATGAGGGAAAATACTCATGAATTTTTCTGGAAAATCAGCTTTTGCTCTCCTGGTAACATTCGTTCAATTTGTTATTTCGGCGGAACAACGAAATAATTGGCGCATGCCCAGGAATTTTTGATAATTTTTGTGCAGTTTAGACTGAAAAAACGGGGTTTTCCATTTATTATATTGATGTAGTTCAGAACTGCTCAACAAATTGAGCTGAAATTTTCATTTCTTATTTGTGTTCACCCAAGGAAGGATGTTCTTTATCTTTCCAACTGGGAGAAAAGTAGGTAATTTTTGTTCGCATCGTACGGGAGGTGTTTAGGGATTCAACCCCCTAAGACATTCTCCCGAAAAAAAAAAAATTAAAATTAGTACCAAGTAATATCACATATTATTTTTAATTATGAATAATAAATTCAACCATTATTGCATTTATTTTCCTAAAAACCTCGTCGTTTACTATTTTAAAAAATTATAAAACTTTTAATTTCAAATTAACTTGTTTAATTTTCATTTTTAAACTATTTTAAATTATTTGTCTTATGACGAGGGGATCCATATCTGAGAAGGAAATCTTTTGAAAAATCCCAAAGTGTGACTTTCATGGATTTAATAGAATAAAATAAAAATTTGAATTTACAAATATAGGTAGCAAAAAATAAAAACTCTCTCGAGGTAATTCTGCGGCCGGCCCTGATAGTTCTCTCAACGCAAGTATAGTAAGTATAGTACATTAGTAATACAAGGGAGGAAAGTAAGCGATTACAGACGAGTTGCAAAGTTGCGGCACAAGCCAAAGGCGAGTGCTGCAATCGCTTATTTTTCTACTCTGTATAGTAAGGTATTTTATTATGTAGGTGAATAAAAAAATATTTTGAATCATCAACTTTTAAATAATTCTAATTATTTTAGTTTTATAAATTATAAATAAAATAGCCATGCCAGAAACATGTTTAGTACCGACGTGTCGTACCAATTATAAAAAATGAAAAAGTGAATATAAAGAAAGTGATAACATTTTATCAATATGTACCAGTTTTTGAACTTCCTCAATGGCTCATCACTGTTATTTGAACTATGTGAAAATAGTCATCTTCAAACAGGGAAGCAAATAATTTTTTTCCGTGTTTGTGTATCTTTTTCCTTGTTTAGTTATTTTTTTGTCTGTTGTGAAGTCTCGTCAGTAAAACCTTGTTTTTTCACCATCAATCTCGTCCATAAAGTTGCATTTTTCATTTACGCATACAGTAACATTTTTTATCCCGAATCGCCAGCATTCATTTTAAATGTTGTCTTTATTTTCGAATACACTTTTCAGATACATAATTACGTTTGATTATTGACCTCTCAACGGCAACCTTCGAGACCAGTCACCCGCAGTCACCCACGTTCTTTACCCAACACGACGATGGGTGTGATTTGATCCATTTGATGTTTCCTCAAGGGTTTGAAAAATTCACGTTAAGAAACCATCGCCCAACGAATCCCGACCAAACACTTCCCTTCACCCTCTTTCAAAATGACATCGAATAACTGAAAGTACCTGTACGAATATAATAATAAGGTAGCCTATTATAATTTATTTAACCCATTTTCTCACCGGCAGTTGAGATATGTTTTGTCGGCTATAATTTAATATTCTACCCATGATAAAATGGTTTAAAAATGTTTTTCTGTTCAAATGTGGGAGACGATAATTACGTTTTTCAAATGGGTTAAAAAAAAAAGAAAAAAAAAAAAAAGTGGGTAGGTACGCGTTTACGGTACGGTTGAATTTATTGCGCTGGATAACCCGCACTGCATTGGCTGGTGGACAAAAGGAAATCAAATTTTGCGTGGTAACAGATTCAGGATTCTGTGTCGCGCATACGATAAAGGAAAAAGCCCTTTTCTCATCCCGTCTCATGACAACCCTCGAAGATGTTATCTTACGCACCCGTTCCTTTGTTATTATGATTTTGACCATCACAAAGCACACGGAGAACGAATGAGGTTAGCATCTTAATTTATTTATCGTACTCAATTTACCTGCCTTCGTTTCGAAATTAAAATAATTTAATCAGTAGCTTTGGTATACATACACGCAGGTACCTACCTAGTTGGTGGGGTGGTTGTTTGGTAATATCTGTAATGAATGGAGAGATGCTAAATAGTGTAGGCGAACTAATTAACGGAAACATTAATTTATGAGTTACGTTGCCATTTTGAGCGAACGTGTTTTCGGTTCGGAGCCGCGAAGAAATTATTGAATCTATTTATAGTCGGCTGAAGAGAAATTTTCATGGCGCACCCTGCACCGAAAATCGTATCTATGAGGCGAGGATATCCGGAGCGACAAATGAGAAGGGGGTCTTCGTAATGTTGAATTTTTTTTCTCAGACTAGTTATTTTTGGGTAACAGGGAAAGACGAAGTTGCGTAAGATTTCGTCCTTATTTGCATCATTAAGGTTTAGGGTTGGGCTATCGTCTAACGTAACGTTGATTTAGAAATTCTATTAAAAGAATCCCAGTCCCTGGTGAATAATTAGAGAAAATTTTCGAATGGCCCTGTTTGTATCGATAGTAATTTCTTGGCGGCTATTTTCATTTGGAATTTTACTCCCAAATGTTCTTCTTTTTTGTATTTTATTTGGCCTTTTTAAACTCGGCCATATTCTACGAATAGTGATGGGCTAAATTGGTCTTATTCTAGTTGAAAGTAAAAGACTACGGCCGATACACGAAATAAGTACGTACGAATCGTATAATTCTCGCAATTTTGCTGCTCAAATAATTCGCAATAGTAAAGTTATCTTTGATCTTTAATTTTTATGAAGGTTTTCGAAGAAAATCTACGAATTAAAGTTGATCTTGTATTGAGATTTTGGGTCGGGACTAAGTTTGTTTTTTGTCTCATGAACTCAGGAATTTTGGTTGAATATATACATGCGCGCGCGCTCTTGGATTTAGTACGGTGCAGGTCGCAATTGTTATCCGATGGTCATGAAATTTGGTACACTTATTCGGATCCAGACAAAAGTGAACCTGTTTTTGGTCCAGATCGGCCGGATGGTACGTCTGATATGTCCTATTATACTGTATTTTTTGGGGTTAAACAATTCTAAAATATTAAATTTTTAACCAATAGATACAAAATTTGATCATGGCCAGTTTTAAGTGAGGGATTTAGGGTATAATCTCCCCAGCGAGAAAAAAAATGATTGTGGAATACCTTCCGTCGTGGAAAGTAAAACCAACAAAGAAGGTGTTCAACAGAACAATTTGCGTGTTTATGCCAAAATACCAGAAAGGTATAAGGGAGCCAAGACCTTGGCAAACACTGGCGATTTAGTCTATGATTTTCTGGTCTTATATATCCGGCTCCCTACACGCACACATACACACCTATGTAATATTTACATAGGTATAGTGTAGATAATGTATCCGTATTTTACGGTTGCTATGGCAACGGTGAAGTACGGAGAATGCATCTTTGTATCGGTCCGTGACATCGCCGAGATCGTTATCTATCGATTGGTCATGGTCCGAGATTTGTAACTTGTCTATCTGCAAAAATAGACAAGTACAAACGAACATACATTTGTATTTGGTTTAACGTGCAAGGCACGAATAATTGTCACCAAAGGTGACGACTCTTGTCGATAGGCCAAGCCTATTTCCTCATACGAGTAATGGTCTAATCCACACAATGCTAATTCAAAACCCAATTGTTTGGTTTTTGTAATTTCATTTGTATGAAATATGTAAAAAATCGTTTACACTTTCGTAAAAATTCATGAATATTATAAAATGGGTTTCAATCCTCTGGCTCAAAAAAAAAGAAATCCTGAAGTTGAGCCTAAATAAATTATATTATATCAGAACATTATGCACAATTTTGTTTGAATTGGCCCCAAGGTTTGTCTGTCGAAATGATTTGAAAAAGTCACAAACTGTTGCAAAGAAGAGACGATATCATCTTCTCGACCCAACGAAGCTGGTTGGAAAACAAGCTTGCGATTATTTTATTTGCTAAGTAATCATTTAATAACTTGCGTGCGTTTTTTTATAACTTTATAATACAATTATTATTCATGAATTTTCTTGACCCGTCATTTCAAATGTACCTAATTTTTAGCCAGCATTCTGCAAATATCTTTGTTATTCTGATTTTTTTTTGTATTTATTTATTTATTTATTTATATATATTTACAAGCCCTGAAGTTCCGCTTCACAGCAGTTTGGCTTGTACTAGCCTGGCAACACTGATCAGCTTGTTATTAGGATGGAAATTTGAGGATATATATATGATGGAGACGACACATGGGCAGTTTTGGTGTCCTACCTATAGAAAGTGCTTCAACAAACACGTGTACTTCCAACTAAATATCTGATTGGAGGAAAATCTTGCAACGTGCATTTGTTTATAAACACTGGCGTACAAAGTACTACGCTTTTACCCCAATTTTCAATTCTGATTGATTTGTGTGTTCAGTCTGGGGTACTTCATACACCAGCATGCGGCATCTATAGTCTGGACACTCAACCCCATGTTAAAACTTAAAACAGTTTGGTGTTGTCTCCATCATATATATATCCTCAAGGGATAGAAACAACGAAGCATTTGTAGTTGACGCATGCTTTGAATTTTGTCTGAATAATTTTCGTTGAATTTTGTCTTAAAAAATTGGGTTGTAAGTTTATTATAATGATTTAATTAGTTTTTTTTTTGTTTAAGAAAACCTACATTTTCTTGTGTGGCTCGTTGCGCCACAGTTTTTTTTCTTCATCCCATTTTCATAATTTATAGGTGTTCGTTGTTATTTAATTTTTGTAATTAGTGTCCAAAACAAAGATTTGACTGTGCAAGTTTAAGACTAACACTAAGTGCCAGTTTTTTCAACCTCTGTTTGGTTCTCACTTCGTTTAACTGGCCGATCGAACTAAGAGTTAGATATGATTTTAGTGCTACCTGATAGTTAAATTTCTTACTTGAAAATTGAAAAACGCCTCTAAGACTAAGAGAATTTATGTACGATAGAAATATAAATGGAGTCTGTAAGACTATGAGACTGACATGATATTAGACTAGGTCTTACACTTCTCGCTTGCCACTGCTTACAAAAAGTAATTTTTCAATTTGTGTTGAAAATGGTCATTATTTCATTGGCCAGATGAGATGTAACATAATATACTGTTGATATGGAGTGTGGTATTTGGATCGTTAAGGTACTTGAATGTTTGACATCATTATAGATACGATCACTAGTAGAAAACTTCCATCAGTCAGGATGTTTTACGTATGTATTTAAAGTATTCTGGATAGATTTCTACTTTTGTTCTCTATGAGTTAAGATTTCAACTAGCTTGAATTCGCGTGTTGTAAACGAACCTCAGAATTGTAACTAAAGAGAAGTTGATTCCCCAGAATGACCTTCTCCCAAACAAAAGTGTACTTGGGTCGCAGCATGTAATATATTAGAAGTAAAACTTTGCTCTTCAATTAACATATGCAAAGATGTATCATACAATAAAGTGAATTGAAAATTTGAACTTAGTGTCTCAAGAAACATGGTGATGTACTTACCACCCAATTTTTATGAAAACAATATTTTAACCTCTTCCCTATCAAAGTTTGGAATCTAACTGAAAAATTGAAATTTTCAAATAATAAACTCTAATGCTATGACGGTTCAAATCCTGGCAGAGGAATAGAATTATTTTTAATAGATCGAATTAACAAAATCGATCTTCGTCACGACATCAGTCTTAATTTAATATAGTTATTTGGGAATTTTGGTAATTTTTTGCTTAGCCATCTAATAACAATGGCATTATCATAAATGTTGTTCCGTAAGTGAATACATGAGGAAGCTTGGCTCAGCTTCGTCTCGCTCGTTCCAGTAAAATCGCTTGGTCCTTGATCCAGCCTTCATTTTGGATGAAAATGAAATAGTGCGTTTCTCAACTGTGGAAGTTGAAAGTACTATGAATCGAGTAAAGTAGTCGAGTTTTGTAGAATACACTCGTAACTCGTAAGTCAAATGAGAATATGGATAAATTCGTGTTTGTAGTGCTGCATTTAAACAAATTATTTTCAAGATTTTCATATCACAAAATAATACAGTTGAAGATACTCAATCTCTCTTTCGAGTAAATAGTTTTGAAATATTTTATGTAGCTGAGTACAGTAAACGTTACCCATTTCATATACAAGGCATATATTTTTGTGCCATCAAATCCGCTTTCAGCATGTATGTAAAATATTTTTTGATATATGCTATATTTGATCGTTTGTGCCTGTCAGCTGGTTTAATATTTTTCGTTCGTACACCTACTCTACTGTCAACTTGTGTATGCATGCGTGGGAGTTTATTATGTGGTGCATTCGAGTTTTTCAATAAAGAAAATATGAAAAATATTATTACCTGGCTATTGGAAGAAATAGAGAACTGCCTATAATCTAGAAAGAGTGTGAAAAACAAAATTAGCATTTTCTCTCGTATTTTTTAATAAAAATTGGCAAAAAATGAAACCGATTGCGTATTTTTTATGTGAAATCTCTTCGGGGTAGAACGTTAAAAACTACATCCTGCAAATATTGCAAGATGATTCTGCTTCATTTTTTGCAGCTTCCTATCCACTGTTTGTATGATCTGAATTACCGAACTGTGAGTATTTGCTTGGATAGATTGGTCTATATATATAAGTGCCTGTTTTCAGATTTCGTACTGGTAGTCTACAAATATTACCTGCCTATGATTTGTAAGCTGTAGCATCAAAAGAATTCTGAAGTCGAGAAGAGAATATATCTTCATTTGATCATTTGGTGTAGCTAAGTTTTTTTATGGCTTGCCATTCGCTGAAAAACGGAAAATTTTTAGTTTTTGTTTTATCGTATTATATTTACTGACACATTAATTTGAAAGTACTCGATAACGTTGACTGCTGTTGTTCAAAAGGGGTTATTAATTAGAGAGGTCAGTGGCCATGTTCCCTCATCTATAGATAATTTTTAATATGATTTTCCTATCAAATTGTCTCAAAACCAATCACTTACTTCGCAGGAGTGTCACATACTATTTTTTTCAGTATCCTTCCTCAAAAAAAAAAAAAAAAAAATTGTTTTGGAAATGTATTTAAACAATACAAAAATGGCAAATTTTCCTTGAATTTGCATTTTTTCGTTCATTTATTTTCGAGTCGCTAAGAATGAATAAAACTTTTAATGGAATGCAGATTTAAGTAAATTTTATCTAAATATTCTGGAAGAGTTCAAGTTTATTTTAGGTAAATAGGTACCTGTTTCAACCATAATTTGTAAGCTGAACTGCTACGATCTCTCTGTTACCGTATTCCACTGACTGTGAAAGTTTCAACCTATCTACTGTCTGTATTATTCAGGCTTGATGGAAGGGTAGGAGAAGAGGAGGATTCCCCCTAGGCTCGGGATTTTTAGGGGCCCCGAATACTAAAAAAAATAGAAAAATAGTAGATTTTCATTTAAAATCTGTTAAAAAACACTTGGATAAATTTTCTCGCTCATTTCACTCGCAAAACCGACTTTCCCAGTTTTATAAATACCTTTCCAAAAATAGATCATTGTTATTACCCTTGCACGTAGATACAGTTTTCTGTTTTTAGGGGGCTCGTAAATTTTTTCTCCTCCGGGCCCAAATTTCCTCTCTATGGCGGTGGTAGCATTCAGTGATAAAGTGGATTCAATGTGAGGAAAGTTTGCTGCAGTATTGAAAATGTGCTGATCAGTGCTATTGATGCGTGGATTTTTCTTGCGTATGTTTTAGAAAAAACGAATGACAAACTACTCATATTAGGAACATGGAATGGAATGCTCAGGCATTCATTTGCTATGCCACAATTTGTAAGTCCCTATCAAACTCATTTCTGTCCGAACGGCAATACGAAGGGTTTTACTCGATGCCATTGCACCCAAAAATACAAAACAAGAATGAGTCAGTATGTTGAATAGTATGTTAAGTAAGTTTGGTTAAAATGAATTTTAAAGACACGCTTTTATTAGGTGTAAAATTTTGTGTGAAAATCTAGCGCACTCACACAAGCACACACTCACAATATGACAACCGAAGCGCAAAACGAAGTAAAGGTAAAATAATTTTTGGTTAAAAAAGAACTTTTAATAGATAATCTTTAATTATTACTATTTTTTTTTTTGGCTTTAGTTTCATGTGAAATAAACACTATTTTGTTGCGAAAGGATGACTGCAGTATTGGTATATTTTAAAACCGCAGTAGCTAGTAGAATAAAAGCTTATAACAAGTTACACTTTGGTTATCGAGCAATTCAGTTATCACATAAAGTTTGAATTCACATCCACTGAATGAAGTAAAAAACAAAACAACTGTAGCGAGTCAAGTAATGGCGTAAAAAAATACAAAAATATATAGGTTCTGTGCAGAGAGGGATTTACCGTTTATCTTCCCAGGCCAATAAAATTTTATCGCCCTAGATTTCATTGAGGGGAGATGTTAAAAATTTAGAAAATAATTTTTTGAGTAGAAAAGTAAAAAAATGTTTTAGCTATTTTTTGTGTTTTAGAGCATGTATCCGAGTACTCTAGCAGAGCATGGTATAGCGCAGCGCCCAGCTTTTTTTTCAACATCTATTTAATGAGGTGGTATAAATGTAGCATATCCTTATTTTTTTTTAAATTTTGTTTCTTAAACGATTAATTTTTTTTTTTTTTAATTAAAAATTTTTCGCTCCGGACTGCTTTTCAAAATTTGAGGCTATAGGACAAATTCCCCTTTTGGCCCACCACTAATTTCACTCTGTGTTCTGTGCTCCCCGAAGTATCACTGGAACCAAACTAGTCCTGTTAATGATCATCCTTTTCTTACTTTAACAATCCTGACAAGTGACAAGACTGAAGTACTGAACTATAACACATGAAACCCGCGTGAAAATTATAACGCAGAAAGAGAAACATTGCATTTCATACTTTTCTAAGAGACCATCTGATACTTCACGTGACACGTGGTTAAATTATTTCAGAAAATAGCTGCTTAAAATGTACCACAAAGTGTTTTTTACACATTTTATACATATAACAGCTGGTTATTTCATCAATTGATAAACTGAATTAAATACTTCAGTGGTTACATAATTATACACTTTTAAAATAATTGATAAAATCTGATTACAATTCACTGATACTTGAATTTATCACGAGACTCAATTAAGTTATTATGAGTGCTATCACGTGCGTGTGATTAAAGCTATTCGGACATTATTCATTATTGTTTGAGCTATTTGATTGATTTGATGTCATTGGATCAGAGATATGGTGGGTCATAGGAAAAGACACTTTTTAATTTTATTCTCTCTCAATTGAATGTGAATATCTTGAAATCTAATTGAGCTTTAATGACACCCGTGAGTTTTGATACTCTTGACAGATTACGCATTGTTAAATGAGCCAGCATTTTGTTTTGATTTGGTAAATTTTGAAAATGACCAAAGTTATGGTGGATCTTCCATGTTTGGAATGGCTTTGATCCGTAGGAATATGTATGTACGTAGTATGTATTTCATTAGATAAATTGCTGTAACACCGTTTGTGCTGTATGTGGGTGCTCATTCCAGGTGAAAGTATGTAGTCGATATTTAAAAAAAACATGATATTGGTTAGATGAATGCGGGCACTTCATCCCAATTTACAGTAAACTACTTTATGTAACCCTAACACATGCAAAGTTTTTTTTGAATATGTCATCAAATTGAATTGCAAAGCAGCACACGGCATAATTATGTTATACTATCTGTTAAACCCGACGTTGCTCGGGTAGCAGCGTATAAATTTTCAGGATTCCTAATCTGTAAAGGTTATGCAACTATTTTGACATACTTTTTGTGTCATTTTCAATACCCCTGATACCTGAAGGTTATGCAACTGTTTTGACATAAATTTTGTTTTGTCTTATTGCTCCTCCCCACAAAAATCCGCCGCTATGAAACTTTCTTATTATTAATGGGAGTTCAAGGGCATATACCACCGTAATCCTGTGTGTTAGAAAGTGAGTGGTTTTGGAGAAAAGTGGGCACACATAAACAGACACTTTGATATATATATATATATATATATATTGATTATGGAAAAACCTAATGTAAATTTGTTTGAAAAGCATTGGGCTCTCTAGCTACCTCTTACATATAGAAAGCAGGGAAATTTTAGTCTCAACCAATATTCTTGTCAACTTAAAGCTCTGTGATTAGGTTAATTTTCAGCTCGATATCAGAAATTCTTTGTATCTCAATGAGTTTTTGCAGGTCTCCTGAATTTTTATTATTTTTGTTTCGAATCCGTACGTAGCTGTATAAGGGTGCGTTAACTTGAAAATTTGAGATCGTACAAGAGTTGATTCGTGAAAATTGGTGTTATCCTCAGATTAAAGTTAACTCACCACTGTACACCCGACCTAAATTGGCTCAGAATGTACGAACGGCCTTGAAATAACAAAAAAATTTCGACGTGTTTTTTTCATTCATAAATTCTTTAACAGAGCTTTTTACAGAAAACCAAAAAAAAAAACAAACTTATATAATACATATAGGTATATATTATGTTCCTTGAAAATCAATCGCTTCAGTAATGTTGTTTGTTGGATCAATACAAATGAGGGTTGCTAAAAAAGAAGAATAAAACCTTTCGCAAAAACTACATTTTTGTGGTGTTTATTTTTCCAAGCATTTTCCCCTCAACCTATTCGATTGTTTTTTTCTGTATATGTCCCTAACTCACGGATAAATAAATAATGTATTTTGACCATGGATGAATGTGCATGCGAGCAAACTTATGGCGCGAGAGAGACTATCAGACGAGGAAAACGGGAGTATATTTTCTAAATCGCTGTTCCGAAAGTCGATGTTTGTCAATCGAATAATTCGTATTTAATTTATTGTTTGAGGGTTCGGGTTCATGTTTTCTGATTCGAATATTTTGTAATGTGAGCGTGTTTGTTTTGTCCTTCGCCATACGTTGGCACACATACCTACACCCAAACATTGTAATATGATGGTGAAAGGAATAAATTGGAAAATGGCTACATTATGTAATAAATGGTGGGTTCGCGTAGCCTATACGTATAAAAAATAATTACTCTGTTTGCACCTTTTCATGTTGCATACTAACGTTATGCAAACAAATGTACAATATTCTGTTCATGTGTACAGTGTATGAGAAACGATATTTTGTTTTTCGAAGATTTTCAGCTTCGCACGAGCCAGAAAATTTATCTGAAGATGCGATAGTTTTGGAAATAGGTACATTCTTTAAAATATGGACAGGATGGAGGTGAATTTGGGTTTATTCTTGTAAACTTCATCATGTATGATGAACTTTACAAGAAGTATGCGAGCGAATATGAGATATACTGACTGATAGTTTAGTATTCATCAGGTGGATCGACAGTGTAGCCACGAGATACAATAAATAAAGTTGGTATCTACGAATTATTGTGTAAGATTAATAAGTTCGTAGGTGTGACGAAAAGGGATTGGTAGGTATATCCCAATAATTACAGCTTTCAGAAAAGAGCTTTCAAAACGAATCTTCGCACAAACCATGTAAGGATAGGTGCTTATATGGAGCGAAAATTTTGTGAAAATCTGTCTGGTGGAGTAGCGTGCTGCTGTGACAAAACAAAGCAACTTCAATTTAGAATATAGAAGGAAAGGAAAGTATGGTGAGACAAAAATGTAATAACCAAGTAAGTACATTCAGCGTTCTCACTCGACTGATCAATTTCGAACTTAAAGTTAAGTTGCGAGAATTTCTTCTATTTTTCCGTATGCATTTTTGATTAAGTAAAATCAGTTGAGTAAAAAGCCATTTTGAGAGTTAATTTGAATGAACGTTTTCATAACAAATGGTTTCCAAACACAAATCCGGAGATAACCAAGTCAAAAATCTCGTCTGAAAAATAGAAGAGGAGAAGAACATAAATTTTCTTTCCGCATGGCATCTTACGCCATTGCTAATGTAAAACCATCTTATTTATTCCACGTGTTTTGACTGAAACGAATCTGAAAAATACTATAATATGAAGGTAGTCTTGGAAAAATTTGGTAGAAATATAATAAACTAACCCGACATAGTTTTTCAGAGATAGTAAAAATATAGCCCAAAAATTCACGAAAATAAAACAAAAAAAGAAGAATAAAAAAAATGAAAAAATGGGAAACATATTACATACATCGTTAAATTTCGAAGGCTGGCCTCATAAATCGTTATAATGTGTCATAAAATAGCTTGGTTCTGGAAAATGGGTTCGCGTAATAATCGTTTACGTTCGCTTCTAAATTGTCCCACCACCGAAATCTCCAGTCGCAGCCTCGAAAAATGTTGCGTTACCGAAACGCGTCTCGGCCTTTATTTTCAGGAAAATAAAATAGTAGGCTGCTTGGTGGAAAGAATAAAAATAAAAATTTGCAATCTGCTTCCAATACAAGGTGAAACGAATTAAGTACCTATTTAATTTGTGTAAAATGGAAAATTTTCTAGAATTATTTAATTTTTCCATAATATATTTTTTTATTTTTTTCGTATCGAAGAATTCGAATAGGTGTAGAATTATTAATATCAGTTGATGAAAAGAAAGTTTGAAAATAAAGGTAAATCAAATTCGTGATATTCTTCAGGGAGTTTGCATATGACGAGTTAGACTTGTTCAAGTATCTTTTATTTTGATCCAGGCTTAAAAGACCAATAAATTATGCTTGGAATGTTCGGAAAGGTTGAATAAATACTTATTTGGCTACTTCTGTGTCTTTTTTATGTAGATTTTTTTGAATTTTCTTGGCTTTCGAGAGTTAAGAATTTCAGAATTTTTTTTTTTTTCAAATGTATGTTGTCTGACCCAGCCTTTGATTGTATAGGTATAACTGTGATGGAGATGAAATAGATCGAAGTGTTGATACGTGTCCTCCGTATGGAGAGCAGTGATCGCAATGTTTGCATATTTTTAAAAGGGTAAAAAATAAGTGGTGTCCTAATGAGTATGATTTGGCGGACCGATTGATACAATTATAAGATGCAACGATGAAATACCTGTTTATCACTTTTGTCAATTTCTGTCGAAGATTTTGTCGACATTTTTTAAAGATTAGCAAGATATGTTCAGTGTACAAAAACATGGCATTCTACTTTGTCCATATGGAGCAGGAGTACAATGCAAACAAAGTACCTATTGTGTCTCCACAATTCTAGTTGTCATTTACTCGGAGGCCCCAGCTCACAAAGGAAATTAATCTTGGATTTCCTGTGGTTCAAACTAGACGAGTAAGGTAATCTAATTACCTCTCAAAAATTGTGAGGAAAAATGAAAAAATTAATTTTTTTTTTGGAAAATTTTTATGTTTCATTAAATTTTTTGTGCAAACTTGGATTTGATACTCGAGTAACAACTAGTATTTCAGTACCAAGTTTTTAAGAAAGAAACATATAAAGCCAGCAGACGAACACATGCAAGAGCACGATCCGGCGTTGGATTCTGTGGAAAATGAAGATTCTTTTGCGGCTCAAACTCTTCATAGAAATTACGTTTTCATCAGAATCGGACCACTCTTGCTTCTTTGTATATGTTTGTTCGTTTTTTTAAATGCCTTTTTTGAAAATTGATACTAAAGCACGTATTGCGGTTATTACTTGAGTATCGTTTTTGAATTTCGCTTTGAAACACTTGTCGCCAAGTCTTCATCACACTCATTCTTATATTTCTGTATTTTGTTTATGTAATGACTGCTATTACTGCATAAGTTGAAAAAAAATTTGTTTTTCAATTATTTTGAATGAATTAAATTTAAGATTGATGTTGCAGTCTGATTGACTATTATATGGACGAAAATTTATGCTTCTTTTAACCTGCCCTTAGATCCAATGAGAAAGAATACCGAAAATAAATAAAAGTATTCTTTTGTTTGTTTGGTGTATAAACAGCTTTGAAACAAACTAGATACTGGAAACCAATGGCGTAGCTAGAAAATTTTCCAGGGGAGGTAAAGCAAGTTTTATCAAAGTAGGGCAACTAGGGGGGTTAACAGGCAGTGATATCATCAAAAATTTGCGTCAATATGCCCCCCTCAACTCAGTGGCGGATTCAAGGGTGGAAATGAGGAAATTTCCCCTCCCAAATGCCAAAAAAATGAAGAAAAAAAGAAAAATAAAGGGAAAAAAAATTAAATACGACCTCAAAATTGAGATAAAAAAAGTAAAAAATTAGGTAGTTGAAGAAAAAAAAAATATTGTCATTTCCCCCAAAATAACTTTCTGGACCATCAACTGCAATAGAGCTGTACTTAGGATTTACCTGTAGAAGGTGTTTTATATGATGACAAAACAATTATTTTGGGGAAAGGGTTGCATGTTTTTAGGGTTTAGAACATTCATTTATAGAGAGTTATATTTGTTTTTTGGGTAGGTGGGAGAGTTTCCAATGACCCCGGTGGATACATGAGGCTTTGGCCCGCAGTGCAGTTATTATATAAATAGTTTGAAAATTAATTCTCATTTGTAATTTTTCCACTCCTAAAACTCAATCACCTATGAATGAGTACCCCCGTGTCCCACTAGTTGCGCTGTTGGTAACAAGCGTACTCGAAAGTCAAAAAATATTACCTATAGTTAGTTTTTATTTAATAAAAATTTTAGTTTGCTTAACGAAAAATAAGTAGATTTTCTTTGAAAACTTACTTAAAAATCGTACTGGATACGCTTTTTCTCATTATTTCTTTATTTCTACATATTATCACCGATATTAGAGATAAAGAAAAACATTCACTTTAACTGGTCGTTTTTTCTTATTTTTTCTGAAAATCCAGAAGGGCATATCCCCTGCCCAATGCTGGTTACACCCTCGCTGGAATCATATCAAAAAAACATTGAAATGAGGCCAAAAAATTTACACGATTTGCATTTCATGCACGGTCGAGGATATATTGAAAATGATTTTTGCATTTCATTTTCATTTTGTTAAATAAACATTATCCCCACTTGAAAGTATTTCGTAATGATGATTTTTTCGTGAACTTTGTTTTTACTTTTTGTTAGGTGTACTCTCCTATATAATGAGGGCTTAAAAATGGATTACCTAGTTTTTTTATTTGTAGGTACTTAGTAGTTTATTTCAAAAACTTCTTGGATTTGGTATATTTGATTTTGAATATATAGGATTGATACTTATGGAATTTTTTTGTGGGCTTTTTGACATTTTTATCATTTTTTGTTGTAAACTTTCACTTTTTGATACATATAAAGTTATCTTTTTCTACGTACCTCAGGTTAAACACTTCAATGTTAAAATTCATTTGCGATCAAAAAGACTTTCCTGATGAAAAAATTCGTGAGCCAAACGAATAAGCATTTGAACCGCATTCCATATCAAATTTTAGGAATTTATCTGCGTACAGTTTAGAGCTTCGCTAGAACTTTCGTTAATTCCAGGCGTTATTAGACAGAGTGACGGTGAAAATGAACAATTTGCTCGCTTGGTTTTAAAACGCAACTTTAAAAGAATATTCGATCTGTAAAACCTGCGACTTTCTTTGCCCTCCTCCTCAGTTTCGTCATTCAGTGAACCCACGCAAGACCACCTTCAAATAAACGGAAGAAAGTTCTTGGTACCATTAAGAAAAAAAAAAAATGTTGGATATAGAAGTCGAAGATTATACTCGAAAATTATGATAATAGCGGGAATTTTCATTTCACGTCACTGTTAGAGGGTAGTTTCTGGGTGCATATCACAGTACGTCTTTCACTCAGTCATTGTTTTAAATATCTTCGTTTGGGAAACAATTACTTATCTTGCTATTTTTAGCCCCGGATTTTTCATCAAACAAAAAATATTTGGACTGACTCTCGACGGCGATTGAGATTACCTTCGGGTCTCAGGAGTCCTAATAATTTTGTAAAGTTTTCGCGTAATTACTCGTGTTCTAGTGGGTTTTTTCCACCATTTTACAACGCCCCCTTTCACATCCTCTCTTTTCAATGTAACTTGCTTCGCTTTCATCCTTTCATGAATCACGTTGTCAATGAATTAACAAGATAATGGAGAGAGAAAGTAAATTTTGGGAAATATTTCTGGCTCTCTTGCATTCAGTCTCGAGTTTGTCAACCACCTGCCACGTGACCACGAAACTCTGACAAAGAAAACTTTCTTTCTATATGGGCTCTTCGTGACGAGATGATTCGATTTCCTTTAAATTATCTCGCTTTTGTATTTATTCGCAAAGATTGCTGCATACATTAATGTTCTTACAATCGGTTTCGTATTAATTTGGTCTCCCTTGGTGATAAGGTAAGACGGTACGTATTTTCTTTGCATTCGAGCATGAACGCCGACAAAGAACTATGGATCGTACTAAATCACGAATTTGAGGAGAAATATATTTTCTCAACAGGCAATATATACGAAAAGAAAAACTTTACGATAGACTTGGCACACGGGAATGCAGATTGAAAGGAAGCCACAGTGGACTGTATTGGTTTGGTCTTCAGTTCATTTCTGTGTCATTGTGATTATCACGCCTTGATTGGTGATACGCAAAATTAGTCTTGATCTTGCTTGTTTTTGCAAGTATCTACAGTAACAAGATCAAGACTGATTTTGCAGGACTAGGACAAAGATTCGACTGTGCAAGACCAAGACTCAAGACGACCATCATTTTGGTCTTGGTCTGGTAAGTCCCGAATTCGCCATTTCTGCAAGTCAAAGACCAACGCTATAACTTATAGTTTATAGTACCTATAGATCAAGACCAAGACTGAGGCTGCTATGACTTCGGTCTCAGTCTTGCTTGTGCTCATCACTGGTCCTGGAGGATTTTCCTTCGCCACATTTTGTGAAAGCCTTCAATTTTATTTTTTAGTCTGTAATCAAGATCTTTGGAGCTTCAAATGCTATACATGTTTCAGAATATCTATCCAAGTATACAATCGTGTTATGTATTATTTTAGCTAAGACAGTGATCGAAACTAAATACTCATGACTGATGAAAAAAGTGTCTGTTTGAGCTGATAAACTTTGAGAAACTGTTGTGCATTGTTAAAAGGAGATGGGGAAGTTACTTATCATCAGTTTTACTATTCAATCAGTGTATAGATTTGTTGAAATTTCTCCGTACCTTTGAGTAACAACCATTGAGAATGGCATCTCTTAAGACGTTTGTTTTACCCATATTTATGGATGCTCTAAGGCCTTCTTTCGAATCGATCAGCAGCCTATAGAAAATTCAATCATATTAGGTAATAATAGATGGTATGAATTGAATCATAATCTTTAGCAAAAAGTTGTCTTCATCGTAGAGTAGGTAAATATTAACTTCCTTTCTGAAAACTGAAGAAACTAATACCCAGGTAAACATCAGATAGTAGAATTTGAGCTTTGTGATGGTTTATGAATTTATTTCCAATGCGCGCAAACTACGAATACTGTTACAGAAATAGCTGAAATGGTCTTATCTTTCTTTGTGCTTAACTCCCATCGAGTTTAAGGTTGAACCAATTTCATAAGAACTGTGAAACAATGAATGGAATATTTTTTCTGATTTTTAACAGAGTACGTATGTACCACCCGAAGACTTGCGTTTTCGTGAAAGCACCAATTTTTTTTATACACGAAAAATAATTGTGGCTCAATGATCGTTAATTGTTTTATTTCTAGCGAATCTTTCAGTATTCATTTTGAAAAGTTTAGCATTATGTATTTTTATTTTGTCATTGAACAAAATCACTCAAAAACTAATCTTTTCATAGTGCTGTCTCTCGATGAATGGAAAACTAGTAAAGAGTGCTTTCTATGCATAGCTTAGTTCTCTCATAATTTTTGTTTCATGGGTAGGAACCTCTTGACTTTTTGTAGATGATTGTATGTGGAAAATATCAACAAGAATTTAATTATTCTTGCTACGTACTTGCTGTAGGTATTGTATACATTTCATTAATCGAGTTCGTATACAGTGGAGGATCCTCTTTACAGCTGCAGCAGTACCAACAGATGGTACTTCTTACTCTTTAAAATTTATCTGAAACCGTAAGAGTTTCGTTCCTCAGGAATAATTATGGTAAAAAAAAAAAATCAATCGAAAAAACATTATATTGTTTCTACTAAAATATCAAGTCTGTTCTGTACTTTGTTTAAGAATGAATGAAAAAACGGTTCGCATTTTATTTACTTGTGTAGCGTGTAGTGTAGACTGTACATAACACTCATTAATTATACAATGTGTAGTTGTTGTTGTTGACTACAGAGTGTTTCTCCACTTCCGGGGTTTCAGAGAGGAAATGTTTAAAGAGTACCAAAGGTACTTGGCCATAACTTTTCCAGAAGGTTCGGAAGGATCCAAATTTTTAAATAAATTGTAATTTTAAAGTGAATGTTTAAAGAGGTTGTTATTGTGGTATGAATTTAGAATTTTGAAAGTTGAATCTCCAGGATTCGAAGAAAACTCAAAAATTCATGTTCTAGAACACAAAAAACACTTGAAAAAATTTTTTTGTCCACTTCACTCGAAAAATCGTTTTCTCATTATGTAATCCCTTCTCACAGCTAAATTCTATAAACGTATGTCACCGTAAGGACGTTTTAGTTCATTCCCTTCTTGCCAGAATTTTCTGCTACTCGTTAAAAATTTTACTCACAAGAAATGATTGTTTTTGCCTTTTCTCTTTCTGATATTCAGAGTTTGAATCTGCCTCCTAGAACTATTTCTCACTGTTCCTTATTCATTTGGGGTAATTCTGCATTTAAGAAGTATCAGATAGCTTCATTTGTGTAGGTTTTGACTGGGACCATGAACATTTTGTCGATAAGAGGGGAGGTTTCCTCTATTGAGGGATGTTTGTTAAGGGAGGTTTCACTGTAGTTTGATTTCTTGAATATTAAATGGATATGATGCTTCCAAGGGAAAATTTGGGTTTACAGCATAACTGCGTGAGTAAAAAAAGAAGTAATTTATACATGGTAGTACACATGACATTTCCCTGCCAATTGAAAATTATCAATATTAAAGTTTCAGACAACAGATTTTGGTAACACATAACAGTTTCATGCAATACATACGCAGAACTACTTTCTTACTTATTTTTCATCTCATAATGTTCAGATAGGCTACTTAAAAAAAATATTTTTTGTTGTGAAAGCTGATTGTTAAGGACATCAGGGTTTAATGTGGCATTCTACCCGTACATTTATAGTTTTCTTAATTTTTGAAGTTCATCAATTGGCTAATACCCAAAGAAATTTTATTAAACCTTTTCTGAGGCCAAAAGTAATTCTGAGTTTCACCAAAATTTGATAAGTCTTTGAAAATTTGTTGTTATGGGATGATAGAATGGTTTTTGGCTTTGATTGAATTCATTTTAGCCAAAGATAATTTCGACGATAATTGAAAAGAGTAATATTAATTATCACAAAATGATGAATTTTGTTAATAAAGTTCAAAACTTTTGTACATGTGGGGACAATACTCATATGAGGTGTAGGGGCTTGTATCTGTCTATGACAGTTGCTGCCAAAAAGCTGGCTTATGTTTATCTCTATGACGTTAAACAAATATGTACACCTACATTTGTACGTTCTTACCTGTGGAAACAACGTAATATTATGACATAATATCATATGTACATGTACATATGTGTGTCTGTGTGTGTGTGTGCCAAATTCACTGTATAAATTCACAAAACTGGCTACAAAATTGTTAGTGTTCACTTAGGATTTGGCTCTACCATACATTCGTGTATGATGTGGCAGAACATGTAAAGTTTTTGGTTACCTTTTATGTGCAAATACTTTTCACAACAAGGTATTCCACAGAACACAAGAAAGAATTGAAAAAACCAAATATTAAATTTGACCTTTCTGTTTTGGGTTCTTGTAAAATAGGTTAAAATCTGAGAGATTAAATATTTGAGAAGTTTTAGATGTGAGATTTTAGTTCTGTTGTTCATAGAGTAAAAATGATTTTACCATCAAAATGGATTTTCGAAGTCAATTAATATTTGAGGGTTTTGTCTGGCAAGGTTTTCCTTAAGGGATTAAGTGAGACTTTCAAAACCCTGATATAATGGAATTCCACTCATTGTGGTATGTTTGGAGCAAATATTGAGTCGTAGTATCTCCTAGGGCGCCAGTGAATACATGTATTCCTACATGAATTACAAAGAGATCCAGAAGGAATGTACCTACTCCATACCAGATCAACTTATCGAATTTAAACTAATTTTTTATTCACTGTTTCTCTATATTTATCTTTATTTTTATTATTCTGAAGATACAGGAAAAACATGGAAAAACAGTAGGAGTTCTGATTAGTTCAGTTGGTTTAAAACTATCAAATCTGACAGGTCATTAAGTGTCCATTTTATTTCTCTCGATTAACCGAATATAGGGCAAATTAAAGCTATGATACAAATTGCAGGTGCTATTGAGGTATGTGTGAGAGCAACAAAGTTATACTGGGAAATCTTTCGGGGATCTAAAATTTGTTCGTGTGTGTATGTGTAGGAATGGTAAAGTGTGGCACATAAATGTGTTGAATATTTTTGTAGAGCCATTAAGATTAATCTAGAACCAAGTTTTATCTGATTAACCCATCTAATTATTTGTGTTCAGAAAATCAATAGGTATAATTTTCATTGACTATACTACCTCAACCCTGGAGGTAGCTCAAAAGTCAAAAGGGATGTTTTAATTGAGGTTAATGTAACGTATATTTTTGTCTATTTTTAGAAATGACGAACATATTTGTCTACACATTTTCGAACACCAAAAACGTAGATATTTATCAACAATAATATCCTATAACTCTTTGTAAACAATCACTAAATTACCCATATTCGATGTTACAAATATAGATATACCTTCTGTATATTCATGACCAAGTTGTGCCTGTCCCTCGAGTACTCGACGAGTCAGCACAACCCTATAATAACAACACCCTACCTCACTTTACCTATCCAATACGTACGTTTTCATACCCTGAACGAGTATATAATCCCTCGATTCAGTGGAAAAAGACACAGTTCCTCGACAGCTACTTCTAAGTACCTGGAACCTCTCTAGTAGAAGTCTTTGGTGAACAGATAGTCTTGTTTGTTGAATTGTGATTATATATGTATAAATATTAACGTATGTTTTATGTACTGTGATGTACGAATTATTATTTTATTAAATGTGTAAATTCACTCGTGTGTTTTAAAATATTATTGAATCTCTAACATAGGTTAAGGTCCACTATAGTTTGTGGATGATAAACTTGAACTTATTCTAGAAGTATTACTGCTTTTAAAGTACGTGATATTTTGTGTATGGTGTAACACTGAAAGTGGTTCTAACTAGGTACTTTACCACCTCTTTTGGCCGTTACAGTTAACGTTATAAATATTACATATTATGTTATGTAGCAATATAAAAAATATACAGACCACAGTGATGCAAATAATGCCTACGCCTATACACCTGGCTTCTTATTTTTACAAAAAAAAAAAAAAAATATATAAGTAAAAAATGTTTTTATCACTTTTCTCTGTCTATTCCAGTATTGCTATATATGTATTCAGTATGTTTAAAGACTTGATATAGATCGGTATGGCTTTTTCTTAGTATTGGTTGGTATCATTGATCCGATAATATTGTGGTGTACAACAATATTTGCGAAACACCCTGTATTGTGCAGACATTTTTTAATTGAATGAACGTTCGTCAAGAAGTTGACTAACCAAAAAAAAAAAAAAAAAAAAAAAACAGCAAGTACGAATTTAATGAGGGTAACGGGTAACGTGGAGATACACAATATGTGTGCGAGGAAAAGGACATAGTCACACTAAAATCAACGTTATTAAGAGGAGGAAAAAATAAAGAGTGGTACAAAAAAGTGTAAAGGCACCGTTGGCTGGCGCAAGAAAATGTGTTTACTTTGCCATCGTCGTCGTAATCGTAACCGACGGAAAACGTATTTTTCAACGCAACCACACTTTGATTTATACTATTTTTGTCTTATTTTTTCTACATTTTTTCTTTTTTTTTTTTGCCCCCAACATTCTTCTTCTCCCTCTGTCACTCCAGTCTCATCCGCTCATTTATATATATTATGTACTTTTGCTTTCGCGCCTCCTTCATCCGTACGTATGCTACACAGTAGCCGATGAAATGTTTTTCAAATGTGTGTTATCTTCTGGCCGAGGGGCTGAAAAGGAAAGGGTGAAGTGATATTAATGAGACGGTCGTGCCGCAGACAGAAACTATTAACACTCTTTATGTGCTGCTTGTGAGGGGGAGGGGATGGGGCGTGTGACGGCTGCTGATGCTGAGGGTATTCACGGGTAAACTGTTGCTATTTTTGTTTTTTCTTCTTTTATTGGGAAAAGGGTGAGAAGAAATGAGAGGTAAAATAGTGGAAAATAATCGGACAGAGTGGGCAGTGCGAAGTGGAAAAGACGGCTGGTAATGAACAACAACAAAAACAACTACATCCACAATAAAAAACGTCAGTTACAGTGGATATGTGATTTTCAAAAATTAGTTTTTCCGCCCTCAACGTGGTCGGATGAGAATCGTTTTTCTGGTGAAATATTAGTCTGGCGCCCGGATTATGTGGTTTATCATCGAAAATCGTATTTCCCAATAAACGTACCGATGATTCCGGAAAGAGTTGTTGACGGAAATATTGTGGAATTGATTTTATCGTTATATAGGTTTTGCTGCAACGGAGGGAGAGCTGGTGAGAGCAAAATAGAGACGAGCGGGAGAGAGCGAGACGCGAAGTGAGAGAGAGAAAAATAACACAAAAATTGATGACTTTTTGCGAGGAGTTAAGATAAACGATTTTCGAATTTCACGATGGTGTACAATGTGTAATAACGTCGTTATTTTGTTTATTGGCTCGAAATGAGAGGTCATTGTCGCTTTGACGATCGTCCGCGATAATTGACGTGTTTAGTTTGCGCGATATTTTAGAAGAATTTGATTAGGATTTTATGATCGATGTTGATTTCCGCAGCTTACGAGTTGATAACTTAATATGCTGTTGGGATTTTTGCTTTTTCGGCGACAAAAAGCAGAAAGTAACCAGTGATTGAAGTATATTGCGAGAGACACCTGACGATTGGTGGGTCTAGTGGACCAAAATATATAATGCTGTTGTATCGTTATTTATAATCCTCTGTATGCTTGTCCTTAATTAAAAGCTGATACTTACTAATTTACAATTTGCTCTGACGCCTATTCCAGTCGTTTGGGATACGATTCATCACTTTGGAGGGTTGGACATACAATAGTTTTAGATTGAAGATCATGCTGTTAAGCTGTCAGTAATTGTTGTTGTTGTACGACTTTTGAAATTGAGAAAGACAATCGTGTTGCTTACTGACGACTAGCGAAAATTTCCTCGGCAAATATGATCGAATATGCTGATTTTTTATATTTTTATCGTTGATTTCAAATGCGTGAATTGATGCATGCATCTTCTCAAATTTTGGATTCAAATATATTGTTTTTTATGGCCCCATTAGGATTTAAGCACGTGGAAAAAAACCATAAAACACATTTTTGTTATTTTATAGTTCGTCATATTGAACTAATTAGTATGGTTGTCATTCGATTTTCTTGTGCCATTTATGTGCTGAGAAGTTCAAGATTTTTTGATGTCAAAATAAAAATATTTTTGAACTCATAATGACGACATCATGTAGAATGAAAACTCAAGTCAAGATAATATGTTTCCAAAGCAAATATAATATGAAGATGAAAATATATGAAGACAATAACCAAATGAAATTCTTTTTCAGACAATTCTATTAATGGTTCATCAAGTTTATATTACAGAGTTGTCAGGTATATAATTTGACACTTTGTATGTATAACAGGATTTCATTTGGTCAACAGATAAGTCAAGACAGAATATGGTGCAATGTAGGATTGGATGCATGGTAAAAACCCCGCCGATAACACGCATGCTGCCAACATCTTTTCACCTTATTGCTTTTGCTTCACTTATTGTATTACGACTCTTACACTTTTATTTTATCTGCTTATGCTTGTATTCATGATGACTAAATGAAGACAATGAGTAGGGAAACTTTGCCAACAAGAAAGACTACTTTGTAAAATGAATTCTACTTTTCAAGCACTCTTGTTTAAGTAATACCAGGTATTAGGTTTATTTTACAAGTAGTCCTGTTTGTATAGGCTGATAGCAGTAAGTCTAAGTCTCGAGTTGTAATTTAAATTCTATGAAACATACCATCTGAGGATGTAGACACTTCAAACTTACATCTATCTATGAAGACACTAGGATGGTAGTTGAACTTAGGCTAGATTAGGTTGAAGATAAAAGACAGGGATTATTCTTTATACTTATCATGAAGGATTAGTAATGACGATTAAAGTTTAACTATCAGGTCATTCATATCGCACTTCAAGGTGATCTTTTTTTTGAACACCTGTGGGTGATGAAAACCACTGACAATATGATTGAATGGCATTTTTGCCATTATTTAAGAGGGAAATTTGATGTGTTGCCGACAAAATTTTGGAAAAACTTTGTCCAGATGACTGCATTGCTCTGTCCACAAAGGCTATGTAGAGCCTTCTTTAGCACACAGTGAGGTCTTAGTTATGATCCATCTTCATCTGTATTAGATCGTATTTTTCACCTTACCCAACCATCTTTTCACACAAAAACTCTGAAACCTAAAGTTTCTAACAGGAGTCTTTTACACAACTAAACCACCATTTCTCATGAAGAAAAACAAATAGGTGAAGACAAAAGAATTCTCTAGTGGTTTCCCTTACTTGTTATCTCCAATAGTTTTTTATTTTATTTTACTTAACATTTTGTTTTATTCGCTTTGTCAACACTATAATTCTTTCGTAATTATATGTCTTTGACAAAATAATTCTGCTCTTCATTTTTATAGGTTTCAACTCTCTTATGGATTGAAACTTTGATAGGTTCTTTTGTGAACACTTTACACTTATTGTTGATATGTTTAATACACATTAATTTTCTGACTAAATATGAAGACAAGGTATGGTACATTCCGCCATGTTTAAGAAACTTAACTCCAGTCAAAAAGAATTCAGCCATAGGACAATGCAAAGTAAAAAATAAAACATCTTGAATAGTAGAGAACTTCAAGACAAACTCGATATCAGTGTTTTGGCCATATGATGTTTTATCTGTAGGGCATTGTAATGTCATTAGCATTTAAATACCAACATACACGAAGGTTGGACATTATGAGCCATTTGATTTCAGATACGTCAGTACATGTCAGAAATAAACAAAAATGCCTTTAAGGAAAAACTTGCATTTGTACCCGAGTGGAGAAATGAAAATCATTTTGGACTGTTCCAAATTGATTTGGAAATCTTTCATCTTACAAATCAAAATCTTTGTAATAATATATTTTTGGTGTACCAGAGGGGAGAAATAATTTTGTTTTTACATTATGCTCACTATTCATAGGTCTACCGTTAAAATCCGCAAATTTGATCAAATCCTAACCGTTTTCACTCATTGGTAGTCCAATCGATTGGCTGCGAATTTGTTAATTTGAAATTTCTGTATTTGTCTATACCCCATCCGCCAAATGCCTGATCGAGGTGATTTATTTATTTTTCCAAACCATTTGTTCGGCATTCATCGAAACGAAGAAATATAGCCATTCATATCGTGCCACGAAATCGTTTCATTTTCTCAACACATTAGGCGCCCTATCCGTGTCGTTAAGGAACATACGTGGTTTTCTTTTACTCCACACATATGCCAAAAAACATCTGTGAAAAAAGGGACGGTCTATCGATGGAGCTCGAAGTCGGAATGTATCCAGGTCGGTGTCGTTTTTTTCTTATATTTGTGTTTGTATACATAGTATAATACGACGTATATATACAGGCCTATATATGTCGTCTATGTATATTAATTTATCGTCTTTTCTTCTCTCAGTGTGCTCAAATTTTTCCGGGAGCATGTATATCTCGTATACAGTATAATTTTCTTTTTATTGGCTGGACAGCCATATATCATTGCAGAAAATAACAAGCCCAAAAAGAGAGAGCGAATAAAGTGGACGATATTTTACGGTAGAGATGGTATAGTCCATCGAAACAAGCTATTGTGTTTATCGTTGTGAAAATGATTTTCAGCTTATTTTCCGGTATCCTAAAACGAAAAACAGAAAATAAGAAAAAAAAAGAAAAGAGAAAGAAATGAAAAAAATACAAACATTATAGTCATTGGTTCTCCACGTACTACAGACATCGTTTTGCATGATTGGTCGTCGAATATGCGGTGTAAATGTTGGCGAAATTTCTACCACATGGTTTTCCACGTACTTCCTAAAAACAAGTACCTATACTACGGTCATCAGCTGGATATATGTATCGTACGGTATGCTACCATTTTTCATCCTCGAACTTTTTTTTTTGCTAAATAAAATACTGTTTGAAAAGGACGGAAATTGAGGTAGAAGAGAGAAAAAAACTGAGAAACACTGCTTCCATCGGCACCAAGAAGGTTAAATTTTCCAGCAGAAGCAACAGCACTACACAGCCGATGCCAATTTGGGAGACGAATATTATACTCTGTAGTCTATACAGCGGTGTGTTTGTGTGGCCAGTGGGAGGGATTAAGAGGAGAGATGGGTGGATAAGAGTTTGTCTAGTTAGTTGCTTTATCGCAATTTATTTTCTCCGTGCTGTTGGAAAAGAGGACAGTAAAACAAAATCTTATTGACTGGTCTGCGGCTATATACCATGCTGTGTCCATTTTATCAGCCATTTCATGCGTTTTAAGCCGTAAACTCGACTGTCGATCCCCACCGCTGTATTCGCCCGTCATTCCCCTCCCGCACCGTCAGTTCGAATGGTCTATTTTTCTAACTGAAATTTATCACCCCAACATTCCCGCACGTTCATAAATAACGTATTGTATCACGTAACTGCATTCCTCATATCGGTGGTGGTTTTTTTTTTTTTTAAGTGAGCGGGAGTGGGAGAAGTGGATGTTCATTTCCCCTCATCTTTATAATGCTTTTTCATTCATTTTTGTTTTCTTCTCTATGTCGAAGGTTTCAGATGTCCAATTTTTCCAAGTTTTTATCTTTGAGTTTTCTCCTGAGGGAGTGAGTGAGAGAGATAGATAAAGCAAGTTACGATGTTCTTGTTTCTCATGTTTCAAGCATTCTTCTCGATAATATCGTGTATGCTTTCGATTGAAGGTGATTGTTTAACTGAAAATTGATATAATTCTGAGATAATGCTGTAGACGAAGCAACAAAATTAATGAAAAACGTCTTACAGGAAAATTCATGACCGTCTTCAAACAATTATGTTTTCTTTTAAAAAGCAGAAATGACAGTAGCTTGTTCCGTTATGTACCATTTTCCAAGTAACAAATCTCTACAAGTTAGCTTCCATTTACAGCGTTTTTTTGTTCTTTAACAACCACATTTTTCGGAGTATTTTTTATATAAATTTTTGGTATCTCAGGAGTGGGCTTCATTTCAAAAGAAATTTGTCCTCGTGGACACCAATATTATTTAAATTTAACTTCAAATTTTAACCAAAAATTTAAAATAAAACAAAAAATAAAATTTTTGAAGTATCCGGATAAGCCAGGTGTCCGGAACTCAAATGAGAAAACCCCCACAATTAAACCTACCAATAATTATCCTCGAAATTAATTTTAAAATTATATTTATACTACCTCACTCTTGCTCTTACTCACCCACCATGTCAATGTTCACTCATTTTACTTCACAATTCAACCGATGATATTCGATAATTTATTAAATTATGGAAAGAAATTTTACATTGCAGAAAACCATTGATTTAATATCAAAATATCCAATGTAACAATAATTACTTCTTTATATGTCTTGTAAAATTGAGAACCAAAAGTTTGAAAAATTATTTCTTCTTATCATTAGTGGAACCAACTTCGTAAATATCCACAACAGGCGCTCACAGAAATCCAAAATTTTTCAAGATGAATTCTGGTTTCACAGCAGGTTTCAGCACATCCAAAATTTTTAAATTCAGTCTGTGATTTTTGAAAAATTCTTTGGTTTTGATAACGGTAATTATTTGTTGAATATTTCAGCTTCCAAAATTTTGGTCTGAAAAATTATTTAAAGGCATTAACACATTGCCTTTTTCAAAAAAAAATTAATTTGAAAATATTTTCAAATAATAAAAGTTTTTGGCACTTTTATGGAAATTTTTTGTTTCCAATTTTGATAAAATATTTCGCTAAAAATAATCTTTCGTATTATTTTTAAGTACAGTCTTTCTTAATTATTATTTATGAGTGCACTTCAAAAAACTTTTAATTATTGAAAGATGGGCCAAAATATTCGCAAATATGGTAGTGGACTACTCCACCCTTTTATTATTGCAATTTTAAACAGAAGCTAAAAATTAGCTACGGCCCCAGCCACTTTCCACTATTACTTATAAGAATACTTTATAATATTATTTTTAGATACTATGTGACTACAGTAAGAACAGCAAAAATGTGAGGAGAGAGCCTGTATTCCAGAGATTATATAGGGATGAAAACACCTAGCATGTACCTCAAATTATTAGAAACAAAGCACCGATTGTTCTCAGTCATTTTAGTTATGGAACTGAATTTCACAATTCTCTTTTGGAGAGAGAAACTCATAAACCACAATGTACTGAAAAAAGATGAACATAGCCAAAAAGAATCTTCTCGAATGATTTTTGTTTCAATTTCTACCGATACCTATATTTTTTTTTCTTTTTTGGGGTGAGACAAGACTAAAATTTTTATAATAATTTGAGAGAGATGAAGGATATTGGGGGAATTTTGTCATCGACACTAGGCAGAAATTGCGAGATGACGTCTCATTTCTTTATTAGATTTGACCTATTTTAACCTGAAAGGGCCTTAAATTTACTGGATATCTAGCGGAGAAAATAATTTTTTCTCTTCTAATTTTAACTTTACAAAGATTTTATTCCCGAATTCGAGAAGATTTTTGGACTTAATTCTTAAAGGGTAGAGAATTTTTCGAGATTCTTGGAAGATAATTTATTTATTTATTTTTTTTTTTGCCAGGGAGGGTGAAAAGTTTTTAAAATGTTTGGGGCAAAAAGGTTAAATTACCACAAATTGTTTGAAAAATTTTTTCCACGATAAACCATAGACTATATGTATACCTGTAACTAGCGAGTTAATGATAAGTGGATTTTTTTCTAATTGGGTGTATGCTCAATGTGGGGGACAGAACATTCTGATATTTTCATTTGGCGATGGCTCTACTCATCTTCACTGTTGTCTTTGTTGTACACTGGCCGTCTTTTCATACTTTCATTATTTATGCCTTTTTTTCTTTTCTTTTTTTTTCATTTGCTAATTCATTCCTCGACTTTATTGACTCATTATTTGATCATATTCTCTAATTTTATTATACGTTCCCTCACCAGATTCAATAATTTTCTAAGGTATTTTTGAGCAGCGAAAACTCGCGGTTGATTAAGTTGCAAAAGAAAATGAAAGTTAATTTACGTGCGACTTCTGTAAAATCGTCTCAAGAAGTGGAGATAAAGTTGTTGTTTTTTCCTTATTTTTGTTCGCCTTTAATGTAAGCGTAAAAATATAATTTTACTTTCGTGAGGAAGTTTCGTACGTACGTGAATGAAAATCCAATGACCAGTTACAACGAAAATTCACCATCATCATTCAAGTCCATTCTGAAAATGACTCATGCATTTTAAGTTCACTTCTCACTTTCCTGCAGTGATGGGTACGCAGCTGTTTGAGAATTCTGTAGCTGTAACCTGCGTTCGCGTCGTCTTCGGAAATTATCACGCTGGAACTTTGTTACACATCCTTTTGTGTTGTTGAAAGACAGAAAAGAAGTTACAATTTTTCCTTATTTCTTTGCGTTAGGCTTAATGCGTTACACGAATTTTCGGAAACCATAAAAATATACGAAAAAAAAAAATGAAGACATTCTGCTTTCTCAATGGTTTATCCCAGATCTGACTCGACGATTGCTAAAAATTTATGGAGGTTGAGTGTCCAATGAATTATGTGCGCGCACGTTGTTTTTGTTTTAGGCTTTTAGTTGCAAAAAAAAAAAGCAGAGTTTTCTCGTCTCGTGCGAAATAAGAAACACAAAAAGAGGGAGAAAGACGGTGACAAGGAGAGACAGAGGGGAAAAGAGAGTGAGGGAAATCATGAATTAAAAGTGAAAAATTTTCAAAAAACGATATTTTTGCCAACGTCGGTAGAATTGTTTACCGAAACTCGTTTTCAGAATTATCTGATCAAGATTTTACTTTAAGAGGGGTTTACTTTATTTTTATTTTTGTCTTTGTTTTCATTGTTGGATAGAAATTGCGAATTTGGATTCGTCGTCTTTATGTTCGCATTTACGATCCCTGTGAGATAGTTTTCATGGGAATTGCAGCGTGGAAGAAGTGAAAATCGAAATAATATAGCCTTTCTTAATGAAACTGTGAACGGGGCTTTGATGGCGAAAATGTCGTTATTTCCCCTTTTCTTTGTATCTGTGCGACTGCTTTCGTAAACTAGATATTCGATTTAAAAGATCGAAAGGATAAATAGGGAATGAAGTCGGAAATATTTGAAGCCATGCGTCTGTATTCATTTTAAATAACATATTTACGATGTGCAAACTTTTAAGTGATACCCAGTGCTGCAAATAATTTTTATTTCAATTGGAACAATCAAAGAGGAAGTTTTGAAGAAAAATGCCAAGAATAGAAGAAGGGTTGATTTAGCAGCTATACTGTATCAAAGTTATTGAAATATCGCTCTTGAATAGTGGCAAAAACAACAACATGTGTGAAAAATGTTGACACGTTTCTTCTTACTACTGTAAATTCTATAAGAAAAAAATGTAAAATTAAATGAGAGTTTGATGCCTTCAAAATTTACCATACATGGGAAAATTCAGAGTTGCCTTCATTATGTTCTCCAGTGCAGGGTTTGTTTGCGTGTATTCGCATTTATCTCCAACTACCAGGTGATATTTGGAGGACTGTACGCTGTGAATGGTTTATTTTCAATTTTTACTATGCTATGTACTTGCAGTATGCGTTTGCCTCGTTACATATTGGCCCGTTATTGAGGCGTAACTGAAATTCGTAATATGGTCATTGGCGTGTTTGTCGAGAATTTTTGTTTGTGAAACAAATACACTTAGGAATGTGGAATGTTTGATTAGAACTACTGCTGGTATAGTAACTTGCTAAAAATGTGCATAGAAGTTCTGTTTTATTCTACTGACTCAATTTTTTGAAGTAGGTACACTGGATGACCAACTTCAGCGTTGCGCCTCACGCAAACATACACTTATATATGTACATCCATTTTTATCAGTTGTTTTTTTTTTTCTCTTTCGCCGGTATTTCTGTTTTGTTAGTATAAACTTCTATTCTACTCACTAATGAGATTTTAAAATATACCAATGCTGCAGCCAACCTTCCGCAACAAAATAATGTTTATTTAGAATGAAGCTGAAGCGAAAAATTGAAAAAAAGCGTATCTTTTAAAAATTCGCTTATAACCCTATTCATTGATAATACGGTACTCCACTCGAGGGAGTAATGTCGGATGCTCGTAAGCCTTCGACTATTAAGACAGATGATTTCTGGTTAGACATGTCGGCGCTAAATAGGCAACCAGAGCGGACCTTTTGACGTATCTTGCTTTGTGTTTATGTACGCTATCCTTGTGAATTTAAGTGATGTCTTTATCAGATGTATTCTAAATTGGTGAACTCAAGCAAAACGTCGGAAATACGCAGAAGGTACGTTAGGTTTGCCTACTTGTTCACCGGTACGTCTTGACATTAAAAAGTACATTGGTTTTATGGAGCTTTATTACTCCAGTATTACAACATAGTCGAAGTCATAAGCTAAACAAAATTCGAAAACGCTAAAGCTACTTCGTGGTACCAAAAATGTATTCACATTCTGTGGGTTATTCGTGTTCGACTTGGAATACGGTTTATCGAATCTTTCACGTATTTCAACGGTATTCAAGTCACTATCGTGCATCCACGATAATTTCTAATTAGAACCATCGGTAATTAAATTTCACCCTTTCGATATACCTACTATATATGTAGCCTCTGTAAACCAAGATCGGTCAACCATTTTTGGGCTCGTGCGTGTAAACGCTGCATGACAACGTGATGCCTCTTGTTTACTTTTTTTTTTTTTTTTAACATATTACATCTCTTTATTATTTCCTCTACCTTGAATTATCCTCAATCGTGCTAGTTAACAGATCGAAAGTTTTTGCCAATCTAACTTCCATAAACTTTTCATGACGCCAATTTTATATAATTTTCATTTTACCTTGTGTAATATGTGCACACACTGACAAGTGCATGTAATACGTACGTTGGGGAAAAAAAAGGAGAAAATTATTATTCTCATAATAGACACGAGGTCACGCACTATTTGTGACGTGTGCAGGAAAGAGAAAAAAAAGATTGTGAGGGTTTTTTTTTAATGTAAATCCTATTAACGATAGAGGCGATACTCTGAGGAAGGGAGCTATGCGTTTGATGGCAAAACGGCTGGCATTATGAAGATTAACTGAATAAAAGTTTTCATTCACTTTCGTCGCTTGATTAATGTCGTGCAAATACAGGAGAAGGAAATTTAAAAAAAAATGAATTATAGAAAAATGGTTGTCACGTCTCCGTCGTTTGTTTTAGTAGAAGTTGAGTAAGGGAAAAAACTTTTTTGATGAGTTGACGATTTCAATTTACTGCCACTAAAAAACCACGTTGGCCATGACTACGACTATGTAAACACTCAGTTCGAAGGTAATTTTGTCAATTTTCTGTAATATTATTCAAAGCTCTTTCTCATGTATTATTTTCATGCTTTTAACCCTTTTTTGGTAATTAAGAGTCACTTTCCTGTTGGGTCTCACTTTCTAATCGATTCTTATAAAATCATTGTTTCTCCTTTTTCTATTACATCTGTTGTAGAACCTCCAACGGAGATATTAGAAAAACTGATTAAAAATTTCGATTTTTCCTGCATCACTGCAAGCATCAGTGTTGTATTGCATTAAAAGTTGTAATAATCGCCTCTATAGGTTGATAATATTTTAATGCTGGTGCTGTCTGCTGTCCATTCACATCTGGAGTTAAATTTGAAAAGTTGCAGTGAATGAGTGATTGTAGCTTAATGTGTTAAAATTAAGGCTTCAAAGAATTTGAGTACGTTTATTCTTGAGACACAGTTTGGTTCTCGTGAATTTTAAATTTTATTTTTAATGCAGTTGTTGTTTGGGGCCGTATACTTACTACGTTTTTATGTAGGTTTTATATGAAAATCTACGTATAATTTCGATCTCATGAAACAACCAAAAAGTAGTGGCGGATCAAGAGAGAAATTTTTTTTTTGGGGGAGGAGTGACAAAAAATTTTGTGGATTCGAGCTTTATTTAATTTTTTTTTTGCTCTTTAAAAAATTTTCGACGGTCTTTATTCAGGTTCTGTGGTTATACTTTCATTTTCCCCTTAAATTTTTCTTTTTCTTTTTTTTTTGACGTTTGGGGAAATTTTTCCATTTCCCCTCTGGATCCGCCCTTGTCAACGAGAACGGATGAGTAAATTTTTTGTTACATAACCTAACAAAAATTTTAACACTGAAAATTAAATATTCTTAATACGAGGTGTGGCTATTAAATACCCGGACTGATGCGACTACGCGCACTGTACGCATGCGTCAATGACAAACAACCATCAGCTGTATATCCTGAACCCCCCTCATTCCCATGGTAACGTAACAGCTCTCGAGCACTACGTAGTTCGATTGTAGCTATCGTTTTTGTGAGACCTGTTTAGACAATTTGCCGGAAAAATGGTGAATAAAATAATTGAGCAACGAATTGTCATGAAATTTCACACAAAACTTGAAAAAAATTCTACGGGAACTTATCGTTTATTGAAAGGAGTGTATGGTGATGACTGTCTATCCCGTACAACAGTGTTTGAGTGGTATAAGCGGTTTTAAGATGGCCAAGAAGATGTCGAAGATGATGCGCGTCTGGGTTGCCCAACCACGTCCTTAACGGATGAAAACATTGAAAAAATTGGTAAGCTGGTGTGATCTGACTGCTGGTTGAGCATTCGGGCGATTGCAGAAACTGTTGGTATTGATAAAGAATGCGTTCGGCAGATTTTACATGAAAATCTTAACATGAGAAAAGTGTGTGCCAAAATGGTCTCTAAAAATCTCACCAAAAAGCAAAAATAAACTCGCACCGATGTTTGCATGGACACGTTGGAGGCCATTGAAAATGAATCGATGCTTCTGGAACGAGTGATCACATGTGATGAGTTGTGGTTTTTCACATATGACCTGGAAACAAAGCGCCAATCCATGCACTGGAAGACCTCAAACTCACCAAGAGCAAAAAAGTGCGCATGAGTCAATCAAAATTCAAAGCAATGATGATTGTTTTTTACAACATTCACGGTATTGTGTACGTCCATTGGGTTCCTGCAGGTCAAACTATAAATCAGCATTACTATCCTTCAGGTCCTAGCTCAATTACGTGAACAAATTCGAAAAAAAAGACCCAAATTGTGGAAGAACAAATCATGGCTGCTTCATCAAGACAATGCGCCTGCACATTCCGCCTTGTCTGTTCAGACGTTTCTGGCCAAACATGGCATTCCAGTGTTACACCATGCACCATATTTGCCAGACTTAGTCCCGTGTGACTTTTATCTCTCCCCCAAGGTCAAATTGACAATGAAAGGCACGATATTTGAGTTGGTGGAAGCGGTTAAAGAGAAAGCGGCAGAGGTACTGAAGGGGCTAACCAAAATTGACTTCCAGCATTGCTTCGAGCAGTGGAAAATTTGCATGGAGCAGTGTAGAGATAGAGGAGGGGAGTATATTGAAGGGGATCATGCCCAATTGTAAATTGATTTGAAATAAATTTTTTTACAGCATCAGTCCGAGTATTTAATAGCCACACCTCGTATGTTGTGTAGGTACATTGTAGGTATTACGTACCTATATGGTTATACAGTGCTAGTCAGGTTTCGGCGCAGCATAGGAAAATTCCATTAACTACATGCAAATATGACGTATGAGGCTTATCTCTACACTTAGTCAGATTTCGGCAAAGTATAGTATAAACCTTTTACTTGCGTGTTCCCAGGAATGCAATGGATTCTACTACTGCTCCACTTTGCTGCAACGCAATATTTGTTATAACACCTCTAACAGCATTTTCCTTTGCAGTGATGCGTCAAAATCTGTTTAAGTATAGAAATGTGCACATCGAGTCATATTTGAATGCAACTAATGGAATTTTTCTATGCTGTGTCAAAACCTGACTTACCCTTTATATTCCATTCCCTTGTTACCACGGTACAGCTAATGGTCTTTACTATCAGGTATAATAGGTACACAAAACGGTAATAGATGAGCCGCCATTTTGAGTTTTTTTTGTGTTTTTGTTATAATCTAGTTAAAGTGTTTTTGAATGTTTATGTAGTAAATTTATAATAATGATAAATATTATGATAACAAATGTAAATATAAAACTCATAATGGTGGCTCATCTCTTATCACCGTCATGTGTACCTATACCTAGTACTAAAGATCCTTACATTAGTATGCAGGTCACAATGCTTGTTCAGTGATCATAAAATTGAATACGAACATTGGCACTAAGATCAAGATCAGTCTTACTGATTATGATGCAAATCAACCAGGTAGGTAGTATGGTATTTTCATTATCATAAATTTTGTTCCTATTTTAGGGGTTTTATAACCACTAAATTTTTAATTTTCGACCAATAGCTACAAAATTTAGAGCGAATATTATTTACTATATCTATTCTGATATGCTGCCAATTTTGGTGTGCATAGGTTGAACCGTAGGTACTTCCGATAATTATGTCCGATTTAATTCTGATTTTGATCTCTAAAATAGGTATGTAATTTTCAATCAATAGCTATGAAATTCAACACGATCATTATTTATAATATTTAATTCTGTACAAACTGGGCTTTTTTTTTTTTTTTTTTTGAAAGTACCTATTTAAAAATTTTTTATCTTCAATTATTTTTTACTGCGCACAACGCCTTATCGCTCTACACCCAACTTTCTAATTTCTGTCAGAGTATTCACTCATTCTAATATAATTCTAACACAATTTTCCTTTTACAACGAATGCCTTTCTTCAGGTGCAATAAAATTGAGATAAGAAAAAATATACCCTCATGTATGTGGTTTCTCCAAAATTATTTAAACTTTATCCAGTTGCTGTAGTTTTCACCCATTTACTGAAATAAGCGAAGTTTTCGAAACTTATTGCGAGTTTTCTGCACCCGTATAATTTACAACTTTCAGCGTTTTGCTTCTTGTTTTCAACTCAGTGGTTTTTCATTCCCTGCCCTGCAAGAAGAGATACCAACATTGCACGTATTATTTGTGTCCGTTTTTCTCTTTCCCCCTGCATCACACCCACATGAAAATATTTTGCGTGATGGATACCTTCACACAGCTAGAGGTCGATTTGAATTTACTCCTTTCTCATTTGCGTACAATGTCTGCGAATTGTGGCTTTTTTTGGACCATTATTCTCGGTGATAGTGAAAAACTGGATAAAATACGGTGGAATACCGTAGTATCTTTTAACGTCGTGTCCGCGAACTTCTCGTGTTCCTATTTGCGATTCGACATCGATGGCTGTTTCGATTGTCGATGTACGTACAGGACGTGATTTTTGACACTTCGAACACCGTGTGGAGAGAAACTTTCGACGTTGCTAATTGACAAAGCGTAAACTCGGAGAGCCGAGCATTCACGTGAACGTCTGCCAACTTTGACGCTCTACGCGGATGTAGAGAGCAAATGCTGGAAGGTGTAAGGTTGGGTTGTGATTGAAAGTTACGTGTATCAAATGGACAAAATAAGTGTTAACTTCTCTACTAGTTAATGAAAACTTTCGGGTACATATGTCTGTTTGGTAGTACCTATCAATTCTTTTCTTTCTTCGCCTCTTTATTTCCTGCAACTGTGTGTTGTAAACAGAGCACTCTATAAGGCGTCGTCTTTTCCTTTGGTACATTTAAATGGTTAAAATTGTCTTCCTACAAAGAATTGGTGCTAACGTTCGTTTATTAATTATTATTATAAGCTTTTATTCTACTCACTACTGCTATTTATAAAATATGCCAATACTGCTGCCAATCTCGCAACGAAATAATGTTTATTTCACCTAAAACCTAAGCCAAAAGAAACAAGCTACATCGGTAAATGATAGCGTATTTTTTTTTTTTTGTAACTGAAATGTGAGATTTTTCCCATGTTGCCAGGTGCGTTTGTGGGTGGATATTATGAAAATCTATAGGTTGAATGTTAACTTTTTTTTTTTTTTTTTAATAGAACTCAGGCTGCATGACAGGATAAAAAAATTAAAAAACAAAATGAAATTAGTAAAAAAAAAAAATGGGGAAAAATTTTACAAAAATCAGCGATGCTCGAGGGATTTGAACCTCTCACTTTCTCAGCATTTAATCATAGCTGCTTCTGCCATTAAAGAATTGGGAGTACTTTTAATATTCATGTATGTTAGCCTGCTATCATATTCAAAGAGAAGATGTGATAATAGTGTTTTGTTCATTTCAGTTACAATAAGGAATTACGCTAAATGATACTAGAGAATAGCGGAAGCACTTATGGGTGTATTTCTCCGGATTTATGCATGCAAAATTGACATATTTCTTCACCAGAAGATCTTGAAAACACCTTGGATAAGGTACTTTACTAGTAGGTATGCGCATGAGGGGGATAAGTGATGAATTGTCATTTTGTGTTTTATATATATAATAATAATAATAATAATAATAATAATAATAATAATAATAAATAATAAATAATAAATAATAAATAATTAATAATAAATAATAAATAATAAATAATAAATGTGGAATACCTTGTTGTGAGAGATATTCTCACCAGAAGGAAATTCTACAGAATTTAAGCGTGTTCAACCACTTCGGTAAGCCAAAACCAAGGCGAACACTGGCGATTTTAGAGCCGGTTCGGGTGGTTTATATATGGCTTATTTGCACGCACACAAACACACATATGTAAGATAATACGTACGTTGGTGAGAATGGCCAGGTCGCATCATCCCCTATCGAGATAAGAGATGGCTAGCCGGTTCATGTACAAATCGTGACATCATCTTATTGTGTAACGATTCGGTACTCGTACATTACCTGCAAGTACATACAGGTAATTAAGATCGAACGTATTTTGTGTATTTAACGTCACAAGGACGATTGTTTGCCTGCCCTTTAGGGCGGCGACTGTCGTTGAGGGGTCCAAGCCCCTATACCTCATATGGGAGAGTCCCCACAGCTGCTCCCCCCAGTTTTTGCGCCTCAAAAATGATCAAAATACGCAAGGCCTGGGGGGATGTGCAGGTTTAACGCCGTTTTTGATCAGCCTCCCACTTCGCCAGGGCGCTACCTACTGTAGCCCCGACACACTCGTAAGATTCCTTACGAGCCTGTGCTCAGGCCAAGTAGTTTGCCCGGCTGTCCTCTCACCTACGCCTTGGTGGTCGGTTTTTGGTGAAGGCGTAGGGATGACGACGGGAGTGAGGGGGCAGTGGACGTTTAAACTGAGGCTGCCTGAGCATTGGGGAGTTTGAATTCCCTGCTGCCAAGGCAGCCATCTTCACCTTTTCATTGGCTGCCCTATCCACCGTAAACAGGAACCTCATCGGTTCCCTGGTCTCCGTTGGCTTCGGCTCCAGCGTCGGGTGTTCCGTCGTCGGAGTTGGTTCTGGTGGAGTCCAGGGAGGAGAGATGATGGGTGGAAGCGGAGTTGTCATTTCTGCGAGAACACTCTCCACGGCTGGTGCCGTGTCCATCAGGAGTTCCTCCTCAATTCAATCAAGTTCCGACTTCTGTTCTGGAATTTGCCCAGTGTTCTTGGCAACTTACGGAACTTTTGGGTTCCTGGTTGTGTTGAGGAAGATTCAGGTTGGTAGCGACATTGGAATAGGTGTAAATGAAAACGGAGAGCCAAAAATATCGTTCAGAAAACACGTCTGAGAGCTGAGGCAGTTCTGAAGTGGGTGAATTTATTGCTATTTTCGATTTACCATTACAGTTCCATTTCATTATTTTCACATCTTCTTATAAGCATGTAGAGGGGATTGCGCTTAAAATTCTGAGCCATATGCAAGTTTTCCGGTTAAGTTCTGATCGGTTTAAGCAGAGTTATGCCTGAAATAATCTCATAGAATATTTTATTTGAATTTTATTACAAAGGAATCTTCGTTTGTGACATCATGACGTTGAGATTATCTTTGTATTTAACGGTAAACGCACGTTGCGATGTTTATTTCCGTATTGCACGTGGATTTGTTTATTCCTGTCGTTTTCTTTTTGTTGGCATTCCTCGTTTGCTTATCTCCGGAGTTTCTTTTGTATCACAGAGTTCCAATTTTCGTCGCATATTTTTTAGCAGGTTTCAACTTACGTAGCGGATATTACTTTTTCGGGAGTAAATTTTATTTTCTTCGCATTAATCTCTCTGACATGCGAGAAGGGTGGGAATTTTTGCATTTTTTACTGCCTAGGGGCCTGCCTCCTTTTCGTGGGCATATGGGGGCCTCGGGATCGAATGTTTTGGTAATAACATCGTCCGAAAACTTCACAGCCTTTTTTATTTTTGGTGTTTTCTCTAATTGTGAATTTTTATTTTCACATTTTTTGACGGATTCTTCTATGTTTATTGGTGAATCCGTCTGGATTTTTCTATGTTTTCTCTTGGTATCCTTTCTATTCTTTTATCGTCGCTTACCATGTATGCAGGCTTCAATCTGTCGATTGAAATTGTTCTAGGTTCGCCTGCAATGAGTATCACAAAGTTTTTCTTATATTGTGATACTACTTTGTAAGGATTGGCGTATGGTTTCTCCAGCGCACATCTCATTTTTTCGTCTCTAACAAATACATGTGAAGTATTGGCCAAGTGTTTCGAGACGTAAATCTTGTGCTGGCCATGGCGAGCTGCCTGTTCAAGAAAATTGTTGGCATCATTTCTTATATTTTGTACCATTATTTTGTGGCTAACTTCCTTCGATTTTGTGAAGAAGTCTCCTGCAAGGCGTAGCTCTTCGCCGAATGCTAATTGCGCTGCAGAGTGACCTGTATCCGTTTGTAGGGCAGATCGAAGACCTAAGAGAATGGTTAGGAGTACGTCTACCCATCTCTTTGTATCATGAGACATGATAGAGGCTTTGAGAGCTCTATGCCATCTCTCAATTTTGCCATTGGCTTGAGGATGGCAAGCTGTGGTATGACTGTGTTGAACACCAAGCTTATTAGACAGCTCTTTAAAGAGCGAGCTCTCAAATTGGCGACCTTGGTCTGTAATTATGACTTCTGGTACGCCATACCTCGCAATCCAGGTATCGTATAACCTTGCAGCTACTGTAGGAGCTGACATCTCATGTAGAGGAATTGCTTCTGACCATCGTGTTGCCCTGTCTATTATCATTAACAGGTATCTGTGTCCTTGAGATGGTGGCAATGGGCCTACCAAGTCCATGTGTACAGTTTTAAACCACTCTGTTTGTTTGAAGGATTTGAGGGGCGAGCGAGTGTGTCTTCCTACTTTGGATTCTTGACAGTTCAGGCAACTGTGAGCCCATTTGTTGCAGTCAGACTTCATTCGTGGCCATACAAACCTTGCCAAAATTAAATTAGCACTACATTTGGCCCAGCATGTGACAGATTATGTACACTGTTGAAAGCCAACCTGCGATATTTTACCGGTAGAAATGGCCTATTCTTACCTGTACTGAAGTCACATGTTAATAAAACATCAGTACCGGGAATTTTTCGCTGTCTCAATTTGAGAGTAGTATCATTTTTCGATAACAACTCTTGCAATTCTGCATCCTTAAGCTATGCTTTAGCTATTTCAGCATAAGGTAATTGGACAGGAGCTGAGATAGCTTCGATTCTACTCAAGGCATCAGCTGGAGTGTTAATTTTTCCACTTATATACTGAATGTCGGTAGTCAATTGACCAATGTAGTCTAATTGTCGCGCTCTTCTCGGCAATGCCAGTTCTGCTTTTTGTGTGAAGGCATATGTTAGGGTTTTATGGTCAGTATACACAGAAAAACATCTACCCTCTAATTGGTGCCTGAAATGCTTCAACGCAGCAAAAATTCCGAGCAATTCCCTATCGTATGTGCTATAGTTCTTTTCTGTTTTTGAGAGCTTCCTCGAGAAGAAAGCTAGCGGTAACTTCTTGTTGTCTTTATCAAGTTGGTACAGGGTTGCACCAATAGCAAAATCAGATGCATCAGTACTCGCGCATAACGGCAGACTTTCGTCTGGATGAGTCAATAGAGTTGCATTTGCCGGTGTATCTTTGATTTTCTCAAAGGCCTGTTCGGCTTCTTCATTCCATTCAAGTGGAGTTTTGTCTTTCTTTTTACTTGTCTTAATTAGTGCAAACAGCTTACTTTGTTCGGCTGCTGCATTCTTCATGCAACGTCTATAGAAGTTCACCATCCCCAAGAAACGCCTAAGTTCAGCAACATTTGAGGGCTTTGGGAAGTTCAATATTGGCTCTACTTTGGTCTTCAATGGGGAAATGCCTTCGATCGAGACTTTGTAGCCGAGGAAGTCAATTTTGGTCTGTGCATATAAGCTTTTGCCTACGTTGATAGTAAGCTTGGCAGCGTGTATACGCTGTATGATGGCTCTTACATTCTCCTCGTGCTGTTGCTCACCGCCTTCAGAGCAAATGCAGATATCATCCAAGTATGCATATGCAAACGGCAATCCCCTAAACAGTCCATTGATAAATCTTTGGAAAGTTTGTGCTGAGTTGCGAAGTCCAAACGGCATTCGAAGGTATTCGAATAGTCCAAAGGGGGTTATAACCGCTGTCTTTGGTATGTCTTGGTCAGCCATAAGAATTTGGTGGAATGCCCAGTTGATGTCTATTTTGGTGAACATCGTTTTACCCTTCATATTCGCATTGAAGTCCATTATATTGGGGACTGGGTAGCGATCAGGAACTGTTTTGGCATTTAAGGCCCTGTAGTCTCCAACAATTTGCCACTCTCCACTTTCTTTTTTGGTCATGTGGATAGGGGAGCTCCATGAGCTTTTTGAGGGGCGACATACGCCCTCCTCAATGATGCAATGAAAGTACTCCCATGCCACTTTGAGTTTGTCAGGCAGTAACCTTTGTGCTCTAGCATGGCAAGGCTGTCCTTTGGTTTCTATGTAATGAACCGTATCGTGTTTGTACTAGGATGCCTGCAAATTGATGGTTGAGTGACTCCAGGATAGTCAGACAGTATCCGTAAGAGTTGTCCGTCGACTTTGGTACAGCTGGATATATTTGTGTCCAGTCTGTAAGCTAGTGTTTTGCCATCCACACAATGTTTAGATTCAATATCGATCAATTTGCCGTTTTTGATGTCAATGATTAGGCCAAAATGTGCAAGGAAATCTGCACCCAGGATCGGGTTTGGAACATCTGGAACCGTGAAGGACCACATCATGATTTTCTTGAGTCTGATGTCAACTTTGCTAGTTTCAAGTCTGTAAGCTGGAAGGTTTTGACCATTCACAGTATGGAGATAGTATTTCAAAGGGAGTACTTTTTGGGTTTTGTTGACTGGCAATATGCTCAGGTCTGCTCCCATGTTGATTAAGTACCTTCTCCTGTTCGTCCTGTCCTTAATGAACAGGCGGCATGAGTATTTTTCCGAGGGGTCTTCGGCCACTTAGATGGCCCCTTGTTCTAGTTTGACGCCTCCTTGATATAGGATTTGCCCCACCATTTGCATCTGTTGTTACATTTGGTGGCCTCTGTGCCAAACCGGTTATGGAAAAAGCAACATTTATCATCCCAATTTCGAGACTGGTTTTTGGGAGATGATGTTCTTGGGGGAGTTGAACTCTGACACCTGCTGTTGGAACTAGATCTGCGGTCTCTGGACCGGGACTGTTGTCCTTTGCTATTGCCACTGTTGTTGTTGTTGCTTCTACTTTTAGATCTTTGTTGCCAGCTACTATTGGATTTTGTGGAGCTTTGCCCTTTGTTCCTTTTTACTTCATCAGTCAACTGAGCTATTTGAGCTGGAAGTTGAGCGATCTCTCCAGTCTCTGCAGATACTGCACTGACCACAGGCTTTGACCTGGTGTATTCGAGCGCATTATCTGCTGATTTCGCAAGGAAGTCCAAGTCTGCGGATGTGTTTATCACGGTCGAACCTACGGCGGCTAGGCATTGCACAACACTTTGGGGAAGTTGTTTGCAAAATTGATTGCCTATGACAGAAGGGGCTACGATGTTATCCGCCTTCTGTCTCAATTTCGCCATGAAGATTGAGGGTTTGTCATCCCCCATCTTCATACCACCCATCACATTGTCAATGATTTGGTTTTTTGTTTTACCAAACACATTCCTTATCTTCTTGACAAACCAGGCATATTTGTCCTCTTCTGTCAAAGGGCATTCCGTGATGTCCGGAATGTGGCGGATTATCTGTGGGGGCATGCCTCCACAGATGTGTAGATACCGCTGGTTCAAGGTTATATTCTCCGTCTTGAACCTGCCTTCTAATAGGGTCAACCATAAATCTACCTCATTGGGCAGAAATTCTGGGATCTCTATCCTTCGTCTATAGAAGTTGGGGTTCTGTCCTGGCTGCAATTGCAAAAGTTGCATAATCTGTGCCAGGACTTCAGGCGTCAGCTGTGGCTGAGCACTACCTCCCTGCGATGGTTGTGGATTTTCATTTCCATTTGGTAGTGGGACCATTGCTATGTCTTTCTGATGACAAGCGTATTCCACAGAACTACTTCCTTCCTTGCTGGTCAAAAACACTAGCTCCTGTGTTTGTAGGACAGGTGTTTTCAGGTCTGAACTTTGGCTTAAAGTTCGACCACTTCTCAACGTTTTTACTGCTAATTGATCTTTATTTATTGCAGCTCCCAGTCGTGCTAATTCTGGGTGTTGAGGGCCTTCTTCCAGATTTGGTAAATTCTTGGGGGATGAGTCCAACCTTCTTCCTCCAGGTCTACTGTCTTGTTTCTCCTTGTTTATATATTTTAAGGAGAGGGGTATAAATTCCCACTTCAGCAGACTCTACTTCAATGACCTAAAAGGTGTCTTAGTCTGCAAAAATTTTTTTGTATTTGCTGAGCAAGCGAGTTTCTTGCCAGCTCACCACGCTAAATTTTTGTAAAGCGCAACGTGCCTAAGGACACCTCATGACGTAGCCAAATATCACGTCGGGGTCACCACTGTGGAATACCTTGTCGTGAGAGATATTCTCACCAGAAGGAAATTCTACAGAATTTAAGCGTGTTCAACCCCTTCGTACATAAGTATGGGTAAGCCAAAACCAAGGCAAACACTGGCAATTTTAGAGCCGGTTTGGGTGGTTTATATACGGCTTATTTGCACGTACACAAACACACGTACGTAAGACAATACGTACGTTGGTGAGAACGGCCAGGTCGCATCATCCCCTATCGAAATAAGAGATGGCTGGCCGGTTCATGTACAAATCGTGACATCATCTTATTGTGTCACAATTTGGTACTCGTACATTACCTGCAAGTACATACAGGTAATTACGATCGAACGTATTTTGTGTATTTAACGTCACAAGGATGATAATACCTGCTAATAAAGAGCCTTACCTTGGGGTATATGTTTTTAGAGCTACGCATGGCCAAGATTTGCATTTTGTTTTATACAACATGGTAACTTACCTGACAGAATGAAAAATTAAAAAAATGAAAGGGAATTAATGAAAAAATGGAGAAAATTTCTATAAAAGTTATACAGTCAAATGGAATTTGAACCTCACTCCTTAAGCATGTGAAGGAGGCATTTGTCTACAGAGCCTCTGTTACAACTTGCAGATTATGAATATTTATATTATTCACATATTGCTACCATGTGTTTAAATGAGAGGGAAGAAATATGTCAATGCGCATTCATGCCTTCGGAGAAATATAGCCCAAGATGTTTTTGTGATCCTCTTGTTAAACAATGTTGCAATAGGGTTTTTGCTTCAAATAGTGGTGTGATAATTCAAAAACTGTTCGATTGATCGACTATTTCAAGCAATAAATTTTACCGGTTTTTACACCAACTTGCAAATCTAGTATTTTCAACACGCATTAATTTTGAAGTTGAATAAAAAATGTTTCTTTTGTAATAGCCAACAAGTAGGATTTTCCTCATATGAAATGTCTATTTCTTTTATATAAATTTTGTGATACTTGTCCAAGCCTGAATGATAATTGATTAATTTTGCAAAAATAAAAAAATGATTAATTGATTAGCTTCTACATGTGAAGGAAATTTGTGAAATGAACATGAGTGAGAAATTCCCGAGTTGTGTAAGCTCACTTTTGAACTTTGTTGAGGGAGATATTTTATAAAATTAATGATCAGAAAGTCGTCCACAAAAATTATAAAAAATAGAAAAAAATATCAACCTCCTCATAGTATCAGATTTAACATTTCACTTAGAACATGTAACCTCTACCTCGATGAAAAGTGAATGTGCTTCAATGTAAAAAGATGCTTCACATTTTTACATGGAGGCACGTTCATTTACATTGATTACAGTCATTTATGATAGGAGGTACTTTTCACTTGCAAAATATCAGCGTAAACATTGCCTTTCTGATCATATATTATATAAAATGATAAAAGCTTATCTTTTAAAAACTCGTTTTTAACATAAATTTATTTTTATTTTGCTGGAATGGCCAGTCAAATCCCGAAAAAAACTTGTTAGCTTCTTACTGTGTCAGCGGCAAGTTTTTATTTCATACAAACGTGTCGGAATCTGTTAATTGTATGTTTGAGAAGAATGACATACTGTGGATTTGTTATTCGTTTTTCATTTCTTTCTATCTGGTTTAGAAAAATATTTTAACCATAAACTTATTTGATTATTTTCCTCCTTTCATGCAAATATGTACAAAATATTCTCCATGTACATAATAAAAGTTCATTTGAATTCTTTATTTGTGAAGGGTTAAAAAGTTAGGTTCGACTCATCTTTTCTTTATTAGTTTGTTACCTACTTCTTCCTTTCACAATTTTTTTGGCTTTTCTTCATTTATTAAAATGGATCTTCTTAATTTTTTAATTACTTGTAGGATTTTGACAAGTTAAAAACTGGGTTTGTGGTTTAATTTATGCAAGCGGTGAATTGAGGTCATGGATAATGTATCCATTCCTGAATATTAATATGATAAGGAGATATTTCTAGGTTGGTGTTTAGCAGTGGTCCGGTTTTCGCCATATTGGGAACTTTCTCATCTATATCTCAATTTCTATAAGGTTTTTTTTAGTGTATTCTAACTATTGCATTCAGTGAAACGGCGGGTGGAAAAGCGCCGATCCCGAGTCGTAGATTACGAATATATAGATCACTAAAATTCTTCTGCTCACAGTATATATTATATATATATATTCCACCTTTTGCTCATTTTGTCACTTTTTAGGAGTCTGTGGACCCTTCGCTGTTTGAACTATAGCTATGAAACTTGGGGTAGTGTTAGAAGCTTTCATGGGCTACACATTCGTGTTAAAAGTTTTGAAATTCATCGGCTAGTTCGGAAGAAGAGGTTCTCAAAGTGTTACAAACCCACTCTGTTGTCATCACGATAAGTCCCATAAATTAAAAGATTTTGGCTTTAAATTTTTATGGCAGTTAAAGACTATTAGGGACAGATTTGATGTCAAATTTGAGCGAAATCAGTCCGCTAGTTTTCGAATGGCAGCCATTACCAAATTTGACACTTTTGGAAAATATACACCGCGGTTGATGGTTGACCGAGATATTTCCTGTAGAACTAAATTAGAGAGAATGACTGGACCAATTTTCATGATAAAGGGGTTAAAAGAAGGGTCTCACCATATAGATGTGCCATCAGATGAGAACAAGTCCAGAGCCCCCCGGGAAAAATTTGTGGATTTTGACCCACTCACGACCGCAATAAATTTGTTTTGACATTTTTCCTCTTTAAGATATACGTCCCTTATTATATATTAATAAGTAAACAAAATTTAATACTTCTTTGTTACTTTCTTTCTGAGATATGGAGTGCCAAAAAGTTACGAAATTGAAATGTAGGTGGGTATACTTGCTGTTTACGTAGCCCAGTCAAATAAATAGTTTGAAAATGAAATGAGAAAAAAGGAAAACAGTAGAGTTAATCAATGATAGAAGGAGGATAGACATTTTATGTAAAGAGTTGGTTATTTTTAGCAAGTGGGTTGTACTAAAGAAGGTTTTGAGCTTCCTTTAGTGTAAATTTTTAGATTTTCCCCCAATTACACCCCTCACCTGAAAAACAAAAGTAAAAAAGGATAAAAATATTAAAAAAAAAAACCGTTCTATCTACCGTTCTTTCTGTTGCTCTTTTTCTCACTAAGGTCCTTTCTTAGGATGATTATAAGTCTTAAATCAAATTGTTAGACAGAGGCGGAGCCCGCCAATGACAATTATTTGTAGTAATAGGGTGAATAGTGAATGTGAAGTGAGGTGGTGAAAGAATGTGAAAAGTAAGACAAAAAAGAAAAGGAAACCTAAACAAGATAAAGAAGTGGAGAAGGTGGAAGAAAGAAAGACAAGTGAGATTAGAACAAGAATGGTAAGAGTCAGAACAAGAGTAAACCCGAGATGTTACAAAGATAAAACTTAGTAGATTAAAAACACAGAACTTCGGTGTTCAAAATAGTTGAAAAAAATTATGTTGAAAAAAGAAAAAGTGAAATAAGAAGTATGAGAACGTGAATGTGAATGTGAAGTGAAAGTGAGGAATAAATAATAATAAGATTTTAGGTATTTGAATAAAAGTAATCAAGATCATCATTAGTTAAAAGTGAGAGGTGTGGATAAAATGTGGTATACCAGTGGGGGTTTTACTTCTTGCACAAACTGGAATTTTACTAGTACCATAAGTCTCATAACCATACCCTTACCATGACTGATTCATAAGATGAACGTAATGAGATGTAATTTAAAACAAGGTATGTCATATTACTTACTTCAAATCTAAAATGGCCATCTGTTCGATTTTGGGTTTGATGCTTTTTCACGGGATGAAAAAATTAATTTTGGACTATTGTTGCAAGTCCTCGCTATCTTCCTCTTCCTTCCTCTTACCAGTCAAATTTCGAAAATGGCTTGTATAGCTAGCTTGACAGAAAATACTTTTAGAATACTGTTGTAGTTTAGCCTCGATACAATGAAGATTTGTCCGGATTACTGTAGTTCATGATATTAGTAGGGATTTTAGCATCCGTGTTCAAATCTAGTGTACTACAGCGGGTGGAAGGTCGGCGAAAATTGATTTTTCTTTGAGATCGTGTTAGTTTTAGGTTAAAATGAATGGTTTTCTCGATGAATGCTAGAAAATGAATTTTTCAGAACCATTATCAGAAGGGTAAAAGAGAGAATTACATTGGATAGCTAATGAGTTGGGAACAAATTGACGAATCAAAATCAAAATTGATAGGTCTGATCCTTGTAGAGGAGGTATTGTTTGTACCAAATTTTGTACCAAATTTTGTACCAAATTTTGTGACTATTGAAAGAGAATTTCAACTTTTATTGAGATAACATGAAAAATTAGCACTTCCAACAGCCCCAGGGAATGAACCATAATACCAATAGGAACCAAATCTGGAATCTTGTTAGATATACTTTGAATCGATATCTGTATCAAATTTTATGACTATAGCTTGAAAATTACTCCTTTTAGAGCCATTAATCCGCTAAAACTGCCACTAATTCGCTCCTATTAGGCGTACCATAAAGCCTATTCGCATCAAAATTGTTAGAAAGTATTTTTGATTTGAATCACATGCGTATTCCAAATTTCAGGCCTATCGATGGAAAATTTCAGCCTGTACGCTGTTCAATACAAAATGCATATAAACTAGCCTAGCAGACGAAATATATGTCCGATTCGGACCAAAAATAATAGGGTTGTTCCTTAAGTGAATTCAAATATGTGTTTCAAATTCTGAAATTATCCGATCAAAATTACACCTGGAAATGGATTGAACACAAAAGGGGGTACAAAAAAAAAGAATTTTCAAAAATGGTGCCAAATTGCTCAGAAAATCACCAAACGAAAAAGGTACCATTCCCACCCTTGGGTCCTAATACTCAGACAATTTTAATTTTAAAAATCTAATTAAAAATACAACGAAGGGCGATCCAATAAATAAAAAAATTGCAAAAGGTTTAAAACGGTATGGAACCGCCGCCTGCGAAAATGAAAATAAGAAAAGCAATAAAATGAAACATTAATCCGACAAGTTAGAGCACTGGGCCACCGTTTAACTTTAAAATTGATAAGATGAAAACTATTTTCAATATTAATTTTTGTGCTAATAAGCCAATCACAAAAGAGCATTCGAAGGTATCTGCGAAGCAACGTAGGTCATCCTATTACGCTCTCTTGACCAACTGTCTGACCTCAATACTCACGGAGTTGAATGCGGTTTAATGGTCTGTCGTTGAATGTATTCTGAATAAATTGCCTTACTATAGTTGTATGATGTAACTTATCATGCAGTTATGCATTTTCGTGATCAAACTGTAAATATTTGAAGCTTCATTTTTTTCTTCCACAAATTTGTTCTTCGTCTTATTTATCAGGTCCTCAAGACTGACGTTATATCTTGCATTTGATAGCTAGCAAAGTCCGCGAGTTCAAATATGTAGTACCTACAGATGACAATAAATTATTCGTATGACGAAGTCATTTTCGTTTTTTTCCGTACGAGCTAAACATGTATCGATTCGTGTTTCCTTTTTTCTGAAGCAATTGGTAACTCCGAGTGAAGCAAAAAGCCAGAATACGATAAACGATGTACTCCTCCTCTGTTTTACGTGCTTATACACTGAACAGTATCCTGTAATATAGCGAATATCCAACACTTGTATTCGTATAGCTTCCGGATAAGTTGCCTATTCATTACAACGAGAAAATTATAAAAGCTAATTCAAACTCCGGCAGACTTTTCTGGCAGGATACTATGCTAAAAGTCGATTTCTCGGTTAACTTTTCGATGGAGAAGCTAAAGCTTTTGAAAATTGTTTCGATAAGTCGAATAATTTTCCAACGAAAATAAGGTCTCTCGAACATTATTACAACTATCCTTTCCTTATCTCGTTGTTCGTATTTTAAAGTATTAATGGAAACGGCGAGCAGCCGAATTTATATTAGTACTTTGGTTTGTGCAACATGGGCAAAAATTTTCTTCTACTTTGGCGAAAATGAATAACGAAGAAATAAGTGAGAAAGGAAGGAGAAAAAAAAATTGTGTCTTGAAACTTCGAGAAAATATAGCGAAAGTCATTTTTATCGTGCTGGAGAAGAGAGAGAGAGAGAGAGAGCGAGAGAACGAGAAAGAAAAATAAATAAAGTGCAATTTATTCTAAACTATACTTTTACACATTTTTACAACTTTCAATATCGTGTTACATTATTTTATTTCTTGTCTTGGTTTTCTTTTTCTTCCTTCCTCCTCTCTCTTCGTCCCTTTCGACTTTCTCGTACCTACTCTGACGAGAACGAAGAAATGGTTAAATGTGTTTCTGGCTTCGATTACTTTATGCATCAGTACTTTTGCCAGATAGATAGCGAAATGACATTCATAAAAATTGTACCGAGGAAAGAAAGAAAGGAAAAAAAATTTTTATGATGTATTCGTTATTCGTGTATCGAATTTTCTTGTTCGTCCCCAAATCTCCTCGCTCCTCCATATCGTCCGAAGAATCCGTAGTCAAAATTATCTTATTTTTTTCCATTAGATGCGCGCGTATAAATATTTTCCATTCCTATTCTAGGGAAGCCTCCAGCATTCAATTCAGTCGAGTGGAAATATTTTATTAAATTTATTCTTCCAAAATATGACGTAGCCTAATTCTCAAACACATCTAATACGAAAATACGAAAGTATATAAGGAAATAAAAATGAATCGAAAGTAATGAAAATTTGCACGTTATGCTGGTGGCTTATTGAGACAACTCTTGGAATATGAAATTTGAGCAGAACTTGTGGCAGATGAGTAGGTATTGCAGAATACACAAAGTGTTTCATGATGCCTGATTCTACCATTTACCAGCGAAGTGAACACTTGCTTAGTCTGGAAAAACTTGAAATGGACTGCTGTTGATTTTTTTTACAATTTGTTCCGCCACAGCTTTCTCCCGAATGAAGAATGGACACAGCATCAGATCTGCAGTACATTAAGTTCATGATTTGGCTCATAAGACAATGGGAAAAGATGAATATATTTTCATTTTTTTGGATAATTTATTATCTCTAAGTTCAATTTTTCAAATTTGATTTGGCTTTTGTTACATAGGCTACTGTAATTTGAAATTTAGTTATTTGTTTTGGGTCTAGATATGTTGAGAAGTGTCAGAATGGTGTTCCTGCTGAAAAAATGCAAGCAAATTGTGGGCAGTTGGTTCAAGTTTTTAATGATGCCCAAGAAGGTGATTTCAAAGCATACATAAAATTTCGAACAAAAATTTGCTATGGTTTAAGTTTGAATAATGTACGAAAGGCAGCGTATACTTTCGCAGCAACAAATAAGGTACCATATAGAAATTTATTCGAGAATTATCAAACCTCTCTAACAAATTTTGCCATAGTTTTTTTTTTTTTTTTTTTTTTTTTTTGGAAAATACGTTTAGATAAAAATTTAAGTTTCTGGGAAGAAAATCAAACTGTTAGTCTTGAATGGCTAAAGCAATTTCGTGCTCAAAATAATGAATTGTCATTGAGAAAACCAGAAGTTTGCATTTTATCGAGAGCCACATCATTCCGTAAAGTGAATGTTAGTATGTTCTTCGATAATTTGAACGAAATATTTTCCAAGTGAATCTTTTTTAGGAGACGATGCTGTTTAAAAATAAAAACCTAAGGAGAATGATTTTTATGTGGTAAAATTCACCACAGAAAAGATATACAAATAAAGTATTATGTTGGGCAGGTATTGGAAATTACAAAGAAACCTATGATGTACAAAATTTTTTTTTAAGAAAAGCCGAAAATAAAGTGAAGAATACTTTTGCTTTCCCAAATGTGCTGAATGCAGAAACATGGAAGAAAGGGATCTGTTTTACTGCGTACAACCCATCTAAAGAAGTGGAACAACAGCACATCAGAATCGAATTTTTGCTTTCAATTTTAAAAGATAAATTCAAAATTTATGTTGATTTGTTCCCATATCTGATTTTTCTAATTTTTTTTTATTTCTTTTTTTTTGAATTTCAAATTTTAAAATTTTTGTATTTTAAACGTGTTGTTCAGTTGGTTTTAAATCCAAAATATATTTTTACTGATTATTTGTATATTCCTTCTAATTCAACTCATACCCTTATCTCTTGTGTCAACTTATACAATACCTCCTGTATCAAGTTACAATACTAAGATTGTAAGTTGACATAAAAAATCATAACATTTTATAGAAAACCCGTGTGGAAATGGTTTTCTGGCTTAATTATGCACCAAGGTTCATTCTTTAATATGATAAAAAAATATTTGAAAAAAAAGAAGAAAACTGATCATTTTATGGGGAAAAGTGTGTTTTTTGTGTCAACTTACAACGCTTGCCCCTACAGTTTAAATTTTAAATAGTGCTCCTGGAACATCATTAGTATGTACGACACAAATTCAGGGTTGCATGATAATTATGTGCGGAGTGATTTAGCGCATATATGGTATCTATGTTTACGCTGCCTCAAGGAATCTTTATTATAGGAATCCCTTTGTGTCTGCGTTAAAGACCAAAAATGAATGGGGTAGTGGCGTTTCATTTAAGCCTGCTGGAGCACTTGCTCGAAGTCACACAGACGATTCATGTAAACTGTCTAATTATGCATGACGTACCTACCTTAAAGTGGGTTAACGTCATATTTATGCCTGAGAGTTGAGTACCTGTTATCACTGTGTGATTGATGGTATGTATTATGGCAGTAGGCAACCATGCATTACAAGAACAATTTTTCAAACTTGTCATATAGTGCCTCACTTTGATATTCAGCTGCTCTAGCAATATAACAGGAGCATTTCCTAATGAATCAGTGGGTTCTGTAAAAAACTCTGTGAGATTGAACACCCAAAATTTCTGTGAAAGTTCAGTCTATTTCTCAAAGCTTCAATTATTCTGTTCCAGGATTGAAAAATATGAAAATATATAAGATGAACAATGCATAAGGTGTCCAAACTTAGTTGCGCAAATGGTTTTAAATGGATAGATAAAAAACGGGAAACAAATCTATTTTCTAAATGTTATAATTTTCTCAAATTGAAGGTATTATTGTATTTCGAATATTGAAAAATCAATCTCAACTTATGATGGTGGAAATGTTAATCAGCAGAATACAATTTCTGACTGCGGAAATAGTAGTGCTAGCTGAGACAAAAAAAAAAAAAAAAGTTACCTCTATCATCATATTTTGCATATTTTTCAAAATGACAGACGTTTTTCAGCTTTGTAAATTTTGAGGATAGGCTAAAAATGGTGATATAATTTTTTCTTTGTCTCAGACAGTACTACAATTTCTCCCCTGTAAGAAACTGTATTCTGTTGATTAACGTTTCTACTCTCATAGATTTAAAATAATGATTTTTTAATATTCGAAACACACTACCGCTTTCACATTAAGAATATGCAATTTTTTAAACATGAATGTTTTCTCATTTCATCGAATTGTATCCATTTTTACCCGCTTGCTGAACAAAATCCGGACACGTTGTATATACACTCTCATGTCGATATTTCTACATATTAGTTTGCTGGAAATGTATGTGTAAATGATAAGCTAGGTACTATTGAGTTCTTGAACTGCTGTTATAATGAGTCTATTCCACATATTATATAGTATTTGTGGGTGTGTGTGTTGACATACACAACACCACACAACAGCAGAAGACAGAGTGTGTTCTTCTTGTATATGTGCAAGTGTGTGAGCCTAGCTCGGTATGAAATTTGGCAGTACAGACAAAATGTAAAGCCATGAGCACAAAAAGGTAGTTTGTGGACTATAAGTTCACTGGTCTGTTTGGTGATTGACAAGTGTGTAATACACTCGTTCATCACCAATCACCCGTCACCACAGTATTTGTTACTTGATGGGGGTAGCTTCTCTACCTGATTATTCACCGTCATCTGCCATTATTTTACTTAGAACAACGAGTTATTTTGGTGTAAATAGTTGTGAAACATGAATCTCTTTGTTCTAACATCCTGGATTTAGACTTGCATGACTCCGCTTCATCATGCCCACATTTGAGCCGAGTTTTTGGAATATGAATAAGTTGATAAGGAGATTATTTTCTAGCGATGAACCCCTGTTTTCTCACTAGTTATATCAGACTTTTATGAATTCTTTATACTTACTGTTGGTTCTGTGGCTTACCAGGAAAAAACCATGTTTTCTTGAGACTTAATTTTCACTTCATCATTCGATGAAATGAATTGTTTTCGCATTTTTATTCAACTAAGTATTGGCTTTATTTTTAAAATAATGATTTGGTTCCCATTTATTTCTCACATTTAATTGGTGTTTTCATTTGAGTTTCTATCTATTTTACAGTTTTTCAAAATATCGATAAAGATTCGGCTACTTTTAGTGATTCTAGATTTTTAATTCCGGAAAACTGAATTACTGTTGACTGTTGTAATCTTTTGGGTTTGGACATCAGTTTCTTTACACATTGTCTGCTCGTAAGGCTATACAGTCTCTCGAGTACGAGGTGAATGTGCATCTGACTTTCCAATAAAGAACTCTAATTCTCTCGAGAACCTACAAAAAACAAAACAAACGTTTCAAACGAGAAGCAGCGCCAGCAGTCATCTTAACATCTTTTGGTTCCACCACTGTTGAATAATGTTTGCTCCTCCTTCTCTACTAAAAATTTTGTCAAATGTGTCAGTCAGTATTTCTACATGAAAAAGTGTTTCAATGTTTCTTTCATTGTCATAAGCATAAGGGAATAAATAAGGTCATCGCTTAGATTTTGTATACCTAAAAAAATATAAATTGTATCTCGTCTCTCCGAGGACGGTTGTTAATTTTTTTTTTTTTTACCAACGTCCTCTTATAGCTCTCAAGTCCCTTAGGAATTAGATGGTTTTATACTTTTTTTTTTTTTGGTCTGGAAATCTTTCTTTCTGTATATCGCACCAAAAGTCGACTCGTTAGTACCGTTGTCGTGAAGTCCATTTCCGATGAAATACTACCTCAAGGTCCCTATGCGATACAAATTTTTTTTTATAGAAACTTATATCAAAGATCTGAACGTTTAACGTCGTAAAATTCAGCTTAATTCACGAAAACTTCATCTTTCGTGAACTTAATTTATAGTCATAACTTTAAAAATGAAGTCGACGAGTATTACGTTGAAAGAAAAAAAAAGAAAGAAGTTTCTTCTAACGCAAATAGATGAAAAATTAATTCTGCTGAACATTAAATATTTAGATCTAATGGACTTGGAAGAAAAAAAAGTTTTTCTTTTAGTTGAATTTATTTTTTGTCCTAGTCAATAATGTTATTTTTTTTTTTTCATCCTTTCAAAGTTTTTCAATTTTCTTTCACTTCTATTTAAGTAGAAAAGACGACAAGGGGAAAAAAAAAAAAACCTATTTAAACGGTCTATTTAAAATTTTCCAGGCTACAGATGCGTTTTTCTTCTTGTTTTTAAATCAATTTGTTCTTTATTTTTTTTTTCTTTCCCAAGTATAGAATTTAATTTGAATTGTCACAAGAAAAGAAAAGATGTCTGGAAGTTTTTCGGAGGGTTTTCTTTTTATTATGTTCGTACTGGTAGAGGAGAGTGAATTGACAATGGTGTATCATAAGTTAGGTAGGATACGTACCTTACATTGATGGTTAGAGGTGAAATGAAATTTTTCTGTATTGAAAAATGCAGTAGTACCTTTTTTGTTAAAAATTTCCTGTTGGCTTTCGATTTCGAATATGCTTTAGAAGTGAAGAGGAGAAGAAAACCCCAGCTGTATTAGTTTTTAAAGCTTTACATTTAATAAGCTTTCGAATTCATTTTTGTGTATATAATACATACATATAGGTAGGTACATTATAAGTGGCAACGACGTGTGTTGTGTGCTGATCGTAAGGGTGGTTCATTTTTACTTTGTTCGATTTCCGAAGCGTTTGTCAAGAGAAGAAGTGTCTTTAATAATGAAGTTGAATAGCCGGATCAAAATAGCTTCAACTTCAATGGACTCGGACTCCTTTGAAGGAAATTTCTTACCGTTAACATACGCGCGTGTTTCTGAAGAAATATATCTATCAAATAAATATTCGTTGTATTCAGTTGGTTAGACAGGGTTGATATTTATGAAAATTCGAGTGTAGGTTTTCGCGTGTTTGTTGAAATTCATAATCTGTTCCTCGTTGAATTCATGTACCTACGTGTCAGATAATTTATTGCGTATTTTCAGTCGATCCTTTTAGTCTTTTAATAAAGCTGCTGATGGTGTTCCACATCAAATACGGTTGAAGCACTTTGTATTCTGCTCATGGTATCTAATGAGAAAGTGCAACTTATTTCATCCCTTATGACGTTACTGCATTTATGAACATTTGTATAGTTATGGAGTACCTACTTAAAGTAATAATTGTATCCTTTCTATTGCCTCTCTTGGTATCTTGAAGGAAGCGAATGTTATAAACTTTTGAAACTCCTCCACTTCAGAATGAAGGGATGAATTTTGTACGTAGATTTTCGTCGGTTCATCTGTGTTTTATTGCATTATCGGACCTGAACGGGTTTTCATGATACTTTTATCGACCATTCAAGGTAAATTTGTGAAATTCAGTTCAAAATGCCTCGTAAATACGAACGTACGTTAGGTTCGGTTGCATGATAGCATGAAAAAACCGATTTTCAATTTTGGTACAAGATTTGGAGAAATGACATTCGGTTAAAGGTGAATTACTATAGTTATAATCGTAAGTTGGTTTTAATTTTGGAAAACATGTCCGTGCTCGAGTAGCGTATAACTGTCTGCTGAAGGTTGTGCCGATATACAGGAAGTAATTCCTTATAGATTAGGGATGGGATACTCCGGAGCTGTCTGGTTTCAAGAACAAGGTTTTTTTAAAAGAGTTGGTTCCCGAAACTGCTCCGGTATGATAAAGTCTGCCCCTGCTCCGATGCTTCAAAGACCGAAACGAATTTTTTTCAGTTTTTTCTAAATTTGGTTTTCTTTATTAGCAGCTAAATTGAGTTCAGTTCATATTATTTGCCATTGACATCTCATACAATCAAAGATAACGAGATGTAGCATGAGAGAAATGTTTTTTGTGGGGAGCTGAAATTTTTATGAGTTGTAGTATGCTAGCTTAAAATTCTGTGAAAATTTCAGCTCAATCGCACATTTAATTTTTAATTTTCGAGATATTGATGATATTCCGCCTAGGTACTTCTCAATTGAATTGAATCCTTATCATTTCAGTTACTCAGTTTAAAACAGAATTTCAGCGATATCCCGAAATTTATGATAATTTTGAGCTAAAATTTTCTAGATATATTGAAATTACGTTAATTAAGTATCCAGTGAAAATTTGGCTTAAATCGTACTCTTGGTTCTTGAAATATCGCTGAAATTTAGCAATTAGATTTAGGTCATATTATTTGCATAGGTATTCCATATAATGAAAGTTATCGAGAGGGAATATGAGAGAACTGGTAGTTGTAGAGAGCTGAAATTTTCACAGAATCTTCAGCCAACATACTACAATATCTCATAAAAATTTCAGCTCCCTGCTATTAACAGTTCTCTCATAATTTCTCTCGATAACTTTCAATACTTGGAATGGCAAATGATGGAATTTCAGCAATATTTTGAAAACAGAACATATAAATATAACTAAATTTTCATAGAATCGTTAGGCAACGTATTACATACCTCGATGTCTCTATTCTCACCTAGTTTCTCTTGATAACTTTAATTTTTTTGAAGGGAATAAGGGATACTACTTTCTCATAGCATGAATATTGATGACAGATACTGCTCAATCCAACATGGTTAGAGTAAGGGTTAGACTCATTCTTGGTTCAATGGTTTTAATTTTAAATATTACCGGAGCAGTTTCAGAGCAGAGAGAGATTGAAAAACCAGGAGCAGGCAAACCAGGTTCCGCAAATGAACAATTTTTCTCATCACTACTATAGATATGAGTCCCGCAATTCCACTGTTAATAAGTAATTCATTGTTATCGATGTTAAATTCAAGAAATTTATGATAATTTTAGACCTTTCATTCATCTTATGGAGTTTTTCATGGTTTAACTTATGATCTTCTTATCCTTGACAGATTGAAGGACGAAAGAAATATTAAGTCTCTTATCATACACAATCTTTATAGTAACAGCCCACATACAATCAAAGTTATCGAATGCTATTGCGGGAGAATCATTATTCATAAAGAGCTGAAGCTTTTTTTGAAACATTGCCATTATGTCAGCTAAATAACTAAAATTTTCTGAAATCAAACGTGCACGCAGCATGTAAACCTAGTGTGGATGCCCACATGTTTTCTAATTTCAGGCTTATTGTATACTTTTTCTATTATAGCCTAGAAATTCTAATTCTATTACAATTGGCCTTATTTGTACTAGACTGATTGAGCGAACCCTTTTCTTTTTTTTTAAATATAACTTAAACACATTTTGGCTCTGTGTAATAAGCTTTAATTTTCAGGCTGATTGAATGAATTTTTTCCCCATTTCTGAAATGCCGGTTTCTAATTGAAAAGATGACGTTGTTTGTAAGAAAAAAATCTGATTTTACAATTGGATTACGACAGATATAATTATATCGTGTGATTAAAAGTACATTTGCTCATTGGAAAACGCAACTACTTATATTGATGAGGCTGAATCGAATGGTAAATTTGAAGAAATGCCACTCCATGTTATATTTATATTCAAAGGTAGTCCTACCTCAGAATTTTTGCCCTAGTTTTAACAAAGTCTTAAGCGGATGATTACAAATTGCAAATTGGAAGTAGCGCATGAATTACCTATATGTTGTTTTTGGTGTGTTGCTTTTATCAGGTATTGGTGATTTGTGTCTTTCTGTTTTCGTGCATTAGCTGCCATGTGTTAGAAGCAAAGCCTTACAGAAATTGAAGTCAAACCACTGACAAAAAAAAAATTAACTCCAAAAATATCCCTGTAATGAGTTCACCTATCCTTATTATTCTTTAAATTTGTTCTCATTGAACTTCCATACAATCAAAGATATCGAACGCAACTGGGCGATAATCATTGATTGTGGAGAGCTAAAATTTTAAGGAAACACGGCATGCTTATGCTAAAAATTCTGTGAAAATTTGGTTTAAATCGTACGTTTACTTATCGAGATAGCACTGAAATTCTGCTCAGATCTAATGATTAAATTGATGGAAATTAATTTAATTATGAGGAATTGCAGCGATATATCGAGAACCAAATGTACGATTTAAGCCAAATTTCCACTGAATCCTTAACTAACATATATCGATGGCTCCACAAAATTTTAGCTCTCTACCATCGATGGTTTTCTCGCAGTTGCATTCGATATCTTTGATTGCATGGAGGTTCAATGAAAACTAATGGGAAGAATTATTATGAGGGTATAGTCATCGACAGTACTGTAGTGACAAAAATTGTTCCTAATTCGAGAGTTTCAAACATTTTCTGCTAAGACGCCAAGTGGTTCAATTTCTATTTGTATGAGAACGTTGGTTAAAAGCCTAAAAGTTACTTAACGCTGGAAGTCTCCTCATGTATCTAACTAAACTGTGTTTTGTATAGATAGTGTCGTATTACACCAAAATTAACTCGCAACGGCGCAGAACCATCTTCTGGTCTCTCATGTTCTTATAATTTTTATGATAGATGTTTTTGAATTTTTTTGTCAGATATCAACTACCTATGGAGTGAAAAATTTGAAAATAAAATAAAAAGTCTCCTGTCACCATTAGTATTATAGGTATACGTGCATATAGTAGGAATGGAAAATACCTAATAGAAGAGTATTATTATGCCAATAATTTTAACTATCGATTAGGCTACCATATTGGCGTTAAAAATCGTTATTTCCTTACTTGAAATATTATTAATATAAATATTGTAATTTTAATTTTTTTTTTTTTTTTTTAATTTTAGGTGAGTGATGATGTAACGTAGATGTAGGAAGACGTTCGTATTTCGCGCCATAGACGTGGAATTTTTCTGAACGAAACTGAAGACTTTAAAGGTTAATGGGTAAGAATGTTTTCATTTTTTTATGTGAAAAAAAAGAAGAAATGCTGCAGTAGTGGGGAAAAATATGGCCTCATCAAGACCGAGGGCCCGTGAATTCATTAGGTCCATCTCCCTACTCTTCTGAATCGGTTTCTTCATTGATCAGCAATTGCGTTTATCTTATCGAATAATTAATAATTCTATTGAGGACTTGAGGTGTTGAATAACTCGCTGTAGAGTTGTCAGAAAAATACAAGTTGTGAAAAAAGAGTTGTTAATTTTACCAGTTTACTCATCAGTTGAAAATTTAGGCATGATCAGTGAATAAGGTATCTGTACTTGAATTCAGATGTTTAACAGAAATGATTTAATTCAATCCATAATTTCAGAGAAGTAAGTTATTGAATATTAAGTGCTCCTGTCTACACCTTCGTTGAAAAAAGTCTTCTAAACTACCTCCGAAGAAGTAGGGCTGTTCATTTTTAGTTTCGACTTGTTCCTTTTTTAAATATCTGGACCCTTTTTCTGTTACACTTGACATCGGTCACGTGAGAAATCAAATTATGTCAAGTTATTGCCGGCGATTTTTGTTCTTTCTGTGCGATACAGAGTTCAGTGGGAGCTGATTGAATTTTTGTGAGCGAAGCAATCAAAAATTTAGTTGGGAGGGGGTATTACCCAGATATAAATTCCATCTCTCTTTTGAATTCTTTTTGGTGTTGGTATACGAATTACAAATAATTCCACTGAGTTGAGGCATTGAGTACCTATTGAATTGACCTTTAAATTATTAATTTTCAGAGTAAACACAAATGTCACAGTCACAAAAGTTGAAACTGATAACAATAGATGTATTAATGTTGTCGATCTTAATCGAATAAATTAAATTGATTTTTTTCAGAATAATCGATTAAAGTTTAAATTGATTAAGAAAATTATTAATTTTTAATATCTCTATGAGCAAACGTACGTCAAACTATTTGACAGTGCTTAATTTCAATCAGCATTTTATAAATTCACAATTTTATGTGGTGCAAAATATTCAATGTTCTGACTTCTGTGTGGTGTGTTACTCCACAAAACATTGCTTATGTGGTGCATTTTATCCTCTGCACCACATGTTTCACCAGTCATGTGTCAAGTAACATGGAGGAGTCTCCGATTATTATTACACCCGATTATATAGTTTTTAGTAATGTTTCAGGTAGTACAAAATCTCTTTGCCATATTGGTGTTACACATATTTTATATCGCTGGTATTAATGTGTTTTCATAACGAATTTTAGTAAGGAAACATAAATTTCTTGATTGTGACATTGTTGGTGACAGTTTTGTATGCACCTATACCTACATAATTATTTGTTGAATCACCATTTTGAATCCAGGTTAAAGATTGAGTAAAAATGATAAGCCAGCCATTTTTTTACCTCGCACTTATTTAAAAAATTAATTTTGGAACTCCGCCTCTGTAATGGGTAACTTACCTATTCGTAGTTTGTGGAAGTTTGACTGATCTTTGTGTGTCGTGATTTTTTTGTATACATTTATTTATGTAAGTTACTGACACGACAAAATACATCGTAACTTTGGTTCAAACCACGACAGTCTTTTAGTGCTGCGTTCAAGTTTGGTTATGTTATTTGTGTAAGTGTGCTAGCTGTCATGCAATTTACACTAACTTATAAAAGTGTGTTATTAGAAAAGGGGAAAAAACCAAAAAAAAACAAAACCGGTTTTGGTGATTATCTTATTAATTGGTGGTTTTATGGAAAAAAATTTTTTCTATAAAAATTTGTAGCTGACAAAATTAGGTGTGAAAAAGTTTTATTCTTTTTTTTTTTTGTCTGTTGACTTACTACTTTTTGAGTGGGTTAACGGCTTGCAAGGTTGTACCTTTCCAATCTCTGAACATGGTACATCCACAGAGTATTAAATATAATAGTGGATGCCTGTGAAACCAAAAATGACACCACTTTCACGATCAAAATCTTAGTCTCTTTTAAGGTACGAACAATTTTCAGTTCATTTTCAACAATGAAATTCGTGTTCTTTGTTATTTATAAATTAATAATTGTGCCCTCTGTCCTCATTGTAAGGAATGTCTGTTGTGTTTAATAACTCTAGAATACGTACCACAAATAAAATATAAATAAGTTTACGTTAAAAACGATTAGTTTTTAAAAGATAAGCTTTTATTATTATTATTTTTTTTGTCTTTAGCTTCATGCGAAATAAAATATTATTAACTCTAGAATACGTACCACAAATAAAATATAAATAAGTTTACGTTAAAAACGATTAGTTTTTAAAAGATAAGCTTTTATTATTATTATTTTTTTTTGTCTTTAGCTTCATGCGAAATAAAATATTATTAACTCTAGAATACGTACCACAAATAAAATATAAATAAGTTTACGTTAAAAACGATTAGTTTTTAAAAGATAAGCTTTTATTATTATTATTTTTTTTTGTCTTTAGCTTCATGCGAAATAAAATATTATTAACTCTAGAATACGTACCACAAATAAAATATAAATAAGTTTACGTTAAAAACGATTAGTTTTTAAAAAATAAGCTTTTATTATTATTATTTTTTTTGTCTTTAGCTTCATGCGAAATAAAATATTATTTCGTTGTGGAAGATTGGCTGCAGTATTGGTATATTTTGAAATTGCAATAGAGAGTAAAATAAAAGCTTATAATAAACTAACGCCACACGTGGTAAAATTGTTATTCCACAGGATTGAAATATTTTAATTTATTTAGAAATTGATGAAACTATACGTATGTTGCATTGAGGTTATTTGAGCAGCTTCAGAATTCATATAACTCTGATTAATCAGTCACTTATTCTACGGAAAAATAAGTTAAATTTTTTTGATTCTGATAATCAGATTGAATATCTACGTTTTTTTTTGTAAATTCTGAAAGTGGCCTGAACAGATGATTAGGTAGGTGCTCTATGTATCGTTAAAATATATTAAAACACAATTGTAGTGTTCATAATTATAATGTGAAATTGCAACCGAAAGGGAAAAAAAAAGGCCTATGTCATGCCAGTTGGAAAAGTAGATTTGTCCTTGAATAGACAGAATTTCTAAATATGTTTATTGCGAGTTTCGTTCATTATAAGTTTTAAGAAATTCGTGCTGTAATGAAAACCAGAAAAAGTCGTAATTCAAAAACTTCGAACTTGACCAATGTACAAATAGACTTAAAGTATGCACATGCTGAATTTTGTCCCAATCTTTAAAGAATTACGCTCTGCCTCCATTGCGAATTTCAAATCGAAGTCGTCGCCATTTTGAAACTAGTGGGCGGATTTAACTCATCTTCGAACTTGGCCGATATATGGTATTGAAGTATACACAATTTTTTCACGATCCATGAAGATATACTCCCTCTAATGTACTGATAAATTTTGCTATATCCCGAATAATTATATATACATATACCTATATAAACTTTTGGGGAGGGTGTTTTTAGGTTATGGAGACCATGATATTATAAACGATTATGAAAGTTACCCGAAGTTATGACTTTCCACCCTTGGCAATAGTTAGATCCTTTAAGAATGGAAAAAAATTTCCTCTTCAAGATGTAAATCATGCAATCCTCGTTATACTTGTGACACAGATTTTACATTAGTGCTTATGTACTTGAAAGGACATTCGCCAGAGGCATTTTAATCTACTGCTGTGGAGTTGCGTAATTTAACTGGCACTCCAGTGTAGTGTTCTAAGTTCGTGTAATATTGAAACAAATAGACTGCATTTAAGTACTCCAGCCGTTAGATTTACGTACTCATCAATCCTACTCCTGCTATTGACTGAAAAATTGTAGCTTCACGTGTCACGTGTATAAAATAGTTTTAAAATTTAATTTTTAATCTTTCATCTCTAGTGTTTTGGGTTGAGTTGACTGTGTAAGACCTCGACTCAGACCAAGATCGAGACTTAAAAATACAGTAATCTTGTTCTTGTCTTACTGCTGCCCATCACAATAAATTAGATCTGATTTTTAGTGAATTTCACCAAACAACGGCTTAATAATATTAGAGAATCATTTAAGAATTCACATGAAATTAATATACGGTTTTATTTCCATATAAATGTAGCTGGTATTAGAAATATTGATTCTAAAATCGGTTTTCTTGAGGAGATGGAGAGAATGGGAGATAATCTGGAATCACCAATTTACTTTTTCCTATGTCTTACCCATTAGCTCAATGAATAAAAAAAGAAAAAAACAATATTCCTTGCGTTATAGTAACGTCCAAATCCTTTGAATGAGAAAAGCACTTGCAGCTTCGGTGAATTAAACTTGTAGATACCAGCAAAATGAAGTGACCTCGTCGAGTCGTTTGAAAAATTCAACCCTTTTCCGTGAGATGTTTCCGCTTTATACTCTTATCCTTAGACGAATTCACCCCTCTTAAGCATTAAAACCATGCAAGAAGGAAGGTTATTTTATTTTCTTGTAGGTGTGTGTGTGTGTATGCGAGCGCTCGCGTGTGTGCGTGTGAATGAATGTTAATCTCTGTTTCGTCCGTGAAATACAGTTTGGAGTGTGAAACGTGTTACAAAATAATAGAAGGAAAGAAAAATCGAATGGAAAAGCGAGCAAGTGAAATTAAATGAGGCGAACATTATCAACACCCGAAGGTTGTCAAATATTAATGGAAACGGGTGCGTCAAAATGAAGAGGCTCTTCCTATATGTTGGTGCTTTTTCATCTTGGCTGCAACTGCCACCGTTGCTGTTGCTATGCTTTGAATAAGCTTAACCTCCTTTATGTGTCTGCTTGATTATGCCCCTATGTTTGTCCCTCTCTCCCACACCTTCTCTTTGTATGGGCTTGAGTGTTGCGCTCGCGCGAGTGTGTGTGTGTGTGTGTGTATGAGAGAGATCCTTCGTCTCCATTTCGCTCTATTTTTTTCCAAAGTAGACGAAAGGCAAAGGGTAAAATCCCACGAGAATTCGTGTACTAAATCGACGTTTTTAAGTCGGACAATGCTGATATTTGAATAATAACAATAGTTTCAATTTACTCGGAAAATAGCGATTTTCTCGGAAAATCACGTTTGGCTAGCACGCTGTGAGTGGTGCACTTTTATTTATCGCGTTTCTCTGTATTTTCACTCTTCTCGACTCCATCTCACCCCCCTCGCCCGGTCACACCACAAATAATTTAATGACTAAAACAAAATAATGGTTCACACTTTATTTTTCCAACTGGATTGCTTTTGCCCAATGATGAGTGTAGAAGGCAAATGCGGAAGTCGCAGGTTGCTAGATTTTTCATTGTTCTTCTCTGGGTCTGAATATTTACTCCAAATTCACTCTCTAAAGTAATTAATGTATTTATTTATCTAGTGTTGATAAATAAACATAAATAACGAAAATAAACGTTAATGTAGGTCAAAAATGATAAAAATTAAATTTATGATGAAATTAAAGGAAATTAGTTGTTATCCGCAGACTCCGCCTCCGCGTAGCAATTTGGTTTAAGACTTATAAATTTATAATTTTCTTAAAACCTAGTGATAATGAGTCATAGAAAGTAGTGACTGGCAAAATTGTTCATTTGCAGAACCTGGTTTGTCTGCTCTTGGTTTTTAAAAAACCTGGTTTTTCAATTTGTTCCCTGCTACGTAACTGTTCCGATCATATTTAACGTGAAAACCACTGAATCAAGAATGAATCTAACCCTAACCATGTTCGATTGAGCAGTAACTGTGATCAGTATTCTTGTTATGAAGAAGTAGTATCCTTCATTCCCATTTTCTTTCAATACGATCAAATTTATCAAGAGAATTTTTTTTGAAATGATCTAATTATCTAAGATTGCGATCTTTTGATCTATTGATCTGTTGATCTAATTTTAAAAGATCTGTGCCCACACTGACAATAACCCACAAAAATTGCCGTCAAACGTTGGGTTAGTAGGGTTTCCTCTGTGTCACGGATTGATACTTGTGTGGAAATATTGTTAAATATCTGGCATCTTATTGGAAAAATCTATGTTCTGTTTTTAAATTTCTGTACGAATATAAATTATATTACAAAATTGAAGGCTCATAGCCAAGAAACTGTGATTGTTGATTGGTGAATAGAGGTATCAATTATCAAACCATCATCAATTGATAATGATAACACTGAAATATTGTGATAACAGAGATAGTAGTACCAATTTTATTTGAAATAAAGGACAAAAAAATCTTTGGCAAATATTTTAAGCATTCCACCATATATTTGAAGCATTTCAAGTAAGAATTTTAAAAACTTAAAATATGGAATTCCCGGGAATTTTTTGGTGTTCCCCAAAACTCATGTTTTTCGGAATTCCAGAATTTTTTCCTTCCCCTAATTCCCATGGCACATCACTGGTTGTGGCATATGGCTAGAAAGCTGGGTTATTATTTCAGATGCGTGGATTCATATCGCTGACGACTCATTTTTATTTTTTATTTTTTTTATTTTTGTTTTTAATTATTTCTGACACATGCTTATATGATTTTATCTTATAGTGGCTAGTAATGGACTTTAGGAGGTACCTATTTATTATAACAGCGTATGTTTTAAAAATTAATTTTTAGCTGAAAGATATTTAACATTTTATTGTTAATTTTGAAAAATGTAGGTTTGTTAATTGTCCACAAGTGTGGTAAGGGGCCCAGAATTCCCCCAAAAAAGAGAAAAATAAGTGTATTGTGGAATACCTTGTCGTGAGAGATATTCACACTAGATGGTCTTCAACAGTATTTGCGTGTTCTGCCACTTCATACGGTTAAGTATGGGAGAGCCAAATCCTCGGCAAACACTGGCAATTTTTGAGCCGGTTCTGAGAGTTTATATACAGGATTTGGTACACGCACACAGACACACATGCATACGTACATGTACGTAATTATGTCATGCGTTACGTCGTTTCTTGCCTGCATCAAGGTGATAAGAAATGACGCAGCGCGTTTGGTACCGGGCCGTAACATCACCAAGATCGTTATCAGGTAATTGATCTCGGCCCGTGCAATGTATCTTACCTGTACATACGTACAGGTACGAACATACAAACGCACCAGTGTATATTTGTTTAACGTCATAAAGATGATTATTGCCAGCCTTTGGGCTGCTCTTTGGAGCATTTTTCTGTCCTCATTTATAAGGTACGCAGGTTTCAACCTATCAATTGAAATCGTTTTTTCTTCACCGGCGATTAGTATCACAAAATTCTTGTCATCTTGAGATACAACCTTATAAGGACTGGCGTATGGTTTCTCCAACGAAGATCTTATTTTTTCGTCTCTGATAAACACATGAGATGTTGTGGCCAAGTGTTTGGAGACATAGATCTTTGGTTAGCCATGACAAGCTGCCTGTTTCAAAAAGCTGTTAGCATCAGTCCATATGTTTTAGACGAGCATTTCGGGGCTAGTTTCTTTCGAGTGGGTGAAAAAGTCCCCTGGTAGGTGTAGCTCTTTGCCAAGCGCCAACTGTGCTGCAGAGTGACCTGTGTCCGTTTGAAGAGCAGATTGAAGGCCCAAGAGGATGGTTGGTAGTATGTCAACCCATCTCTTGGTGTTGCAAGCCATGATGGAGGCTTTCAAAGCTCTGTGCCATCGCTCAACTTTACCATGTGTGGTTGTGTTGTGCACCAAGCTTCTTAGACAGGTCTTGGAAGAGCGAGCTTTCAAATTGGCGACCCTGGTCCATAATGATGACTTCAGGTACGCCATAGCAGGAAATCCAGGTGTCGTATAACCTGGCAGCTACTGTCGGAGCTGTCATCTCATAGAGAGGAACTGCCTCTGGCCATCGGGTTGCTCTATCGATCATCGTTAACAGGTAAATGTGTCCTTGGGAGGGGGGTAATGGACCCACCAAGTCTATGTGTATTGTTTTAAACCGCTCCGTTTGTTTGAAAGATTTGAGAGGCGAACGAGTGTGTCTTCCTACTTTGGACTCTTGGCAATTCAGGCAACTGCGAGCTCGTTGCAGTCAGACTTCATTTGTGGCCAAACAAATCTTGATGCTACTAATCCAGCAGTGCATTTTGGTCCAGGGTGCGATAGATTGTTCACACTACTGAAAGCCAATTTGCGATACTTTGTCGGCAGGAATGGCCTATTCTTGCCTGTACTAATGTCGCATGTCAGTAAAACATTAGTACCAGGGATTTTCCTTTGTCTCAATTTGAGAACTGTGTCATCGTTCGACAACAGTTCTTGCAATTCTGCATCCCTTAACTGTTCTTTAGATATTTCAGCGTAAGGTAATTGAGACGGTGCAGAGATAGCTTCGATCCTACTAAGAGCATCAGCTGGAGTGTTGAGTTCTCCACTTATATACTGGATGTCCGTAGTCAACTGTCCTATGTAGTCCAATTATCAAGCTCTTCTCAGGGAAGCTGGTTCTGTCTTCTGCGTGAAGGCATGTGTTAGGGGATTATGATCTGTATACACTGTGAAACATGTACCCTCTAATTGGTGCCTGAAATGCTTAAACGCAGCAAATATTCCCAGTAACTCCCTGTTGATAGCTTTCTGGAGAAGAAAGCGAGTGGTAACTTCTTGTCATTGTCCTTTTGGTACAGTGTTGCACCAATAGCAAATTCGGATGCGTCGGTTGCGACACATAATGGCAGACTTTTGTCTGGGTGAGCGAGTAGAGTTGAATTTGCCAGTGTTTCTTTGATGTTTTCAAAGGCTTTTTCAGCTTCTTCAGTCCAATCGAGTAGAGTCTTATCTTTCTTTTTATTTGTTTTGATCAATGCGAACAGCTTACTTTGTTCGGCTACAGCATTTTTTATGCAACATCTGTAGAAATTCACCATCCCCAAGAAGCATCTGAGTTCTGCAGGGTTTGAGGGTTTTGGGAATTTCAGTATGAGCTCTACCTTGGTCTTCAAAGGGGAAATGCCTTCGGTCGGGACTTGGTAGCCGAGAAAGTCAATTTTGGTTTGTTTGTATAAACTTTTTCCAACATTGATGGTAAGTCCAGCAGCGTGTATACACTGTATGATGACTCTTACATTCTTCTCGTGCTGTTGCTCATCGCCTTCTGAGCAAATGCATATGTCATCCAAATATGCATATGCAAATGGCAAATCCATGAACGGTCCATTGATAAATCTCTGGAAAGTTTGTGCAGAATTACGGAGTCCAAACGGCATTCGAAGGTATTCGAATAAACCAAAGGGGGTTATGACCACTGTCTTTGGAATGTCCTGTTCAGCCATTGGAATTTGGTGGAATGCCCAGTTGATGTCAATTTTTGTGAACATCTTTTTACCCTTCATATTCGCATTGAAGTCTATTTTGTTTGGGACTGGATAGCGATCAGGAACTGTTTTGGCATTTAAGGCCCTGTAGTCTCCAACAATTCGCCACTCTCCACTTGCTTTTTTGGTCATGTTTATTGGGGAACTCCATGAGCTCTTCGAGGGGCGGCATATGCCTTCCCCTATTATGCGATCATAGTATTCCCGTGCTGCTTTGAGTTTATCAGGCAGTAGCCTGCGGACTCTAGAATGGCAAGGCGGTTCTTTAGTTTCTATATAATGAACGATGTCATGCTTATAGGTTAGATGCCTGCGAATCGATGGTTGAGTGACTCCAGGATAGTCTGACAGAATCCGTAGGAATTGTTTGTCGATATTAGTGCAACTGGATATGTTGGTGTCCAGTTGGTACGCTAGCATTTTGCCTTCCACCCATAGACCAGTATTGTTGTCTATGATCTTTCCATTTTTGAGGCCAATGACCAGACCGTAGTGTGCAAGAAAATCTGCGCCCAGGATTGGAGTTGGAATGTCCGCAATTGTGAAGGACCAAGTCATGTCTCTTTGCAAACGGATGCTTACTTTGGTGGATTCTATTCCATCAGCTAGAAGGTTTGGACCATTCACAGTTTGGAGGTAGTATTTCGGAGGAAATGCCTTTTGGTTTTTACTTACTGGCAAAATGCTCAAATCAGCACCTAAGTCAATAAAGTAATGTCTCCTGTTAGTCCTGTCCTTAATGAACAGGCGGCGTGAGTACTTTTTTGAGGGATCTTCAGCTGCATAGACGACCCCTCTTTCTATTTGACGGTTTTGACTTATTATATGTCTTTCCCCACCATTGGCATCTGCTATTACACTTGGCGGCCTCTGCACCAAATCTACTGTGAAAAAAGCAGGATTTATCATCCCAGTTCTGAGACAGGGGTTTGGGGATGATGATCTTCTAGGGGGAGTTGGACTCTGACCCCTGGTAGAGTTGCTCTTTCGGTCTCTGGACCGAGATTTTCTATCGTTATTTCTGTAGTTATTGCTCCTGCTTTTCGAGCGGTTATTACTTCTACCATTTCTTGAGTTATTATTGTTGTTCTTCTTCTTTATTTCACTCGTCAGCTGAGCTATCTGGGCTCTAAGCTGGGCTAGTTCTCCCAACTCTGCAGATACAGCACAAATTGAGGATGCTGATCTTGAATATTCCAGTACGCTATCGGCACTCTTTGCCAAGAAGTCTAGGTCCTCGGAGTTGTTGATCACCGTGGTACCCACAGCTGCCAGATACTGCACAACATTTTGGGGCAGTTGTTTGCAGAACTGGTTCCTAATGACCTCTTGGAGATACAATATTATCGGCCTTTTGTCTCAATTTGGCCATGAAGATGGAGTGCTTATCGTTTCCCATCTTCATTTCACCCATGACATCATCTATTATTTGGTTTTGAGTCTTACCAAACACATTGCAAATTTTCTTGCAGAACCAACTGTACTTATCTGATCCACCGGAGGGCATTCCATTATATCCGGCATGCGGCGTATTATTTCTGCAGGCATGCTGCTGCAAATGTGGCTATACTTCTAGTTGTTCTGTAGGTTCTCTGTTTTGAAACGACCTTCGAGGAGAGTTAACCAGAGTTCTACCTTATTTTCCAAAAATTCTAGAATCTCGATCCTCCACCTTTAGATTGCAGGGTTCTGCAGAGTCTGCATCTGCAACAGCTTTAATAGCTGTGCAAGCACTTCGAGGGTCAGCTGTGGCTGACCACTTCCACCTGTCCCAGGCTGATTTGATGTCTGGTTCGTCGCATTACCATTTCCATTGGTGTTGGGCATTGTTGTTTGCCTCTGCTGTATCTCTTTGGAGTTGCTTCTTGCAAAGGTTCCACCAGACTCCGTCAGTTGTTGGTCTGGGGTCGAAGGTTTGGAGTCTTGGCTTAAAAGACAAACGCTTCTAAGGGTGCGAGCTGTTGTCTCGTTTGGATTGACTACAGCTTTCAAACGCAAGGCTTCAGGCCTCCGGATTTGTTTTTGTTTTTCCGGAGTTTCAAAGACTTCAGAGTCTCTTGTCGAAGCTGGAGGAGTTGGCGGATGAGGGCAACTTTGTTTCTCCAGGTCTACTTGTCTTGGTTCCCTCCCGGCAAATATATTTAGAAGGGGGGGTTTAATTTCCCACTTTCAAAGTCAGACCTCTGCTTCAACAGCCAAAGGTATCTAGGTCTGTGAAAAATATTTGTATCAAAAGCGAGTAACTTGCCAGCGCACCGCGCCTAGTTTTAGAATTAGTGCAACACGTCTAGACACCACGATGTAGCCAAAAAATCACGTCGGGGTCACCCCTGTGGAATACCTTGTTGTGAGAGATATTCACACTGGAAGGTCTTCAACAGTATTTGCGTGTTCTGCCACTTCATAGGGTTAAGTATGGTCTCGGCCCGTGCAATGTATCTTACCTGTACATACGTATAGGTACAAACATACAAACGCACTTGTGTATATTTGTTTAACGTTATAAAGACGATTATTTCCGCCTTTGGGCGGCGACTGTCGTCAAGGGGTGCGAGCCCCTAATACCTGATACGAGTGATGTCCCCACAAGTATTTTTAAGAAAAATATATTGAAAAAAACTTTTCCTCTAGTCCAAATTTCCTCTCTGCGACACTGGTTGTCTAGTATTCACTGATGTACCAAGGTACATTTATCTCCTCTATAGTCAATCAATTACATTTTTCTGTTTCATGGCTGAATAATTTTCTGGAGTCAAGGAATTGAATGCAGCTCTCTTTCATTTTCAGCCTCCTACACACCACACCATTCTGTATCTTTGTTTTGTGCAGAAACACCAGTCGTTGGATAAAATTATTATTGGGTTGCCTGGATCGTGGTTTTAAAATTGAGAGAGCTATTGCAGTGCGCCAAATTGGCCTCGGTAAAGTGATAGAGACAGTAAGTGAGAAGGTTTTCATCGTACGAATCTCGTAGTTGTACTTACATGTGTTGAATAATATCACATTTTTCTGCGATTTCCAAGACAATAAATGTATTTGTGGAATGTTTGCTGTTCTAAAGCTCCCAATTCTTTTTTCTTTTTTGGTGTGAATTTATATTTTTAATGTTCTTAAGCGCCGATTCGCTTTGTTTTGTTTACAAACTGAGAAAATCTCAAATTTCGTGTTCATCGTGAAAAACCCTACGTGAAGTAATTTTTTCAGGTACCGTTCCGCCTCCTCCTCCTTTTTCTCTGTTCCCCTCACCTCGGCAAGGTGGCTCTAGTGATCAGTCATTTCGTATGACGTTTGATTAAATTTTATATTTAGCGATGTGTTCTTGGTTGACGTATATGGGAATTGACTGATGAAGTATATCGTCGATAAATATTTTCCAGCAGCAGCAACAACAGCAAAATACATTTCGTGTAGAAAAAAGATACGGAGAAAGATTGAATGACTCTATCGGCGATAAATTGAGAGGCAACTTGAGACAAGACTGGAGGAGAAAAAAATAAAAAATAAACGCATTTTGTTTATGCTCAACGGGACACGAATAGGCTATTTAGATAAATTTGAGGGTGTGTTTTGCGAGAAAACGTTCTCGTCGAATGTATTAATGAACTCTGCATTGGTTAGCATCTTTTTATTTATAGTATCGCCCAGCATGGAGAAATAAAATAAAATACACAAAAAAAAACTGTAACGCAGCAGCTGCTCCGTTAGAAAAAGTAGGTATTTTCAAAAAATGTAAAATTAGATAGTCACTAAAAAAATATTGATAGATCGTAATAAATATTTGTTCCGAATTAAGTTTCTATTGGTCTCAAATTAGGGATTTTATGGGCGAAATAAAAAAGAAAATAGTGTTACCGGAAGTACCGTGCGACCGATCCGCACCAAAATTTATAGCAAGTTACAGTATTTGTTACGAATTTCATAGCTATTGATCGAAAATTGATAATTTTATAGCCAAAACAAAAACGAAAATAGCTATATCAGAAGTACCGTGCGGTCGATCCGCACCAAAATTTATATCAAGTTATAATAAGTATATCATAGTGAAGTTTTGTTCAAAATTTTGTAGCTATATGTCGAAAATTAAAAATTTTGTAGCCAAAACAAAAACGAAAATAGCCATACCGGAAGTATCGTACGGCCGATCCGTAACAAAATCAATAGGTCAGTTCCTTGGCTTAGTATTAATGCTCGTTCCAGGTTTCGTGATTATTGGATTAAAATTGTGACCTATACCATGGTAACGAGGAATTGGCTTATGTGTATATATATATATATATATGAATTTGAGTTATTAGTGCCAAAATTTTTTTTGAGTTATAAAATGAAAAACATACCTACCCCCACCACCAGATCGTTTCATGATACCAAGATTGATAAGTAGATTTTTAATGGCAAACCTACTTAAAAAGAAAACAACTACGCGAAAATTTTTTGTGTGTTTTTCGGCATTTGTTGGTGGCAGAATGGAAGTAGGAAAAAGAAAATTTAGGGCAAAATAAAATGAGAATTCTGGTAATTCATCGCCGCCAGGGTTGAAGAAATTCGACGAGCGAAAACGGCTCCTAAGGTAAAAGACATTTATCAGTATCCTTCGTTCGATTCGTTTCTTATTAACCCTTTCTTTTCTCTTTCCCTTTTCCTTCGCTTTTTTTTTTCTGTCTTACTCTGCCTTTTAGTGTTCCTCCAACTCACTTTTTCTTTTATGTATCTTTTTTCCTCTTTTTTCCTTTCTTATTCTTTTCGTAATTCGACAGGAGTGAATAATTGAATTCGATTGGGCTGATCATTTCAGTCGCCAAATGACAAATTAGTCTATTTGCGAATTTCTAGTGATAATAATTGATGAATGTCTTTTATATATATATATATATATATATGAGCAGATGCATTCGGTATTTATGTCTGTGCTGAGGTGGCGGGAGTGTACCTGCGACCAAACGATTTTTTGCTCACCGTGTTTTCTCGAATGATGAATTCTTTTCAGCAGGTTTTTCCATGGAAAACCCATCATTAATTTCTTCCTCGCTCAATTTTATTGCAAGGAATAGGATGAGACATTGTTGAAAGGAGTTGTAGTATTATGGCAATTTTTTTCTTTTTTTTTTTGTTGAAAATTTCATTGTCTGAATTTTTGACTCTTTTGCTTGTACCTGTGTGTTTGTTGGGTCTGGCTGGGATTTGAACCGTCCTGGTATCTTCTCAATTTGACCCATCCCGAAGTTGTGCATACTCTTCCTCGGGTCTGTGTTTTAGCCATTGACAAGCTATGTGATGTTTCATTGGAACCATGTCTGTCGTTCCCACACCCCCTCTACCTAGTTCTGCTCAGTTTGATTAATTTGTACAGCTTGACACCGAGTTTACACTATCTTCGTGTGGAATCAGGCGATGAAAAGAGAATCTGAGCTTCGTTTACCCTTATATATTATAGCTGCTGCTGTCAGTGCAATTTTCTCATTCGTAGACAGTAAAGAAGGTGGGGTAAGCCGAGATGCATGGTAATTCTTATGTAAACCCAGAAATGATATTTTTTCATTTTTTCGCTTCAGACACGTGTTCAATCAGCTTCGGAACACTGACTGTAAGTTATAATAGAGGACGCACGCCCATCTAACCGTTGCTACGAGAATCGGAGTTGTTGTCCCCGCTCCCATGATACCTAATTTAAATTTACTCGACCCGTATTTGGTCCCTTGGACACTAATGAGAATTTTTATTTTCAAATACTTGAAATAAATGAACGAATAAATATAATTATTAATTTAGAAACCACAACAAACACAAATTTCGTAAATTTAAATGAAGTTGAAAACTGTATTGTTTTGCAGGAGTAGGGATATTTCATCTCCAAAGCGGTTTCACTCTTCTTTTCAGGTGCGTCCTCTATTATATTTACTACACTGTCACTCCCATGGCTTTTGAATTGGAACTACCCGATAACGCTCGCAGTGTCCGACAGGTTAAGAAATTAAGTTCTTGCCAGGGACTGAGAAATGCTGCCATTTCTGATTCGTTTCCCTTAGTTGAGTTTCTGAAATTTAGCGCAATGTTAATTATTTTTTGTTTCCATTTCCATTATGTTTCCTTGTTTTACTAAAATTTCTCATTCGATTTCCTTATTTAAAATATTCCCAAACTTTGTTTGAATATTTTCTCAAAAATGTCGATATTTTTCTACAAAGATCGATATTTTGTTTTCAATATTTCTGCAATGATATCAATATTTTTTCAAATTTTTTCTCAGAAATGAAGATAAAAACGTTTCATTGTTAGATTTCTGTTATGTTTCTATTATTAGTCTTGAAAGTAATTTGTTAATTGTTTCAGATTCTGTTTCCGTTTCAGATTTTTTGTGTTTTCATTTATTTCGGTTTCCAGGGCAAAAAAAAAATGGTTTTCATATCCAAAAAATACGGTTTCCTTTTTGGTTTTTCAATTCCTAAATCTTGCTCATTTCTGAATGAAACCAAAAAAAAAATATTTTGCTTTGTCTAAATACAGTCAAATCTAAATTTTCAAAACCAAAAGAGCCATTGATGTCATTTGTCCAGTGAGTTGTATTTTCATTTACATCGAAGTTGGCCAACTTGTAGGATTTTATGGACTTTGGTGCTCATGGACAACAGATCCATAGATAATATAAATTTTCTTAAGTATCTGTCTTTGAACAAAAATGAGGAGGAGCTGTAATTAACCTGAATAAATCAGCTGCAGTCCCAAATTCTCAGTTATTTGAGCTCTACCTACCTTATTGGGAAAAATTATGTCACATATACTTAAAATACCCGTATCACTTATGAATACACATTCTTGGACTACATCAACGTATTATACTATCTGCTTCGTTTTTTTTTAGATGAAAAATAGTACATTAATGAATACTTTACATGCATGATTTCACTATTACACATCATATTGTACATGTTATGAATTCAAATCTGCATACATTTTTGTGTGTGTACAATGCACATCAAGATGTGTAGGTACATTATTATGTTGTAAACCAGTAATCTAAGCATACAAATAAGAGTACATTATGCATGTGATCTCATACATACATACATTATTATACTGGAAACGTATAAAAGGGAGTGAAAAAGAAGTATATTGTAGGTAGAATAAGGTCACCAATGGATTTACAATTCTATACCTGATTTCATTTCCAAATGAACAAGCGAGTGGAAAAAAATTGTGGAAATAGAGGAATATATCAGCCCCTAATTATGCCAGAGACCTTAGTCAGATATCAAAATTTTTGGAAAGATGAGGTACATCGACCTTATGCAAAATCATATCTGTCTGGTGGCCTTGGAAGCTATTAAACCCCAGAACCCTAGTTTTAACACTTTTTTGTTCCTGACTTGCCTCCTAATTAAGTTAAAATAATGAATGTTGGAGCTTTGGAATCAGCTTGTCAAGGCGCATTGAGGTTGTCTAAAATCAAACTTGTCCGGTGCACTGGGGGCCCACAAAATATAATAACGTATTTGGACCCATGTTTTTATCCTACAACTCTATTCTTAATTAAGCTTCAACAATGAATGATATAGCGTTATATTCAGATATTCAAAGCGCATTAAATGAATCCACACACAACAGCTTAGGCTCAGTTTTTTTCAGAGACTTGTGAATGTGAAGGGGATGAATGGGGAGAAAGTTATTAAAATTGGAAAAACACAAGTACTGTGAGCTAATTTTACTAGAAAAGTAGGTTTGCAAAATTTCAGTCACCTATCATGATAATTAAATCTTCCCACACTGATTGAACTTTCATCAGTTCCCAAGGCTAAACTATTTAATCAAATTTGAATGAACTCAAAACTAGTTTTTTATAGATTTGAAACCAACTACCTGCTAAATTTAATCTCTATCAAATGATAATTACATGGGCCATCATTGGTAGAACTTATGATGGAACTAAACAGCTTTTCTGAGGCCACTGGGATTCAAATGGAGTGCAAAAAAAATTGTGAGCATACATGAATTCATCACATCTGAACATATATATGATGATGTACTGCACATAATTTTTCATAAATGAATTTTTTCCTCTTTTCAAAACCCTTGGGGCCCTAGTGGTAGTTCTTAATAAAAAAAATTAGCCTCACAACCCTAGATGGGTTAACGATGAAATAAAATTTTTTTTTAGATCTGTTTGGGATTTGAACACCATATATTCCAGTTTTCACTTTATAATTATAAGGAGAAAAATGGCACCCTCCTGTAAACCAATGTCCAACTGTTATTTTCAGTTAATTATACCTACGATGCAAAAATTGGGCATGTAACGCATAAAATTATGGGAGATGCATAAAATTGTGCGTATGATGCATAAAATTGTGTGTATGACGCATATATGTGTAAAACAATGTGCATGTATGTGCGTAAATAGTCTCATTTCATACTATGTATACGCATACATTTTTTTTTTTAAACGGACATCTGTTCATGCTGAGAAGTGCATGATAAATATCATAAACTATATTCACCTTTGTCTGCTGAAAATATGATGTTTATTTAATCTACAAAATGAGGCTTATCATTGTATAACAGTGTGCATCAATACCTTCTCCTCTCTCCCTAACTGACCACTGCGTCTATAGGTGATTCTGACCTACATCAAGCACTTCTTAGCGTGAATAGAGTATATTTTTGTTTTTTTCCTAAGAGCCATGTCAAATTTCCTATGAAAAAATACAGCTTGTAACTTACTTTCTGCTCTATTTCAGAATTTATTCCTAAAATATCCGGAAGGAATATCAAAATTTTTCCTATTCAACATTTTTTTTGTTAACAATCTATTGATTCAGGATACGTACAGTTGTAGGTTTTCCAAAAGAATAATGTCAAATAAAGTTTTTAAAAATCTCCGACACAAAACAAAATGCTTCTGGACTTGACTTGTTGTTTTATCTTGTCTGGAATTCTTCGTCGTCTAGGGAAAGAAAAAAAAAAAAAATTGTCGCCATCTGCGTTTGATTAATTTATTCTTCTCGATATATATGTATATATTTTTTTTTATCCATTGTAGAAACAGATTTTTCTCATTTGACGTATGGAAAGATTTCGGCGTGAAAGTGACACAACGACGACCCCTTGAAGAAAAATGAATTGATTTTTTTTTTTTATTATTTATTTTCTTTCTTTTAGTTTGTTTTTCCACCCCATTCTACCTATAAAATGTCCTTGATTGAAAAGAAACGGTTTCAACGTAATTACTCATTTGGTGAGCCGTTTCATCAAAAACTCTATAATATTATCTTGAGTACTTTTTCCTTTTTTTTTTGTTTTCTTTTTAGTAGGTTTTCTTTAGAAAATCTAATTACGCTCGGTGTGGTATTATCCCCCAGGATTGGAGTTGGATACGTTTTTCGTTTCATGACCACCGGAAAATTTTGGCACCAATAATTCAAATTCATATGATTATAATAATCGTAATAACAAAATCATCATTGTAATAGCAGCAAGGTGACATTGTTTACAAAAATTTCACTCATGCTATGTATTCCACCCAAATCAATTGGGATAGTATGTTTTTTCAGTCATATGTTTCAATCATTGCTGCCAGTATAAAAGTTTCATACATGAAAATTATTTTTTAACTCAAGATTTCAATCGGTGTTACTAGTACAAAAACTTTATACTTTCTGTGTGTAATGTGGTTTGTGAATAATTGCGATTAATTTTTCTTACAGCATGGCTCGTTCAGTTGAGTCTTAAGTTAAGTCTTCACTATTAATTTTTTTTCATCATCATCATCATTCATCAGTCAACACTTAATATTATATCATCTTCATTAATCTTCAAGAAATAATGCTTTTAAATTTCACATTGTTTAATATTTCGTCAGCTGCTAACAAATTTCATACAATCATAACATACCATTTACCCATATGAACTTACAGATAATTAATGTGACCATCAAAATTCATAATTATCTGTTCTCGAACACCTACTTCTTCTAGCGAGGCTTGCTGCGCTAGTGTTTTTTTCCCTTCATTCTGTAATGAATGTGTGAAATTTGTTTCTACAGTGTGGTTGGAGTGTTGGAGGTAAACTACAAAAAAAAAAAAAAAACTGTTGATTTATGAAACATGTCGTCGTCATAATTGCCTTCTGCAGTAACAAAGTAACAAGCGAATGATTAAGTTCTTTTTATTGTGAAAAAATGTTTACGAAAATTGAGAGAAAAAGCTAAAACAAAAAAAAACGAAAAAAAAACGAGAGAAAGCTTTTGAAAAAATACAACGAGCAACAAGCTGTATGCATCCCTTACTCATCTTACATGGCATGATGGTTCACTTTGCCTTAATCCCTTTTCCTAGTCGCCTTATCGAAAAATGTGAACGTTTAAATGGTAGGATAAATGAGCTTGAAAAAGTTTTAGAACGCTCTCGAGTTGGAAGCAGTTAATGGTTTTCAAAATGGCAATTAGTGTCTTAATTTGTCAATATTTGGAAGGTTAATTTCGTTAGAGAGAATTCGTAGACAGAAAAAAAAAATTAACGCAGTAAGCCACGCTAGAAAATGTAGGATTTCTTGAACAAAAAAATTTAAATAAATTAATAAAATATAAATAAACATAATTGAAAACAGAATATCAAATGTATTTGACAGAATGCTGAATAAAAATTACTGTTAATGAAGTTTCAAGGAAATTGATTTGTATTACGAGGTTATAAAATAGTGCCCATTTTATTAAGTGATTGCTTAACAAATAAAATAACAGCAAGCCTGCTTTCCGACAGCTTCGTTGGTTCATTTGGAATTTATATTCTCTTCTTATCAATAGTTGAAGTTTTTTCAAATCACTTCTACACATGAAAATCCCGCATTTTAAAATTATCAAGTCTCCAAAAATTCAATATAATAGGCTGTACTGGACGCACCATCCAGCCAATCAGGACCAAAAACAATAGGGTTTCTCCTTGTCTAAATCTGAGTAAGTGTACCAAATTTTAAGACTATCGGATTCAAATTGCGATCTGTATCGCATTGTGTAGAAACGTGTATATGAATTTCAGACAATAGTTCCAAAAGTTTTGTGGGGTTATGAGACGAAAAACAAACCTACCCTTGACCCTGGGTCTCATTACCAGATAAATTTTAATATGTTAGATTTTCTTCGAAAACCTATATAAAAATGAAATGAGAGAGATGAATTAGCTTTAGAAATGAATTTTTTTCCAGTTTTATCGGCAGAAATTTGTGTAGAAGAGAACGTTTAATCACCATTTGTCTGTTGGTGAAAAAAATGTTTTATATGTTGAAATTAATAAAAAAATAAAAAGTTATTCGTCAACGATTTTTTTTATTTTTATTTTTTTTAATTTTTGACGGTCTTACCTGATATTTGTTTTTGATTGAAGGGTTCAGATTGTAAAATTTGATAGATGTTTTAAATTTTTGGTGATTATTTTATGCTACACCAAGTTGAAAATCATCTTTTTGTTCTTCACGCCTCGAAAACACCATTTTGATACACTAATTTTTGGGGTGAAAATCACTATTTGCGAAACTGTATTCATAAACACCGATCAATTTTATTTTTCAGGCCACTCAATTCACTTTGCTGGCTGCTCCAACTGATAACATTGTATTTCAGTACAAACATGTTGAGTTATTTGAATGTTCGATCTATCATAATATTTTTTCTCGCATTTGGAATAGAAAGTATCTTACTTTACAAGAACTGAAAATGAGATTGCAAGACTTGTACATTTGCTCGGCTCGGCTACAGCTCGCTTCGAAAATTTGTTCTCATCCTACAATAACTCACTTTCAGGCCTTGGAAGGTAATATACTATTATAGAGAAGTAAAAAAATTACGCGTGGAAGTTGAACATCACCATAGGTACTTATTTTATTAAATTCCCAATTCCTACTGATTCTTAAATACATTTGGAAGAAAGAATAAAAACATTCTAAAAATTTTCAGAAACAGTTCACAGTTTAGATTTTCTTACAGAAGTTAACAGATTGAACTATGAATAATATCGTCAAGGTGTTGAGTCTGTTGTGATTAATTTATTGTGATATCTACGTGGAGACAAATTTTATGTAAAGAATAGTTTGCATATCGCCCTACTTACCCAACATGACTAAATGCTCCAGTAGGGTAATTTGTGGACATGTGGTGTTCATTGTTCAAGTTTGTCGAGAAGAGATAATCCTGATATGAAAGAAAGCACTCCAAAGAAAAGTTGGTTCGCTGTTATTTTTGTAAATTTTCTTTCAACTTAGCTCATATTCTGAATGTGTATATGTTCCAAAAATATCTCAGGAATAGCTTAACCGATTGATATGAAATTTGAGGAACATATTCATCTCAACTCACCGAAGGTAATTACTATTTTGTATGCACTTACATACAATAAACTGTGCATGCATAGCAAGGGTTTCAACATTAATTTGTTTGCATCCCCAATATATCATGGTGTGGTTTAACGAGTGGATATGAAATTTGAGTACATGTGTTCTAATCCACCGCTACTTTTTGCCAGCTTATCTATATGTTTTCAATTTATATCGATACATTTATGCAGGGTGTTCAAAAATCGTCTGTCAAGTCAAATGGTCTTGTAGAAAACTGATCAAGAGAAGCAGAAAGTTCCTATGGCTGTATCCCTTTTTTTAGCATTGTTGTTTTAGAGATAGAAGCTTTCATATGAGGTTATGAAATAGGTTGCATATTCATTCATTTGAAGGTAAGTTTTACAAAAGATGGCAGTACACATTGTACAAAGGTTGCGGGTTCAAATCCAGTCAGCGGAACATTTTTTTCTTCAGAATTTAAAAAAAAAATGAACATTAGAAATGCTAAAACTTCAACAAATTTCTTTCTATTTCAAATAAATTTAACTTTGTAAATATTGAAGGTTGTCAAAAGAACGTTTATAATGAACTCGATAAGAAGAATAAGATGAACTCATCGAAAATCAAATTTGAAGAATTTTTTCAACTTCCTCATTTGATTTAACTATGAAAATTTTTATAATTTTAGAGCCTTGTATATCTGAAACGACCAATTTCGAAGCCCATGTTAATAGTAACTTTTGCTTCTTTTGATGAGTTCTACAAGATCCGTTTTGTTTAGGAGACGATTTTTGGACGCCCTGTATACAAAAATATTGATAAATTATGTTGATGCTCTTGCCATTTTTAGTTTTGTAGTAAAATTTTTAAATTCCTTTACAAGACGAAAACGAAGTAAAAAGAATAGTAAGAAGAGAGAGGGAGAGAGGGAGCAAAAAAAAACAGAGTCACAAAATTGAATATGTTTGAGTAAGTGTTTACCAGTAATATTGACGAAGGCAATTCAATCATATTTTACTGTATGAAAGTCATGAATTCAAACATGGTTGTAGAAAAAGAAAATTAAGAGTGAATATTGTGAATCACCTTTTTGCAATTTAAATGTTAAAAGCAGTAATTACTCAAATTTTTCCAAAATTAAAAACGATAAAAATTAGTTAATGAGTAAAAAATGTGCAAGAAATATAAATTTTCGTGTGTCCAACTATAAAAATGAACATCAAATTTGAAATTAGTGCCTCAAAAAAAAAAAAAATACCCACGAATGTGTTGAAAAACAAAACATGGGAAGTCAAAATTTGGCTTCTTTTGAAACCTGGACCCTGAAGAATAGGTCAAATGATAAAATGAATACTAAAATCGAACTCGGCTACTCTAAAAAAATTCCCTGTGATGTATTACACAATAAAAGTAAAAATTCAAAATTTTGTCTCTTTTGAAGCCCCTGAGGATCAGGGAATGGGTAGAATGAAAAAATGAATGACGAATTCAGACTCAGTGCCCTAAAAAATGTATCTTACAGTGTTCCACACAATAAAATATGAAAAGTCAAATTTTTCTTCATTTTGGAGTTCCTGGTGATCAAGGAATGGGTCAAATAAAAAAATTGATGGCAAATTTGAATTCAGAACTTCGAAAAACATACGCTTTGATGTATCATACAATAGAATATGAAGAATCAAAATTAGGCCCTCTTTTGAAGCCTCATGGGATCAATGAATGGGTTAAATAAAAAAATCCATGTCAAATTTGAACTGAGCGCTTCAAGAAACTTACCCAATGATGAATTACACTACGATAAAATATAATTAGTCTGTTTTGTAGATTGCAAAATAAATGAGAAAAAAACAGGCAAAAAAAAAACATCAAATCTAAAACTAATCGATCAATAATTAGAATGCAGCTGCTTGCATTAGGAAAGGTGATAATGGTTATCAGCTGGATCATTTTTATTTTGCGTATAAGTCTAATTTTAGCCGTTCCCTAAGTTAAATAAATAATATATTGTCTTTGTAATTGTTTGTTTTGGCTCGGTGCGTATTTCGTTGATTTGTAGTATAATGCATTCTGGACAAAGCTGTCGGTGAAAGATTTGGTTGGAGACAGGTACGACACACCAAATATGTTAACTCCATTTCTGTTACGGTTTTCGTTAAAAAACAGCTGTATATCTCTTTCTTTCTACGGCTCTCGCTTTCTTGATGGGGGTTTCTCTTAGGAAGATTATAGATCTCAAATCGAATTTCTACGCAGAGGTAGAGCCCGCGAGTGGCAACTAGTCAATACTTAATTCTTCCGTACTTTTTCAGTCGATAAGATCCTTATTTTTGGAAGAACTCAACGTCTTATAGACTTCTCATCTTCTAATCTTGCCCAAAACTCGTGAAGAACAAAATTGATCTCGATCTTGCACTTTCTACGAGACTGCGACCAATGCCTACTGTGCAGAACGGGGGCTGAAATCGATACCAACTAAGCCACGTCAATACCAAAATGAAAATCCAGATAAACTCTGCAAGATTAAGATTAAGACCGAGAGTCGACTGTGCGGAACAATACCAAACGAAAAACCTGAGGAAGAGTATTTAAGCAGACTTTCAAACGGTGGTAATATTGCTGTTTTGTTCGTTTCGTACATACGAGTATGTGCGAGTTGCCTAATTCGCAAAAATAGAATAAACCCTATGTATTCGGATTATTTCGCTTCGTTGGAACGCAAAGGCTGCTCTCCACTCGCGCTCTCTACGCAGGTCCTGCCCCAAGAGAGTCCGTATTTTAGCAACATTATGCAGAATGTGTCATAATTTGCTTTGAAAATCACACCGGGTGGGTAAATTAGGTATGAACGCAATTTATTTTGTGGTGCAGACAGTCACACAAAGGTGGCTCATTGACAAACCGCTTTTACAGTGTATCGTTTGCGCTTTCGGACGACATATTCAGGAATTTATAATCGCGTATATGTGTACCGTAATTTTTTCACGAACCCGAATTTTGGGGGTTGGTCGTGGCATGAAGTGTGAGCAATTCGGGGTTGTTTCTCGTTCATGCATATGTTGGGTCGTACAAAGGAGTGAGAGGGCAAATCGTTAAACGACGAGAACAACATCCCTCACAATTAATAATATCACGGTTGTATACACTGCCGTACCTTTTCCAAATTGCAATAACCATTAATCAAACTTTAAGCTTCTCGTAATGATTCCCTAATTTTATAACAAGCTTCTGTATATACTACCTATATACGTACTTTAAACCCAATGATTAAGTGATATATGATATGCTGCTTTTATTAACCCGTCACAGTGTCGTGACAAAATATATGGGTGGTAGCTGTTTTTCTTTATCCTTCCATTTTTTCCAATTTTTATTTCTCTTTTTCATTTATGCCTTTTGTAAAAGAGGTGCTTGAACACTTTTGCTGGCTTTTGACTATGAACATCGATAGGTTTGATGGAGTGTTTGTCAAATTTGCAAACTTTACTACTTGCTGAGTTCGCGTTAATAGGCATTAGCAGCTCTTCATAGCGACAGATGAGAAGTTATTTCGATGCTTCAGCCCAAACTGAGGATATGAAATTTGTCATATTTGATAAATGTTGTCGTTGATACTCGGTAGAGATGTGGATGTGGCTTATTGTTATGTCTCTCCCCCAGCATAGATAAGACTTAATAAAGTGTGAACAATTATAGTTATCTTGTGGATTACTTTACTTGGAGGTCACGCAAACTCTCTACAAGACGTTAATTATTCACAGATAATGACTGTTAGTTACTTTAGTCGTATAAAACACAATAAGTGAACCGCAGGACTACTGGATTCACATAAGTTCAAATGTAGAATAATTATACATAATATTCTATACTTAATAACTAAAACCTAAGTTTCATCGTTTCTTCTAGGATGGAATCTTTTACTATTAGAGCTTGACTGCTCGTCGACCTTCTGTGTGATGAAAGGTTGGTATACCAGTCTTCAACACAGGTAGAAAAACAAGTGAATTGCTGGTCGAAAACAAAACACCAGGTCCCTTCAATTTGTTGGTAAAAACGTTTACCTTTCCAAAAGTGCCTAACTATACATGTACACTATTGGGCCAATGAATTTGGTGACTATGCTTTTGTCAACAAATTCACCATATACCAATTTGTAGGACACAGAGGTAACTGTAAATATTTCAAGTGTGGAATGTTTGGCGGTTAATCGTTTTGTCATATTTACATAGACAATGTCTTTCTAAATACAATGGAACATTTGACTGTTTTTTTTTTGTTTCGAAATTTGTAAAAACTTTTTTTCGACCTTTAGATGATGACCAATAAATTTATTCTATATTCTTCGGTTTGGTTCCTTTTAGTGGCTTGTAATTATACTTACTCTATCACAACAGATGTTCTCTATTCCATAATGTTATGGGGATGAGAAAAGTGATTAAGTAAGCTTGTGTAGTGTGCAGTGGTGTAGGAATTGGGAGGTTTAGGATCAAAACCTCTTGAAATTTTTTGATTACCTCACGTGCTTTCAAAAAATAATTGCTTAGGTTTTTGCTTGAAAAAATTTTGTCAACTTCTCCCCTAAAATTGTGCTTTGGAAATGCCACTGACGGCGTGTCATATTAATTTCTTTTTATACTTCGTCATAAATTTTCACGACTTTTCACTTGGGCAGGCAAATTATATGATGAATAATATTCAAACAGATAAGCAGTGGCGTATAGACTACGTGAGTCAACCCCGTCATTATATTGATAAAACAGAACTCCTACGTCTATGATGGAATATCTTGAAAATAGTAAAATCAAGGTGTAGAGTTTATAAAATTCATTGCGTGAAATAACTTCTGGCATAACCGTAATATCTATTTGTTATAATGGGTTGAAAGGCTTAGTTTTGTGGTGATTGGGCCGTAACTGATCATACAATAGTTAGATAGGCTAATGACGTTTGCTTGAAGGTGTTATTGCTGTTTCGTACTTGTTAAGTTCTAAAATTTCTGAGAATGACAAATGTCGATATTAACTAGTATCGTTTACAATTCTTTCGCTGGAAAACGAGGTCTGGGTTATCAATTGCCCATTACAGGAAAATGTTCAATGAGAATTTATGCCTACTATTTCTAAATCTTTTGATTGTTTTCATCTTTGACTGAGTATAGGACATTCATTTTTGTAACAGCCAACTGCGTGACAAAAATCCCATCCTGCTTTACATGTGCTATAATTTTGACTGATTTGAAAAATCTCTTATATACTTTAACTTCACATGAATTAATTTAGATATCTGCTGAGTGAAAAATGATGCAGTGTATTAATTTTTATTTCCACGTATCACTTTGTTTGAGTTGTGGATGAGTTTACATTAATTTGTATAATTTTACCAATGAAGTTTAAGCGGCAGTGGCATGCAATATTTCTTTACCTCATTCTATTTGCATGTTTAATTTTTTTTGTTCGCTTTACTCACTCATTCTATACAGAATGGAAGAATTCGACAGTTTTTGATTTTTTGTGCTGGCTGTGTCAGTCTATATTGTGTTAATATTTATTGCCTAAAAAGTCCAGTTGATGAATAAATTGATTAATAATAAGTTTAGTTAAAAATTAGTTTTTAAAAGACCAGCTTTTATATATTTATTTTTTTTTGGGTTTAGCTGCATGCGAAATAAACATTATTTCGTTGCCAAAGTTGGCAGTAGTATTGGTATATTTTATAAATTGTAGTAGTGAGTAGAATAAAAGTTTGTGATAAAATAGAAAACAAGTTGAAAGTACATGAATTACAAGCTGCTAAGAGCTTATTTTCTGAATTTTAGTTGGTTTTGATGAAAAATTAATGTAGGATATTATTTTTAGCATTAAAAATATCTTACAGTGCTCTCAGGAAAAATTTTTACCAATTTTATTCTTTTTACGGGGTACTTAAGTTGAGTTTTTCTGAATGAAGAAATACCTACATTAAAAAATGGTCATTTTAGTATAGAATTTTTTGAAAAATAGAATAAGATAAAAAGTAAGATGTACGAGTAAGTATAGTTGTTGCGAAAAAAGCCATGCACATTCCTTCCTCCTTCTTGGTTAAAGGGCAGTAGCCTACGATATACGCGAGAAGAATGTTGATATACAAATTGATACTACGAGTAATAAACATGTGAACATAAGAAATAAATAAATCACATGGATTTTATTGTAGTGTTCTGATTTTTTATGCATAACTATTCCGACTACTTAGTGTCTTCTACTTTTGATGTAAGAAGAAAAATGTTCTCTTCTTCAAAACCAATCCACCATTTCATTAATTTTATCATTGATGGTAGACTAATGGCTATAATTATTTCACAGTGTGGCATTTTTGAATCTTTATCCGTGTTCATCAGTTCTGACAGATACCTAAGTGTTATTAATTAACTTGATTGGATTATTACGTAGAAAGCCAAAAGTGGAATTGCGTTGTGAGAGGAATAAGCTTAAGTCTGTTTATTTATTGGAACATGAAACCAGTTGCATGATCATCTGTTAATTTTAGATATACATATTTTTGTGGATGAGTATGAAGCATAATTATAGGTAATGTCACTTGATTGATATTTTTTCATGTTAGGTTCTGTATTAGGTTTATATAGGGTTTTAGACAAGAAGAATTGTTTGTGGTAATTTTAAGTTTCAAAACTACTTCTTTAGCCTATTCCTTCATTTTAGAAAATACTGGTTACAACACATGGTTCATAATCAACTGTAGAAACAAAATGTGTAAAGTAAAAAGATGAAGATAATATGTCGAAAAAAATATCTGGTCTGCGATATTCGTTAGCTTTTACATAACATTGCAGGTTTACGTAGCTGAATACTGTTTGCTACATGTTTCTCTTATAGTACCGAAGTTTGTAGACAAGAAAGAAAAAACAACTATCTATGACTTAACAACTTCCAAGTTGAACTCTCGGAACAAAACATAAGAAACTATTATACATTTTAAGTTTGTGAACATTTCTTTTTGCCAAGTTAATGTTGTTTCTTTTGCTGCTTTTGTGTGATGAGAGGCGGTCAAAAGTTAGACAAATTTATGGTAATTAACGACTAATTACTCAGTCGAAAGCTGAAGCTGTTGATGAAAGGAAACGATGGGTAATTCTTATGTGAAAATCTAACGATTTATATCCGCCTATTTTATTATTTTTCTTCGTTTTGGAAAGTAAGTAGGAATTCTATGAACATTTGAGAGACATAATTTGGAGGCCTAGATTGGCACTACTTAATATAACAGTGACTTATTTACATTAAAAAAAAGAAGAAAGAAGTACCTACTCATTTTTTTTTTATGAGATTTTTGATGAGTACGAAGCCTGTGTAGTAAATTTTATGTTCGAAATCTTATTAGGCCAGTCAAATTACTTAGATTAAAAAAAGTCGTTTTGATGAATAAAATCAGGGAAAATGTTTTCCTTTGGAAATTCGGTAGATTGAAGTGCCCTTTTGAACGTTTTTAATATCCCCAGAAATTTGACTGAGGCTTCATTCCTAAAAATTCACTCTGTCCCTTTCAACAGATTTTTAGTGATTTCTCTTCTCCTAATGACGATACAAAGAAATTGTTTAAACTAACAACACAGTTAGTAAATAAAATTTTCAACGAAAAAGTTATCTTGACATTTTTTTGTTAATGCCATAGAAAGTACACAGATGACTACAAAGTTTGCCCATATAACTACTAAAGGTGTACTGTACTGGATGAAGCCAAGTTTGCTTTATGGAAAAAATGTATTTTTGTGTGTGAGTGTGGGGGTATGTATATGTATGTGTCCGTTTGTAACGCGATAACTTCAGAGTTATTCAATTGAACAAAATAGAATTTTCTGTGAGTAGGTATTTATGTTGTTCTAATGGATGTATTAAGTCAACTCGAAAGTCCATAGTTTTTCCAGGAAAGAAGTAGGGAATTCTACTCTTTCACCCTAAGAAAATTTCGATTATTTTTCCTTAAAATAAATCGCAACCAGCGATAATAGAAATTCTCAAAAATTTCATGCCTTTTAGACAACTTATTTTTAAGAAATGAGGGTGAAAAATTTTTAATATTTCCATCATAATTGCCGAAGGTATATATTATAGTGAATGTATATAGCACAGTCAAATGTGTGTTTGACTTCTGGAATACAGTGTGCTTGATATTCTGAATAACCGATGAAAATTCTTCTGAGTTAGCTTAAAACCTTTCTTTGAATAACAAAAATATGAATAGAAAATTTCAGCTTGTTCTGTTGTCTGATTCTAGAGTTAATGGTGTTGCAAACAGACATAGACACATTCATACTCTCTCCACCCAAACGCACAAAAATAAAATTCTTTCTATATATTTTTACTGAACATATGGCTGGTCTATAAGCTTGACAGAATATATTGGTGTAGTATATATAAGGGAGACTTGGTTTCACCCAGTACAATACATCTTCAGTATTTTGGAGTCAATTTGTCTACTTTATATGGTATTTAAGAAAAAATATGAATATAACTTTTTTGTGGAAAATTTCGTTTACTATATGGTTTATTTGAACAATTTTTTTTCATCGTTATTAGAAGAGAAAATCACCGAAATCTTATTAGAGGGCACAAAAAGTGTATTTTCAGGGGTGAAGTCGCAATCACATTTTGGAGGGATTTTTAATACGTTCAAAATAGTACTTCAAACTACCGGATTCCGAAGAAAGACCTTCTCTTTGATTTTATTCGGGAAAAATATCTACTTTAATTGGCCTACGTTTTGTTGCAAATTCAGGATATTTAGTGAAATGACGCAACTCACGATTTTCTTCTTTCAGCTTTTTCCCAATTTTCAGGATATGATCAAAAATAACAATATGAAGAAAATTAACGTATATAGGGTTGTTTTTGTGGACCTAATTTTGATATTTTGCAATGCCTCGATCTAAAATTCTCTTTCAATTTATCCAGAACTAGATGTTACCCACAGCTTCACTTGCGCTGCACCCACGATTCGCTTATTTTTACATGCTCTACACCCTTGTAGAGATTTAAAGAAGGAGAATGAATTTTTAATAAATTTATAATTAAATATTTATATAATTTAATAGGTATGTAATTTATTATTTTTATAATTAGATAAATTAAAATTTATTTAATATTATTTAATATCTTTATTTAGAAAAAATTAATTCATTATTATTATTATAAATATTTATAATGTAAATTGTAAATAATTATTAATAATATATACTCTAATTTATTTAAAAAAAAAAAAATAATTAAAAAGTAATAAAAAAACATTTGAATTAAATGTAAAAAATAATTTTTTACATGAACAATTTACCAACCAATTGAACCAAATTTTTTAAAACGTCAATTACATTGAAAACAACCAAAAATTAAATAAAATTGTAAATAATGATAAACATCTTTAATTTTTAGACTAAAAAGAAAAGCGCGGGACCTATACAACAGAGTTCATCGATAAATTATTAAATTTTATCTAAAATATCTAAAATTAATAAATAATATTATTGTTTCAATGTCTGATATTATGATATAGGTATCGTAATTAATGTGAATGGTTAAAAGGTTTTTTAATGGATTAGAAAATATTTCACTAACAAGAAAATTGTAGACTTAGAGTTCCGAAACAATAATTGAAGCCATAAAAAGATAATCGTTTAATATTCATAAAGATAGCCTGTGGCTAAACAAGGCTTATGGTACCTGACGATAAAAAAGTAAATAATGTCAGGGAATATGAATTACATTTGTTAAAGACATAGGGTCCGCCCTTTTCTTTTTAGTCAAAAATTAAAGACGTTTAACATTATTTAAAATTGTAGTTATTTTCGGTTGTTTCTAAAATAATTGATGTTTTAAAAAATTTGATTCAATATGTGAAAGAAATTAACGAGATACGATCACGGAGATTCACATTTTTTCTATTATCTCTGAACAATATGTGTAGTCTATAAGCTGAAGAAATTTAACCCGCATTAATAATTGCGTATGGCAATGGAAAAGCATCGGATTACCTCAGTATAGTTCGCTATATATGGGAGTGAAGTTTCTCTTCGCAACGATTGGATGGGCTATTTTTCAGACTTCAGTCTAACTTTGAACTGGATTATTTATATGGAAAATGCAGAAATCAAGTACCTTCATTCTTTTTCTCTTCTGACATCTCCCTTTCGAAAAAAAAAAAAAAAAACAACTCAGGCGTCGAATGTCTAATCTAATAAGTTTTTATAGTAGTTCGTTTTCTTCATCCTTCATCTCCTCCTTCCGTGGTACTTTTTAATTATTTTTCTAATCTATTTACCAATTTCGCCTTTTAATAAAATTATTGACATTTGGAGTGGGGTGTAAAATTAAACATAACGTGTACGCTTGGCGAGTCGATTTGATTCGTTCAAAGGAAACTTTCTTCTTTTTCGTGTGTTTCGATGGTACCCAAGGGCATCACCCTTGGTATCGGTTTAAACCGTTGTCTGTCTGAAAAGAACTGTGCGATTTTTTCGATGAGCTTTTATTGAAGGAACGGGTCGGGGAAGTTGCGACACCCTCAATAACAAAGTGCCATCCAGTTGAGTATTTTGTTTTCTTCTATTTTTTCATCATTGCTAAAACCTACCATCAGACGTCCCTTTCTCTTTTCCACTGCTTTAAACATACGTACTTTTGTTTTCGTTTTATGTTTTCTTTTCCTTCTGATTTTCCGCCCTTTTTTTCTTCGTCTTTAGAAAAAAATGCATTTCTCACCCCAACCATATCTTTTGTGGTCTTAATTTTTTGGTTCTGTTCGTTTTTGAAACCAAAATTATATCATCTCTCGTTTTTCCTTGTGGTTTACTTTTCATTCTATCTACTTTTTTTTTTTTTTTTATTACTATTTCGTCCCTTTTGCTCTTTGATGCAATATAATGTATCTTCTTTTTAGCAGAAGTTCTGTGAAAACCTGAAAAGGTATAGGTAGTGAAAGTTTGAGCTGTGCCCTAGATAGCTTTTTCTTTCAGTTATGAAAAAAATCCTTTAACACCAAAAAGTCAGTCATATATTTTTTTATAAACGTATATAGAAATGACCAAAATAAAGACCATTTTTCTGGATGTTATTTTGGTTGCATAGCAGGAAAATGGAAGAAAATATTTGGACCACAAAGTTGTAGCTGAATAAAGTAAAAACAAAAATACAACATGAAAATATAATGTAGTTGCTTAATGCACGTACACAATTCAACTAAGTAAGTGAAGAGAAAAAGAAATGGTTCAGAGACAGGCTACTATCGCAAACATATAAAGCAAGTATTCACAAAAGATAAGAGGATCTGTGAGCTCAGTTGATACAACAAAGAATACAAAAAAAAAAGGTAAAAAAAATGTAGACGATGTAGAATTCTTTCATTAACATATTCCCTCCATGAAATTAGGACCTGAATTTTTTCTCCCCCTATATACATATTTATATATTTATGATGTTTCCTGAGAAACCCTCTATACTTTAACAGTAAATATTACATCCTTAAACAAATTAAAAGTGTTTGATACATATGTATCCTGTTTCGTACTCAACGATTAAGAAGCTAGGTATACTAAAAGCATGACATAAACAAATTTACTTCGAAAAAGTTATTTGGCTATAAACAGACCCATAATATTCACGCCGATGAGCAAAAAAGATCCTCTTCGCTTTTATCTTATCTTGTGCGCTGAAGATTCGAGGTGTTTCTAAAGTTGTACTAAAACATTTAAAATATTTGCTTGATAAGAAAAGATGGAGTAGATTTTATTTTAAAATAGGTCGTGTAGTTTAAGAAGTTAATCGTGAAAAAAAAGCCTATTCACAGCCTCTAAGGAAAAAAATGGAGTTGAGAAATTTATTTCAAAATTTGTTATTTGATTGACTATGTTGCTGTATAGTACTTCCATGTGAAACGAAAAAGGTGCTCTTGTTTTTATCCTTTTCTTGTTAATTTCATCGATTTTTGAAGAATTATACCACATACTAGATTTTTTTGTATAACTTTCGGAACATTCAGCTTTTTATTTATGCAAGATAAAATAGAAGTGAAAAGCATATTTTGTTCCATGTGGTGAGTACTATGGATTTACATATTTAAACAACAATTTAAACTTAAATTTCCTAAAGCCGTACTTTTGGCATACCTAGCTCCTTGATCATTGTGAACAAGTCACATGCTTATTGAACATTGAGTACACCTGCTTTACTTATTTTCTTCAAGAGTTTAAGGGCCTTCTTGAGGAACACTCTGTGTACTTTGGTACGCCAATTGGAATGGAAACACGCCACGAGAAAAAAAACACAGTTGACCATACATTTTATGCAAAAAGACACACTCAAATAACTCGTAAATCTCAAAATATCCTCATGGTCTACGACATCTGGTTCCAAAAAGATGGGAATTTAAAGGCTGAAGATTTTATCCTTATATTAGTACAACTAAGTATGTGAAATTAATTTATCTACCTTAACTTTCCATTTTGTGGCTACCCAGGGGTTAAAACGAATTACTATACAATTCCGTATTGAACAGCGTGGTAACATTATATCATTATATTAAAAACTCCATAAGAGAACACCATGTTACCACATTTTTTAATACTAAAATGTGTGAGAAGTTGTTTCAGAGTGAGGTTCAAGTAAAAGGAGTAAAACTGGTAAAAGTGATGTTTGTGAATATCGGTGTCAATCTCTGATAATTGCTTTTTTGCAATACATATCTTAAAATGCACAATTAGGTATTTGTTTTCAAAGCCTAAAATTAAGAATTTCCAACTTGGGAGAAAAAATTTTTTAGGGTGAACAAAAGTCAATAGCAGAAGCAAACCAAGTATTTGCTCTTGCAACAAAAATATTTGGCTCCTCCTTCCAACCCATCAGAAGCCTTTCCTAATGGCCTATGCCCATGTATTGCAAAAAATAGCCTATGTAACTCAATCGCAATGTGAGTGACCTTGACTCATCGATTTTCAACACTCGCTGGTAGCTCGTGTTGTAAATTGCATCTCGTCAATGATCGTTCACTTTGCACTCTTGTAGCGAAATATGCTATAATCCATCCCAAATGAGAATTACGTGACGTCATACAAGCAGAAGGATCGGAATGGGAAGGACAAAGTAGAAATCTATCCTATTCAACAAAGGCTGCATCCAAATATGTTTTGTTTACATCAATATTTTTAGCTTTATGTGGTTGTGAAAGGTAATTATCTCTATGACGTCACATCGTTCCTATTTGGGATAGAGTATATTATTTTTCAAAATTTCACCTTCATGGCGCTCTTATCTTGAGGTCAGTTCCTCTGAAATTTGATTCGCACATTGGATATGATATGAAAAAACATAATCTTATTCTAGTTTTAACTGATGGGTTCTCAAATTATTTTTGGGTTTCCCTTTGAGGATCTTTTGTGTACCATCCCTTCAATTCCTTCAAATGAAAAGTTTGGAATTTCTGTGCCTAATATTTCGTATTTTCATCATAAGATGCGAATTAATAAATAAATGTCGGAAAAACAATATTTTTAATCGAATTGGTTTTTCAGTTTTTCTATTTATAGTTTTTCAAAAAACTCTGCTATTTAAGAGATTGACATCATGGACAGTGATTGTCGTTTGAGCTGGGATCAAGAAAGTTTTGTTTTCCGGGTCAGAACAATCGAAAATGCATTAAAAGTCAAATTCCGTCTCACTTTTTCATCTTCTCTTTAAAGGTGTCATATATCTTATTAAAATCCATAATGTTTTATCAACTAGCGATGATTTTGATTTATGTTTTCTTTCATTATATTTCTGAAAAATTTTCATTATTCTAAAGAATCTTTGTTGAAATTTTTACTAAAATAATGATAATTTTTTGAAAACATGTCTTTTTAGCGGATCTCAGCTGTTCTAGAACTGCTTTTAATTTTTTTCTACCCTTTTTGCTTCATATTATAACGAATGTAGGTACATATCTTTTTTATTTTTATTATTATCATTATTATTTTTTTAGTCTTCCATTAACCGAATCGTAAAAGTTGCGCCTGAAATTTGGTGATTTATTTTTAACGCAGGTAAGTATAAGTCGGCTACTTAATTTCACAAATTTTTTTGTACACGTAATTTACTGGATTACATATTTTATGAGTGGTTGTAACGTTTTGTACGTGCCTACAAACGTGATATAGTGTAAGGACGTCTTTTATGACCGAGAATGGAAAATGAAAAAACCTGAGAAATAACATATTCTATTTAGTCAGTTTATTACGATTTCTGACCCGACGCTTTATGATAGGTACGAAGAAACTCAATTTTTGCCATAAAATGTGCGCATTTTGGTCGGCCTATTTGTTTCTTGTCTCGAAAAACGTGATAACGGACTTATTGTAGGTGCGATGTATCAAACGGTGCTCCCATTTAATCAGGTGCCCATTAAATTTTTTTAGAATCGATGTGATAGTTTTTGAATTATCTTTAAATAAAAAACCGTTAGTTTTAAAGTAATATTGTTGCTAATGCTAGAAACGAAAAATAATTGAAAAATTTTTCTATCAAGAATAAAAATGAAAATAAAAATGCTCTAAGAAGGAAAAAATAATGTTTTTAAATTTCTTTAGTAAACGCTACAAGAATTAAAATGAAACGAAAAAGCATTATGGTAAGTAAATATTTTTTTCAAATCGCGGCTCAACCTCCGCTGGTGTTGCTTTCTCTCGGCACTTCGCGCCTCGTGATTCAGTAAATCTAAAATAAACTATGAATTTGAAAAATTTTTATTTATTCAACAAAAAAAAAATATGAGAAACTAAATTATAATATGAAATTAATTATAATTTAAAATTAAAATGAAAAAACAACTAAATTATACCAATTTGTCTAATTTTCCATATTTTATTCTCCGAAGTACTTCTTTATATATCACATTATTGGTTTTTTTTTAGGTGCTAATATTATCAAACTGCTAGGTGTACTCACTCGAACATGCCACGTAGAATTGTCCATGTGAGAAGCAGTCCTCACTTAAGTCAATTCCTGCTACTTTGAATGACTGCCCCTGGGATTTGTTTATAGTACCTAATTGCAAAAGATACCTCAACTGGAAATTGCAGAGTTTTGAATTCAAAGGGGTAGTCAGCTGGAATGAGTGGTATCCGTGGTATAAAGACGGACTTCAAAAAGTCAAAACACGTTTCACCCCATTTCACCCCCTTAAGGGATGAATTTCAAAAATTGCAGAAATCGATTTTTAAGGAAGGAATACAACAATATTTTAGCACAAAAATTTCTTCACTATCTCAATTCATTAAAGAAATATTGACAAAAATGTAAAAAGAAGTAAGAAAACATTTCACCCCATACGAAGACACGCTATTTTTAGATGTGGAGCTTTTCTTTTTGGCTTAAGAGGGATTCAGACCTTTCCTGGCTCCCTTCTCCCTTATTTACTCTTTGCAGCTAATTATTCGAAATAGTTAACGAAGAAAATTCAATGCCTCATTATTTTTCGATGCAAGTTGCGTCAATTTCAAAGTTACTAAGTAGATATCATAATTGATCAGTCTTTTTTTTCCCCTCCAATTTTATTCTCCACCTCTTTGTCGTACATCAAAGCGGTAGCAAGGCGAAATTTATCGATGTTCCAGTCATTACCCTCATCACCGAAAGGCGATATTGAGAAATTACAATCATTACGGAAATTTTGGATATGGAAGCTGCGCAATCGTGGATGGCGGTGAAGAGGGCAGGAGATAGTGGTCGTTGTCATTAAAAATTAAAGACGTTTTACGACTCGATTTACGAAAATTCATTTGGCTGGCGGCGGCGTTTTCTCTTTTAGTCGGACGAGAAGAAAACGGTACCTAATCTTTTGCGGTTTGCTTGTCGACTTCAATCACGAGGCAAATTTCGTTTATTATTTTCCGTTCATTAGTTTGCCCAGCAAAAAGGGTTGCTTAATCTTATATATACCGTTGCTTGCTTTTGATGCTTTTTTTTTTGGTTCCCTCCGTTCATTTCCCTTTCGGTACAAACTTTAGTGTTAAAATTATTTACCAAAGGACGAGAGAGAGGACGAAGAAAAAAAGGGTCCATGCCACTCGAATAATGAAAAACTATCGCCATCTTACGAATTGACGTGTGCCATCTTTTTGGGGAGCATTAAAAATTCGTTTAAAAAGAAAATTACCGTCCATAATGGAATTTGGTATCTGGAGAAGGAAAATGTTTTAATCGACGCGTAAAAATTGAAATTATATCGAGGTGGATGGGTTCGACCCATTATTGCCAGCACTACGAAAATCATTTCCACAGCATTTTCTTCTGTTCTTTTATTTCATCATTTAAATTTTCAATTCAACCGAACGGATTTTGCCTGCAGTACCATTAAGAAATTATTTTCACGGTTTGTCGTAAAATTCAGCCGTTACCTACCGCCTATACCTTATTTAGTCGCCGAGAATATTACAATTGTCATTCTGGTTATCTGTCCTCAAGTAATTCGATTTACTTTTATTTCGGTAGCTCTGCTTTTTTTTTTCCCCTCCAACATTCTTTTTTTCTTCACCTTCAAACTAATGGTTTAATAAATGCATTAAATGAAGTGGCGAAATTGCGTGAAACGTTATAATCGTAGAATATTAAACAAGTAGTTAACAATTCGTTTTATTAATACGTTAACGAGAAAGAGAACGAGTAAAAGTGCAAAATGAGACTAAAAAAAAGCAAAATTAAAAAAAAATAAAAAAAAAACAAAAAAAAAGATGAAAAATAGAGTAGGTTGTGAAAAGGCTTTTAATGTGAATTTTCGCACCTGTTTCCATTTATGTTCGGGGAAATGGGTGTTTAATTCGATATTTTTGAATAAATATTTCGTGCTACGTGCTGTAAAAAAGGGGGAAAAAGCAAAAGGAAAAAAAGAGGAAAAGTGAAAAAAAGGATTGTCTGTTGTTAATAGATGACATGAAAAACTGTTTTTAAACGGATTAAAAAAAGAAAAAAATCTGATATTCTATTACGGTAGCATCAAATTAATATAAAAACGTATACCTATTTGTATTTCATACGTCATTTCTTGGCTGTTTATTTTTCGCTTGTAATTTGATTAGCCATTTTACGAGCGGTCGATTTTATTCGGTGATTTTTGGTAGCGCTGAAAGGTTTTTCAAGCAAAATGTTTAGACTGATCCATGTTTCATTTCAAACTATCTTAATATACATGTTCATCAACGCAACTGCATGTGTAGCCTACAGGGTTGCCAGATTTCTCAAGTTACGATCTAAGAGCAGACAGCAATAATTATTTGTGATACAAGTGCGTAAAGTAGGTGATTTTGACACGAATAGCAATCATCTACCTTGCGCGAATATCACATACTATTTTTTGAATGTAAGGAAGGAACAATAAAAGTGTGAGAATAAATGAGAATGCTAACTGTTTTGGAATTGGTTACTTTTCAGTACGCTGAACATGCTCGGTCGAAAAATGCATCATTTCATTCATAGGTTGTGAAAAAATTTGAACTAGTATTGGAAAATGCTAAATCATAATCTTTCAAATGAAAATCCTCAGAAAATGTTCAAGATTTTCCTTAAATTTAATAAAAAACACGAAGAAATTAACTTAATAATCAAAAAATCAAAATAAAACCTGGAGAATTTCAATTTAATTTCAGAGAAATGAGTTAATATACAAAAAGATAATTAATTATTGTGATATTTTTGAACTGACCTTCCTTTTACCTGTTATTGAAACCAAAATGCATGTGAAGTTTAGGGTATCACAACTAGGCAATGTATGTATTATGGAAAAAAATTTTTTTTTTTATTTCTCAAGAATAAGAAACATATTATGGAAATAGAAGTCCAGTCATTACTTTTTAAACAAATTTTTCAACAAAGAAGACTTAGGCTACTATTTATTAGCAAGTTCAAATTTTAAATTTTAAAACGTCTAGAAAAGCTTCTAAAATAAACGCAGCAGTTCCAATCTTCCTATTCTATCACTTCATTTTGTCTAAATGTAAGGTCATTTTTACAGTTCATTTTGGTTTTAAAAGTTTATTTTTATACGCACCTTGACATTGTATAAAGCAAGAAATTTTAGAACCATTTAGGACCGATGAATACATTATTTACTTCATACATCGGTCTTTATTTTATATATTGCCTTGGGCAGATGCGTCATTTTATGTACTGGTACTAACTACTTATTTTTGAACATAGCCTAACATCGTCATTTAAAAATTTTTTTTTTTTCGTAAAAGTTTCTCCACTATGAAGATTTGAATCTCAGGCATCTCCATTCATAGACCAGCACCATTGCCACAGCACCATTGCCATTATGTCCCAAGGTTTGGTTGAAATATAGGAGATAGTTTACGCTTATATTTTTCTCATTTGCAAAAATATTAATTTATCTCAAAATTTTTTTATCTCTTTTTAGGGGAGGGGTTGTTGCCAAAAATAGTGTGCGACAAACGTGTATATAGTAGGTGATTGATTGATACTGGTGTGATTTGCAGCACGAGCTAAAGACGAGTGATGCAAAAATCACACTCGGTTCAAAATCACGTACTTTATACACTTGTACCACAAATTACTGTTTTGTCAGCTTGATTCCACTGTGGGGATAATGAGTTTTCTTACTCCAAAATGGGAATAGTCACTTGAAATTTTAAGTTATAACTTCCGTTTGAGAGTTGTGGAACTCACTATCCCTGCTACATATCTGAATTCAGAAACAAATCTGCAGCTTATGGAGCAAGTGTGGCAACAAATAGCGTATATAACTCGGTTGGAGTGAGCAGTTATAAAATAGTGAAAGAATTATTTCACTAGTTTGTTATTTCTCATATTCCTCCCTCGTTAATGCGTAATGTACCTATTATTACTTTTCTCTATAAATCTTCATATTTCTTTCCTTGTGTCTACTAACTTTCTCATTCATTTATCGCACGTCTTTTACAGAAAGCTGAAAAAAAGGGATTTATTTTTAGATTCTAATTTTAATTTTTTATATTCTCCAATCGATGAAGATTCTAATCTGCTACTTATGAGTAAAAGGGCTCACTCTCTACCGACTAGGCTATGAGAGCTAGTTAAAAGGCTTGAGATAGTTCGCCAAATTTCTATTTTTCCATTTCTAATTTAGTGATAGGAAAAGTATCAATAAGTATCATTTGATAGGTATTGATTCTCGATTTCTCCTTCTATCCTTCATATAGAAAAGACCTCAAGATTTACATAAATTTCCTACATTAATCGATGTTTGTCCCAATGAAGCGAAAATTTCCAACACTAATATCATTCGTTCGATTTGGTTATTGAAGAATTGTCCCAATTAATGTATTCATGAAAATACTTACGGGGGTCGCATCGGAATTGAAACTACTGTTTTTCTTCGATTCAGAATTTCGCTTCCAATTGCCCACAATGCTAAGACGTGATTCGATTAAAATTCCCAAGTTTCTTACGAATAAATGGTGTTGGTATCTATTCGTACGATGTTGTGGGCCGTAATGTTCAACCAGCCGTGTTTCAGTTTCCTCCCCAATTGTGGAACCGAATGTTGACCCATATATTATATACATATTCTACACCTACACCTGTAGATGGCACACATCCCTTATCTGAGATGCTTTTTGACAGTATGTACTCTTGTAGATACTTGTGTCTGCTATTTAGAAACGCATTACCTCTCCTTAAAACAACGCGTTCGCTTTGAAGTTTAAACTTGAAATGCCATAAAATCTCACTCCGCCGTAGATATGCTTGTGTAAATATGTGAGCGTATAAACGGCGAAATGAAAATCAGCAGGTATACTTAATTTCACCGCTGGGTAAATACGATCAATGTTCGCTGTTGGGAAACTGAGTTTATCTGTATCAGTAAATTTAAAAGCGAGATGAATATTATTACCCTCTTTTTATAAGGCTGTAAAATGCCATAATTTTCAGCAAAGGCGTGTAAAATGAAGAGGGGAATGTTAGTAGAAGAAAAATCGTGTCATTGGAAAAGATCAGCGCAAGCGGAAATGACGGAGTGTAATTTTTCCGGTTGTTTGTTATTGCCTATAATACCCCCTCCATCACCGCCGATATATACACACTTTGTCTTCTTCTATTCGATTGCGGAAAAATATACGTCGAATTAAAGAGTTTATTTAGGAACGTGATATATCACTGGTGGAAAGAGGAAAAGAAACCGGAGCAAACGGATGAAAAAATAAGAAGGGAAAAAAATAAGACAGAAAAAAAAACGCGCTATTTCAACTTTTATCGCAATGGTTTGCTGGGCGAGAAGAAAGAAAATTACGTGAAATTTAAGGGAAGCTTGGGGTTTGTTTTATCAAAAATCGTAGACAGCGTCGAATTTTTTTTTTTCTTTTTTTAAGAGAATGTTGCTTTTATTGTACACGCTGGCGCACACATGCCAAAGGAAAACAAGGAAAAGAAGTCATTGTGGAATGTTAGAAAAGTCAAACGTTACGTCAGGCTGTACCTGAATTTTGTGGAATTGGTCGTCGTGTTTTTTCTTTCCCAGTCGATGCTGCTTAGAAAATGGAGGAAGTTAAAATAATCGTAACGACATTGTTTTGAGAGAGATTGGTTTTCAAATGAAAAATTGCAAATTACTCTCACGACTTATTGCGGTCACTTTGCAAATCTTACATCATGAATAAGAAGAAATTTGAGTGACTGGAAAAAGCAGTGGTTCGGTGTGAGCATCAGCCTAGTCTCATGTGATACAGTAACGAGGTCAAAAATAAAATCAATATTTGCAAAAAGTTAATGCCTGGAATACGGTGCGATGGTCAGATGATCTTCGGAATAAGCAATAATGACGCTTCATCCTTTCATACCAAATTCTGTTTTCTTCTGGGAGCTCAAACGTGTGACTTTTTGCAATTTTTTTCGCTAATCAAGCGATATTTCATAAAAATGCTTCAGTATAAAAATAATGATAAAAATATTTGGAACAAATAAATTTTCTTACATTTATTTTTGCAACACATGCACAAAAGAACGAGTTTTACAAGCGTCTATAGCGAATGTAAACGAACGAATTTTTGGCCTGTGAAGAAGGAGGATCATTTTACAATCTCTCGCGCATCCAAATTCTGCGCGAGTGTGTGTAAAATACTTTTTATAATACATGATCAGAAAGGCAGTGTTCACAATCGTATTTTTCGGGCAAAAAGCAGCCCTTGTCATTTGTGAATTTATGACAGCCTCAATGTAAAGTGATTTTTCCCAATTTCGAATTATAATTTTTTAGAAATGTTTGCCACCCACGTCGGGGTTTGAACTTACAACCTTCATATTACAAGGCAGACTTCTTTAACACTAAGCTACCTAAGCTAATTGAGGAGTGGCAGTCAGTACGACTATATCTGTTTATTTTAATTATTTTTTTCTTATTAAAATTGCTTATTAATTATTTTATTGCTTTCTGATAATTAATTATAAAAAATATCTTCCTCAACAAGGTTTAAAAGTGAGTTCACATGACTTAGAAATTGCTCACTCGCTACGCTTGTTTTGCAAACTTTCTCTCGCATGTAATTCCTCACTTTCAAACCTTGGTGTGTAATATACCATTATATACTGTTGCGCAACCCAATCCTGCTGTGACAGAGAGTAAAATATTCGAACATATAAGAATTTTGATATTATTATTTACATTATTTTGTGAAAAACAAGTTGCCACTCCAATTAAACACAATGTTTCAATTTTCTAAAAAATGTCTCAAATGACTTCTCAGCCTCTAATTAAATTAGAGTGCTGGGGTTTGTAATGATCAAAAACGGATCAAATTAAAAAAATTTTCACATAATTTTCTAATTATCTTTGGCTATTTGACCATAAATAAACGAAAAAAATACAAATTAATGGAAGATTTTCCATTTTTTGGAATCTAGAAACTTCTCCTCTTTCCCTCAATGATTCTCCAGTCGCTATTTAAGCTAGAGAGCTGGAAATGGTGCTTATAAAAAAAGGAGAAAATTTACCTAAATTGAGTTTTTGTTTATTTTTTTAATCATCCTTAACAATTTGAAAATAAATGAACAAAAAAATGCGAATTGATGGAAATTTTTTTTTTGTTAATTTGGAAACCTTTCTTCTTCGACTCGATGATTCCTCAGCCCCTGTTTAAGCTTGAAATCTGTTAGAAAGAGGAAAAAATTTATTTGAAATTAATTTTCTTATAATTTGTTAATCACTCTTAGCTGTTTGAAAATAAATGAAAGAAAAAATGCAAAATAATGGAAAACTTGCCATTTTTGTGTTTTTTCAGATATAATTTTCAAAATTTATTTCCTTTATGAGTTGTTTTTTTTATTGGGAGAGGGAGTTGTTACTATACTTTTTTTTTACATTTATTCAAGGAGAAGGAACTAAAATACGAAATTTAATGAATTAATTAATTAATGAAACAGATACTTACTGATAAGGATTTGTAAAATTTTCGAACCCCAATCATGACGTGATAATATGTAACCCTGCAGAAGAAACTTCCTTTTGTGAGACGCTCGTTAATTATAATTGACTGAGATGATCGATTGAAAAATATAGTTTCAGATCAAAAGATTTAAATTACCTATTTAATAAATTTCCATAGAGAAAATAATTACTTGCAAGTTTTAGAACAAAAATGATTTGAGTTAACAATGAAAATTGACCATTTACTAGTTATTAATTAAATAAGACAATTACAAGACTCTTGGTTAAGCATCCAAAAGTTAAATACATTAATTGAGAAAAGATCTTATTCAAACATAAAATAAAAGATATAGTTAACGAGTTAGGGAGAGAAGACTTGACTCGAGCTGTTCCAAATTTAAAGTTCTGGAAGGAAATGTTGCTTCCAGGACTGATGATCTAAAAGTAATTTTACTATAAAAATTGATTTACCAAGTCAACATTCAAATGAGAGATTTGACACACGAGGTGAAGGAGCTCTCTAAGCGACTCAGAAAGGCTGTCAAATTTGGGTTTATTTAGTGATCAGAATTCTCAGAAAATAGGTGTAAATACTAAGTGAATTTGCAGGTGTTTTCTGGAATTTGTCCGTCTGAATTTAGATAGACAAGTCCGAAGGGTAGTTACTCGAATTTGCGAGTGTTCATTGTATTTTGAAACTTCGGCCTAATTTGTATATGATTATTTTTCGGTGTTTTTTCGTATTTTACATTCTATAAAGAGCAGAGGAAAACACAAAAAACACTGGATGTTCAAAATGGTGACCAATGGCTTTGGTATCTATTATCTATTGATATGCGCTGATATCGACTTCAGATATGCTGCCGGTGTCTTTTTTGAGGTAGTAATTTATTGTGATTTAGAAACGCGATAGTTGACCGGAAAAAAGATTTTATGAAAACTTGTTTTGAAAATTCGAAACAAAATGCTAAATATGCAGGTATTTGTTGGGAAATATAAAGTATTGAGATTTAAGAATGCGATAGTTTGCCAAAAAAAATATTTTCTGAAAATATAAATAAAGAATATAAAAAAAAATGGTGTAGTTCAACGGTCGAAAACACTGTAAAAAGGGAGATGGTTTCATAGAGATTTTTTATATGAAAGGTGGTATATGATAGTTGTGTTGTGTTGATCAATATGCCACACTTATTTTTCAGGTTGAAAAGTCCTTGGAAAAGTAGTTTGTGAAATGTTCAGCTTTTGTTTCATTTCAACAGCTATTCAGTTCACAATTTTTCACCTCTCATCATTAAATGCGAGATATAGGCTTGTATAGAACGGTAAGCTATTGTTCTGTTGTAATTCAGGATGTGAAACTTCCAGTAAATTTCATGATAGCGAATTATGACGAAAAATTTAGCATTCAAATATTAGCTGCTACTTCGTTTTGTATTACAGACAGAACTGCGCAAATTAATGTGATGACTCTGTACATACCTATCTCATTTGACAGATGCTCTGTCTGATGGCTCGGTAATAACATATTTTGGCCATCTGTAAGATATATCAAATTACAGTTTGAAAACGGGCAAATTTGTCCTCCACAAATTTGCTTATCTTCATTAATGTCTTTGTCTTAGAAGATTTAAATAAAGTGTAGTTGGGTGGTCTTAGATAAGTAAATAAGTTCCAATTAAGATGTAGGGAAGTAAAATGGTATAAGTTATGATAGTAATTCTTTGTGATGTTTTAAAAGAATAGTGATGCGTAGGAATGGGAAATGAAAAATCGGTCTGATGGTTTATTGGTAATTATTGATAACTCTGAGCTTGCGTATCTATAGTTCATCAATAACTACTGACAATCAGCGATAATAATTGAAAATTTCTAACATAATTTTTACTTCGAAAATTATAATAATGTACCTATTTAAATGTCTACAACCCAAATTACCTATCAACACTCGGACGCAATGTAAAATGGTAAATGATTTCAAAAACTTACATTACTTCTATTATCATCAATTGATCCATTCTTCCAAAGCTTTCAAATTAGGCCTATGCAAACAAAATAATTACCTTCTTCGATCATTATGAGTAAGCGATAAAAGCTTTCTTAATAAGATCCATTTTCGTAAACTTATTTTCATCATGTAGGCGTAAATTAGGTGTATACATCAATTCTGTCGAATATGATGACAAAACTTTTTATTGCCGCTGACTTCAATAATTTCAATTCTTTAGGTCTTGCTGGATAAATTTTGAAAAATTTTTCTCTTTTCAGCTTTTTTTTTTTATTATTTTTTTGTTTTTGAAAAAGGTTCTGTTTAGAATAAAAGAAAAAAAAATTATTAAATGTAGAAAAACATTTTACTATTTGTTTATATTATTTCTCAAGTTTTATTTTTAGGTTTTGCTCTCCCAGAAAATACAGAATCAAGACCAATAATTTTGCTTTTAGTTAGGCAGAGATGGATTTATTAATTTGGCGTTTACCTATAGGCCAGGTAAATTTTGCGCCCTAATTCATAATTTAATCAAATCTCACAAACAAAAAAGCTATCATATAAGCTTTAACTACATAGGGTGGTTGGGTGGGTTCCCTAGATAAAGATATTAAAAATTGCACCCTCCTTACCTCTTGAGATTTTGGGGAGGGGGTGTTTGTTTCCCAAAATTTGGTTTTTTGCGATTGTTTCGGTGAATTTTGATTTTGTGAGAAAAATTGATCAGTAAAAAATTGTTCAACATAGAATTTTCTACATAAAAGATACCGTGCAGTTTTTTCCCAACGTCCCTCTTTCCCACCAGAGAGTCTAGAAAAAAATCATTCTCCACTGAACATGTTCAATAGAATTATGTGGGAAATATGACTTGTAATTATTATACTATGTAGATAATTCGTAAACACTATACATATTTTCTACCTATCCACTCCCCTTTGATAATCTTTTACCATCCTTTTCACCTTCAAAGTTTTTTGTCTGATGTCCCCTTCCTCTCCAGAAAGTCTTGAAAACAACCAAATTCAGTTAATATAGTTGTTTTCAAGACTGGATGGAAAGGAGGTATCAGGAAAAAAATTTCATTTGACTTTTTTTGTAGGAAATTTTATATGCTAAACACTTTCATACTGACCTGTTTCTGTTACAAAATAAAATGTCGTGGAAAAACTCGGAAAAATCATATTTTGGTGGATAAACACTCCCTCCTCAAAAATGCTAGAGGTGGGGATGATGTAACTTTTAGTATGTTATTCCAGGAGACTCACATAACAATCTCATACAGTTAAAGTTTGTGTGCTTTTTACCCAGTTTACTTGCAAACGGGGTATTAAAATTTACCTCATAGAATGGTTAGTGGTGGGGATGATGAACGTTTCACTATCGGTATAAATATCAAGCATACCTACTGGATTTTCGAGCGAAGCATTGCTGCTCTAGAGATTTTGTTTTTTCATTATTTTGATGTTGATTTGACTAGATAATCCGTTGCGAATTAAAAGAATGAAAAGATTATTAAAAAATGTAACGTCGCCGATTCAAATGATTTTTCCCTCTTTTGCCTTTGCGCCTATAGGCCACGGCCTTAATGGCCTCTTGGTAAATACGCCACTGCAGGTAGACGATGATAGTTGTTGTAAAATTAAATTGAAGTAACAATTACAGTTTTCTTCATCCTCAACCCTTTAATGTTATAACGTTACTCTCTTCAGATTTTATTGTCGAAAAATGAGAATCTGTTGTTACGTGTTTCTATTTCATCCCACGCGATTGCTTTGCTTCCGGATCTTACCTCTGAGAAGTTCGTATAAGTTATTTTGCCTTTTTAGTTCACGCTTTTCACTCTTCATTATAATGGGGTTTAATATCGCAGATAAGTACTGTCATGCGCCCCAATTATTTGTCCACTCAGGTACAATTTTCGATTGCACTTATAAAAATCACAAACGTCATCGTTGCTTAGTATCAGCAGAGTTCATGGTTTCATTAACAAAGAAAAATTGTATCATTTCATAATTATATTTGGTCGTAAGTGAAGAAATACGATATCGTTAACGTCATAGTGGAATGAAAATGAAAAGAAGAAACCAGAGATAGAGCAAAAAGTAAAATAAAATAAATATAGGAAGGTACTTACTGTTACTGTATAATATGAAAAATAAAATAAAAAAAATTTCATAACCTAAAAACATCCTTTCAGATTTCAGGATCAGAATGAACCGGTAAACGTAAAATATTTTATGTTATGGAGACCCCGCTTGAATGTCCAAAATCGAAAAACCCTTCTTTCCAGCATCCATTGTTTTCTTTTCTTTTTTTTTTCGAAACCATGATGCGAACGAAAAGGGGTGAACGCAATTTTCATTATACATCTGGCGTTTCTTTAGTATTACAACAAACATTTTTCGTCGAAAAATATAACTTTATTTTTTATTTTTTCCAGAGAACTGGGATGACATTAACGCCGAAAACTGTAATCTCCGAAGCTGTATTTAATGAAAATCGAACACACGTTTTTTTTTGTTGTTACAGCTTGCCCATAAAAATGACCACAACGTATGCGTGAAGCCTGTTAAGTTGAAATTTTTGATTAAAATTTTGAGTTAGATGGCGGAATAAAATAATAAAAAAATTGCGGGTAACAGTTTCTCTTTTTTGTGTTGAATATTAATTTATATATTATGATAGTCATTTGTATTGAATTCTCCATTTCGTTGAATTCATTTTGATTTATTCGTCAGTTCAATTGTCCTAATGGCTGAAGATAAAGGGAATAGTGTCCTTCACAGATGAAACAAATGTCATTGGGTTGCCGGTACTGCAATTAATGGCCTTCTTTGGGTGTGTACTTGTGTAGAAAAGAGGAAATTCACTTATTCTTGCTAGACTAAATTAACCCAACGACCTGAATCCTGATAATAGGCAAATGACAAGTTATGTTCTGTTATGTACCACCTTCCTTATACCAAATATCTATGTGATCACCTCTATTTTACATTGTTTTCGACTGTTTTTTATTTAAATCTGGTAAACTTTGGCATTCCTAAATTATTACAATACTTAGTTTACCTCCCAAGACACACCTGCATATCTAAAGTCAATTTTGGTGCACATTAATGGATAAAAGATACCAGAATTAATGGTCACCAATTGGAACTCGACTGTTTCTCGTGTTTTCATTTTTTTTTTCACAAAATGGTAAACAATAGGAAAATACCTAAAAACAGTCTGTATAAAAAATTTGGTCAAAGCTTCAACATAGTGAACACTCGTAAATTTGAGTGACCACCTTTCGGACTTGTCTGTCTAAGTTCAAATGAAAGAATTCCAGAAAACACTTGCAAAATGCGATTATCCCTTTTTCTGGCCACTAAAACAACCTGAATTTGATAGCCTCACTTACTACCTTAGATTAAGGCTCCCTCGCCTCGTGAATTATATAAAATCAAATACTCACCACCTCTCAAGTTAATATCCCCTCACAGGACCTTATGATGTTTTAAACCATACTTCACAGTTGATTTCGTGAATTTCTCGGTGAAAGGTCAATCCTACAGAAAATTTTATTATTTGTAAAAAATTATCCCATAAAATTTTCTGAAAACTAGGAAATTTACACATTTTTAATAGGCGCAATAGTTTTGGAGTTAAAAGCTGTCAAACTTTTTATTGTACAAAGTTTTGTTTTTAGGGGCTGTAAAAGGGGGTAAAATCAACTTGAGTGGTGGAAACGTTTATGTTTCATGATGTCCGCTACCAAACGTATAAACTCACTGTAATAGTTTTCTTGAATTTGAAAAAAAAATTTTTTTTTCATGTCAGCAAGTAATATGGCGTCTTAAAACTGAAAAAAGTAAACTGCTCTCGATGAAAAAATATGAATGTTACGAAAACGGAGAAAGATATACTCCCATTCTGACATTATTGAATTAATGAGTATAGACAATAAAAAAAGAGTTCGCCACTTTACCTATTATTTTCTATACATATGTATATCCGTATTATAATAATATATAAAAGTGCTTTGTGGGTGTATAATGGGTAATCTTTAAAACTACTGAACCAATTTGTTTCATTCTTCTATCATCACCAAGCTCATCTTATTACCAATAAAGTAGGCTACCTATTATTATGATCCCTTCATAATAACCTGAGCAGTACTGTAAAATATGTATATTTTTCGTTATTTTCATTATTTTAATTATCGTTTGAAAGATTGAAGAAAAATGGAACAAAAGAGAAATGAAAATAATATTGTTGTCTCTGCCTCCCCTAGACTTTATCATTTTCTCTCTCTTTTATTTTCTGTAATACTTAAGTTTGATTTTGGTATTTATTTTCAAATTAAACCAACTGTTGGATGGAATTTGACCGTAAAATTTCTCTGCAGTTGGTAGTATTTTGGGAGGGGGATTTTTAATCATTCGGGATTTGAGATGGAAGTAGATAGCGGTGCAAATAAGTGATCATTGAGGTAAAAATGAGACTCACATTCTCTATTGGCTGAAGTTGAAGAGGTGATATTGAGTACTTTAATTTGGTTTCAATTTAAATAAAAGAATACTGAACATAATTAATTTATTTTTGTAAGTTTGAAAACAAATAAGAATGACATCTGAATAAAACTGGAAGAAAAGTATTCCCATCGTTGTACTGCAAATAGTATCTTAATTTCAGCTTTGAATTTATAGAAGATTATATACGTTATAATTTTAAACATATTTATAAAAAAATAAAACGGAAAAAAGTGTAGAATTATTTATAAAATGGCCACCTACTCCTATTCTCGTGATTGATCTAAGTGAAGCTGGAACCAAGGGCAGTTAGTATGAATATATTGGGGTGTCAGAAAATACCTAAATTTAATGTTCTATCAAGCAGTGTAAAGACTGTTATAGGACCAATGACATCATGATAGGATTTTTCCGCTCACATATTTTATCTTATTCAGACAACCGTAAGCTAAAATCATTCTGTAACATTGAAGAACTCTTATACTTAGTAAAAAGAACATAGTTCTGAATACTTTTGTTGTATCAATGGTATTTCACCCAAAACTTTCAAATATTACTGTTTCTTGACAATATTGAGTACACTCTTTTTCCTTTTAAATGTCTACTTGTTTGAAGAATACAATATAGTGTGAATTTATTATTCCTCTGACATATCGTAAAAATTTACGTGTCTAATATACGAAAATTGAACATTGTGAAAATGAAGTAGCAACGTAGCAAGCAAAAGCATATACATATACGCACTAAGCTTAATAAATACACCAGTAGTTAAGGTAATGCGACATATTTATTACTTGCTATTAACTTTATAATCGTGCGCAGTTGACTGTATTAGAATTTTACAATTATTTAAAAAATATAAACATAATAAAAAAAAATGTAAAAATGAATATCGGGGTCTAGGGAAATAATAAACTCAAACAAAACTTCATAACTTCACATAATTAAAGAGCTATTTGACTGGGTTTTTTAGATGATCATGAAAATTTATTAAGTTTCAAATGTAAGAAATGATCAAAATTTTGGTTTCCGTATAGTTAGATAAAAAATGAATAAATAGAAAAAGAATTTTACACAAAAATGCAAATAAGAATGAATCACACTTACTACACTTAAAATTGCTAACTTTCCTTCGTTAGTATTAACAGAGTCTTCAGAGAAAATTCATTAAAAAATTTTGTTCATTTTTATCGGTTGTTTTAAATCACAGTATGCTTTTCCCTGCAGATGAGTGGTTCGTTTGTCGATCTAAACCATGTATTAACCCGCAGGTTTTTAATTAAAATTGTCATTTGAGTGACTGTAACTATATAGTGAACCTGTTATTATTACTAATCCTTTAAAATTTCCGAAAATCTGTCTACAAATTTTTTTAAATCCTGAAAAAATAAATCAACCCTACTAACCATTCAGATTCTATTTTATTTTGTTGTCATTTTAACTGTCTTCACAGAAGAGATGCTATAGGAGCATGATTGTAACATGTTCAGGATTTTAAATACAACCAATAGAAGTTGAAACAACATCTTTGGAGGTACCCTTTAATTCACAACTAATCCTGATACCGGGTGTCATCAATGCGAGAAAGCAAGTAGTTTTAGAGAGTAAATTTTGAAGTGAGGTGGAATTGATAGAAGTTTGTAATTTCCTTCGTCATGTACAAAATTGAATAAAGTGAGAAAAACTGAAAGAAAAGTGGTACCGAATATAATATAGAACAAAAATAAAAGAGGGGAAATTACCAATCTGTTGTTAACTAAAAATAAAGAATACAAGAAAATATAACCAATAAGGGACTAACAATGAATATATAGCGAAGCAGTTCGTGTTTAAAGTATGAGAATAAGGGTAAAAAAAAAAATACATCTGGAGACCTCTGAAAATTTCTAAGCAAAAATAATATAGGCAAGAGTAAGTTGTGACGTCAGAAATGTAATTTCGGACAAAAGGTTGCCCACTTTTTTTTTTAGAATAAGTAAATGTCCTTTAAATAAATCTTAGACTTCTCAATATATATATAAATACTAGTAGCCCATTATATCGGCTTTGCTTGACAGATGATTAGGATCTTTGAACGTAATCCTGAGCTAAGTGTTCACTGACATATTACGCACCAAAATCTGAAAATTTAAAATTCTCCCCTCTGTGGACTCTATGAGAATCAAAAAATGGGTCTAATGTTGAAATTAATATCAATTATTCAAATTCAATGCCTCAAAAAACATATCCGATGATATATTACTCGATAAGATCTAAAAATAAAAAATTCTCCCATTTATAGGCTCAATGAGGGTCAAATAATAGGTCGAATGATAAAATTAACATCAAATTCGATTCAGCGCCTCAAAAAACATGTTTAATGACGTAAAATTAAGAATTAGGAAAATGCCGCTAAATGAAGCACTGATAAGTAGGCATAATATTTTTTCTCTGTTCACTTTACATACAGGCAAAACTATTAATCCAGCCGTAATCGATTGTTTTTTATAAAAATGTTTTTCAAAGCGATAAAATAATAAAACTAAGCCTAGGACCTTCTTAAGTTCATGAATAATGTATGTATAAAAATTCATCAACATTGGTTTGGTAGATTCTGAGATTACCCTTAACAAACACTTTTCCAAATTTTTCTCTTTATGTATTAGTATAGATGTATGTGTGTGCGTGTGCGCATGTGTATGTTTGCAAATGGTATCTTTTGACATGTTTTGTGTGACATGAATCAGTACTAATGATGTTTTTTTTCATTCTAACATTTTTCATAAAAACATCAGAACATGTTAACCACTTTTTTGTAATCCTGATCCAAAGTTTAGTCTAAAAAATGTAACCCTCAGTATTTTTTACAAAAAACATCAAAATTTAATCAAAATATGTCGGATGCACTTCAAATTGAGTAGATACTATACATACATCGTGTGTAAAATATGAGATTTGTGATGTGTCCCATCTATTCATTACCAATTCACTACCATCAGATTATTTTAGAAACAAAAATAAAATCAATGGAATGTACATAATCTTTCCTCTCTTCACAATTTCTGGATTACTTCCTTCTACAAACTTTTGAGCTTCTGAAATTTACTCCACTCCCTTGCCCTGACACCTCCAAAAACTTAATATACTGAGTTACACCCAACAATTGTCTATGTATACCTGTACTTAAATAATCTACAAACTCTTTTCACCTTATTTACTGAAATTTAAAACATTATGAGACCTAATAATTGAGAACAAATTGGAAATTCAATTTTGGATTAAAATCAATTTTTTTTTCTTCCTATTAATCGGAACAAATAAATTAGGTGGGTATTGATATTTTGCATAATGATACAAAAATTATCGAAAAGTATCAGTATATGCAAAAATTAACTCACAATCTACCCGAAATGTGATAATATTTTATCTAAAGCGTCAATATTTTTCTTGAAATATTAATACGAATTGATACAAAAAATGTTGATATTTTGCACAGCTATCAACTACATATTATAATGCATCAGCTGTTGAGCTTGAGCTATCAATTCTTATCTCATTCCCCAGGACAGTGGTTCCCAATCTATTTTTTACCTGCCAACCTACTAGTGCAGCAGTAATCATGATTTCACGTAGGTACCTCCCCAGCATAAAAACCATGATTTTGCAGACCCCAAGAGCACTGACACAAATAGAAAATTTGTACATGAATAAGAAAATTTTGTCAACACATTAGCTGGTTGTGGACCTCTTAGGCCCCATTCCAAGACCCCCTGGTGGTCAATGGACCACAGTTTGGGAACTGCTGACCTAGTGAGATAAGTTCAATTTGTTCCAAATTCAAAGTTTTCAATTGTGTGCGAAGTGTTAGTTAACACATACTTGATATTTTTCTGAAAAGAGAGGAGGATTGTAAGAGTAGCAGTGTAAAAGAGAAGGGGAGAGAGAGAAAATTTGGAGACTGTTTTTTTTGTCCAGGATCGTTCCAGCCATGTTTAAATCCCACAGTGGACAGAATTTCAAAATGAATTTTTTATGAATCCTTTCGACCAAACAATTTTGTTTTCACTTGGTGATTAACTTTGACTGATCACCACCAATAATTCGAGCAATTTAGGGTGTTTAAAAAATTAAAATCACCTCATAATAGTAATAAAATGTTTTGAAAATGTCACGAGATTAGGGGAATTTCTTATGATTACAAATGTCATTCTTTTTACTGAAAATACAACGGTTTTTTTGAGAAAGCAATGAAGTATTGCATAAGTTTACCCTCAAAGCTCTAGAGCAATTAGAAATTATGATTTTTGAAAACGTCACGGCAGTTGGGATTAGTTTAAATCGTCATAAGATATTCGTGTGCGTGCGTGCATGCTGCGTGTGTGCGCGCGCGGGCGTGTTTAAGTTGGCACTCTTTTTCTTTACCACATGTAGGCTTTATACCTGCTCAGTTCTTTCCAGTTTTAGAACAAAACTTCTTAATTAGCGCCGATTGCAGTAATTCCAGTTTCTAGGCCTAGGTCTCGCTGGAGAAATTTTAAAAGAATTATTTTTCACTTTTTAGTGCATTTTTTATTGATTTTTTTTGAAGTCAGTTCTATGTTTTGTTTGTGGCAGAAAATGCAAAATATGAGAGAAACTGAAGAGAAAAATGAAAAATTCCTGTGCATTGGCCGAATTTTTTTTTTTCTCATAATAAATATATTTCCATAGTATATTAGCTGCGGTAACGGTTAAAACGTGTTCATGTCCGTATAGCATACAGAGTATACGTTTTCACTGAGCGAAAATAGAAGAAGAAAAAAAATCGTTACTTTATATTGGGTACCTATGTATTAATGTATTATTTTTTCTTCTTTTGCAAAATAATGAAAAGTTTTACTTTAATAAAATATGTGGTTTAGTTATTATTTATTTTTTCTCGCCGGAACATTTTATCGAATGAAAAAATTATTTTGTATGTCGACGCGGGTTCGGATTTACCCAATAGAAAAATATCGTCGTACCCACTAATCTAGATAATGTCTGATTTATGCGGTACCATATTGCGAATGTTACCTCTTTTTTTCTATGTTTTTTCTTCTCCACGGAAACTTTTTTTTTTTTTTTTTCAGATATAATCCTTTTCATTGTGAAGCTGAAGTGTACTATTTTTTGCCAGTTTCTGCCTGTCCCTCTTTGTACTCGTGTAAAACTTCGTACGTATAACCGAGTAGTACCTGCGCCTACGTCATGTTTCTGCGGGTTTTTGTCGGTTGGTTCATTTTGACAAAATTTGCATTTGAATTCGTCGAATTTTTTCGCCTTAGGTTTTTGTGTGTGTGTGTGTGTGCGTGGGTGCGTGCGTGTGTCTGTGTGCAGAGATGAATATTTGAACGAGTAAACAAAAATCATTTTCTTCGGTTGTTTTTGTTTTTTTTTCCCTTTCTTTTCTCGTTTTAGAGATTTTACTGAATGGAGTAACTTATTTGAAAGTGCGTGCTAATTTTCGTGGCACTCATTTTGAGAGTTGGTATGTACCGAAAAATGGTACTTTCTTGCGCCTGGGTTGCAGCATTAGACTATACGTGTTTGTAATCGTTAAACACCGTGCCATGGTTTCACGAGGAAAGCTGCAGGAAAACGACGAAAAGGAAAAGGAAAGACGCAGAGGCGTCGTAATTTGTAGAATTTCAGTATATTTTCGTCCATTGTCGAGACGTCGTCGTAAGAATTTAGCCGGAGACGTAGAGATTCAGAGAAATCGTTTGTCTTCGCTGCTGAGATTTATGTTGTGAAATGATGTCGACGAGGTGAATTTAAATTTATGCTGAAACAGTTTTTCTGTTTTTCCTCATTTTAAGTGTATTTAAAAAAAAAATCTACTTATTAAAATTGCTTGAGTATTCGGACGTAAGTGTGAGAGTGGGTACTTTTTTCGTTTCATGATTTTCTGTGCACTTTGGCACCATTTTTGAAAATTCTTTTTTTTTTTTTTATGTATACCCCTTATGCGTTGAGTCCATTTCCAGACGTAATATTAATCGAATAGTTTCGAAATTTGAAACACATATTCGGGAATACATCTAAGAAAAAACCTTATTGTTTTTGGTCCGGATCAGGCGTATGGTCCATCCTGTAGGTCAGTTTATATGGATTTTTTATCGAACATCGTGCAGATCGCAATTTTCAATCGATAGGCTTGAAATTTGGTATACTTATTTTCTTTAGGTCAAGGACAATAATTATAAATTTTGGTGCGGATAGGTCTCACGATACGTCTGATAGGGGCGATTTTGTTGCTGTTTTGGCAGATTAATGGCCATAAAAGAAATAATTTTCAAGCTATAGTCTCAAAATTTAGTACAAGTATTGATTTTAAGTATATCTATCATACTTTCAAATTTGGTTCCTATTGGTATTATGGTTCATTTCCTGTGATTGTTGTAGGGGGTGCTAATTTTTCATATTATTTCTATAAAAGTTGCAATTCTCTTTCAATAGTCACGAAATTTGGTACAAAGAGTACCTCTCATACGAGGACCTAACCTACCAACTTTGGATTTGATTGGTCAATTTTTTTCCAACTTGTTAGCTATTCAGATGGTTTTCTCTCTTTCAGCCTTCTGATAATGGTTCTGAAAAATTCATTTTTTAGCCTTCATTGAAAAAACCACTTATTTTAACCTAAAAACAACCCGAATTCAGAAAAAGGTCAATTTTCGACCATTATACACAAGATTGAACATGGACAGTTATATCTCCGCTTATATTTTCGCAATCAGCACGTATACAACTGCACTATACTTCATTTTGAAATGTGGGATTTTTTTTTTTTTTTAATTGTATATAATCTACAATTCTCGTTACTGCAGGAAAGAAAACGATCAATTATTTCCTAAAATTTTGTTTGTTAGAACTTGGAATAATTTTTCATTTCACAAAAAAATAATAATTTTTGACACATACATAAAATATTTTGAAAACATGATACTTAATTAGTATATTTTATCGCATGCATCGTAATTTTGTGTGATATTGGTAATTTTTTGCAAAAAATATAAATATTTTATAGGTATATTACTTCATTAGAAGAATTTTTTTGATATAGGTAGGTGATTTTTAAACAAAGAAAATCTACTTTTTACTGTCAAGCTTGCTGCGTAAGAGTTTTCTTATGTTTTTAAATTAAATGTAAAACTACGAATTGTCGTGTAACAATACTGAGGAGGAAACCGACCCAACGAAGACAATCACAATTATGTCGTAAAACAGTGAAGAATACGGTTTTTTTTTTCCGCAGTTGTAAATTGTTTTATCTTATGACAGTATCTGCTTAGTGGCTTATATTTCCTACTTTGTTTTTTAAATGCGCTCTGCCAAAGGAATGGACTTATACTTGCCTAACTGCAACGACAAAGCTCATCATCAGGGAGGCCTGAGTATACTAAATGAGATTTTTTCCCCTTTTAATTATATGAAATTTTCACGGAGGAGATCACTCGGATTAGTGATGATCATGATAACCAGCCGAGAATTTGAGCGATGAGATTTTCACCCTACGAGTATTTAATCGCGTAGCTTCAGAAAAATATTATTGAAACCACTAAAAATGTTATGTAGAATCAATACAACTTCTGACCACCGCACAATCCCTATTATTCACGCCCATTAAATTGGTGCTAACCAACATAAGTTAAAATTAATTTTATCTATTTTAGAAGACGAATATTACTCGATTAAGTATATGTTAATATAGGACAGGAGCTATATTCTACAAAAATATAGTGAAATATACAACAGGAAAGAGCAACTTTGACGCGTAATAAGAGTTTCAGTTTCCTGTATCTACATACTTAAATGACGGTTTTACAGCTTTAGCTACCTTTAGTTGCAAGATTACTGCACACATTGCGGGTAGCCCCCAGTTATCGGTGATAATTGGATTTAAGACGAACACTGATTTTAAAAGAATTACTTGTTCAGTCAATTTTTAGTATCCCCCTATCCTAAAACGCTATTTTTTCCATTATCTTCCTTTTATATTAAAGCGCCGCGATTATATTAAAATTCTTACATCATACCCCAAAAACGCTGAAAAAAAATTATACCTATCAATAATACAATATTGTACTTTTCTCAACTCAGTACACCAAAAAGAGGTTATTATTAAATCGATTTTGATTAGCAAAATATGAGATTTCCAAAGAAGTCTGGAGCATCGAAAATGGTTTTCATTTCTTCACAGCACACGGTTTATGCGTATGCAAGTTGCAAAATGTCACAATGAAAAAGAGCCGTTTCACAGGGTGTTGCTTACACAAACAACTAAATTCACTTCTCAATAATATTTAATTATATCTAAAATGCTATCCATGAATGAAGTTTACTTGTTTAATCGAATAAATAATAACCACTTTTTGGTGAATTCGTTGAAAAAAATATCGTACTTAACAAGTTAGCCACTCGTGATAATCAACTCGGTGCACTTACAGCATGAGCCAGAAGTGAGTGCTGCAACTATGCAACTTGTTGACAATCACTCATTTTGCTAAATAGTAGAGTAAAATACTATATCTATCTCAATTGTTAAGATTCGTATGATTAATGTAGGTAGTTAAGTTGTAAGTACGAATTCAAAAATAGTGTGAGTAGAGCAAAATCCCGATGACACGACAGTCTGAAAAGTCAGTTTTGTGCAGAATAGACGTAATTTTAGATTGTATGTCCTATATATTGCGGGTTGGGTTCATAATAATTATATTTCTTGAATTTTCAATTATTTTGAACCGCTGTCATTTTGAAGCTGACCGGAAGATTTGGTGTATCTTCCAACTTACCATATCTAGGATATGGACCCAAAGTAAATGTGGGTATGCAAAATTTCATTCTTATTTGTTCAGAAATATAGGCTCCATTCTGCGTGCTAATTTTGTTGTATCTCATACAGTATATAAATTTTCTAGTGGAGGGGGTGTTTTGGGATGAGGTCCATGATCGGAAAAAGTACCTGCCTATACTGAAACTTGCCACTGTCCGCAATTGGTAGATTCTGTGAAGTCTGTTTAAATGTAAGCCTACGTAATCAGGAAAAGTTAGAATCTGAAAATACATGTTTTGAAATAGAGTTTACAATCAAAGGCAAAATAAAAAGAAAACCTACGAGTGAGAAAAGTTTGCTTGGGAAACAATTTGAAAGATGATGATGCTTGTGAAGTATGAAGTAGAAAGTTGTGACTCGCATAGCTGCGATAAGGTCTCTTAAAGAATGAAAGGATAGAATGCCTTTTCAGTTTCTATTACTTTATGGAGTCTTCATCAGACGTCGGTTTGGGAATTTGGGATAAGAACTCTGATTCGCTCTTACGCATTACCTTCATTAACGTCTATCACATATTCCTCTTATGTATCACCCATGATCATGAAACATGTTTAAATTTATTTGCTGTAATATGTGGGAAGTAGGAGGAAGAGGAGGTTGGTATTTGAATTCTTCGCTGGTGTTTTCTACGCGTTGCCTAGTCTTTGCTTTGAAGCCAACGAATTCCATCACCGTTTTGAAAAACTTGGTTTTCGGACAACTTTTCTTGTTAGCAGTTTGGGTGTATCTAAAGCCACTTACTCGTATGTTTTATGTTTTAAATTACATACGCTATGAAATCATAGTAACCCTCATTCGAAGTGCTTGGTTCCACCCTATCCGTACATTACTGTAATCAATTCTTCTTTTTATCTTCAAACAGATTTTGTCATTTAAAAGCTCCATGGCAGACCCCAAAATTCGATATTTGGCTGCCATCAAAATGTAGAACCATATATAAATTCTTCCATTAAGATCATAAATGGTTCCTCGTAGAGTCAGGTACATTTTGCTAGATTTAAAGGAAACAGCTATACGTAGCCTACGTACGTAATTATTCATCCCTGAGTGCACGTAAAAACATAAATTTCAACGGATTGTGCAGTATTGGCAATATACCAATCTTATAGTCTCGCTAAATTTCTTAAATTCGCTTCCAAAAGAACATCTTTTAACCTCGCGAAAGAAAAATGAAAAACAAAAACAAAAATTATCAAAACATTTTCTCGCTGTTCTTTTTTGAAGTGGAAAAATTTCTCTTTCACGTTATACTTATTCTTGGTTAACGTAGTTTAACGTTCGTGTTAATCCGAGCTTCTCGAGTTTTTTCGGGATTAAAAAGATTTTTGTAGTGTATTTTATTTTTTATTTTTGCTGGCATATTACCAGCAGATGCTCATCTCACGTAGTTAACGACTACCAAAAGAGGAGAAAGAACGGCAGGAAGGTGGTGGAGAGTTTCTCTAAAATGTTCAAAGTAAACTGCAGTCGAATAAATAATAATTAAGAAGTAGAATATCTCGCTGGAGCAGTCAGAAACGAAGTCATTTTTTGTAACTTTCTTCTCAAATTCAACGAATCAGCTGGTAAAGGAGAAGAGAGATACGTTGCGAGAAAAGGGCATTAACTGAGAAATACAACCAAACTTTTCATCGTGATTGAGATGAAATGAGTGCTGTAGTGTTTAATTTTCAGCGACGAGGAACTCCAGAATTTAGTTGCAGCGGTTCGTAAAAAAATTTATCTGTAAACTGTTAACAATTGAATTGGAATTATTAGAAATTTCTGCGTTTTTTCCGTCCCTCCCCAAGCAGCAATGAATGTACGTGGTTTCCGTTGGGAAAAATCAGACAGTAACTCCAGTCATTAATGGATGTAAAATATGGATTTTTTCTGTAACATAATTTCGTAATCAATTAGTTTGCTTTTCTTTTTTCTCTTTTTTTCTTCATTGTATCGATCAGTTTTTACAAATGCTGTTTCTACTTTAGTTAGCCTGTATTGTGACTTGTGCTTTTACATTAACGCACGCTGCTATTGTGAAAAATATCATTTTTTTCACTTATCCCGCAAAAAATATGAAAAATGTCAATTATTGTGACGCCTCAAAATAATGGTCGTATGATTATTTTTTTAAATGTTGATCAAAAAGTTTATAGTTAAAAAAAATCGAATAGACAGTCAACCCAAGATCACACAGATCGACAAGAAGTCACCAATGTCCTAGGTCAATGAGGAAATGACGTGAAATGAGCTTAGTTTACATACTACTTGGAACCATGAGGTCTTGCTTCATAGTATCTCACACAACTCCCTATAATTGGATTGTGAAAGCCTTAAATTTCAGATAAAACGATCTTCTTCACATTTGAAACATTAAATATGATTATACATAATAGTTACCGATGTTGAGGCCAATGATTGAAGCTTAATAAACTTGATGTTTAGAGCCACTGAGCAATCAATTGTGGTATTTGTTATGTACGATGGAGATGATATTGAAGTCATTTTATTCTCAGCTTGATCTTCCTTTCATTTCCACGTCGCGAATCATTAATTAGATTAAAAGGTTTAAAGAAAAAAAAGAATTCTGAAAGTTATGGAACTTTCTATATTTGACTTATATTTTCACTTTAGTAAATGTGTATTGAAAAACATACTTCTTATTTAGCCGGTTAAAAATAGACTGTGTGTAGTGTGTTCCATTGATAAGATTTGAACACAACTTCAGGTAACAATCAATCTTTTATTTATGTGGGACTAGCCACGTTGATCTTTTGTTATTCACATCGTTGGGCTCTGATAATCGTTAATTTTATAATCTGTATTATTAATTTGACTTAGTTTAACAATTTGATCATCTGTTGGGAAAACATTAAATTGATCTAAGAAATTAGTTTATTTTAATGGAGCTCAACATAATTTAAGTTAAATATTTCTACACTCTAATAATATTCCTCACATTATCACATTTCTCTTCTTCTTCTTGTTTGTCAGTGAGATTTTTCTCTTTTAACTAAAATCAAAGCTGATGCAGTTTCAATCAAGTATGAAATTGCTGAATTCATCATCCTTTGGAGGATTTGTAATATGTACCTTTAAGTACCCAACCATTCTTTGTGAAAATCTGATTAATTGAAGCGTAGTCATCGAAATTGTAATCCGGCCAATTGCAGTAGGTATATTATTTTAATTTGTCGAATTTTTCGAAAATGGTATGACTTATCTGATTGGTATAACTCAAATTTTTGTATTTTTAAAACATGTTTTGACACGTTTTAACAACCTGTAATCTAAGCAGCGGGGCTGATAAGTTATTATTAGAATACCCATTGATATACCGCCATAGGACGTGTGCTTTCGATGGAGAATTTTTAATTGTGAATAAAATTATCGTATTTTAGCTTGTTTGCAATATAAGGCTTGAAAATTTTTTCGTGTTGTTCTTACGAATAACTTATTTTTAGAAGATTTGCTGGTACTTACTCTGAATCTAAGTGTGTGAGCTCTTAGTTGGGCTCAGTCGAAATTTGTTCTTTCACGATGTACAAGAGACCACAGTTTTGCATCAAATTCATTGCGCTCATGTTGATAGAATAAAAAGAATGAATATTTAACCAATGAATTTTCAGCGTACTGAAGTTTCCCTTCGTGAAAGTTGGTGTCATCTTGTCACCAAGTATATGTCTGATCGTACCCACCTTATATGCAACTATATTCTGTCACAGTTCCATGGAGCTAAAGTCTGTTTCGAAGTTATATCCAGTATTCTCAAAGCGTCGAAAAGGTAATAAAACTTTTTTTACTTTTTCGCCGAAATAAATGGGGAAAAGGCTGGAATGTGTAACTTCTTTTTTATTCTTTTTACAACTTTTTTGTTGTTTCAAAACAAAAGGGGAAAAAATAGAAGAAATAAAATGAAATAAATTTCGGTTTAATTTCGTTAATATCTCCGTCGAGAATTGTTTCAAATTTTTTTCTTTTCTTTTTACTTTGTATAGGTGTAGAATATAGGTCATGCAAAATGCGCAGTTTCATAATTTTGTTTCATCTAAATTATTAATGCATAATATTAATGTAATTTCCAAACGGAAATATAACTATTGCATTCAGTGCAGTGGCGGCACCTGGGGGCAGGACCTGTGGAAAAATGCCGATCCTGAGTTGTAGATCACAAATATATAGGTCACTCAAATTCTTTTGTCCATAATGTATGTGTATATATGTAAGTTCGTTGTGTGGTATGAATCTAATTTGAACTTCGAGTGAAAGATAATGTGAAACTTTAAAATTTGAAACATTTATTCACACGTAATTATAAACGGTAGTGAAATTAGAAAATTCAAGTATTTATTACATACGAAACGAACGAAGATTAATTCTGTATAACTGGGTCAACGTTGAATGACCGCACGAATAGATGAATGAAATTATCAATGAGAAATTATCGGAAACGAGTTGCAAAGTCGATGACGATAACAAAGAAAAATGTTCAAGTTAAGATTAGTTGAAAATGTTGTCATCGGATAAGAGAAGGAATGAAGTTTATGAATGAAATGACGTAATTGTAGATAAATAGATCGCATGCAGTTAATAATTACATTGCAACAGCTTAGCCTAGGTTAAACATAAATAAACATGAAAAATTGTCAAAATCTCGCAAGTATGAGCGAGATTTGGTGTGATTTGAGAAAAGACGATTTTGTCTTTTACATATATATATATGTGTGTGTGTGTGTGTGTGTGTGTGCGCGTTTGTGCGTATGTATGTATATAAGTATATATACATATAAATATATTTTTCTACTTTTTGCTCATTTGGCGCTTTTTCAGAGTTTGTGGAGGCTCCGCTGTTTGACCTATGGCAATGCAACTTGGAATAATGTTAGAAGCTTTCATGGGCTACACATTAGTATTAAAATTTTTTAAATTCATCATCTAGTTTCGAAGGGAGGGGTTCTCAAACTTTTGTAAATCCACCATGTTGTCATCACAATAACTCCAATAAATTGGACGATTATAGTTTGAAATTTTTGTGGAAGTTGGAGACTATTAGGGATTGCAGGTTTTATATTGAATTTGAGAAAAATCGGTCTACAGATTTTCGAATGACAGCCATTACAAAGTTTGACACTTTTGGAAAATACACATTTACTATGGGTGATGCGCCGAAGAGATATTAATATTAATGTTTAAACTCACAAAAAAATCCCAAAAAGGGTTGGGTATAGAATGGATTGTTTTCTAATTTATTAATGAAAGTATAATAAGTTAGGTAAAAATGAATTTTTAAAAATATGCTTTTATAAGGCGAGTAAAACTCCTCCTACCAACGTCCCATGTCCAGAACTCCGAAAAAAATCTATTGGTATTAGAAAAGAGAACAAATCTAACACTGTGGGGATTCGAATAGGTTAACCTTCAACTGAAGAGTCACGTTACTACCATGACGCCATATAAACGGATGGAAAAATAAGAGGTAACTTGAGTTGAAAGAAAAGCACCTTGATAAGATATATTAACTGATAACTACAATCAATGACCATAGATCTGTCGATGTTGGGGTTTGGTGGTTATAAATTAGAAGCCAACTCGTACCTTTAGAACATAATTGAAATGAAAATTTGGAATTTTCTAAACAAGAAATATTTTTATACAACCCTATCAAGCTGTACCCTTCGCTCAAAATTATCAAAAAATTGATATAGTCGCCGAAAGTATGCATTTAAAGTTGTTTTTTCTGGTTGACGACTTTTCAACGCCCAGCTAAATTAGTTTGATATTTTTCGGGGAAAGATAAAAATGTTTATAGCAATATTTACGCCTTTTAGAATTTATTCGCGTTGGTGTTTATTATTACATAGACGGGTCCTTTATTCGACATATATTTTCTCTCCTTTTCTATCAATTGATTATAAAAGGAAAACGATTTTCATTTATATTTTCTTCTCATTTCAGAATATTTCGTTAGTGAGAATTTGAAAAAATTACATTTGGAAATTTCATTCTAAGTGAACGTAAAACATTTTTCTTGAATACTTTCAGCTTTCAATTTTTTATTTTAAAGCAGTATTCGTTACTTAGTAAATTTATTTTTTGGAAAAATTGGTGAAGATAATATTAATTTTTTTTTATTCTTTGATTTCCATCTGGTGAACTATTTCAATATAGAAGTATTTTATTTATCTCAAATTCTCGTCAGTGAGTTGGGAATTGATATTATTGCAGGAAAAGCTGATATATCTATAAATAATATTTTTAGCTTGAGTGGAACAAAAATGTAACCTTCGTGGAGAAATTTTGCTTTATTATCTTCAAAGATCATATAAATTAATACTAGAGGCACGATTTGCTCGTTTTCAGTGAGGTCGCTACTCCCACTCCATTAAACCCAGACATCCCATTTAAAACACAAAGGAAATATGCGTTTTTACTCAATTTTTTGGCCATAATTCTCTTATTTAATGAGAAAGCTATTTTTTCGTAATAAATGAAACTTTAGAGGAGGTTTCAAAAAATAAAACGAACCCAAAAACATCAAGTTTAAGCCTTTAGAAGCCGATAAAATTGAAAAAGAAAATGAAATTGTGCATCAAATTGGTTTAATTTAGTGTTATCAGAAAACTTAACCCTAAAAACAAGTGATGATAAGGCTCAAAAACAGAAAATTCATGAAAATGAATAGTTATAATTAGTTTTATTTAGGGGTAAGTTTATTGATAATGTTAAATTAAGCCAATTTGATGCCCGATTTCATCTTCTTTTTGACATTTCTGGCTTCTAAGGTCTTAAACTTCTTGTTTTTAGGCTCATTTTATATTTTGAAGCCTTCTTTAAAACCTCATTTATTACAAAAAAATTGCTATTTCATTAAGTAAGAAAATGATGGCCAAAAATTCGGGTAAAAACGCATATTTTGTAATATGTATTTTAAATGGGGATATGCTTGTTGATTATCCTTTTAAGTAATCTACAGTCAGTGAATAAAATAATGAAATTTTCTCCAGATACTAACTGTACAGGTGTGTGTGTGTGTGTGTGTGTGTGTGTGTGTGTATTTTTTAATCTGGGTCACCGATGGCCTACATTTGTCAATAATTTTAAAATAAGCAAAAATTCGTGATTGTTCCCTGACCAGTACTCTCCTCTTATGATGTGGGAATAAATAAAATTCTCATTCGTTCATTCAGACTTGAATTTTTCGCAAAATATGATCCCACACGCACCAAAAGTTTTAAGCTGTCAGGAATTAAATCTCTACTATAGACCAAGAATAGCAGTAAACTATAAAAAATAGGTATGGGTGAGCAGGAGACGATTTTTGGCATGAAACATTTTCTTCAATTTAAAGTGAAATACGAATTGTGGTATGCGAGGGGGGTCAGAAACGGCCACGACTACCCTCAAGGCTAACCAATATCTTTGTAAAACCATTGACACAGCTCCAGGACTTTGGTAAAATCACCTACACTGGATGGTGGCCACAGAATTACCACCACCCAACCCAGAATAGCCTGCCAGGTTTCCGTGGACTCGAATTTAGACCATGTTAGGGAACCATTTTATTATATCCCTGTGCTAAGGCTATTCCCTACATCGCGGACAAAACAACACAGAAACCATAGAACTAGGAATTAAAAACTGTACGTACCTTTTTACCCCTTTTCCATAATAAAGTTAACACATCATATTCAAAAATTCAGTGTATTATAAAAAGAAAAAAATACACAGATATTTCATACCGGCAAAATATTTTAAATTCATTCATAACATGGAATATTGTTTAAAATTAATATGTATATATAACATCATTAAAAAGAGCAGGTATAAAATTGATCATCCAAAATAGAAGTAGTAGGAAGTGACTAGAGAAGAAAATTTGAAGCCCGGATTCAAAAGCAGTCCATCCACGGAAGTTAGAGGGGATGAAAAAAAAGGTAAGAATTATATTAATGGTATGCCAGAGGTCAAGGTACCAAAGGATGGGAAGTGGAGGGTTAAAAATACACGTAGATACGGAACAGAAATTTGTCCGCGGCAACAGTTTTTAGAAGGAAAAAAAAGAGGGAATAATAAAGTGATGTGACGAGTATGATGGACGTGGTGGATGATAAGAAAAATATGGAAAGAGAAGAATTGTAATAGACAGGAAAAATTATGAAATTATGAAATGAGTTGATGTGAAATAAGAAAAGAAAAGAAAACCGGTCCGCGGAAGTTTATATATATGTAGAAAAAGTTTCTGTTTGACGGAATTGTGTTAGGGAAGCAAGATTATACATGTAGTCTAACTTCTAGGCTACGAGAGAAAGAAAAAAGGTACAGGCTGTAAAATAAATCCGCGGACTATTTGATCACTGGGCATTCAAAAAGTGAAATTTATTTTATTTATAATTTTTAGTTTCAATTAGTATATAGCCGCATGCGTCAGAATTAAAAAGTAATAAGGCACTTCAAAAAAGTTGATCTGATATTTCGATTAGTTTGTGCAAATTTTTACTCGACAAAATATTTCTCTTTTGAATATTATACCAATTAGCGAAAAACAACGAAATCGTCTCATAAATCTCTCAAATTCTTTATACTTCATACTCGAGCACAATTTGATGTAAGCCTGTCAACTTCCTGATGGCGTGTGTTCGTTTTAAAATGCGATATTCTGCCACAATTTGTCTTCGCCATGTTTGAAGTCCCTTCCTTCCCCGCCACTACCCGCCATTTTCTTCATATTTAATGTACGATCGTAATGAAATCTTGTATAACTCGGTTTTCGTGATAATTACGACGCGAATTTCAACCATTTGCATGAAAATTCGCACGTGCGTGTCTGCCAAACTGCTGACAAACAAACGGGATGAGGATGAAACTTATCAAATTAGCGCAACTGTGAGCAAAATTTAATTAGTAGGTATACGACTAAGACATTATGCATGTGAGTAGAGGTGCGTCACGTGAGACGAGAAAAATTGTTTACTATGGGCATTAAATTTCAAAAAATGCGACGTAAAAGAGCAGTAAATGAAGAGAGCTTGCTCGTCGTTTTATGTCAAAAACTTTTGAAAGGAGAGTAGGAACTCATACTTTGCTTCCTTCTCGTGAGTAAATTCGCTGTACTCATTCGTAAATTTAAATTCGGTAGACCTTCGTATTTCTATTTTTCACAAATCGAATTTATATTCTACGTCAAAGTGCAAACATTTTTACCTGTAAGTTAATTTCTTTACCATTTCTTTTTGTCCTTTTTGAGTCGTACAAGAATTTGGGCCGTATTCTAGAACAATACTGGAGTAAAAATTCGATACCTGGTGTAAGCAGTAAAATTTATGCACATGAAGCAGATGAGGGATTCATAATATTTAATTAAATTTCTATTTATATTGTGAATGCACCAGTTTTCAACAGTTTAAGGGAAATTTTGAGTTTGAAGTGGCATGATGCAGTGTAGAATGAAGGTATTCCTTACCTATATGAATGATAATCTCCAGATTAATATTTCCTTTTTAAATTTTTATTATATTACTCTGAATATTATTTATTTATTAATTTTATGTGAAAATACAATTTTTCCCAGTTTGCAAAATTTTTGCTCTAGTTGGCAACAACTACCTATGTTCCAGTTTGTAACACACAAATAATATAAGGACAAAATAAGAGAAAAAACGTGTATTTTATTTCATAAACTGGTAATACCTATCAAACAAAAATTGAAATATTTCCCTTTCATAAGATGGGGGGGGGGGACTTGACAAAGCTTTTATTGTGTGAAAATAAAGCTGATAAAAATCCTCAAATTTGTTCTGGAACATGAGTGTTGCTCAACTGGGGCATGAGTGTTGCAAACTGGGGCAAACGGTATTTTTGAATAAGAGTCATAAAGCAAGAATTCTTTGGAAATTTGATATTTAAAAAAGAAATATGAATTCAGAGATGGTAAATGATAAAAATAATTTGAATTTTCTCATTCAGACTGAAGCAAAAAGTGCCTGTTGTAAATTGGTGTCATGATTTTTTCTCTACTATGCCCTTTTGTAACAATTTGTTGCAAACTGGAAATGCTGACACTCAATGAACCATTTTGCAACAGGTGTATAATGCTAATAATTTTAGCTAAATCAATCTAAAATACTGATTTTCATCAATATTGAAATGTACTTACCATTTTGAAATAGTAAAATATTTATACTATAGCAATTATTCCCATTTAACTGAGATTCATAACCTATTGTTCAGATTTTTTTAAATAAAAACACTTTTTGCATTTTTCACAGCAGTTGAAATTTTTTTTGATATATGGTTTTATCTATATCATAGATGAAATATTGAGAATAGTTGGAAATCAAAGAGTATGCTTTAATATTTGTAATAAAAGTACTTCCAACTGATAAATCTGCTTATTCTTCTTATTTGTAAACCTTAAACTTCAAACTGTTGTCAACTAGTGCAGTGTTGCAAACTTGTGCACCTACTATACCCTTTTATTTTTATACACTTTTATTTAATTCACTTCAGTTCTTTATTCACTGCTTTATTCAGTGGATGTGAATTTAGACTTAGTAGAATAACTGGATCGATAACAGAAGTGTAGTAATGAGGAAAATCACCTCATTTGTTTTGTTTAGTGCTGTAATCTTCCTACTGAATGCGTGTTTGTGACTGTTAGTGCTCTACATTTTACACATTTATTTTACCCATAATAAAAGTGTATCATTAAAAATTCATTTTTAACAGACTTCAAAAAGAAGGAGGTTATCAATTCTGTCCATACATGTTTTTTATTTTTTTTATTTTTATATTTGTTCCAGCATAATTTTTTAAACTAGATATACTCATTTTGATTAACTTTTTTTTTCTTTTTTTTTTAAATGGAAGAGGATGATTCCATGGTGATCCATTTAATTTTTTTAGAATCCTGGAACTAGTTTTGGAGTTATCTTTAAATAAAAAAACCATTAGTTTTAAAATAATATTGCCGTTAACACTAGAAATGAAAAATCATTAAAAAAATGTGGTATGCGACACTGGGTAGGTAAAGACCAACTAGATACATACTCTCAAATTCACCCACAGCACAATATAATCGGGGACCAAGGCTGCAAACAATCAACTACGTCTGATGGTTGTAAAGTAACCTTGCTTAAACCTGCACAGTAGGCGAGGTTTTCATTTTACCGCTTTATACTATGCATCGAATAAAAATTTACCGAAATGACCATGCATCCAAGGTGATGCTCAAAAAATAAGAAACTTGCTTTACCTAGGCTTGATCCGAGGTGGTCCATTGCCAGTGAAAAAATTAACGTATGATTGAAAAATAAATTATTTTATAATTTGAAAATAATGAAAATGGTAACAAAATGATGATGAAAAATGAATAATTTTGCCTGCATGAATAGCAAACGCAGCTTGAATAGAGCAGCAGAAAAAAGTTACATCGAATGTATTAAAATTTACAGCTTCGTGAGGAAAGTAAAGAGAAGGAGATAAATAATAATGAGAGATGGTACCTGGGTACATGAATGTGAGAAACAGCCACCGCCGACGAGATAAATAATCAGTGGTGTAAGTGGAAAGAAAAAGTGAATCAAAAAATAAGTCAATTGGAGGGAGGAAAAATGTTCCACGTGAATAAATCTAGGCTAAGTGGTTATTCTAACCGGGACACTCTTGGCAAATTTATTATTTGTGAGTTAATTTTGAATTTAGTTATATTTAATTTAATTTATTTTTAAAATGCGTCCTCTGGAGTAATTTTTTTTTTTTTTTTAATTTTTAAGATTTTATTAGCGTAGATCGCCATACCTGTCAAAAACTTTTTAATCAAAAAATCTAACCAACTTCAAAAAACAAAAAACGAATAAAAATGGTCTAAAAAAAAAATAATTATTTTAAAATTTCTCCAGTAAAATTTACTGAAATTAAAATGAAACGTAAAAGCATTATGGAATATTAATAATTCTTTTCAAAAAATAGAACCAATATAAAAAAACAATAAAAAATGCGCTAAAAAGAAAAAAATAATCCTTTTAAAATTTCTTCAGCAAGGTGTAGGTCTAGTGACTGGAATTATTTAAGTTGGCGCTAATTAAAAAATATTGTCATAAAATTATGGAATTGACGTATATTAGGCCTACTTGGTAACGAGAAGAGCGCCGACTTCAAATATTCCTGTCCCTAGACCAACATCTTGCTGGAAAGATTTTAAAAGTATTATTTTTCTCTTTTTAGCGCATTTTTCATTTTTTTATTTTTAAATAGCTTCTATTTTTTGAAAAAATCATCAATTTACCATAATATTTATTCGTTTTATTTTAATACAAGTAGATTTTATTACTTGACTTATTTTCAATTCAAATCGATTTCTATCAGGGTTTATCAAAATTTGATGAAGTCCCATTGTCCTATTAGAGTTTTTAGTTTTTGTTTGTTTTTTGTCTTTTCTGCTGCGTGGACGGTCAAGTTATCTAAATTTCTGTATTTTCCTGAAAAAATCGTTGGATTTAATGGTTTAAAGTTAATGTTTTATTAAATTTATCCAGTCTATAGAGTTATACGAGTTTAAAAAATTTCATCATATTTTATTCACGGGAGGGTTCAGAAAAATGAAAAGTCAGAATCATGGAAGAAGGATCGGAAAAACTGGAAGAAAAACGCGTGTTGTGAATATTTCTCTTTCGCCCTTTCCCCAATCTACCTTCTTTATATTAGGTGATCCAAATAGGGAAAAAAAAAAAAACGACGCACCGATTGCTTGTTGAAACAACCCTAATGTCAAATTTATTTCTCACGTTTCCGTTTTCTTCCTTCTGTCTTAAATTTTTCCACAAAAGTTGTTAAGGCGTAATACTATTGTCAACGACGAAAGTGAGAGGGAGGAGGGTAGATGTAGCCCAAAAAAACGGACAATCCACACCCAAATTGAATTCTCGTAATTTTATTCGATACGAAGCATAAAACTATGTCAATGACAGTAAGGTTGAAGAACTTTCGAACAAAAAAGCATTACCGAACCTGAAACTTTGGTTGTTGAATTCAATATTGGTGTTGTTTTCGCAATCAAAAACAACTACACTGTTGAGTCGTTCATTTTTTGCAGCCCTCATTTGTTGCTGCAGAAATAAAACGTCTATAGGTACCTACGAAGAATTGTTATCGATGTATTCGCCGAGAGTTTCAATACTGAGCATTTTCTTAGGTCCCGCGATCTGTGACGTCATTATTTTTATTTATAATTTTTTTCATAATTTAATTTTTGTCTGTTCACATGACAATATTACGTTTTGTAGGGAGATCCTTATCACTCCACAAACAATGTCATCGAGAATGATTCAGTGCGACGATTATTCTAATTCATCACATCTTTGCCTGTTTGCCATTTGGAATATTTTGTTTCCAGATATGTTAGAGTATAGTGGGAAAGTAACAATTATTTTGGGATTAAATGGTCGTATGAGAATTGAATGTTGGTGAGAAGTTTAGAAAATTTGTACTTATTTACATCATCAACATACTGATTCGAAACAAAAACTTGATTTTAGTATTTTTTGTGCTTAAGCCGCTGAAATTGCGAAAATTTCTGGGGAATTCAGAGTTATCGAGAGGAATTGCGAGAGAACAATTTTAGCCATATTTTCGCAGAATCCTCAACTAACATAGTTCGATATCTCTACTAAACTGCAGCTCTCTACATCCAACATTTCTCTTGTTGTTCCTCTCCATAACTTCGATCAAATATGGAAAAAATATAGGAACTTATTTCTGTACTCCTAAAGTCCTGAGAACTGTGGGTAATGTTTTTCTTCATATATAGCCTGTTATTTTCAGAGGCAAGTGATTTGAATTCACAACAAAGATGTTCGTTTGACATAATATTTAAATTTTCAGTGTCTCAATGAAAGTTAGGAATGTTGAATTTTTTGAATTTAATGAAGTTCATGGAGTAATAAGTATCTGTTATTCATGTAATAAATATAGTTAAATTCCTTCAAAACAATCAAAGTTATCCAGAAATCAGAACCATTCAGTGGCGTGCGATGAGATTTTTCAAAGGGTAAGATGCTGCAATCCCAAGTCAAAAATTTATTAAAAATAACACAAAATGGTTCATAGTTTACTATTTTACAGTTTCACTTAAAAATAAAATCCATTCTTCTATCTTTTTTGATAAAATCAGTTATAACATCGTTGTAAAATGTAGATTTTTCTCAAAGCTGATTGAGTAACATCTTTTCAGTGGACATTATAGACAAACCACATAATTTCTCCTGACCTTGAGTTGACCTTTGATATGATTTTATTCTTTATAAATCTGAAAATGATCGTTCCACACTCGCCGTAGTACTTGATATTGTTAAGATTAGAACACCCAATTTATAAACTTTTGACAATACGCCATCCAACTCTCCTGCTTTTAATACTTCCACTAATTGGAGGATTCAAGCTTTTAAGATCTTAAAATGTGTGCAAAGCTACCAACTGATTTTTCAGCTTCACATAGTCAAAAGTATCACCATAACTTTCTTTTAAATTTTGAATAATTTCAGTAGGAAAGTTACTTTTATAAGCCTCATATTTACTTGTGTCAAGAAAGGATAAAAATTTTAATTTATGGATATTTCCAAAACGTTCATTAAGCTGCATCACAACGTTGTCAAAAATTTCATTGAATAATATCAGTGCAATTGTTTCTTCTGATAGTTCCAAATTCTTTTATCTTTTTTTTACAACCAATTATTCATTCGCTTTCAATTTCACACAATCCCATATGCTTTTGAACAAGACATCGTTTCTGTATTTTTTGATTTCAGTTCGAGTTTCTTCAATTATCTTCATACAATATAAGATATCCAATTGTTTTTTTTGAAGGATATCAAATAAAACATCAGTTAGCTCCAATATTTTGAAAAAAATTTCTATTAAAAATAAAGTTTGAAATTCACTAAGAAATTTTCGATTTTTCAAAATCAATTTCTCCAGAGACAAAAATCAGGATCACTGTTGTGTAGTAGTTGAGATGTTTATTAGGTGACCACGTTTTTTGCGAGTTGACAATGAATTGTTAGTGAGATTGGAGCTTCTGAAATTTGGAAATCGATCCAAATCCCTCTAAATATTATAGACTAAGCGCTAATCCCCTGCCCCTGCCCTTTAATTTTTCGGGAATCATATGTCTAACTCACTGAATCATGGTGGAAAGTAAGGAAAATCCACAATCTTTTGTTCCAAAATATTCTATCGTAAATACCTGAGGCCTAACACAGTAACGAAGTTGAATTCTTGAAATTTCGTCGTCAATATTTCTTTGTTTTTCACGCGCGAAAACATCAGCGATGTTTATTTGCTTTTTCTTTTCCACTTATTTACGCATTCATTTTTTTTTCTTCTGTTTTTTCATACAGTAAAACAAACACCGACGCAAAACGTTTTGTATTTTGTTTGGTTTCAAATTTAGGCGCCATACGGATACCGCAGATGTTGTAGAAAATGAAACGATTTAATTCAATAATACGACATAGAAAGAAAAAAAAAGTAGTGGAAAAATGAAGAAAAATGGGGGGAAAAGTAAAATCTCAGAACGTTGGAACAAATTTTTCTGCAATTTTCAGCTTTTTTGGGGTGTTTGATATTCGTTAACGAGGAGAGAAAACGTCGACATTCGTGTACGAAGGGAGAAAGGACGAATGGAACGAATGGGGAAAAAAAAAAGAAAAGAAAAGGTAAATAATGGTGAAATGTAAATAATAGGTAGGTAACGGTTTTTCCTTTTTTATCGGTTATTTGCATAGCGACTACAGCGACGAGTAAATGGTTAGGTAGCTGGTTGTAAAGATGCGAAATTTTTTTTTTTTTTTATAACCTGGTCTCTCCATGCGTGTATTTTCTTTTACAAAAACTTAGAAGTAATATGGCGGTGTGTGTGTGTGTGAAACGATAGCGGCACTGGGAAATGGTTCCAAATTGAGGCATTATTTTTGAAGTGAAATGGCACCGATGCAGCCCTCTGTAACGCATCCTGCCGTCATTCCTCCTTCGTCAGCGAACGTACGCATACACATGACTGTCGTGTCGTTTGTAATTTAATTGTAAAATCTTGGAGAATGTTTTTTGGGTGGAATTAGGAGGTTTGTACTTTCGGTTTGTGCCGAATGTCGTTACATTCATTATTATTTAATTCGCCTTTTCCCTCCTTGTTTGAGGCAATATCCTTGAGGTGTGTGTTTGCTGCTCGTCGGGGAAGGGTACGTTGTATATTTGCCAGAGCGATGAAGTGATGGGAAGGGGGTAGGTTGTGTTATTAGCTTATACGTTGATATCTTACTGTCAGCACACACAGCCGCTCTCTCGCTTTAGCAAAGTTTAATTTTACGCTAGTGTTTTCGTCTTTGTCGTTGATCGAGGGAATAAAATGAAAAACGAAGCAGAAGACGACGACTATGGTGGTGGTGGTGGTGGTGGTGGTGGTGGTTTGACGCCGCTGCATCCAAAAATGAAAAAAAAAAAAAAGCTGATAGTTGTTGATATTGCAATGTTAACGAACTCGTGTTTAATGTATAACGATAGAAAGTGAGAGAGAGAAAGAGAGAGACAGAGGGACAGCGAGAGAGAGAGAGAGTGTGCGAGAGAGTGTGAGAGAGAGAGAGAGAGGGGGAGAGAAATATCTATGAGAAAGAAGGACCAGGAGAGTAGGAAAGAGAGTCGATGGTGTATCTTTAACTTATGTTGTGGTAGACGTTTTGAAACGAAAAATACAAAACACGTGTATGTTGAGTGGGAATTCGCAAAGTTTTTAAGTAGGTTTTCTGTTGAAAATACTTATTAATCGTAGTTGCATGGAACGACCTGTTGGGGGAGTAGGTACGTTTTTTGTTTCATAACTCAAGGAAACTTTTGGCACTAACAACTCAAATTTGTGTATATATATATTTTAATAAGCCAATTTCTTGTTATCACGGTACAGGTCGCAAATTTTATCCGATAGGCACGAAATTTGGAACAGGACCTGACCTATTGATTTTGTTGCTGATTGGCATTACAGCACTTCTGATATGGCAATTTTCGTTTTTTGTTTTTTGGCCATAAAATTATCAATTTTCGATCAATAGCTACGAAATTTGTAACAAATATTATAACTTGCTATAAATTTTGGTGCGGATCGGTCGCACGATATTTCCGGTAACCCGATTTTCATTTTTATTTCGCCTTTAAAATGTCTAATTTTGGACCAATGGGAACGTAATTCGAAACAAATATTTATTACGATCTATTAATGACATTTTAGTGACTACCGAATTTTACACTTTTCGAAAACCTACTTTTTCTAACGAAGCTGCTGCTGTGTTAAAGTTTTTGAAACTTTATTCCCTTTCAATGCGAAGGCTGTTTGATCTGAAATGATAGCAATTCTGTTTCAGCAGGTTATCAGAACCATTTTTCTTGAAACTCGTCCCACTTTAGAACCATTTCTGACTCTCGTCAGTGAAATTATTTGGGTTATAGATTTTCTTTTTCGTACTCAGATTATAACTCAACTTCCGAAGCTGAGAAATTACAGAAGGCCTTGGAGACTGAACTTGTGGTTTTGAAAATTACTGTATTAGGCCATACAGTGTGAAAAATAGACGCGCTGTGAGTTTTATTTTACTCACCATTATTCAGTAAATGAGAGTACATGTGCCATACGGTGATGGGCATAATTGATGTTGGGGTAAGTACCTATTTTCACGAATCAAAATTCACGACGGTCATTTTCGCGGCAAGAAAATTTCCCGAAAGTCCAATTTACGATCTCTATTTTCACGACACTCATTTTCATAAATCGACTTTCCCGACAGTAAGTTTCACGATTTTTTTTTTTTCTAGTTGGTGATAGGTGAGGTAGGTATTTTATAAAAATTGTTTATTTAATTTTTCAGGACGAAAAGATTTCGTGAAAATAGATATCAGGAAATTTTCTTGTCGTGAAAATGGGTGTCGTAATTTTTGATTCGCGAAAATGACGGGGAATCCTAAATACGAACCTGTACACAAATAATATGTATAAATAGTAAAACATTCGCGACTTTGTTACTTTCAAAAACAGCAAAATTCGGTGCTCAATTTGTTTTGTTTCTCCTTGTAAACATTTACTGGTGTTTGTGGTAAGTTTAGATTTCTGTGTATCATGAAAGATCATTAATGGTAACTTTAATTTAGTCGCAACAACATAAATAAAAATCTTGAGCAAGCTGAACTGAAACTGATACCAGGAATTGATTGTGCAAATTCTTTACCCAGATCAAGAATACAGTGCAACACCAACAATACCTATCCATAATAAGTGGGTGTTGATTTTTACATGTCTCTCTATGAGAGCAGTCTACTTTTCACCACTGGCCATTTGTATTAATATATATACTAAGTGTTTTAGTGTCCTAAGACAAGAAAATAACCGTTGACACACACCTCTCACTCTCACTGTGCGATAACGGATTCTGGCAACCGCCTCAACCCGGTCACATGTCTGCCTACATTTCTTCAGCAGACATGTGTCCTTTGTGCACATCAGGCGCACAGGAATTGTAGGGATATCCCCGCGATAGTTGTGGTCTTGCTTTTGCTCATCATTGGTCTCATGGTATGACTTGCGATGAAGAGGAAAGAATTAAGAGAAATAGTTTCCTTAATTATTGATGTAAGTCATTGGAGTACAAGTGACATATTTTTATCGGGAGAAAAAAAAAACTTGCGCAGCAAGCTTGGCAAGGAAAAGTAGATTTCTTTGTTTAAAAATCACTTATGTCACCAACATTCTTCTAATAAAGTAATGTATAAAATAATTCTATATTTTGCAAAAAATTACCAATATCCCACAATTACGATGCATGCAATAAAATATACTGATGAAGTATCATATTTTCAAAATATTTTATGGATGTGTCGAAAATTATTATTTTTTTGTGAAATGAAAAATTATTCAAAGTTGTAATAAGCATAATTTTGGGAAATAATTCGATGGTTTTCTTTCCTGCAATGACGAGGCGTGGATTATATATATATATATATATATAAAAAGAAACCCTTATATGTGAAAAAAAATCCCTCAATGCAAAATGAAGTATAGTGAAGTTGTCTACATTTTGTTTATGAATATTAGCTGAGATTTTAACATCCGTGTTCAAATATAGTGTACTACAGATTGACTATTTTCTGAGATCGTGTTGGTTTTAGGTGAAAACGAGTGGTTCTCTCGATGAAAGCTAGAAAATGAATTTTTCAGGACCATTATCAAAAGAGTAAAAGAGGGAAAATCACACTAAATAGCTATTTAGTGAGAAACAAATTGACAAATCATAATATAATTGGTAGGTCTGATCCTTGTATGGGAGGTACGGTTTGTATTAAGTTTCGAGATTATTGAAAAAGAATTTCAACTTTTATTGAGATGACACGAAAAATTGGCAGCTCCAACAGCCCCAGGGAATGAACCACAATACCAACAAGGATAAAATTTGAAATCATGTTAGATATACTTCAAATCAATACCTGTACCATATTTTGTGACTATAGCTTGAAAATTATTCTTTTTGGAGCCATTAATTTGCTAAAACTGCAACGAAATTTCTTCTATCTGACGTACTGTAAAGTCTATTTGCACCAAAATTAGTAGTACTATCCTTAACCTAAAACACCTAAGTACACAAAATTTCAAGCCTATCAATTGAAATTGTGATTCATAGGCTGTTCAATAAAAGAAGTATATAAACTGACCTACTGAATGGAACACGAGCCCAATTCAGACCAAAAATAATAGGGTTCTTCCTTAGGCAGATTCGTATGTGTGTTTCAAACTACGAAACTATCCGATCAAAATTACACCTGGAAATCGACTCAAAAAAAATGAATTCTCAAAAGTAGATTTTGCAAAAAACTATAGTAAATTATATGAAACAATGTCGAATAGTATGGAAAAAGATCTTTGACCTGAACAGCTGCAAAAAATTAAGAAAAAAGATTGTTGTTTTGGAAGCAGCAATAGAGGAAAATATTTCAATCGAACCTTCTACATCCAAGTCAAGTTGAATTTGAAAACAAAATATAAGAATAGTACAGTTAATATAATACTCAGGGTGTGAGAACAAAAATTGGTGTCCCAATTTTTATGTTTAACTTGGTCAATATTTTTAAAGAAGTTTGATTACAATGTTAATGTACGAATCTTGAGTCTTTATGGCACAACATTTATAGTGTAAAGCAGAGTTAAAAAAGTAAAAAATTGTAAGAATGTTAAATTTTCATTAAATTTTGACTTTGGTGTCTCTTTTCACTCCTGATCCTAAGCTTCATAATCAATCACAGTGTCAGACATCATTATTAGGGGAGACCAGGGTAGGTACCATGGAGCAAATGTACAATGGACAAAACTGATTTCCCTTTAATTGTTGGACAAACTAGTCCCATTGCATTATGTATCATACACCTGGTAAATACTTCACTTGTTCACTATCATTATCCAGTTTGTTGTTAAAAAGTTATTGAAATATCTATCAAAATTATACCAAACGTCAAATTTGGTAACTCATAAAAAGCATGACCAATGGGACAGAAGTTGAGCATTCAAATTTTTTGATGTATTTCAAAGAAGTTTAATTGTCAGTAATTAATTATTCAGTGTTACCAATACTCAAAAACACTTAGATTAAATACAATGTTCATTTACAGTAAGATGGTGAACCTAGTGTACCATGGTGTAAATTTTCCAATGTACCATGGAACATACCAAAAATACCTTTCAATTTTTTGAAAATAATTTTCAGAATTAAAATTCCACAAGTTAAGAATACTGTGAAAGATGTCTTAAATTAGCAAATTCAAGAGGAATGTGTCATAATTGAAAAACAATCAATTTTCCATATTATTACAATTCAAATAGCAGATATCATATGTTATCTAAATATAATTACTTTCAGATGAAGTGCACTTCAAATTGTATTAGATAAAATTAATTTAATTTTTTGGATTAAAATTTTTTTTTTTATGGGATTTAACATGTACCATGGTAAACTACTCTCAATTCCATAGTACACGGGGGTAGTGTACCATGGAACAAAAAAGTTCATCCCCTTAAAGATTGAATTAGAAAAAAACTATTACATGTTTATTATTTCTTTTTAATTTGTTTTGTAGGTGAAGGTTCGTTCTTTTTAAATTTATTTGTCCCAAATTTCTAACTCAATTCAAACTTGCACCAGAAATGAAAAAGAAAAAAGTTTTTCATGGTACCCCGGTCTCCCCTACATCACTCTTATGGTGGGGTCGTACGGGACTACTACTGATATTCACCCAAATTAAATACATCCCAAAGACCATATAGCCACCGAATACATGTGTCAGACGGATTCTTAATATTATCGTGAAATTGAGGAAGACAGGTGTGTGTAGAAGTCATACTCGGGTGTTGTAACCAAGACTAAAAGGTAGTTTGAATTTATACCTACATACATAATGAGCTGCAAAAATGTTTCTCTGCTTGGATGGAAATGGTGCCTATTCTGAGTGCTCATCTTCTTTGATTTCTGCATGTTACTATAGTCAATGTTTTCTCCGACAAAGGGACCAACTCATTTTGTTTGTCAAATTTTCTGAACTTTGTGTGTCTTGAAATTTATTTTGACTGTTCTTTTCGAATTGAACCCTTGTTCGTATTTGCATTCTTTTCCTCAGAATATTTTAATATTTGTTTCTCACTTCTTCGACGTGACTTGCTACTCCTCGTCTTCGCCATTAAATTGTACCCTCTGTTCCATTTTCATGTCATGCTGAAACTTCTTCTTGCTCTCATGTTTTGGTGGTCCACTCGTTATTGCACACGTTCGCCGCCAATGTAGAATATAATTGCATTTGCTGGAAAAGTCAATCAGTAAATTCGTATTCTTTAATCTAGAATCCGTCTACCATTGTCTCGAATATAACTATCGCCTACTAGTGATCCAGATTTTTGAAAAATCGAAATTAATCGATCTTTAATGTCAGCAGATCATTGCATTTTTCTTATTTTTATTTCATTTATTTTAAAATATTCTAATAATTGATTGTAAAATGTATGGTGATTGTGTTTTTTTTGTTTTTTTATTGTTTTTTTTTTACTCCTTTCCTTCTCAATTTCGCAAAATGAAGCACCTGCAGAGATCGAGAAGTGTTGTTTGGGAGCTTTGTGCAATATTTGTGGTACAATTGTATGTTTTTTGTGGATATACTACAAACCTACGAAGGCATGGAAACATGCATATTTGTTAATTTGAAAAAAATGAATTTAACCCGATCGATTTTTTTTATCGATTTTTTCGATTTCTTGATCGATTTTCTTAGATATTGATTTTTTTAAATCGATTTCTCCAGAGACAAAAATCGGGATCGCTAATACCGACGAAGTGCAGAAGTGAATTGTATCACAAACAGTGTTACCTACTATTCAAATGCTGTAAATTAGTTGGTTCGTTCATTCGCGTTTTTTTTTCACGAATCTTGAAAGGGTTACTCCTTCGCCACATATTCGTCTCTTCCCACCCTCGTCCACCATTACTTCCCCTTCCATCAACTAATATTTAATATGTGATTTGTTCTTCACATTCCCTTCTTAATTCGAGGAAGAAACGGTGACTACATATTTTTCTTTGTTCGTATACACAAGACTCCATTCTGTAAGAGGGTGTATTCAATAAGAAAAATTTCCGAGATCCGCTTCGTATTTCGGACTCCTTCATTCTGCTGGGTGGAAACTAGAAAAAAAAAAGTAAAAAAAGTAAGAACGCCTCTCTCATTGTTAATCTTGGGGCCTTTACCTAAATTAACATTTTATTAAAATCTAGTTTACGAATTTCTGTTAAGCTTTTTGCCTGCTCCATAATGCATCCGCGTTTCCTCGATGCGAGAGTTCATAATTCGTCAAATATTTATGCTGCTTGTTTATGGGTGAGCCGCTGCCATGCTTTCATTCTTTCGTCTTTTGCTCATTATTTATTAATCGACGAGATTGCTCCAGCCGTACGAATTTCATTTTTGAAAAAAATTTTGCCGTCATGAAACAGGCGCCTTAACATATTCTCATTTAATGTTTAAAATGGTTGTTGCGTTATTCGACTGAGGGTGCAGTAGGCTACTTACTTACTGTAAAATTTGAAAAACCGAAATTAATCATCAAGATATGATGAGGTACAGGGCCACTTTAAGATTGTTTTCACCCTTGGGCTAATAATCTTATTGTGTCCTGCCTACGTTTAAAAAATCAACTTTATCTGATGGGCGAAGGGTTACAGTATCAAAATTAAGAAAAATCAAATAAAATGTTAGGTGATTTTATTTTTCCTTTGCCATAATGTAAAGTAAAATGAACAAGAATGAACTTATTCTGTAGTTAGAGAGTAAATCTCGGTGGGTTTTCAATTTAAATTAATTCAATAAAAAAATCAAAATAATTCGAATTTTTTTCATTGTTTCCCGAAATTTGGCGCCCTGGGCTGAAGCCCACACAGCCAATGCATTAATATAGCACTGATGAGGTATGAGGTCTGGGCTAACCGATTTTTGTGTAAAAGCTGTGGGTACATAGTGGCATTTTTAACGCTAATCGTTCTATCTTATGTATGGTGTGTGTTATTTTCCAAGTTCTTTTATTGTGTTATTGTTGGAGAAAATTTTATGTCGATGAATTTTTTGTTTAAATCTATCCGAGAAATTAATTTCCTACTCTTTTCTGTAGCTACAGTCACTTTTCGAAAGCGGAAACCATTGGATATACTCTAGTTATTTGCAGGAAGCAGGGCTGTAACTAGGTACGTGCGATCTGTGCATTCGCACAGGGGGCAGAGTGCAAGAGCACCATACTGACCAAAAAAATAAAAAAACCTTAATATAATACATGGTCTGGAAGACAACAAAGAATATCATTCTGATTTAACTGGTAAAAAAAAATATGTGTTTGGGCGTCAAAAAGTTTGTTTGCAGGGCGGCAAAAAAAGCTAGGTACGGCCCCGGCTAGAAGTCTGGAAGAACTGATTTATCTGAAACAAACCGATGTTGTATGACTTATGACTTCACTGATTACCTAAGCAAGGTCTTGATGACTTTTTTGGCTTATTTCCTTCAAGTACGTGTGAATTTTCTACTTAAATTACAACAAATACATTTAGTACTGGTACCTCTTCGATATAAATCAAGTTATTTTTAAAAAACTTATTATTACGCTTGGTGTGATATTAGCCTCCAGGATTGGGGTGGGTACGTTTTTCGTTTCATGACCTCAGGAAAATTTTGGCACCTATAACACAAATTCATATATATATATACATATAAAATTTAATTTCTTGTTCCCACGATACAGGTCCCAATTTTTGTCTGATAATTATGAAATTTGGTACGAACATTTGTACTAAATCAAGGTCCCGACCTATTGATTTTAGTGCTGATTGGCCAGACGATACTTCCAGTACCACAATTTTTGTTCTTATTTGGGGTATAAAATTTTTAATTTTGCACCAATAGCCACAAAATTCTAAATAAATATTTATTTTGATTCGTTGTAGAATGCTACCAATTTTGGTGCGAATTGGCCGGATGGTACTTCTGGTACCATTATTTTTATTTTTATATTGGTCATAAAATGTGGAATTTTGGAAAAATATCTACGAAATTTAAAACAAATATTTACTATAATTTATTATAATATGCTACCAATTTTGGTGCAGATCGACCTGATGGTACTTCCGGTAAACCTTTTTTCCTCTTTTTTTCTAATTTGCATGAACGTTTATTTTTACAAAACTTGACCACGTGTTCATGTTTTATTTATTTTTTATTTCATAACTTTATTATGTTTCTTTGGTTTTATTTTTGAAATTATGAGAATATTTACCATACTTTATCATTGTGGAATATCTTGTCATGAAAAGATATTCTCACTGGAAGGTAATCTACAGATTTTGCGTGTTCAACCACTTCATATGTGAACATACGGGTAAGCCAAAACCTGGGCGAGCAATGGTGAATTTAGAGCTGGTTTGGGCGGTTTATATACGGGCTTATTTACACGCACACCAACCCACATATATAGTGATTACGTATGTTTATGTGAACAGCCTGGTGCATCATTTCTTGTAATGATAAGAAATAAGGGGTTAGTTCATTATGGAATCGTGACATCATTGTATTGTTGAGATTGGTCACAGTTTGGTACTTGTACATTACTTGAATGTATGTGCTAGTAATTACAATCGAATGTAATCTACGTGTTTTATTTTACATCATAGAGATGAATATTTGCCTATGTAATTTTTTATGATGAATCAAATAAGGCTAACCACACGTTGCTGGAGTCAGTAGTATCCGAGTTAAGAAGAACTTTGTACTGAAAAAAGCTAATTTTCAACAACGACGTACAAACAATTTTGTAACTTTGGGAAATTTTCATTTAGAGGTACTGTGAAATGGGGGAACACTGAACCCTTTTTGCATGTTTTTTAATAATACCTCTGCTAGTGTTTGAGTTAAAAAAATGTGCTTTGTGGATTGTGGAAGTACTCTTATAGACCTATCAAATACTTTTTTGAAAATTTTCCTGTTTTGTTTTTCAAAGCCACAGGAGTGGCTTAAAGGCACTGTTCAAAGTTCCTCCACCTGGGGGAATTTCAAACAGACTAGTTTTTTCGATGTAATCTTATTCCACACTCTTTCAATAATCAATTGTCAAAAAATTCAAGAAAAAGCACCCCAATTTTTCAAGAAAATGTTAAAATTGTTTTTAAAATTGAGTTATTCTGAAAAAATTAAAAACTGTAATGATTAAAACTATGTAAAACATCAATGTTTCATTGAAATTTGTTTTCCTCATGCATGTTTTTGGCATCATTAATGTAAATTATTTATACAATTATTAGAATTCTAATGATATTTAATGGGGTTCAAAGTTGCTCCAAGGGATAAATGGGCTTCTATCATGAGAATGATGCACATTTTTATAGAGGTAAGATAATTTTATTTCATAACTTAAGGTTATAGAAATTTGTTCATGTACTCATCAAAGCTCTAAAATTGATTTCCTCTGAATCCAAACCTAGATTTTTTGCGTAATTTTTTGTCAATTTTTTGAATCAATTGTATAGTGTGGTAGCATCCTATTAATGTTTATTTTTTTCTTAAAAAAATTCTGATCAACCAGCATAGACCTTTAGCTAACTAGATTGTGCATTAGCAGCTCTCAAAATTTATTTATTTGGCCTCCAGAGTATGTTCAAGTGAAAAGCAGAGTGGTTCAATGTTCACCTGTTTTATGGTACCTTTCCTACAGATTAGAATTGTTGGCGTGGAGTATCTTTTGAACTAAAAAATCCACTTTTTTAAAAGCTATTTTTCAATGTCCCGATCAATGTGAAAATTTTTAATTGGAGCTGCATTATATATCATAATCTACATATTTTTTTTATAGCTGAATTGAATGATTGAATGAGACTAACTGCATGTTGGTAGAAACAAAATTTTCCGAGTGATTATGGATTTTGTATCAGCTTTTTTACTGATAAAATTCACATTCATTGGTATATCAAATATGTAATAACTTGGAAACTAGTTGTTACATCGACCTACAGTTAATCTCATTTGATTCAGCGCAGTGAAAGAATACATGTAGTCTGACACCTCATTCGACCTAATTAGTAAAATGACAATCTTCTTCAATTTTGCCTGGAACAGTATTCAGTGTAACAGTATAATTGTTACAGAAGGATACATAACACATACATTACTTTTTGTTTGTTGTGTATTATGAAAACATTGAGATGTATTGAATTGTATAAGAGAAGTATTAGGAATGAATTAGGCTTAAGAACTAAGGGTTTGAGTTTGAGTGAAATTTACAGTGGTACAATATGATTGATTAATATAATCTACGTAATTTAGAATAAACTAATCAAGTAACATATACGCTAGGTAAGTATCTTCGTTGCGCAGCGCGCACACCATCTACTGGATTTTTATTTAAGAAATGGGATACATTATCATTACTAGTAAAGTTGTGATTTTATATCATTCTTGCATTATATCGATGTATTTTTCCATACTATTTGTTTTGTGAAAGGCAATGTCCGGAAATATTTATAATATTCACGACTTAGACCTTAAATGATGGAAACTCTAAGAATATTTGGTATTCAGTGAAGATAAGTCTGTAATCACGAGTGTATTCTTTCAAATATACTTGGTATCTGTGCCTAAATTTGAAAAGCGTTTATTTCAGATTTATCATCCTCGTATTCTTGGCTCGATTAAATGATTTACATCTTATTAAAATACCTGAAACGAGACTTTGAAGAATTTTGTGACTTCTATAATCAGTTTTTCATCACAGAAATTGACTCAAAAACAATGGTACTAGCTGTTTTGATCAGTGTCAAAATTCGGATAACATAAGATATTCATTTTTTTTATTCTTCAATTTGAGGGAGTTTGCGGTAATCTCTACCATGTAACATCACTAACTTCTCATCTTGTTTATTTCATGTTGCAGTACTTTATTAATAGCTGCAACAGTTGGCAATTCTATAATAAGTAAATCAGTAGCAAGATATCATCAATGCTTTGTTGCCTCAAAGCATGTTTTAAAGAATCAGGTAGCATTTTGTCCATCTAATTTTTTTCATTCTATCAAATTACAACTCAGAATTAACATATTGTTTGTCTGCAGCTGTTATAGCAAAATAATTACAAAGTAAATGCTGGGGACCTTGTACCATGCAAGAAATGGAGCAGTACTTGAAAATGTTAGCATTTTATTCTTCTCTTCTCCTCAATTTGATACTCTCCTCAAACTGGTTCATATATTAAAAATTGTTTTTTATATTGTTGCAAAGGAAAGTCTTTGGCGATAAAGAAGAGTTCTACCACAAACTTGGTTATTAAAAATTTGAACTAATAACGAGGAATCGAAGAGAATTCACCTCCGAATTCTTTTCGATTTGTCGCTAACTTGTGATATTAATAAGGCAAAGACAAAGTAAAAATTGCCAACACCACACACATGCCAGAAGCCAGAGTGCCGAGTGAGATTTAGACGCTTGTGAAAAAAATTAAATAAATTCTATAGCTTCAATACCTCCTTCCCTTCCTTCAAAATATCACACAAGGATGAATGCGAAGATGTAAGTATAAACAAAACACCCATTTGTCATGTATATATCACGTATCCAACCATCCCATTTCTTATAACTTTTGCCACTAGGTGGCGCTCTCAGAGGTGCTTACCTACCGTATATGTATGACAAAAATTGGGTGTAGTTATAATTTTAGAGAAATTGGAAACATGCATAATTGAGTATAATATTCATGAAATGAATGATATTATGATGTGTATTAATAAAACATTACAGTAGTGCGAATAGATGTCATAAAACAAGTATTGACATGTTTTAATGATGTGATCAGGACAGGATATTGGAATTGAGAGTATATTCAAAATGGTTGCATTAAGATGATAGTTACAATATACAAAAGTAATTTGGAAAGGATATTAATTTAGGAAATGATATGGAATTATCATTACATTCAGACACCTGAATTTTCAGTGATTAGTTGAATTCTCAATTATACTACTGAGATAGAATTTTGAGCAATGTTTCATGAACGAACTATAACTTTGCCATCAGACAGGTCATTTTGGTTCTATTTTTCTTGTACTAAGAGATCAGTGGAGTAAAGGAGAGACGCATGCTTCACTTGAATACTCAGTTAATTTATTCTGTTTAATCTTTAGTTGAATTTTGTTCTTTTTTCCCTCTACTGTAAGAAACTTCACAGCTGAATGGTTTTTTACAAGTTTGTGACGTCGTAAATATTTGATATATCAGGCAACGTATTCTTTCCGCATTTGCTGTGAAGAATACCGTAAAGACATAGTTGTAATGTATAGTCTTATATTCCTGTACCAACTTGATAATAGCTATATGTTCTTTCTGGCTGCTCGCTGTGAAAAGTTGTGACAACTTCATAACTGTTATGAAATCTCGGCGTTCTTTTTCCCTTGAGCAATAGAATTCCCTCCAAATTTACAACTGCTTTTGGAATTGGACGAATTATTTTTTCACTCAATCTAATCAAATTTCTCCATATATTGTGTAATTATTTTAAAATGTTTCAATCATATTTTGTAATTGAAGAAATTAATTGCTAGCTCCGTTACTCTCCCCGAAAAAAATGGTTCCAGAACGGGCACTTCTCAACGTAGGACTACGTCTAATAATTAATAAGTTGTGATTTAGATATGGCCATATGTTGATACAACATTATGTGGGCATAATATTTGGTTAATTGATTGACCTGTCTTTTGGTCTTACAATGTTTCGTCCATGTGACGTTTAAATTTAATTCCAAAAACACAAATCCATCAGTATCAGATATTATGTCCTTATTTTGACGATCGGTGTTGTGTGTATAATATGTAGGTACGGAATGTAATTTTTGCGGCGCTTTTTTGTGTTTCAGGTGCTGACAGTGTGTCGATAACCGATTTGCGTGTGCCACCGTACGTGAAAAATGGCACCAATAACGCGGCCATACTCGACTGCTTGTATTCGTTGCGCCCCGAAGAGCAGTCCGCCGACTCTGGCCTGGTGGTTAAGTGGTATTTTAACAAAAGTCCGAATCCCGTTTACCAGTGGATTCATAACCAGAAACCGCAAGGGCTGGGCGTGTTGAAAGGGCGACTGTGGTTGGACTATAGAGCGACCGAGAACAATGCGAGCGCCTACCGAGCTCTGTACATTTTAAATCCGACTGTAGAACTTTCGGGCGAATACAAATGCATCGTTTCCACGTTAAACGACGAGGATTTTAGCATGAAGAAGATGATCGTGTGGGGTAAGTGAGAAGTCAAAGCTATTTTTTTCTGTCTTTTTTTTTTGTCCGTCCTGTTAAAAAGATTCATTTAGGTACATAATTATCTATTTTATTGTTGAATTGAAGGAAATATATAGTAATAGTAAACAGTGTAGGTTATAAAAAAACTAATAATGGTGGCTCATTCCCTGATAACCGTCATCCATATACTTAGAAGTAAAGAGCCTTACCTTGGGAAGCTAGTCCTCTGTACGTATAATAAGATCTGTCAGAAGGTATGTCCGTTTTTGTCAGGTCGCACTATCTATACACGCGCTGTTTTAGGGTATTTGTACACTATATTTCAATTTTGAAAAAAACTTCTCTTTCGTTTTGGAGATAGAAAACTCGAATTGATACCGTTGGAGAGCAGAGAAAATATACTTGAATTTGTTAACAGAAGTAAATCTTTTATAGTCATTAGTCCATTAGAAATTAACCATAAAAAATCGCATGTTTCAGAAACTGTCGATCGTTCAAAAACATTTCCAATTAGTTGTCCCCTAGAATGAAGTAATTCCGAGTAAATGGCGAAAGAAAATACAAGAATCAAACTGTCTACTCTTTGTAATTGCTATGCTTCACCATGATGGATTTATTATTCAAAAAATTCATTATCTTGTCTCAAGTTTGTGTAGCCTAGTGGGTGGGGAGCTGTGCTACCATAGGAAATGAGTTCAAATCCCCGAAGCTCCAAAACTTTTTTGAACTTTTTTCTCACTTGTTATTTTCTGTTTATATAAAGCAACAAAAGAAAAAATTGAATTATGGTGTAGAAACCTCTTATGGCGAGAAGATTCAATTTTTAAAATTACTTATGAAATTAACTTTTCTTAAGACTTGGTTTTCTTTCTGTGTTGCTGAAGCTCATAGGAGGTTGATGTGAGGAGAGAAGAAAAGGGATTAGGGTTATCAATGAAGGTACATAGTCAAAGGCTTCTGACAACAAACTGCTTTTAATTTGGTCAGAGAATCCGTTCTACTTTGAGTAATGGAATATGAAAGGCAGCCCTATCACCCTCCAGAAAACTGAAGTTTCAATTACTTAATAGAAAAAGAATTTATTTCATTTACCTTCTCAAATTTCCAGTCCATTTTTTAATTAGCTAGATTATTTATTTTCATTGTTTTTGAGCATAATTGACTTTTTTTTTTCTGAGTGGGACAATGAAATCACTAATAATAACTAATTACTGGTACTAATCCATTTGTAGGGTATACTGTTCAATATACAGTGACTGGAAAGTAATGCAGCCCAACAATTACAAAATCTTAAAATTTTATGAAAAATCTTTAGTGGGAAGTAATGACTAGAATCATTTTAGACATCTTTCATAAATAAATTAAAACCAAACTTTCGCCAATAGAATTGATAAAAAAAATTTTTTTTCTATTTAAAACCTTAAAAAGACAAATTTTAGCATAAAAAAAAATTCAATGGCGGGAATTCAAACTGGAAAATGAATAGCAAGCTGAGAAGACAACTACTACACTGTATAATCGTGATGCATTACTGCAGCCAATGGTAGGTTGCCTACCTCAATTGTTGGAGATGATTCCTTCAATAATACTGAAAATGAAAATTACCAGATTCCTATACTTACGTCGCATGGGTATTGCGTTATTTTCTGTGTGATTACTGTGTTTTTGGATGGATCGAAATGTGTGAATATTTTTCATTTTAAAATCATAATCTCATGTTAATCCTAAGTTTCTGAATGACAGTTTTCCAAAATTGGCTAGCTTTGGAAGAGGGGTCTACAATCCCTCTCCACCCGCTCCAGTTACAAATCCTAGATGACCAAAACCATATACATATACGTCTTACATTCAGTGTCCAATAGGTGGGCAAATATTATGCAGGAATCACTATGTATGTATGTATATACATATTATATATATATACGTGCTTTTATATGTATAGTAATACGCAGAGCACCCAGTATTGTTCTTGTATTTTGTTGCATCATTATCTCGTGATTAATTCATTTTAGGTTAAATTTGATGATGGAAATGAATTTATTGTTGAAAAATTTGGGGGGGGGGCCGTCGCTAAAACTTTTTTTCTGCCATCATTAGTTTTTGAAATAAATGACAAATACTTAAACGGCAAATTTTTCATTAATTTGTAGTTTTTTTTATGCCAAATCTGTGAAAAACTAATGGCGTTAAAAAAATAAATTTTGGTACAGAACTCAAGAAAATTTTCTTCTCTCTTCAATAATATAAACCTCAGCTTTATGGCTTAAATAGTAATCGAGAAATCGCGAAGTCAGAGAAAAGCAGTTTTTTTCAAAATAAAAATGTGAATGTTGCAAAAAACGTGAATAAATATACAAAAGTTGAGATTGACTTTTATTATTATAGATTGAAGATTGATAATCATTGATTAATAGGAAAATAAAGTTCTTTGGATTAAAAATTTGATATCTTCAATACAATGGCGGCAGCAGTGAATATCCTAATAGGAATTCTGCACATCTGTTCGTACTTGTTCAGTTTAATTGAATTATGACTGTTGTTAAAGCCAAAGTAAATACATACAGACTTTTTACTCATAGAAAAAAATCGATACAACAATTATAGAATCAAAATCAACTGTTACTGATTTGAAATTGAAAAATGGCACACTCTAGCTTTTACTTTTTAATCGACTTGAGGAGGTTATCAGTTCGATCCGTATGTAAGTATTTTTTTTATGTTAATTCTAGCATAACATGGGACCGAACTTTTCTCAAATGACAAAGGATGATCCCACGCGGTGGTCTCATTCAATTTTTTTTCAGAATAAATGAGATGGTTCTTGGTTTATCATTAATTAATTTCTGATTAATGATTGACAGTTTTTAATGAGTTAAGATATAAGTTTTGATCATGTAGATGATAAATGTATGGATAGGCAGCAGCTGTATCTCATAGTCTTGCCAATGTTAATTGAGTGTTGTATGATTGTAAAACTCTTAAATGAACATAGACTTTCTACACTTTTGTAGTAGTTCTTTTTTCATCTATTTTTAGTCTGTTGGTCCTGCGAATCTTAAATCTATCCGAAGACTTTGCTTTGAATCCTTTTGAACTTAGTTAATTCTGAAAACAGATTCGAAAACCATCAAAAATAGATGCAAAAAGACCTAATGAGCGTATGCAAAAAGACCGTTCATTGTATAGTTTTACGCGTAATGTTGGCATGGGTTTTTATGTTTACCTGAATATCCATAAACTCTAGAATACCTATGATGAAAGGGTGTAGGGTAGGCACAGCTTATCAAGTTTAGTCTGAGTAGCGAGCGATAATTTTTTTCTTAACCGAACATCAACATGTATTGACGATTATTCGAGTTCTACGTAGGAAAAATTATATGCTCTTTTAGCCAATTTTTAAGAAAAATGTTCTTTAATGTGTTCGGAAAATAGAGCAAGAAAATGTACTTTATCTGGCGAGCTGAAGTACTGCCATCCAGTTTGCCTATACAAGATGTTAGTGGTGTGGACATCAAAACACCTGGTAGTGGAAGAGTAGGTTAAGTACATAATTATGTGTTAGAGTAGTTGCGTACACAGCTGCAGCTATGTTTTAAAATTTGTAGTACAAATTTCATTATTCTAATATGCCATTCCAATTCGTTCTTTAAGAAAAGTCAAGTGAAGACCACAATATTATGTAAAGAAAGTGTCGGAAAAAATGCATTCATTAACAAAAACACTTAGGTAGTACTTTTTGCCTCCATCTCCATTATTATTTGAATTATTTCAGTTAGAAGTGCATAAAGTACCAATTTTTCTGAAAAATTCTCATTGTTCATCTTGTTTTTGCCATTTTAAAATTTGCAGCTGGATATGCAACTACTCTAACACATATATAGTCACCTTTTGTACCACCACCATAAGTTTTGACCTTCACTCAACCAACAGCGCGTATGTATTGGGATTTAAGATCAAAGTGACTGACATCGGGCAGAAATTAGTTGGAACATCGAATGAATGATCATGTACAAACATGCATTTGATTCTATGCAAATTCGAAGCTGAAATTAAGTTATTTGCAGGACAATGAGGACGATAATTTTTTTCAGATTTATGTATACGTCATTTGTCTTTAAATTTACGAGAAAAAAAATTGATATATCTTCAGTATTTAATTATTTAAGCTTAAATCAAATTATGGTCGAGTAAAGGTGTGTAAGATCGCGCACCTAGTGGTCAAGTCACCGTAACTTTATAACAAATGGTTAAAATTTTGTTATTTTTGGATATATTATAGTCAAAACCTTTATCTATAACATACTCATAGCACAAATTGTGGCGTTAACTACAACAACTGCAGCTATAATCATTTTTGGAAAACCTTTCAAAAAGAGTCCCCAAAAAACTTGTCTGCAAGATTCGTCATCTACATTCCCAAGATCGCACACCGCTATAAAATGTTAGTTTCACAAAAAGTGATATGTTGTTCTCTTGATATGTTATAGACAATGGTTTGGACTCTAATATATCCAAAAATAGTAGAGTTTTAATAATTTGAATTGAAGTTATGGTGACCTAACCACTAGGTGCGCGATCTTACAGACCACTACATGTTATTACACTAGAAGGCATTTTTATTTTAACAGGCTAATATACAGGTTTTTGGTAAGGGGAAAGGGCCGAGACCTTTTACCATTGGTGTCGTCATTCTTTGTTGTTGTTATTTTTGTTGTTATTGTTGCTGTTGTTATTGTTGTTGCGAGTAGAAGAAAAAAAGAGAAAGTGGGAATAGCATTGGCGAGAGAGATTGTGCGAAGTATTTTGCGGGGGAGGGGAAAGGGAAATTCTTCAACTGTGTTCACAATGCCTACAAAACTCAGCAAACCCAGGGCTCATTCAATGTTGAATGAAAAAAAGGAATAGGAAGAGAAAATGTTTGTCAACACTAATGAGTTTTTAGATGACAGGGTTGTTAGTAGTGGTATACATTCAAGTAACAAGAAGATAAACCAATCTGAGCACACTAACACATTAAAAGAAAAAATACAGATGAAGGTTGATGGTAGATAACCAATATAGGGTTGTTTTGTTCCAGTAAAAATACCAGTTAGTGAAGAGAAAGTGTAAGAATGAGTGTGATTCTTTCCTTGCAGAAATATTTTGTGTTAGAAGGCATTTTTATTTTACAGGCTAATATACTGGTTTTAGGTAAAGGGAAAGTGACGAGACCTTTTACCATTGTTTTTGTCATTCTTTGTTGCTGTTATTTTTGTTGTTATTATTTTTTTGCTGTTGTTGTTGCTTTTGTTGTTGCGGCTAGAAGAAAAAAAGAGAAAGTGGGAATAGTATTAGTGAGAAAGATTAGTGTAGAGAAAAAGAAGAAATCTTACTTTGGAGTTCTATTCATCTTGTTCTTTTTGTTCCTTTTTAGTAATGTTAGTTTTTTTGTCATAGATTTCTCTTGCACCTTATTCTTTTTAATAAAATTCAATTATTAGAAAAGAATACTTTAATGCTATTCTTCTCATTTTGCAGGTTCTTAGTACTGAATGAATGACTCCTTCAGGTTGATATTTCAAGGAAATTCAGAACATTCAATAAGATCTATTGAAAGGATTCCTATACTTGACAAAAAAAGGAGAGAGAACCTCTCATCTCATTGGTCTTTGATTTAATTATTCTATTGATGTTTAGATTTGGGGGCGGGGGTGTGATGTATAACAAATTCCACCAATCTCAAGATGATTATGAGGGAGTTTCTAAATATAAGATGATCTTTAGAAGAATAGAAGAGTAAAATTCTATTCACTTGATTGGTTGCTCAACTTTCTAGAATATTATTTCTAATTTGGAAGAGATTTTAAGGGGAGAAATGTAGTTGCAAACTTTAGTAAGGAACAAAATAAAATTCACTTGCAATATCATTGATCTCCTGAGCAGGAACAGTTTCCTCTAGAAGAAAATCAGTTTATGTGATTTATATTGAATTTATTAGGGAACATACTATTATTTTACTGGTGTTTTATTTTAGTGGTGTTTTGTTGATGGTGTTTTATTTATTTTCTCATATTTGGATCTTTTTATTTGTAAGTTAAATTTTTCATTTGAGTATTTTTAGTGAACAAACTATATTTTCTAGTGGTTTATTTATTTATAATTTTTAAAAGTGAATATTTTCTCATATTTAAAACTTTTTTATTTTTCAGTTAAATTTTTTTTAGATTTTTCAATCTACATTTTTCTGGGCTTGAGTATAGTTAGTACCTATACAACTTATTCATATTATAATTATATAGTGTTGTGATTTTTATTTAAGTTAAACCTGAAACATGTAAGTTTTTAAAATTTTCTCAATTTTTCTTTATTATTATCCTTCTTAAAAAACAGTACCTATTGATTTTCTTTTTTCTTAAATAATTTTCAGTATGCCAGTGTATGTGAACTTTGAAATCAGACATCAACAAAACGAATGAAATTCCAAGACTATGACATGGGTTTGGAAAGCAATGAGTTATTCAATGAAGCAGTGGAGCTACTTAAGTCAAGTAAATTTAAAACCTGTTTATCAAGTTTTAGTACCTAAGTAGGTGTCTATAGCTAATTGTGTTCGATATGGTTGTAGTAATAGTCTGGTTGTAAGTATTTAAAGTATTCTAATTTGAAACTAACTTACACAATGACAAATTCTGCATACTCAAAAGAAAAAACTGTAGGTTTTCAAGAAATATTTCAAATTTTGATAGTCCCAATAATTTTATGAAGTTTATATGATGTGTTAACGCCATTTTATATCTGCTTTATAATAATAACTGAAACCCCCAAAAAATTATTATTTTTAATTCAATTACACTGGTACCTATCTAGCTAGACTGTGATTAATCAGAACCATTAGAAATTTCAGAATTAACATGGTTTACACAGCATTATAATGTATCAATTTAAGTATGAAAAATAATTCTACAAAATCAACAAAGATTTTTGAAACTGTCTTTCTTTGCAAATAGTTAACAGAAATGCTTTTGATGAAATTGAGAAAAAATATGTAACCGAATAAATATTCTAAATACATAGGTGGAAAATGTTTGAAGAAATTATAGTAAAAGCAAATGACGTATTTTCAATTGTAATTTCTCTAATTGATTAGTTGTGTAGGTCCACTGCTCCAAACAAAATAATAAATTTTCTTGTAAGACCTTTAAAAAAATGTTCATTTTAAAATTAAAATATATAGGTCAAAAATTAAACATTTTAGTGCTAAATAAAAAAAAGTCTAATGGGCTTAAAATATTGTTATCCGTGTATCACTAATTATTTTTTTACGATTTAATTTGATTAATTCAAAAGATATCAACAACAGAGCACAACTATTAGAAAATGGAGGTTCTTAATTACTAGAATATGGAGGTTCTCAAAACATCAAGGCATCTATTATGGAAAAAGCTGAAAAGGGTAAATAATCTTTAATATTAGGTATTTTTCACTTTTCCCAGCTGTTACAAATTTGAAAAAAAAAACTAGGACAGCAAACCTCGCAAGTAAAAGTAGCTTTTGAGAAAATAATTATGAATTTTGAGTCACAATAATTGTCTGTAAGTTTATACATAAATGGTATGTTAAAATAATTTATAGTCATTCCATGTTCCAAAATTTGTAACTAGTAGTACAGAATTCAGCATTTGATAGAAAAAGTACGTATTGTTTGTATCGGAAGTATTGCTGTATAAAAAAACTGAGCATGTTACAATAAATAAATAAAATTATAAATTGCAAAGTTGTTGCTGGAAAATTAAACATTTTATGAAAAAAAAAAAATTGTGGTACTGGAAGTAACCACTGGCTAGCCCCTACCAAAATTTATATCGTGTTGAATTATATGAAATTTTATAGCTATTGATCCAATATAGAGTATTTTAAAGGAATAATAAGAAAAACTGTACTGGAAGAAACATCTACTCAGTCCATATAAAAAATCATTGTCATTCTTCCCTGAATTAGTATTAATGTTGGAAATTCTGTAAGATATGTAGAATAGGTGTTTTATTTGTTTTTCTGTTAATATGTATTACAGACCTGAACAACGATTGTGTAAATAGAATTTTTCAGTTCCTCTCCACGGAAGATATTTTTATCATTAGCCAAGTATGCAATAAATTTTATAGATGGTGTCATGACAAATTGGTTCATAGCGATCGTAAAATGCAAACTTTGGGGTATAAAATCATTCCCTCAGCTGAATATCTGACAAGACAAAAAAATAATTACGATAGGTAAATAAGTTATTTGCAGAGGAGAGCATTTCACAATTTAAAAAAATTGACAAAATGTTTTCTTTTTTCCCTTTGTAGCTATTACGCAGCGACTCGCCCATATTTTCAACCTACTGCGGGTGTATGTGCTTATGATGATATAATTGATTTTGGATGCTTCAGATATGCGTCATGCACCGGAGAATGTCATTTTCATTACATTCCTACAGTTGCTAGAAATGGCTGTATGTGCTCAGAAGATTGTGAATTGTGTGAGTGCATAACAAACCAGCATACAATTCCCCAACAATGTAGGTGCTTTCACTATGTGAAAGAACTTGAAAAAGAATATAACGAAATACCAGCTCTTCAAATATTATACCCACTTTTTATTTATTATGTACGTATGTGCAAACATTTTTTTTCTTAAGAAATTTTTTAAATTTTTTTGTATTTTACCTAAGAATTTTGTTTCATTTTTGTTTATGTATATAGATGTACTTTTTTCTTCAATTTTTTTATTTACTTTTCAGTACAAATATTTAAACCATACAATATTTTGTTTATATATAGACGTATTTTTTCTTTAATTTTTTATTTGTTTTCAGTGCAAATATTCGAACCATATACCATTTTAATTATTTTATCTTTAACTTTGAATTGTTTTCTTACCTATTACTACTCTACACAATTCATTCTATATTACCTTTTCTTCCTCAACACAAAACAAACAAACATTAAGGAATAGGCATAGGTATTGATTTACAGATATTACATTTACAGAAATAGTAAGTACACTCATAAAAAAAATATGTATCTTAATGATGAAAAAAGTATAGTTTTCAACGAGGTTCTGTTAGAAAAGACTCAGAAATGCCCATGTGTTTGTTTTCCTCCATCTGTAAAAAAAAATTAGGTAATTAAAGAAGGAAAATATTAATATTTATAATTTTTAACTTACGAATTGAAAGATTTCTTTCTTTCAGAATATCCTCTCGTAGGAACAAGATTTGAATTCTTCATTTTGTAAAATTGATCCTTTTTTTCACACACTCAGGAGGGTAACCTGTTGAAAGTGGTGGTTGACCCGACATGTTTGGAATAACTGTTTGCGATCCAAAAATTGCGTAATATGGTGTAGTAGGAGATCCTTTTCAAAAATATTTGGAAAAGAAATAGATTGTAGGTTAACAGAATTAATATAAAATTAATTATTCTAGAATATTTGACACTTTTGGAAATACACATTTACCAGCGGTTAATGTGCGAAAGAGATATTTTTTTTCAACATTATTTTTGTGATTTATACGAGAAATTTGTCAATTCACTTGTATCTACTGTCAATAATATTACTGATGCAAATAAAATGGAAATTTAAATTGCTTGATATTTATATTTGCATTATTTACAAATAACAGATAAAAATTCAAATTTTTATGTCGGTTAGTCTTTTTCTTTTGTAAATTTGTTGTGGGTGCTGATGTAATCCAGACTTTTAACTACTCTTACTAGAACTCTACCAATTTCAGATATAAAATTATATGGTTTAGTTGAGGATAAATTTATTCAGTTAACTAATTTTTATGTTTCGTGCAAACAGGAAATGAATCTATCAAACCACGCAGAGGATAAATAAGTTAACATATGTATAATTGGGTTCCACAATTAATATCTATAATATTACCTGCAGTTACATTGTGAACAACTAAGTACTTTCAAACAATTTCCAGCTTTGAATGGATTTTCATGCCTGCTGTAACACCTTGGCTAAGTTGTCTCCACTCTGTTTTGCATGATGCCTCATTTTTTTCCATCGTTTAACATCTCTGTGCCCAAATAGCTTCTCATTACCCCTATGATTGCCTTCTGGCTTCTACATATCGCATTAAGTTTTTTTGTAGAACTATCATGATATTGGCACAGTCGTATAAATCACAAAAATAATGTTGAAAAAAATATCTCTTTCGCACATTAACCGCTGGTAAATGTGTATTTCCAAAAGTGTCAAATATTCTAGAATAATTAATTTTATATTAATTCTGTTAACCTACAATCTATTTCTTTTCCAAATATTTTTGAAAGGATCTCCTACTACACCATATTACGCAATTTTTGGATCGCAAACAGTTATTCCAAACATGTCGGGTCAACCACCACTTTCAACAGGTTACCCTCCTGAGTGTGTGAAAAAAAGGATCAATTTTACAAAATGAAGAATTCAAATCTTGTTCCTACGAGAGGATATTCTGAAAGAAAGAAATCTTTCAATTCGTAAGTTAAAAATTATAAATATTAATATTTTCCTTCTTTAATTACCTAATTTTTTTTTACAGATGGAGGAAAACAAACACATGGGCATTTCTGAGTCTTTTCTAACAGAACCTCGTTGAAAACTATACTTTTTTCATCATTAAGATACATATTTTTTTTATGAGTGTACTTACTATTTCTGTAAATGTAATATCTGTAAATCAATACCTATGCCTATTCCTTAATGTTTGTTTGTTTTGTGTTGAGGAAGAAAAGGTAATATAGAATGAATTGTGTAGAGTAGTAATAGGTAAGAAAACAATTCAAAGTTAAAGATAAAATAATTAAAATGGTATATGGTTCGAATATTTGCACTGAAAACAAATAAAAAATTAAAGAAAAAATACGTCTATATATAAACAAAATATTGTATGGTTTAAATATTTGTACTGAAAAGTAAATAAAAAAATTGAAGAAAAAAGTACATCTATATACATAAACAAAAATGAAACAAAATTCTTAGGTAAAATACAAAAAAATTTAAAAAATTTCTTAAGAAAAAAAATGTTTGCACATACGTACATAATAAATAAAAAGTGGGTATAATATTTGAAGAGCTGGTATTTCGTTATATTCTTTTTCAAGTTCTTTCACATAGTGAAAGCACCTACATTGTTGGGGAATTGTATGCTGGTTTGTTATGCACTCACACAATTCACAATCTTCTGAGCACATACAGCCATTTCTAGCAACTGTAGGAATGTAATGAAAATGACATTCTCCGGTGCATGACGCATATCTGAAGCATCCAAAATCAATTATATCATCATAAGCACATACACCCGCAGTAGGTTGAAAATATGGGCGAGTCGCTGCGTAATAGCTACAAAGGGAAAAAAGAAAACATTTTGTCAATTTTTTTAAATTGTGAAATGCTCTCCTCTGCAAATAACTTATTTACCTATCGTAATTATTTTTTTGTCTTGTCAGATATTCAGCTGAGGGAATGATTTTATACCCCAAAGTTTGCATTTTACGATCGCTATGAACCAATTTGTCATGACACCATCTATAAAATTTATTGCATACTTGGCTAATGATAAAAATATCTTCCGTGGAGAGGAACTGAAAAATTCTATTTACACAATCGTTGTTCAGGTCTGTAATACATATTAACAGAAAAACAAATAAAACACCTATTCTACATATCTTACAGAATTTCCAACATTAATACTAATTCAGGGAAGAATGACAATGATTTTTTATATGGACTGAGTAGATGTTTCTTCCAGTACAGTTTTTCTTATTATTCCTTTAAAATACTCTATATTGGATCAATAGCTATAAAATTTCATATAATTCAACACGATATAAATTTTGGTAGGGGCTAGCCAGTGGTTACTTCCAGTACCACAATTTTTTTTTTTTCATAAAATGTTTAATTTTCCAGCAACAACTTTGCAATTTATAATTTTATTTATTTATTGTAACATGCTCAGTTTTTTTATACAGCAATACTTCCGATACAAACAATACGTACTTTTTCTATCAAATGCTGAATTCTGTACTACTAGTTACAAATTTTGGAACATGGAATGACTATAAATTATTTTAACATACCATTTATGTATAAACTTACAGACAATTATTGTGACTCAAAATTCATAATTATTTTCTCAAAAGCTACTTTTACTTGCGAGGTTTGCTGTCCTAGTTTTTTTTTTCAAATTTGTAACAGCTGGGAAAAGTGAAAAATACCTAATATTAAAGATTATTTACCCTTTTCAGCTTTTTCCATAATAGATGCCTTGATGTTTTGAGAACCTCCATATTCTAGTAATTAAGAACCTCCATTTTCTAATAGTTGTGCTCTGTTGTTGATATCTTTTGAATTAATCAAATTAAATCGTAAAAAAATAATTAGTGATACACGGATAACAATATTTTAAGCCCATTAGACTTTTTTTTATTTAGCACTAAAATGTTTAATTTTTGACCTATATATTTTAATTTTAAAATGAACATTTTTTTAAAGGTCTTACAAGAAAATTTATTATTTTGTTTGGAGCAGTGGACCTACACAACTAATCAATTAGAGAAATTACAATTGAAAATACGTCATTTGCTTTTACTATAATTTCTTCAAACATTTTCCACCTATGTATTTAGAATATTTATTCGGTTACATATTTTTTCTCAATTTCATCAAAAGCATTTCTGTTAACTATTTGCAAAGAAAGACAGTTTCAAAAATCTTTGTTGATTTTGTAGAATTATTTTTCATACTTAAATTGATACATTATAATGCTGTGTAAACCATGTTAATTCTGAAATTTCTAATGGTTCTGATTAATCACAGTCTAGCTAGATAGGTACCAGTGTAATTGAATTAAAAATAATAATTTTTTGGGGGTTTCAGTTATTATTATAAAGCAGATATAAAATGGCGTTAACACATCATATAAACTTCATAAAATTATTGGGACTATCAAAATTTGAAATATTTCTTGAAAACCTACAGTTTTTTCTTTTGAGTATGCAGAATTTGTCATTGTGTAAGTTAGTTTCAAATTAGAATACTTTAAATACTTACAACCAGACTATTACTACAACCATATCGAACACAATTAGCTATAGACACCTACTTAGGTACTAAAACTTGATAAACAGGTTTTAAATTTACTTGACTTAAGTAGCTCCACTGCTTCATTGAATAACTCATTGCTTTCCAAACCCATGTCATAGTCTTGGAATTTCATTCGTTTTGTTGATGTCTGATTTCAAAGTTCACATACACTGGCATACTGAAAATTATTTAAGAAAAAAGAAAATCAATAGGTACTGTTTTTTAAGAAGGATAATAATAAAGAAAAATTGAGAAAATTTTAAAAACTTACATGTTTCAGGTTTAACTTAAATAAAAATCACAACACTATATAATTATAATATGAATAAGTTGTATAGGTACTAACTATACTCAAGCCCAGAAAAATGTAGATTGAAAAATCTAAAAAAAATTTAACTGAAAAATAAAAAAGTTTTAAATATGAGAAAATATTCACTTTTAAAAATTATAAATAAATAAACCACTAGAAAATATAGTTTGTTCACTAAAAATACTCAAATGAAAAATTTAACTTACAAATAAAAAGATCCAAATATGAGAAAATAAATAAAACACCATCAACAAAACACCACTAAAATAAAACACCAGTAAAATAATAGTATGTTCCCTAATAAATTCAATATAAATCACATAAACTGATTTTCTTCTAGAGGAAACTGTTCCTGCTCAGGAGATCAATGATATTGCAAGTGAATTTTATTTTGTTCCTTACTAAAGTTTGCAACTACATTTCTCCCCTTAAAATCTCTTCCAAATTAGAAATAATATTCTAGAAAGTTGAGCAACCAATCAAGTGAATAGAATTTTACTCTTCTATTCTTCTAAAGATCATCTTATATTTAGAAACTCCCTCATAATCATCTTGAGATTGGTGGAATTTGTTATACATCACACCCCCGCCCCCAAATCTAAACATCAATAGAATAATTAAATCAAAGACCAATGAGATGAGAGGTTCTCTCTCCTTTTTTTGTCAAGTATAGGAATCCTTTCAATAGATCTTATTGAATGTTCTGAATTTCCTTGAAATATCAACCTGAAGGAGTCATTCATTCAGTACTAAGAACCTGCAAAATGAGAAGAATAGCATTAAAGTATTCTTTTCTAATAATTGAATTTTATTAAAAAGAATAAGGTGCAAGAGAAATCTATGACAAAAAAACTAACATTACTAAAAAGGAACAAAAAGAACAAGATGAATAGAACTCCAAAGTAAGATTTCTTCTTTTTCTCTACACTAATCTTTCTCACTAATACTATTCCCACTTTCTCTTTTTTTCTTCTAGCCGCAACAACAAAAGCAACAACAACAGCAAAAAAATAATAACAACAAAAATAACAGCAACAAAGAATGACAAAAACAATGGTAAAAGGTCTCGTCACTTTCCCTTTACCTAAAACCAGTATATTAGCCTGTAAAATAAAAATGCCTTCTAACACAAAATATTTCTGCAAGGAAAGAATCACACTCATTCTTACACTTTCTCTTCACTAACTGGTATTTTTACTGGAACAAAACAACCCTATATTGGTTATCTACCATCAACCTTCATCTGTATTTTTTCTTTTAATGTGTTAGTGTGCTCAGATTGGTTTATCTTCTTGTTACTTGAATGTATACCACTACTAACAACCCTGTCATCTAAAAACTCATTAGTGTTGACAAACATTTTCTCTTCCTATTCCTTTTTTTCATTCAACATTGAATGAGCCCTGGGTTTGCTGAGTTTTGTAGGCATTGTGAACACAGTTGAAGAATTTCCCTTTCCCCTCCCCCGCAAAATACTTCGCACAATCTCTCTCGCCAATGCTATTCCCACTTTCTCTTTTTTTCTTCTACTCGCAACAACAATAACAACAAAAATAACAACAACAAAGAATGACGACACCAATGGTAAAAGGTCTCGTCCCTTTCCCCTTACCAAAAACCTGTATATTAGCCTGTTAAAATAAAAATGCCGTCCAGTGTAATAACATGTAGTCAGATCTTTACTCTATTCCTATGATGCTTTCTCCCTAGAGGATTCTGTCAGTTTTTGAATTCAATAAGCTGATTCAATTGTAAATCTGACTTGTTAATTTGTTTTTCTGAATGATTATATTTGCTCTGATCCTTGTCACATTTCCACATAGATATGTAGTGAAAAAAAAAAGATAAATAGAATAGAATGCAACATTATTGTATTGTATGTGCGCGATCTGGCAGACTTATGACTTGAATTTTTAAAAACTATTTTTCTTCTCCATCATAAATAAACATGCAATTGAACTTAATTATATCATCTAAAAGCTTATTAAATGTAGTTTCAATCAATAGAAAGTTACTTGCCATTATAATTTTACAAAAGTCACAAATTTTCCCGGGGTGGTTTGAAAAAATTATAATTTCATGGTCTAAAAACTTAAAATGTGAATATCTTTTGAATAAGAAGTTGTAAAATCACATTTTTGGTATCAAAATCCATGATATTGTTATGGCAATATTCCAATATATGTGAATTGTTATATCAGCTTCTCAGTTTTGAGAATTGGTCAGTGTGCGATCTTACAAACCTTTATCCCTGACTGTTATCATCTTTTCAACCAATAGGCTATCTTGCTTTTGTCTCCATGATCATTAATTTGCACCACACTCGCAACACCATCTATAGTTCCATCTTAAATCTCAATTAACTATGTTTGATGTTCTTCTTCATAGTTTTGTATTGAGCTGATAGTAAAAAAGAAAATTTTCATAAAAATTAGAAATAGAATTGTACATTATTGTCGTCATCTTGAATTCTACTATATTTATTCAAAAACCGAATTGTTGTCGATTTCACAAATTTACACTTGAAATGGTAACACCGGTGGAATTTTAGACATTTGAGGAACCTGAACATTAGAGAGAAAATTATCGATATTCTCATTGACCTCCTGCAGTCTGTTTTCTTTTATTACGGATTGAGCTATCTCTACCCAGGCAACTGAAATCACGTATCGAGAATAATAATTGAGAATCTCGTTTTTAGTTTGCGATTAAATAATTATATAGGTATTTCTGAGAGTAACACTCACGAGCCTCCTCACAATCTTGATATAATACCCATTCAACTTCATTATCATTGTTTTTGAATTCATAAGCAGTCATAGCGTATTGACGAGCTGTAAAAATGGAAAAAAAAATTATTTGAACATAATGTTAGAGTTGTTTGTATAAAATAATAATGTATATGATAGTCAGGCTATCATATAACATCGAACGACGTATGTAGCGGCTATTGTATCAGTTGCTGACATACGTACGTGTGTGTATATATATATGCATATATACGTACATATACATAGCCGATTAGGTATCGCATGCTTTACTAGATAAAGCCTAATCGGCCAGCATTTTCTATTGTCTCGTTTTTATTTTGTTCTTCGTTTTTATATGCTGTCTTCTATGCAGTCTATTCGTTCACAATATTCGCTGTATTCAAGTTGTTGTATGCGTTTGTTGAGCGATCTTTTTCTTCACATTATTATGTATTCTGTATTATTCGTTTTTTCAATGTAATATAAAACTTCAAAATCAACCAGTGATTTTTTGTCATTACATTTTTTGGTCCTTCGGTCCGGATAGGCCACAAGTGGTATGTGGTTTATTCCGGAGTCGTGCGCGGTTTAGTGCCCTCCTTTTTTGTCTTTATGATGTGCATTTAATCGCGTTGAGTTTGTTGATTGTTCGTTGGTTTTGTTTGGAAGTGTACAATTCGGTGTATATTCCAGGTAATTTTCTAAAATTTGTTAGAAAATTAACAGTTGTTGGCACAATTTAGTGTTAACAACTAACTTGACTTATAATTTCGTTGTCTTTTTCACATTTGGTATAGAAAATTTTTGGTTGTAAATAGTGTTGTTAGGTTTTGAATCATATCGTTGATTGTCATCACTAAACTCGTTACCTCGTTTCATCAGTGTTTAAATTCGTAATTGTTTTTGTACAATTGTCGATTCCATTATTTTGTATTAGTAATTAATAATTGTTCGCGAGTCACGATGGCTGATGTTAAGAAATTAATGCGTGTTACTAAATTACATTTGAGTAGAATTTTGGCTCAAATGTCTAACTTGGTGAAAGTGGCAATGAATATCGAAAGCCTCTTTAAGCTGGACGCATTGTTACAAGAATATCGTACTAATAAAGCAATATATGACGGATATGTCGATCAGCTTTTAGTCGATATTGATGAATCGGATGCTGAACAGAAGAAGGTTCAAGACAGCTTATTGAGAGATGCAAATATCATATCTGATACTCTCGCTTTCGAAGGTAAAGTTAAATCGTTTCATCAGAAATTAGAAGGTGAGGCTCAACGTGAATCCTTACTTCCTTCAGATCTTAACCAATCATTTCGTCAACCCTCGTCCGCTTTACCTAAGATGAAGAAAAAGTGCCAAACTTCGATAGTGACGTACTAAAGTTTAATAATTTTAAAGGGTTATTCGAGAACCTAGTTCATAACAACATCAATTTGAGTAACGTAAAGAAATTGTATTATCTGAAGCAATCTATGATCGGTAGTGCCGCAGATATTGTGCGCAATTTTGAATTGTCGGATACCTCATATGCCCAAGCCTGGTCGTGTGTTGTATCGCGTTATGAAAATAAACGAGCATTGATTCTAACGCTGTTCAAGAAACTCGTAGCCATTGAACCAGTTAAGAACAATGGCAAAATTTGATCGCTTTTAGACCAGTTTGATGTAATAATTCGATCATTGAAGTCTAATGGTGAAGTAATAGATGGTACGTTTTCTAAATTCTTAGCATTTTTGTTATTATCGCGTCTAGATTTTCATACTGCGAAAGACTTTGAAAATTCAATTGATTCATCTGATTTGTATCCAACATATGATCAAGTTCAAAAGTTTCTTAAAAATCATGCGCTTACCGCAGAGGAATTTGCCTCTACTTTGGTTGTTAAATCTAAAAAAATATCAAAAACGTTATCTAGTGAATGCAGTAAATCGCCACTGTCAGTGCTTAACAAAACAAAGAAATCATTCTCGTCTACTGTGACAAAAAATTTAAAGTGTGTCGTGTGTGAACATCGCATTATTTAAATCAGTGTGGTCAATTTTTAAACAAAAATTGGAATGATTGATTCCAAATCGTAAAATCAAATAGATTGCGGGTGCGGTGTTTTAATCCTCATCTCAAACAGTCTGATTGTACTTGTCCGACTTGTAGTTTGTGCATTGGTAATCACCATTTGCTACTTCATCGTGATAATTCGAGTTTGTCGACGTCAGCAGTTGATTCGACCGAAAAGCCGTTGTCACCAGCTCCGTCGCTTGGTAGCATGGAAGCTACTAAGAAATCGTTGGTCTTTTCGATAGATGAAAAGTCGTCAAAAATTGTCGTACTGCCTACAGCTGTGGTTTTTGCCAAGGTGTCAACAAAGGTTGGTATTTGTTCAATACCAGCTAGGATCCTAATGGATAATGGATCACAGTCGACAATGATAACAGAAAATTTTGTTCGTCATTATCATGTCAACATCGAAAAATCCAACGATAACGCCAAGCTCGAAGGAATTACTGGAGACTCGATTCCACTACATTTCGCTTCAAAGGTAACTCTGTGTTCTCGTTTTAATTCGTTCGAATTGCCAGTAACTGCTGATCTGTTGCCTCGAATACCTTACTCAGTTGCATGGGCAGTTGTCGATAATGTCATGCAAAACAACAGTACCTTGTCGTTCACAGAACAGCATTTGCAGATGGATTATGTAGATATTATCCTTGGTGCTGAATTTTGTGAGAAATGCTTATTTGATAGAAGCCTTAAATTTGGTGACATCTGCATTTGAGATAGTCAGTTTGGTTGGGTTATCTCCGGTCCGTATGTAGTGCATCGGCCAATTGAAAACAGTTTGTTTTGTGCTCTAGCAATCGTAGATATTCAAGATCAGCTAGAAAAATTTTGGAGAATTGAAGAAGTCAACCTTCAAGAAACCTCCAAGATCAATTTGGAGCATCACCAGTGCAACAATTTTGTGTCAAAAACGTTGGTTCGTGATTTAAGTGGTCGTTTTGTTGCGCGTTTGCCACTTAAAGTCAATCGTAATAAATTTGGGAATTTGTGCCCAAAAGCAATCGCGTTGTTAAAGAGTATTGAAAATAAATACGATTTGGTTGTGCGCGAAGAATATGTAAGAGTGATCGATGAATACTAGGCTCTCGATCACATGGAAGCAGTGACTTCAACTCCAGAATGCTCGTACTACATTCCATATAGAGCTGTTATCAAAGCTAGTAGTACTACGACAAAACTTCGCATCATCTTCAACTCCTCCTGTCCTTCGTCTACGGGCATTTCTCTTAACGATGCCCTCATGGTTGGCCCTACAATTCAGCCAGAGCTCGTTGATGTCTTGTTTCGATTTCGTACCCATGTCATCACCTTCTCGTGAGATGTTAATAAAATGTATCGTCAAATCGCAGTTCATGAAGATGATTGTAACCTTCAACACATTGTATGGCATCCTGATATCAACGACATTATCCATGATTTTTGTTTGAAAACAGTTACATTTGGTACCGCTTCTGCTTTGTTCATCGCCATGAAATGCTTGGAAATTCTTGGCAATTCTATCATCAAACAACACTTGGTAGCTGGTTGTGCCATCAAGCAAGATTTTGTTAAGGATGATTTGCTAACAGGTAGCAAAACCATTTCTGAAGCTCTCGACTTGCAGCGAGTGATTCACAACACACTCGCTAATGCTCATTTTCCCCTTCGAAAGTATATGAGCAATTCGTCTGAATTTCTAGCAGAAATCAATCCGTCGTTAATTGAGAATAATCGACCATTCACCTTTGGAAATAAGAATGCTATTTTGTTACTTGGTTTATATTGGCAGTCTGAAAGCGATTTGCTGTCAGTAAAATTGTAACTTCGTGAGGATCGTTTGTTTTTAAAAGCCCTAACAAAACGCATAGTACTCTCAGAAATTGCACGTAAAAACGATCCTATTGGTATCATCGCTCCAGTAACGATCCGGGCTAAATTGATCCTCTAAGATATTTGTAAGGAGAATAAGAATTCGGACGATCTATTGCCTGCTGACATCGTGGATTCGTTCTCGGATTATTATAACGATCTTGAGAACCTGGTCAACTTTGAAATTCGTCGTCGTTATTCCAGATTCAATGATCCTGTCGACGTTCAACTTGTTGGATTCAGCGATGCTTCAGAAAGAGCATATGCCACTGTAGTCTACCTCAGATTGATAAATTGCGATGGAGAAATCGATTCTTATATCGTTGCTGCAAAAACTAAAGTTGCTCCTCAAAAGGTATTCAAACTAACGATTCCTAAACTCGAGCTTCAAGCAGCTGAATTGTTATCGCGATTGGTGAATAAAGTTTTGATTGCCTTAAATATCTCGTCGGTCAAAGCATTTTCGGATTCAACCACAGTGCTCGGCTGGTTGAATGGTGATATCGATCGCTGGATGGTATTTGTTCAAAATCGAGTGCGTAAAATTAGCAAAGTTATTGCTCATGGAAATTGGTCGTACGTCCATTCGAAAAGTAACCCTGCCGATTTAGCAACTCACGGCATATGTGTTCAAAAATTAATCGCTAATGATTTGTGGGTCCGAGGCCCCGATTTTGTGTGTGAAAATAAGGGATTTGACACTATCCCAGTTAATTCGTTAGTAAACTTTGATGATGTACCTGAAACAAATAGAGTAGTTGTTTGTAATATGTCGTCTTTGCAATCTAATATATCGTTGTTTGATCGTTTTTTGTCATTTGATAAACTACTGAATGTTATGTGTTATGTCATGCATTTCATTAATTATCATTGTAAAGCAAAAACTAATACTAATTGTAGTAAATCAATTGTAGTAAACTTAGATAACAAGCGCGATGCCATGTATGCGTTAATTCGAATGTCTCAGCTTCATTTTTATTCTCTTGAGATTGAATTGTTAACTAATGGTAAACATTTGTGTAAAAATTTGCCTTTGCGTTCTTTATTGCCCTTTCTCAATAAGTATAATGTATTACGCTCTTCTACTCGTTTAAATAATTCGAATTTGCCTTACGATACTTGTAATCCTACCATTTTGAGCAGTAAATGTAAACTTGTTTCATTATTGATTGATAATATTCATTGTACATATTATCTTGCAACTTGTTCGTTCATAAAAAGATTCATAGTATCTCGATATCATATTGTTGGCGGATTTTGTATACGATATGATCCTCGTGTTATGTCTCCGTTAATGGGACAACTACCTGGTGAACGCAATACTGTATCTCGACCATTTAGTAAAATAGGTGTGGACTTCGCTGGTCCCTTCAAATGTAAATGTGTTAATCATCGTGTCGTAAAATCTTATAATGTATACATCACCATTTTCGTATGTTTTTCAACTCGTGCTGTTCATATCGAGATTGTATGCGATGTGTCTAGCAAAGCTTTTATTGACTCGTTACAACGATTTGTCGCTTGCCGTGGTATTCCATCCGATATTTTTTCAGATAATGGTACAAATTTTGTCAGTGCCAACAACTGGTTTCAAATCAAAATTCAAGATGTCGATCGTTTTGCCATCTCAAAGAACATCAGTTGGCATTTCATCCCGCCTTGTACTCCTCATTAGGGAGGCCTTTGGGAGGCCGCAGTTAAGTCTGCGAAACATCACCTTGTACGTGTCACTAATGGTCAAGTCCTAAGTTATGAGGAATACTTGACAGTTTTTGCTAACATCGAATGTATCTTAAATTCTCATCCATTGTGTAGAACTTCCGATTCCGACCACAGCGAGAGGCAAGTGCTCACGCCTGGTCATTTTCTTATCGGTGATTCGTTGCTCAATTTACCGATGCCTAATTCGTCATCATCAAAGTTACCAATGATGTGTCAATTGCAATTAACTTGCAATCAGATTGACTCGTTTTGGAAGAGTTGGTCTTCTGACTATCTTAATTTGCTCAAAAATTGTTTGAAATGGTTAACGTCGCATGCCAATTTTCAAGTTGGTGATCTCGTGATCATGAAAGCTGATCATACTCATCCATCCAATTGGCCAATAGGAGTCATCGTAGAGACGTTCCCTGGTTCAGATGGAGTTGTTTGTGTCGTTGATATTCGATCGGGTGAAAAATTGTATCGTCGTTTTGTAAAATTGATTGTATTGATTCCTTGGGACAATTGACCCCCTTCATTGTCACCCCGGGGAGTATGTTTGTATAAAATAATAACGTATACAATAGCCAGGCTATCATATAACATCAAACTACGTATGTAGCGGCTATTGTATCAGTTGCTGACATACGTACGTGTGAATGTGTATATATATATGCATATATAGGTACATATACATAGCCGATTAGGTATCGCATGCTTTACTAGATAAAGCCTAATCGGCCAACATTTTCTATTGTCTCGTTTTTATTTTGTTCTTCGTTTTTATATGCTGTCTTCTATGCAGTCTATTCGTTCACTATATCCGCTGTATTCAAGTTGTTGTATGCGTTTGTTGAGCGATGTTTTTTCTTCACATTATTATGTGTTCTGTATAATTTGTTTTTTCAGGGTAATATAAAACTTCAAAATCGACCAGTGATTTTTTGTCATTACAAGAGTATTTACCTAAGTGAACTCCCCATGCACCTACTTTAACAAAATGTTTTCTGTATAGTTACCTTGAGCATAGTAAACTAATTCAGGCATATCAGCTAGGTGTATTTCTTGCGTTGTTTTATCTCTGAAATGGAGGATCACTAAATGGAATACAATATTAGTATTAAAAATTAAGTTATCCAATTGAATTAAGTATAGGCCTACTGTTTAAGAAAATAATAAATATGTTTTAGTGAATACACAACCACGTTAAATTGTGAAGGATTTTATTGTTTTAAAATGAAGATATAATTATACCTATCTGTAAGTTTGATATTTTTGAAAAGGTGGTGGTAAGAAGAATATATTAGCCTGTTTTAAACACAAATTTTGTCTGAAATACCCAAGTGTATAGGTACCTTCAAGTTTTTTGGTTTTTTTTTAGCCTTATTTTGCCATAATCATAGACTACTATGCTGGATTTCCTTCATTGTCGTGAGTAGACTTCTACAGTTTCACCAAATAATTCGAGTATATTTATCACTTTCGCTCGCCATGTTAGTAGGTGCTCTTGGTCAGAGAGAGTCCTGACTACTGACTTTGAAAAATTCTGCTCAATTTGATTTTCCTACTTTAAATTGCAGTTGGGGACATTATTCACTGATTTTTGCAGACTACAAACTCTGCTTTACCTGTAACAACAGTTATGTCATCAGTGATATTAACGATTGAGACATGTTATAATCTTATTACTGATAAATTGGACCCAGATCAATTCTCTCTCTACTGTTTTCCTTGTACCATAGTATATCTTCTTAAATGACTCAAAGTGTGTATCAGTCGTGAGCAAATGGGTATCTTGAGCTACAATGATGAATCATACTTACTTCTTGTTCCAAACCCTTCGTATATAAAATAATTTGGATCAGCCCGACCTTGCGATTCCCAGTACTCAACTATGTTATCGTATCTATGCATAAAAATGAAAAATTTTTTTAAATTTCAAAGATTTGTATATAACAGATCAAGTTTTAAGTTCGTTGGTGTCGAAAAAATTCTTACCAGACATTATTCATTATAAATAATGTCTTTTCAAAGTTTTATTCATGAGTCCTACCAATTCAGTTCCGAAGCATTTTAATTGTTTCGGGCAGTTGGAAAAAAACATTTTTTTTCATTTATTTTTTGCTTTTTTTCAGCTTTTTGACAAATGTAAAAGGAAAGATTTTACTTGGAAAATTGTTTTGTATTTAAAAATAGAAACGATTTCTCACTTTTTTCACTGTTTGTTTCATTTTGAGCTTCGAATTACTTTTTTTTTAAAGAATTGAGTAAAATGTTTTTGCTTAAATACTCGTTGACTAATAAACGTTTCAATAATATTAAATTTTAAACATTAATTTTAATCCTGAAATGTTTGAATTTTCTTCTTCTACTTTACATTGGTTTTGGATGTTTTGTTATATCCGTAATGGGAGCTATTATCACCCGATGGAAACTTATTAAAGTAAGTATAAGGTTCTGAAGTTGATCTCAAAAATCATTATGCCATTAGAAAAAAATTTGATTAGTTGATATATTTCTCCTTGAATGAATAGGATCCATCTTTCTGCGAACATTATTGGTATTCCCTCAACTGACCTATTGTTCACTTAAATGCGCATTTGACGTGTAATATCGGAAGAAATGTTTATCAAAAATGTATCAAACTGAAATTTTCTTTCTAAAAGTTTTGGTCAGAAAGTTAGTCGTAAGTCAATAAATCGATTATAAGTAAATCCATGTTTTTTCATAGGCCTTCGCCTCTTAGGGAAGATGTCGTTTTCATTGAAGAGGAATACTTTAAGATTGCCCAATAAAGACCACATAGGGACTAATTTTACAATAAAAAAGTTTTAGGATAATTGTTTTCACTTTGGGTAAAAATATTTGACTTGGTTATTGCACCATGCAGGAGCTCACAATTGGTCGGAGATCTAAAGAAGTCAGAGTGAGTCATCAAGATCATTGTATATAGCTCTGTGTACATTAATCTTGATGATGAGCTATCTAGTCACTTATTCGCCTGCTTCGGAAGAGATTACACTCTACTTTCTTCCAGACTGCAACTACTGATTGTGTTTATACTATAATATAGTATATTTCACACCTAAGTTCAAAAGTGAGCGTTGACATGTGAGGGAAGTTTGAGAAACAAGCGCAGTGAGTGAGAAATTCCCAATTCATGTAAATTTATTTTTTAAACTTATTGAGAAAGATATTTTATATAATTAATGATCAGAAAGCAAAATCGTAATGAGTCTTCTATAAAAATTATAAAAAAATGAGACAAAATATCAACCTCCTTACTATGGCAGATTTAATGTTTCCTTCAGAAAATGTAACCTCTACCTCGATGAAAAGTGAACGTGTTTCCATGTAAAAAGATCCTTCACCTTTTTACATGGAGGGGAGTTTCATTCTGAGCATCTTGGGACAGGAAATTTTAAACTGACTTTTTAGTTATGCCGTCATGAATGGGGTTTTATTTTATTTGGTAAATGTTTCGTTTCATGGTTATTATGTCATGAATGTCTTTTATTGTTGCTGACTTCAAAGTTCAAATTTGTCTGTCAGAAAATTCCTATCAAAAATGTTTGATGCTGTGTCTGAGAGTAAATCATTGCTCAAATTATGTCTGTGATATAAGTCAATAAAAACCAGATATTTTACATGGACTGTGGGAGTCATATTCGTGGATGTTTAGTTTACCAAAGTGAAATACTCAAGTGTGGTTTCAATTTTAGGTATATTTATAAGTATATGGAAACAGCAAGTAAAATATGAATTAAGTGATTGATTTTTACTGAAGTATTATCTTAGAATGTAACTCATAGTACCTGAATTTGAGAAACATATAGTTCTTTGATAGTCTGCATTTTGATGTTATTCTAGTGTTAGAATAACAATCACTGTTATCGCTGTTAAATATGAATAATAGGATTATAACAATTAAATTTAGCGACATTGACAAAAAAAAAGGAATACAAGTAAAATATGCATGACAGAAATGAAGATAATGACAAAAAATTCAGGATATTTAATAATTTAATATAATTATAATGTTCAAATGAAGATTGATTGCTGGAGACTACTTCATAATGAACTGTTATCAAAGGATTCCAGTATATTAGGATCAAAGTAGTGTTAGATGTTGTATAAAAACATTTGAAAAACTATTTAATACTTCAGCAACTTAAACAATCTACTACCATATGATGAAGCCATTATATGTAGTTGTATGTGCCCAATAAAATAAATAATTGAGAATATTATCTGTGGCGACGTTCAATTTGGTGGTGTTTGAGAGTGTATTACCCACTCACTGACAGAGAAGCAAGCCAGTTGTCTATATAATAATGAACACCATCTTGTGCTCACAGTAGACACAATGCCTTGTCTATTAATTTTATTCAAATCGCTCTGCACACTTCACTACATGCAAGTGTTGTGGTTGTATACACGCCTTGTACTTTGTTTACATACTCATACCATCCACCTGTAAAATTACCATTTTTGATAAGGTTCATGCTTAAGGAAAGCAGGACAGTAAAATTTGTTTGTCACAATCATGTCATGAATCATGAAATTTTACAGTGATAATTGATATGTTATCAAAATGTATAATAAATAAAAGGTATACACTGTCTTTGTGAAAATAAGCTTTAATGCTTATTGAAATTCGTTAAAAACACAAGATTTTTTATTTAAATGTATTAAATTAAATTCTGGCAGCTCTATTCAGTTCAAAATAAAGAGTTGTAATCTTTAAGAGGTAGAAATGGATGCAACCTGTTCAAAAGTTATCAAGCTTTTCCTAATAAAGTAATTCTTATTTCAAATTGACAAAATATTCCAATAATTATATGAGAATTATGTATTTTATTTTTTAATTGCAGTGATCTATTTTCATCCATTCAAAAGTTATTATCAAGGTTTTTCTACGAAAATAATTTTTATTTAAAATTGACAAAATACTTACGCAAATAATTATATGAAAATTATGTATTTTTTAATGAGAAATGCAATGAGCATATTTGCAGCACTATTTTTATCCGTTCAAAAGTTATCAAGCTTTTTCTGCGAAAGTAATTCTTGATTCAAATTGATTAAATATGCAAATAATTATATAAAAATGAAACAAAAATTACTTTATTAGAAAAAACATAATAACTTTTGAATGGATAAAAATAGAGAACTGTGAATAAAATCATTTCATTTTTGGTGAAAAAATAAATAATTTTCATATAATTATTACCATATTTTATCAATTTGAAACAAAAATTATTTTATTATAAAAAGCTTGATATCTTTTGAATAAGTTGAATCAATTTATAACATACCATTGTAAATGTAAAATTTCCTGATTTATGATGTAAGTGTGCCAAACAAATTTTACTGTCCAAGCTCTTCCTCATGCTTATAGTTATCGCTAATACAGTTAGCAAAATCACATAATTAGATACACTCTTCAAATCAGCTCAATAAAATTTATGTGAATAACATCATTATTGGCTTTATTTCTTACCTGTTCAACAATCTTTGAATTATTGGTATTTGGTTTACTGGACTAATGATAAGGAGTAACTTGTACGATATCAAAATAATGTGACCAAAACCAAATGTAAGACACCAAAAACCTCAATTTCCCATTTTCTGCTCCACAATTTCTGGATATTCAGGACAAAGACAGAGAACATTCATAATATTATAACTTGAAAGTCGCACATGAAAATTTCTTGTCCCGACTCTGAAGATTCTCATTGTTCACTTACATCAAGATGATTTTTATCAGCAATAAGAGCTACTTTTCACTCGCAAAATATCAGCGTAAATATTGACTTTCTGATCATGTATTAGGTACATAGAAGTTAAAACGTACGTACTGTGTGCTGTATGCCTTAGTAATTTTTATAACATCGCCGTTCTGAACCCAGTCTCTTTTAATATGAATACCTCCTTTACAATCCTCCAAATAGCCTGCAAAACAAGTTAAAACTGATGTATCATTGATGAAAATTTTGCCAGGTTCGATGAAAAATGTCAGAATTTTGATTGTATTGAAGGGAATAAGGGATATTACTTCTTTATAAAATGAATATTAATGATAGATACTGTTCAGTCAAGGATGTTAGGGTTAGACTCATTCTTGGTTCAGTGGTTTTCATTTTAAATGTGATCCAAGCAGTTTTGGAGCAGGTTGCAGATTGAAAAACCAGGAGTAAGCAAACCAGGTTCCTAAAATGTACAATTTTGCCCATCACTATAAGATTGCCCTAACTCTTTCTAGTAGTGTTCTATTTTGCTTTTTGGCAATTGCATTCAATTTGGGGGTGTATGCTACACCTTCATCGAGAATTATTCCTTTTTTGGAGCAAAATTGTGTCTTTTTGGGTCAGAGTACTCTTTTTCTTGGTCAGTTTTCAGTACCAAAATTATGTAATTTGGAAATTTGGCACAGAAAATGACAAATAATATTCTTTAAACTTATCAAATTCTTGAGATTTTCTATGGATCGAGAATGCTAAGGTATATTTTGAACAATGGTTTATAAATGTGATTATAATTTTTTTTCTGTTGTATGCCTCTTGAAATGGACCCATTATGTGTGATGAAACTACTTCCATTCTTTATCTAGGTATTGTTCTGACACCATGGTGACCCAACCTAATAGACTTAGCTTTTATGTAGATCTCACAAGTGATAAAGTCATAATCTCAAAATACTAAATTTGTTGGTATTCCTACAGCTACTTTTGACATAACCTTAAGGCTTTTCCAACTGAGGTGTCCTAATCTTCTATGCCAAAGTATTTTCAATTTATTAAAATTTTTTTATGCTTGCTATTATTTCCGACATTCTCACTGACAAGGTCATTCTCACTTTCAGAATCAATTTCCCAAATGGCTGAATATACAACAGTATCGTATAAATTTTCAATATTGTCAATTTTTATTCTATTCATTCTGGATCATCTTCACGCTTCTCTTCAGCTGTAATTAAATTTGTATCTTGATCAGCTATCTGATAATCCTGAATTACATTTGTTTGAGTAACAGGCATGCACACCAAATCCTGGTGGACCTTATCTTCCTCAACCATGTCCTAATCAATGTAGTATAAAGAATCTCTCTTAGAAGCAGTTATGGTGCTCTCACCAGTTTCTTTATTAATAATGTTCCATGGTCTGTGTCAGTAATGATCTTAAAAAGTCTGGACTCCATGATCTTAGCCTCAGACCAAATGTCAATACTAAGGTATGGATTATACTATACTTCTTGAAGGTTAATAAATCTGAATATTACAAAAGTACCTATATAAGTTTGTCCTGTTTGATCTTCAAGTATAAATAATAAAAAAAAAAAAATAATAAAGGACTACAAAGGGCAAGTGGAATAACATGTTATAGGTGAGAGAGGAAGCTTCCCAAAATTACACAAGACTAAATAACCCAAATAATGATAATAAAATCAATTAATAAAATAAATACATGCTAACAGTAAGAATACCTAAAAGGAAAAAATTAACTAATCAGTTGTGGGAAAACAGGGGGAAATGGACTTTATTCTCAATCACAACACTTGAAAATACTAAATTCAAAATAACCTAAAATAATTTTTTGAGAGGATATAGTTTTGTTTTCAAAAAAATTTTTATAAAAATTCAATCAAATTTCCACTAATTTGAGTAAAAAGTATCTCAAATAATAAATAAAATCCAAAAATCCAAAAGAATTTGTTGCAAAAAAATTTAAATTAAAATAAAGTACTAATAACATTTGGTCAAGTCTTTGTTTTTTCAAGTAAAATCACGAAATAAATTCAACAATGTTCAGTGACAAAGTAGTGCAAAAATCAAAAAATTGTAAATTCAGGTAAAATGGTGGTTTGAAACGGGAAACTGGGACAACAATTACGACGTATATTTATCAATAGAAAGTTAAGAGTTTTTGGACTGAACAATGGTACAAGTGTATGAGATTGAACTAAAGAACAAAATGAGCTGTGCGTGCATCACAAAAAGTACTCTCTCCGACAAAAGTGTTTGGTAAAAAGATGAAAGCAACTTGCTGAAAATTGTCCGATTGCAATTATTTTTTCAGCCAAAAATATCCGCAAATTATGAAAATTTTGGGTACATACACAATATTGTGATGTGATAATTAATAAAATGCACAAAAATACAAAGTGTTATAAATAAAATTTTAAATACTTTATGATAGATAAACTAATTTTTACTGTAAAATAAAATTTTTTGAGTACAATGACCAATTTTATTACTTTGACAAATTATTGATATAGAATTACGATGATTCTCAATGTGATGAACCAGCTTATGATGAATTTTGACTACAACTTTGATGAATTTCACAATGTAGAATATAACATTGCAGTTGTTTGAAGACAAACTTCAATGAAATTTGGGGTGGTTTTGATGTTTTTGGGTGATGAAATTATACCAAAATTACAATTTAAGATGATTTTGATAATGTAGAGCCAAATTGACGATGTAAGTTTCAAACTGTAGAGTAGTTCTCTGTTAAAATTGTGTTAGCTCAATGCAATATTTTACCAGTTTGACTTCGAAAAATTAATTACACACAAGCAGGGAGGCAACTAATGACTTTACAGACTTTCAGGCACCACAAGCTACACTCCTGAAAAGTTCAATAATCGAAAATAGCCTTGAAAGTTTGGTAATTTGGCTAGAGTTTATACATAAGCAGGATAAAAGTCCTTTCAGCAAACAAATAAATTACAATGATTTCAACAACAATAAACTTTTTCAACCAAAAAGGGTGTCACTTAAAAGTACAATGATGAAACAAATTAGAATTATGTTACCTAATTATTTAAAAATTTATGCAAAAATACAAAAAATTATGATTTAAAGCACTGTATTGTGCCTAATGAAAATGTTTTAATTCACAAAATGAATTGAAAAATGTGTTTTGTTTGTTTTAGAGTACAAAAATCTGTCCCATGCAATGCTTTCATATAGAGGTTGTGGAAGATAGATTTGATGTAATTAACAAAATAATAAGGATGTGTACGAAGTTATGTCTCAGAAGTGTGTAATTGCAGCAAAGAAGATAAGTAATTTACAGAGATTTAGAAAGTGTTTAGAAATGTACCAGAGATAAACAAATGAGCAACTAAAGGAGTTTCATTGTGACTGTAAGAGTGAAAGTATAAAAATGTTTATAGAAAGATAGTCGAGTGTTTGCAGGAGTGTGGGGAGGATTGGTAGTCCCAACAAAACTAGCAATGAAATATCAATATATTGTATGCATATAAATATTGATTAATATCGATATAAATATCAATTAATATTGATATAAATATCGATTAGTATCAATATAAATATCGATTAGTATTGATATAAATATTGATTAGTGTAGGTTTCCTGCCAGCCCAGGGATACGAACCATCAACCAGCAGAAATACCTACCTCAATTAGCATTGTTAACTGTATGGTAATTACCATATTCATATGGTTTTGAGGTGCTGAAAACTATGTATGGTAATAACCCCTACCGTACATATGATTCATACGGTAATAAGATTTGAAGGAGAAAAAAAAATTGCTTTATTTCCATATTTTACATCATAAATTTGTGATTAATTCAGGAATGATGATGAATGATGAAATTTTCATAGTTTCGTGATATGAAAACCAAAACAATAATGATAATGATGATGATAAAAAAATCAACAGTGCTGCAATTCCAGAAAAAATTAAATTTCATCAACTTATTTTCTTTTGCTTCTGCAAACTTGTAGCAGATTTGTGTTATCACTCATCAGTTTAATTGGAAGTTGAAATTTTATTTTTGAATTGAAAATTGAAAGTTTCAGCCAAATTAAAATTTGAATTTTACTTTTGACTCTGATTTTCCAATTCTCATTCCATCAGCATTCAGCCTTTGGAGGCAATCGGATTGAACTATGAGTGTAAGTAGTCACAAGTCAGAGTTAAATTGACTTGCTTCTTTTTTTTTTCTTTTCTTTCGTTAATTCTTTGTAAAATTTTTGTACCATTTCACCATCTTTCATCGATACCTAAACTTAATTTAAAATCAAAGAGAATATTTGAATAAGAAGATACAAAAGTAATTTTATTTTGATATTGACTCGTTCTTTTTCTGATTTATGGGCTCATCAGATTTTTATACTGACTAGATATACCAAATAATGTTACTTTTTGATACGTTCGTTTTGATTAAATTTTTTGTTTATTGATCACTTTCTTCCATTCCTTTACTAATTTCACAGTTTCATGTCTCAAATAAAAAAATAACTTTATTAACATGACTCTGAAAGTCTCAATTTAGGTTGTAGGAATTTAGGATTGGCTCAAAAAGTTAGGAATATCTGTTTTTTTTGTTTTTTTTTTTAATTTTAATTTAAATTATTTCCAATTCTTTTATCATCAAACAAATTGTTGTTTTGATTATTTAAAAATAATAAAAATTAGTTATTTTCTTTGTACAACAGCGGCATGTAGAAAAATATTGCTCAAAAATATTGTTTGTTTTAGAAATCAGCTTGAAAACCTTTTCATTTTGATACCCATATTATAGCATATTTTTGTATATTTTGGATTTTTAGTGAATAACTGCATATTCAGTGCATATTTTGCCTTTTTTATTCGCACATTTTGAATTTTTGAGTGCATACTTTCATTATTATAGAGAATTTTTGAAGTATGGTAACAATAGTCAAAATATGGTAATTTTTTTCTGAAAATATGGTAACACTGTTATCAAAAGTTAACATCACTGACCTCAATTGTCAACAAAAGTCAGCACCGTATTCACTCGGCCACGGTGCCGGGTGATGGTGATGAGAGCATACTCTACCGATATGTGGTCGCCACACTACACCCCCAGTACCGCAGTACAAATCAATAGAGGTGGAGCTACTAATAGAAGGGTAGATGTTTTATAAGAGAGTGGTGGATGTCAGCCCTCAATACATCCCCGCATTGCACCTTGTACAGTCTACCACTTTACCACTAGTCCACATAATGCCATCACATTGTGAAGTGGAGAGCAGGTGAGATAGCAAGCTGACGTATTCCTCGGAGAGATGGCACCAACACTCGACATCTCTCAGATCACGTCTGTGTCACCCATTTAGGTTTCCTCTTGGCCCGGGGATACAAACCATCAACTGGCAGAAATACCTACTTCAATCATCACCAAAAGTCAGCACCGTATTCACTCAGCCACAGTGTCAGGTGATGGTGATGAGACCATACTCCACCGATATGTGGTCTCCACAATTAGTATCGATATAAATATCGTTTAGTATCGATATAAATATTAATTAATATAGATATTAATATCGATTAATATCAATATTATTATAGATTACTATCTTTATTATTTTGAAATTTTTTCAAGTAACCTCTCTCCATCTACGTCTACATCTTAATCTCATCTCCATCTTTATCTCTATCTTCATCTCCATCTTCAAACTGGATTTTCTAACAAGCATTGCTGCGCTAATTTTTTAAATTTAATTTTGACTGAATAATTTTCGTCGTATTTTGTCTTTAAAAAATGGGTCGTATGTTTATTATACTATAATAAATTTATATAATTATTACATGTATGAAACTTCAAAATAAGTTTTCACGAAATATCAGTAAATATTTTTGACAGCCCTAGTAATTACGTTTTCTCGAATGGAATAGAAATCTGCAATTTATTTTTTTTGTTCAGTATCAGAGGGTTTCAGATTACTTGTATCTCAAAAAAACGGTTTGGTTACAGTTTTCCCAAATTCCAATCCGATTTTCCCAGTCACAAATTCAAAGAGGCCGTTATTCCCAGAACCATTTTCCCCAAAATAAGTAGCTTCCTAATAGCTTATTTCCCAAATAAATTTTTTATGCCATAGGCAAATTAAAATTTTCGTTCACTATGAAGAATGCTTCTATCAATGTTAGATTGTTTTTATCAATTAAATCAATGAAATATGAACTTTGTTTTGTGAGATACTTACAATGTCATTAGGATACATATTTACAATTTATTTGCATTTGTCTGTTACACTGAAAGGCATGAGGTGAATTTATTTTTCAAAAAATTTATCCATCTAATCCTAACCTTCCACTATACCTAAAAGTTGAATTAGTATAGAATTTGAATTAAAAATATTCATTGGTAAAAACGTAGTTGGAAAAAATGTTGAGAAAAAGAGGTTGAAAATGACATTAGTTGAGAAGACATGTTTCGGAAAAAAACTAATCGGAAATCCTTGACTGAAAAAACTGATTACCTACCCAAAACAAGATCTATAAATGGTTATAATTTTCGTCTTTGGACACTTATTTTAGAATTTTACTGCTTTTTTGCGTATGCTCGTACAAAACTGAGGAACGTGAGAATTTTTGCTTTCCGGTGTAACAAAATATTCTAACAAACGTTTTTCTTACCTATCGATTTTACAATTATCATTTAATAGTAGATTACGCGACAGGAGCGGAAAGTATGTGATTACCGAGGGCGAAATTTGCGGAGCGAGTCAAAGCCTGACGTAATCGCCCAAGGTAACGCATAATATCCAATCCTGTCGCGTATACTATTTTAATTTTAGACTGCAATAATTGTTGGCTTTGTAATTACGTTTAAAGAAAAATTATTATTTAATTGTAGGGAAAATTTGTGTACCACATAGGTGCGGAAAACAGTCGTTTTCCACCCCTGTTGTTTCTTACGTATTGCTGGCCTGCAATTTACTGTTTTCTAACGCAAAAACATCGTCTGTATGACGTATTTTCCACTCGTCTAAAATTAAAATTATTTTTTTTAAGCTTATTAATTTGATTGTACGGACGCCGATGTAAAAGTTTGGCGGAGCAAACCGAGTTTGAAAAAAATTAAAAACAATATGATTTACTTAGTGGTACGCAAGTATTTATCGTCGGGATTGGCGCTGTAGGTGGTAGAAATGTTCGAATCGAGACTCTTCCAACGAACCATTCTTTTGGTAGCTACAACAATTTGAAAAAGAATTCAAATGCTTAATTTCTTTCGCTAAATATTCTAATTGAGATGAGAATGGATATTCGTTTCTGTCTGTGGTGAAATGTTGAATAATGAGAAAAATAATTGGTCTTATCCATTGCTGCAGACTAATACCGACTCTGCAGTATGCAACATCAGCAGGCATGGAAGTAGTCGAAAAATTTTTAGAGCCGGGGAAACATATTATTATTTTTATTATAATTATAATTTTTTTTTTTGTAAAGAGCGAATTTCAATTATTTTTTGCTACCTAGTTACGTGGGAAATGACGTGAATTTTTTCTTATGGTTTTTTTGGGGAGGAGGGATTAAACACCCACCTGCTCTTCTCTTCGGCTACACTCGTGCCTGCAGGGCTCTTGTTGAAATTTGTCGAATCAGACTTTCTGTGATGAAAAGAGACAACTGAAAAATATAGTATTGTTTAAGTGGTCTTAACTGGATGCAAGCCGACTTACCGAGACATAATTATTTATTTGGTTTTTTTTGTCTGCTTTCATCCATCAAAAAAAAGGTTAGTTAACGGCGGCTTAGCGTAGCTGAGCCTATGAAGTGTTATCACTGTCATCAGTGAAATTTTTTTGTGACGTTTTTGTTAATTTTACGAAATTTTGTTTTCAGTAAAGACAAATGCTAATGCGAACTCTCTTAATTGGTTCAATAATGGGTACAAATTTTATTGAACCTATATAAGATCCTATTAATCCATATTTTTGTAAAACCTTGTGGGCTAAAGTCTGACTGAGCCAACTTAAGCCTCGTGTGGAATTTCAGTAACGGCCCTCTTGAAAAGCTAGGTCAAGACTGATTATAATGCGTCTGTGAAAATATATTATTTTCGTATGTATAACTCAAGTTCCATTTAAATGTTATGAAACCATATAAAATAATATAATTTACCTTAGAAATAAGGTTTTGGTTGAAGAATATGGCAAGTCGAGCTTGGCATCCTGTTTGCTCCGGCTGTGGCGGTGTATTACTCTGCCCAAAAGATACTGGGGATTTTTCAACCATCCATAAACATATCAGCATCAAAACGGCAGACAAGTGCATCCTGTGTCAGTTTACTTTAAGCCTTTTGGTGTTCGCTTGTCGAAAAATTTTCTGATTCGACGAAAAAAAGAAAAAGTCCGACGTACGTATACTTATAGTAGATAATTCCTATTAAAAATTGAAAAGTTTTTTCTCATATTACCTGTACCAATTCCTGGTAGAGAGCTTTTTGGAATATGACTTACAGCAGGCAGTATACTACTAAACTATATAGGTACCTCATCTGCATGAAAATCACGGACGAATAATTTGTAGATACACTTTACTATACCTATCTGTTTCTGGTGTATTTATTCGATTGAATGTCCTTGTTGATATTTCATAATTAATTTCTAGTCAGCTGTGTAAACATGTTTTTTCACCTCAATAGTTACATCCCTGTTTTCATAATGCCCTCAAGTTTTCACGGAATTTTTTTTTTTTTTTTTGCGATATTTTTATGTTTATATTAAAAGATACGGTATCTTCACACCAGGTGTGCAAATGTTCGATTGAGAAAAAAAAATCATTTTTTTCTTTCCAAAGCGAAATCAACTATCTGTCTATGGTTCTTGTTGAATCAGAATTTTCTCCTTATTATCGTAGAACGCCATATAGTAGAGTTGAAGGTGGAACACCAAATGATACCCTCTCCCTCTTTTCTTCTAACCTTAGTAACTGTACATAAATTACTATTAATTATGAAAAAACACGAAAACAAGTTATAGGTACTTATAGGTAACTAAATCAATAACGAGTATTTGCTCGTTTTCAGGTGAACTTTGATATTACAGTTGTAATAATTTTTTTCATTGGCAAGGGCGTACAAATCCATTTCAAATTAAAGCAAAAATCGAATTTCACCTATAAAAAATGTTCAAAAATTATTGAAAGTCGAAATAAAGCGAGGATGACAAAATAAAGGAAGTAAAAAGAGGATATAAGAAAATTTTATTGGTTTTATGGTAGACCATTAAAAGAATTGTGTTGCGGCCTTATTACTCCATTATTCGAAATTAAAATTCAAGAAAACATAAATATAGTAAATATGGGAAAGTTTTACTACTGTCCTACTACCCAGATTCATTAAGATGATTTATAACTGATAAATTGTTAAGATATTAATTGGCCTTAATCGAAAAAAAGTAACAGTTTGCCAAACAGGCATTTTTGCAGAAGGTACCTACAAATTAACAGGCTTTTCTATGAATATGCTTTATACATAACTTATTGATAAAATTGTTGTTGAGTGAATAATTACGTCACCGTTTTCTAAGAGGAAGAGGTTGAGTATTAATTGAAAACCAGTAACAACTCAAATCTCTATAAAAACTGGAATTAAGATTTATTACCTCAAGTGTAGAAAACCAAGATTTTGTTTGGTAGATGGTTGACCACTGATGAAATTAGTGCAATTAAGAAATTAATATTTTTTAGGAATCAGACGAGCAATTATTTGTAACTGGTAATACGTAACAATTTCCACGAATGCATGAATGACAAAATTGGAGATGTCTGTTCTGTAGTTTAGCATTTAAACACTGCCAATATGCCTTCTTTCAATGTATCTGGGAGTTGTCCTGTTGATATAATTTTTGATACTGAATATGATATTGATATCTAAGAATTTGATTAAGAGTATTGATGCAACATTTTTTTTGTAGTTTCCATCAACAAGGTAAAATTTGTATAATTATTTGGGCGTTAGCTGATAAATATGTATACTGGGTTAAAAGGTCAACTTGAAAATGCATAAAAATGTATTGTTTTTAACTAGGTAGGTCTGATTCGAATGAAAAGTAACTTTATATCCTTTTCTTTGCAAGTGGTAAAAAAAAAATTCTCAGACTATCTTATATCAGTGGGAGAACAGTAGTTCCTTCTTTAATGGACACATCTCAATAGTGGACACCTCCTTTCTTGGACAAAATATTTGGTCCCGGCAAAATCTTATGTAAAGTAAAGCATTAAATACCTCCGAATAGAGGATCCTCTCCTAACTGAAAACAGTCAGGGTAGGCTTATATTGGAGGATTAATTCCCCCGAAAGTGCGAATTTCGGCCAAAAATTTCAATACCATGTACAAAAAACTATCGTTCAATCCAAAAATCAACTTTTAATGGCTAAATTCTTTTGCAATAATTAACTACTATAATTATACTCGACTATTGTACCCATTAATAAAATTACATAGCACAAGAAGTTTTTTAATTTTTAATTTTTTTTTTTCATTATTTTTTTTTTAATTTTACATTTTTTCTCCCAATAACGGACACCTCCCAATAGCGGTCAAAATACTTGGTCCTACTCATGTCTGTTACTGCGAGGTTTCACTGTACTTTACCTCTGTAGAAAAAAAATTAACTTATTATTCCTGTCATTACGTATATGTGTATCACCATCTGAGCATGTTTTTATTGTGATTTTGACTTGTGCCCAAGTGTGGATGATTCTTAATTAAAATAAATAAAACAGAAAATTTCATGTTTCTCTTTAAAATTTAACAAATTTTGTGGGTATATAGCTAATAAAATATCGTAAGCAACTCTGTCGGAATGAACAATATTATCAACTTGTGCAGTTACAATACTCACCTACAGAAGGATCTAAGTTTGGACAAAGGATATATTTTCATTTATGTTATAGGTTATAAATTTATTATAAGTATTTTCAAGGTGGTGTTCTATGAACTGATGTTTGAAAAAGCAATTTTGCAAGCTTCTCTTTAGCTTTTTGCTTTGAGGCATGGACTGCTACTCCAGTGACCAGTTTTCAAATCTTTATCAAAATAAAAAAATTTTCTTGTAATTTTGTTTTTTCTTTAATATTTTTTTGTTTTATTTAAACATATCTTTGTGAGTGGATTTGCCAAATTATATTGAGGTATTCTTGGAATTTTTGACATAGTTAAACACGTACCATTATTCTTTGGAAAAATGAGAACTTTATCTGACGTTTTTTCCCCTTATGTTTTTCCATTTTTGTTAGTAACCTAACTCTTGTTCGATTACCGATGAAAATAAAACTTGATAATATGATTTCTCCCTCTTCTACAAATTTAGAACTTGCTCCAATTTTTGGGGACAGAGAAAAATCACTCCATTTGGTACATTCGCTTATGCAAGTCCTAAAAATTCTCTTATATTTTTTATGTATTATAACTTTGTGATTTTGAATTTGTAAAATTCTTGTCTTGATGAAATTTCACCATTTAATTTCACCTTGTGTTTTTTACCCTGTTTAAATTTGTTTGCTTCTTATTATTTCATTTGGTTTTGTAAATATGGATCTGATGGTCTTTTGAAGACTTAGCATGTCAATTTATTCTCTGAATAAAAGGGTATTTTGTTTTCTATTTTCGATTATTTTAATTGATATCATGTCAGGCTAGAAAGTCATTTTTTGTGGGAAAATTCAGTGGTTAATAATTAAGGTTTCAAATGAGGAAATTTTGAGAAAATGGTGAAATAACTGGGAAAATAACATGGTTAATTTTTGGTCTTTTAGATTATTCTAAAAATGTAAAATTACATGATTTCATCGAGAACAAATCCTGACTCTTTCCCTTCCAGTTTTTCTCCCCCACAGTGAACTTCCAAATTTCTCACTATGGGGTACTATTAATTTGGTATTCAAAATTTGTGATTGTTTTTATTTCAACATTATTATTTCAGCAATATTTCAATTTCATCATCACATTCTTCATCGGAAAAACATTTATTTCTTCCATTTTTTCATACTCAGATATCATGTGTATGGTATTTTGTTATGTACCTTGTGAATCAATTCAGGTAAGTAATGATTCAAAACTTGTGAAGGTTAATAAAAACCAAGTTTTGTGTGACAGGTAAAAACCTAATTTGGTATATCATAGTATATTACATAAAAAAAAAAACAGTCCTGAAAAAGGGGGAAATCTTATTGCTTTCGTATGATGTATACTTTTTCTGAAATCATTTTTTATTTGATCACAGACCATTGTCTCACCTATATCTCAGACTTCCAAACATTCCACTCATTGATAATGGCTCACATTCCTCCTTTGCTGCCTGATATATATTAGATATGAGTTTCCTATTTGGAATTGAAATTTAAATTCTTATAATTTCTAGTTGATTTGTAGGCAGACTTTATTATAGGTACTTACTTAATATTTTTCAGTGATATTTTTTAAATTGTGAGCAGATATCCTAATGTAGTTTGATTTAGTGAACAATGTGGAATACGTAGTATGTAGTACCCTCTCCCCTGTCTCCTAACCTTAATTGCTACATATGAAACACTAATAATCATGAAAAAACACAAAAACAGGTTAGAACTGAATAAATAATGAATATTTGCACAGTTTTCCTAAACTTTGACGTTGCAGTTGTAATATTTTTTTATTGACAAGGACATTCAATTATTTTTATTGATTATTCGTTTCACAGTGAGAACAAAAATTGAATCTCGGCTGTGGAAGATTGTGATTTCCAGATAGTTTGATACTTTGTTGTGTAATAGAGGTTACTGAGGCGTGATACATTCTGAACTGAGATATTTTATAAAATTTTATTTCTATAGTAAAATAAGATGTATAGATTCTGTAGGTAGGTTTCAATATTCAGTAGATTTTTTCATCAGAAAAGAAGAGCTTACGGTTAAAGATTTTATATTGTAAAGTGACCATTCTTCTTTATCAGCAACGAGTGGAATGCCTTTTAAATAATCACAATGACCGTTATGGCAAATTTTGTTACAGTTGATACAAGCTTTCGTATAACCACACTTATCTCCACAACTAGTGATGTACTTGCAAAAAATTATGTGAAAATTCACAGATTCACTCTTTTCTTATTCCCTAAGCACATTGAACTGATAGAAGATAGCTATAAATTTATGTGGGTATATTTAATGAATATCAGAATAAGCAGGAATGAGACTCTTGCCAGAAATTGGTCTTTCTTCTTTTTCTCTCTAGTAACTGAGCCAGAAGATGAGCTTGGTTTATCCACAAAATCCGCTGGCCTAAAGCCAACCTCTGTGTAGATGTCACTGCCTAACCTAACAATAGCGTTTGCTGTGAATTTGTTACAGACTAACCAAACTGGGTTTCTCACTGTTGTATAACTTTCAGAGGCTATAAAAGTCAGCCTTTCACAATTTACATGATACCTCACCAGGAAAAAATTAACAAAGTTCTCACGGTGAAGTGGAATTGAGGGGTTAGAGAGGGCCTTGTCATAAAAATTTACCTGCGTGTAAAAGGCAGGATTTTCTCACCAGCACGTTGTGAAAAATTGAAAACGCCTGCGGTGATTGTCCTACTTAGGATGTTCCATCGATCCCTTTGACTATACTGTATAGTACTGGACCAGTAAAGCTACATAAGACCAACTTATTTTTTAATGTCAAGACATGCCAGCGAAAAAGTAGTAACCCTAGCGTATCTTCCGCATATCTTCGACCTATTGATTGAATTCACCAATTTAGAATACATTGGATGAAGACATTCTTTAAATTCACAAGGATAACGCATATAAACACAAAGCAAAATACATCAGAAGGTACGCTCTGGTTGCCTATTTAGCGCCGGCATGTCTAACCAGAAATCGTTTTTTTTTTTACAGGTCCAGTACTATATAGTCAAACATCTAACCCCATCCATGTTTTTCGCTGTAAAGGCCGTAAACACGTAGTAGATACGCTTCATGTGACAGAAAAATAATAATAATAATTATACCTAATTATAATCATCAAAATGAAATTAGCATATTTTTTTTATGCTCTTTTTACAACTATATAAGTACCATTCTTCAAATTAGATTAATGTAAATTACACGCAGATGAAAACTCATCCCTTATAATATTCTCCAGTATTTCTCGTAGTATCTATACAGTATACTCGATCGTAAAATTTCTTTTGAGAAAATTTTAATTGGCAAAAAATCTCTTTTTGTTCCGGCTTTGATAAATAAACAAGGCCTGTGAAAACTATCGAGCTTTATCTAGAAGAATCGAAGGGAATAGAAAAAAAAAAAAAGGAAGAAAAAAAAATAAAGGCAAAGAAAACGAGAATCCGAAAAGAATGTCGTGGAAATGGTTTAATTAAGTTCATAATGGAGCAATTAAGTAGGCGTACTTGAGTTACACAAAAGGGTAGCTTTTCCTTTTATTTTTCTTTGAAAGGAACGGCTACGCTTATGCGGTTTCAAATATGAGAACTTATCGCGGCGGGGATTGACATGCCGTTAACGAGTTTTATTAAAGAAGGCTGATTTTAATGAATATTTTTGAAATATCGCACGCAAAAAGAAAAAAATTTAACTAGTCGACGGTAAGGAGGATGGAGGAATGAAAAAGGGTTGCACGCTATATTCAGCTTATTCCATTTCAGTGGTTTTCAATGCGATTTTTCCGATTGAGAAGCAGTTTACCGGATCATTTGTCTTTTAATCGTGCGTACAAAATGTCACCCAAATCAGAATATTAAATTGTTACCAGCGATGATTTGGAGAAAAGGTACGAGTATGCTGTCAAAGGCAGAGTCTATACTATAAGCGATGTTCAACAATTCGGAAGCTAGCCTAAAATTGAAGGCTGTTTCTCAAGGACACCGTATAGATGCATTCAACTTTTAGTTGGAAAATATAACTATCGCATTCAGTGCAATGGCGGGACGTGTGGAAAAGCGTCGATCCTGAGTCGTAGATCACGAATATATAGGTCATTCAAATTCTTCTGTACACAATGTCACTATAATAAATGTACAGTTTGAAAATTATTTCGACAAAATTATTCGAATAAAATTATTTCTCTAAATTCGATATGCATGCGTTAACTACTCAGTGAAAAAACGAGAAAGTGAAAGACAAGAGATGTTTTTTCTTTTTTATCATGCATATAAGGCCAGACAGATATTGATGACGAATCGAATGAAGAGAATGAAAGAAAGAACGAAAGAAGGCAGGAGGCGATTGAGTTTTTCTTTTTTTTTTCTTTATTATTTGTTTTATTTTACTGGTAATTCATATGTTCCCAGCAAATCAGCAATGAAAGAAACCAAACCTAGACGTAGACAAAAACACAACGAAAGTGAAAGAGATTTTTTTTTGTTTATTCATTGTGTGGGTAGAAGTGGTGGGCCGGAACAAACCAACGCGGCGCTTCAGGGTTTGTATATATATATATTTCCACTTTTTGCTCATTTTGGCACTTTTTGGGAGTCTATCCTTCCTTGTTAGACCTATGGCAATGAAAATTGGAGTAGTGTTAAAAACTTTTGTGGGCTATACATTCGTGATAAAATTTTTAAAATTCATCTGCTATTTTCGGAGGAAGGGGTTCTCGAATTTTTGCAAACCCACCATGTTTTCATGATGATAATTCCCATAAATTAAAAGATTTTGGCTTGAAATTTTTATGGAAGTTGGAGATTATTAAGGACTGGTTAAGTATTGAATTTGAGCGAAATCGGTCTACTGGTTTTCTAATGGTAGCCATTACAAAATTTGACTCTTTTGGAAAAAACACACTTACCACAAGTGATGCGCAGCAGAGATATTAGCTTTCTTTGAGCCCTTGCAGTTTTTACAGTAATCTGTAAAATCTGCAACAAAAATTCTAGAAATGCGTTGGAGCACTTGCTGCCTTATCTTTGAATGCTTGCAGTAATATGTGTGCACTTTTTCTGTATTTTGCTGTTTTTAGAATCTGCATTTTGAATTACATTTGCTCCGAAGGTGCTGTAAACTTTACAGATTTACAGTTGTGGCCATACATTGAAGAATTTGAATCTTATCAAGTGTTATCAAAAAATTTTACAATTTTCTAGATGTTTGTTCATTTATTGTGAATTGCTACTCTTGCATGTAATTTATTTTCACTTTATGATGATAATAATATTTCTTGAAGAAGTTTGGATGAATTAAAAATTTGTTAATTTATTACCACATGCTATGAAACAGTTATATTCCTTCCACATAATTAATGTTATCAAGAGCAATTGCGAGAGAACCATTTATTGTAGAAAGTTAAAATTTTGTGGAGACATCAAGTTATATTAGGTGAAGATTCTGTGAAAATTTGGCTGAAATTTACGTTTTTTTCTCAAGTTATCGCTGAAATTTGATTGGGATCCTGTAATAATTCAGATGATACGAATTCAATCTAGTTAGGAAATTCCAACAATATCTCCAAAACCAAACGTACAATCGCTGCTAAATTTTCCAAGAATCTGAAACTAAGGTATCTTAATATCTCATCCTAATTTCGGTTCAGTTGTTTGTATGGTTTTCACAATATCGTTGAAATTCTGTTCTAATACCTCTGTGAAAATTAAAACAAATGATAGTGCTTGTTGATATTTAAAATTTCCCATATTTTAATACTAACATGACAGCTGTGATTTATAATGTGTAAAAATACAACCCAGTTTTAGTTTTGAACAAAGTCTTTGTAAACTTGAAATTACCATAAAATTATTCGATCATTAATCGCATTTATTATTGAAATATAAAATTTATGTCATCATCTTTGGAGACAATTGTTAGAGCCCTTCTTTCAGTTATTTGTAATATATGTAGAATACAGTTAAAATAAAAACTGCAACTTACAGTTGACTGAAAGCTTTCAAACAAACCTGTTATAAGCTTTTGTTCTGCTCACTACTGCGATTTTAAAATATATAAATACTGCTGCCAACCTCCCACAACGAAATAATATTTATTTCACATGCAGATAAGACCAAAAAAAAAGAGAATAAAAGCTTATCTTTTAAAAACGGGTTTTTATAATCTTTTTTTCTAATTTGAATATCGCTCACGTTATATGTGGTGAATAATTATACCTATAATTTATCTTGTTTTTCCACCTTGACGTATTTTATTTCGATTAGTTCTCTAAAGTATGAGTACTTATATCACTATTGAAGATAGTTTCTAAGTTCTTTCTTTCTTTCTTTTGTAAAAACCTTGAATCATCATTTCGTTTATACTTCCACCATCCTGATTTATATGAATAACTGCTAGACCTAAACTTACTTAAGTTTCGGATCACAAATTTCTACCGGAAGTAAAAATTTTGTCGAACGAGGATTCGCTTCATTACACATTTACGATATAGCGTTCATGTAGCATTTTAATGCAGTGTGCACCGCCGTTGAAGCGATGGACTTGTTATTTGTAGTCTTTGTTTTGAATGCGAAAAATTTGAAAAATATGCTGGTGTATTTAAACGTCTTCGAAATTGAGAGTCGTTATGTCGATAAAATATGTTTTTTTTAGTATGGTTGTTTTTTGTTTTTTTTTTTTTTTTTTTTTTTTATCAGTAAAAATATCCATTCGAAGATCCTATTTTTTATATATTTTTTATAAAAGCAAAAATAAAAAATAAAAAACACGAAGTAGAAGGTAGTCTGTGCGATTTTTAAGAACAAACTACTGGTAATGACAGTTGAACCCAGCAAAAATGGGGGAAAAAATGGTGGAAAAAATGAGGCGAGAGGAAAACTTACGCCGTTGAAAATAGAGTCTCGTAATCTTTTTCGCCTTTTTTCATAAATAATTCATTTTAGAAAAATAGTTCATTATTTACGTAAGGATTATAAATATTAAACGACAGACAGGAAAAATGTTATGTTTTTCCTTTTTCCTCTTTTTTTTTCGCCGATGTCGATTATTCGTAATACTTTGTGGTTATAAACGATTTTTGATTTTTTTTTTTTTTTTTTTTTTTTTTGTTCTTTCGATGTAGCTTCCTAAAAAAAAATATGAAAAAATGGAAAATGGCGTATAAAATATGGCAGATGTGCTGATTGAAATGCGGTGTGAGGGGATGATGAGAGTTGATAGTGGTTTTATGGTGTTTCTCATTCACATTGTCATGAGAATGAAACTTTTCAAAAGTGTAGTACAGATTTTATTAGAATTTTAGAGTGGAGGTTAGGGTATTCGCTGTTTTTGGACCGCGAATCGAATTTCATCTAGAGAATAATAAGGTTTGTGGAGTTTTTTTAAAATAGATTTTTGTGAAGAAAGAAGTCAGTTGTACCTGACCACCCACCGAAAGTTGAATGTTTTTGCATAAATAGAAGGTTCATTTCTACTCTTACTGGAATCGAAAGAACTTTGTTGGAAATTAAAATTGATCGAAAATAATCGCATATTGTTGGCAGAAACAAACTAATTAAAGGAAAAAAATTGTGTAGGTATCCCACGAATGGCATTTTTATATTCACTTAGTCAAGCCTATGAGTGTTGAAAAAGATACACGAATAATTTGAAAAATTGGTCCGTATTTTGTTGGTATCACTCTACCGAACGGGCTTCTTTTATTTTTGGAATATTTTTAGTACCTTTCTTATTTGATATGTGCAATGAAACATCAATGATTCCAATCGCTAGACATAAACTTTGTTGGAGAAATTTTAGAATTTTTTTTTTTTTGGTCAGTTGGACCTATTTTTTGAAAAAAATTTCTAATTTACCAAACCGTTTTTCGTTTTATTTTAATTCCAATAAAATTTTACAAAACAAATTTTAGAAGTATTATTTTTATCTTTTTAGAGGGTCGTTATTTTTTGAATTCGATTAAATTTGTTGATGGAATTTTTTCACTGATATTTCGTTTCTGGCGTTAGCGGCACTATTACTTGGAAACTTAGTTTTTTATTAAAATATATTCAAAAGTGATCTCATCGATTCTAAAAAGAAATTCAATGGGACCATCGTTGGGTCACCTCTTCTATCATTTAAAAAAAAGTTCATCAAAATCGGTGCTGAGGTTAAGAAGTTGTGTTGAAACAAATATTAAAAAAGATTTTTAAAAATCCTTTTGTTGAAGTCGATTAAAACTATCGACAATTAGAATCATTTGCATGCGAAGATGCGAGAAGCTGTCGACAAAAGAATTATACCAATTTTATTGTTTTCAAATACTTAATGTACCATCATGATACCAATTATCGCTGTAACTGTTTAACCATTTCAAATTAATCAGAAATTGCGAACCAGGACTCTTAAAAAAATGAGAAACACGTTTTCGAGAAAGGGGGAAAAGTTTGGAAAGCTTTTTCCCCTTCTCAAAAATTACGTTAATCATTTTTGAAGTTTACCTAGCTTTCCCTCTTCCTACTGATCACTTGCCTTGCAGTTTTACATGATGGAAGTTTCTTGGACCAAAATTATATTTTTGCTTTTTGAATGAACTTTTGCTCATCCTCCATTTGAAATTCTGTAATTTATGTGCGTTAGACATGTATCTACTGAAGAACTGTATCAATTTAGCCCATTAAAATAATGGTTTGAAAATGAATTAATGTATTCTTAAGATTGTATGCCTGAAATATGGTGGGAATGGGCTCGTAATTGAGTGATAAAAGTGCTCCACCTGCATACGATGTGCATCTGTTGGGGACGGGGCAAAAATGCATGTAACTAATTTTAATTTTTTTGATGTTCATAAATAACTTTGGGATATACCCTGCAAAATGTGAAAAAAAAAGTCTCTGTGAATACAATTTTTTCAAGGTATTAAGATACTAGGCTGTAATGAAAGGAACTTTTTTGAAATCTTATGTATAATTTTCGTATTATTGGAAAGCTGAAAATGAAAACAGACATAAATATGGTTGAAGAAATTAGCGTACTGAAATTTTCCGTTAATATGTGGTTTGTACACAGAGTCATATAGCTAAACAGATGTCTAACTCTCTATTTGTGCTGTGGTACAAAAATGTAAGAAAGATCTTCGACCATCATCATCATCATCATCAACAACAAAAAGTCAACTTCATTTAACGTTCTGGGCAGAAAAAGCTGCGCATATTTTGTAATGAAAACGTACATCTCTATACCAATACACAAACACTGTCAAGGTGCGACACATTGGCAGTAACAAATATCCAATTTCGTAACGTTCTATAACATTCTATCTTTGTCATGTTTTTGATCGGGCAGTGAACATCTCTTTAGCTATATGTCTGGCTATACATTACATTTATGCATACGTAGGTACACTGTCTCCTCAAGGATGGAAATGAATGGGGATAGGCTCCTCCGAAGCTGTCTAGTTTGAAGAACCAGGTTTTTTAAGAGAGCTGGTTCCTGGAATTGCTCCGGTGTGATAAAGTTTGCTCTTTGCTCCTTTCTGCTCCGATGCTCCAAAGACTGAAACGAATTTTTTTCAGTTTTTTCTAACACTGGTTTTTGTTATTAACAGCTAAATTAAGTTCGGTTTGTATTATTTGCCATTGACGTCTCACACAATTAAATATAACAAGAGGAATTACTAGAGAAATGTTTGTTATGGAGATCTGAAATTTTTATGAATTATTGTAGTATGTCAGCTTCAAATTCTGTGAAAATTTCAGCATAGTCGCACGTTTTATTTTCGAAATATTGCTGAAATTCCGCCAACTTCTCAACTGGACTGAATCCTTATTATTTGAATTACTCAATCCGAATAGAATTTCAGCGATATCTTGACAACTGAAGGTAAGATTGAGCTGAAAATTTTCAGTGATATCGAGATTATGTTAACTAAGTATCCGATTTAAATTTAGCTAAAATCGTACTCTTTCTTGGTTCTCGAAATATCGTTGAAATTCGGCAACTAGATTTAGGTCATATTTGCATAGGTGTTCCATTTAATTGTAGAGAGCTTAAATTTTCACAGAATCTCCAGTTGACATACTAAAATATCTTATAAATATTTCAGCTCTCTGCAAAGAACAGTTTTCTCATAATTCCTCTCGATAACTTTCATTGCATGGAATGGCAAATAATGAAATTTCAATAATATTTTGAAAATAAAACATGAGTTCAGCTAAATTTTTATTGAATCATTCGCTAACATATTACATACCTCGATGTTTCTATTCTCATTCAATTTCTTTTGATAACTTTGATCGTATTGAAGGAAAATGGGAATAAGGGATATTACTTCTTCATAGCAAGAATATTGATGACAGCTACTGCTCAATTCAACACATTTAGGATTAGATTCATTTTTGGTTTAATGGTTTTCATGTTAAATATGATCGGAGCAGTTTCGGAGAAGGGAGCAGACTGAGAAACCAGGAGCAGGCAAACCACATTCCGCAAATGAACAATTTTGCCCATCACTTGAAATGAACTTTGGGAGAATTCGTGTGACGAATGTGAATGAATACCTGCCTACTCGTATTATAATTTTGCATCATAGACAGGTGAATTTTTTTCTCTCGAAATCAAGGATGACTTTCAATCAGTTTATGTACGCAGCTTCGTTATTTTTAAAGCAATATTCGTGCCCTAAAAACCTTCGAAAATTGTGCGGTGTATCTAAAACTTTATCAACTGTGACGTGGAAACTTTCAAACAAATTCAAAGGTCTTTCTGAAAAAGAAGAAGGTAATTTTGTGCTTGAATATCGTTAACCTTACAAATTGATCTGCCTCTTAAGTTTTTCTTGTTTACTCTTCACTATTCTGTCTCTTTGAATGATTTCAAAATGAGTTTTGTCAAGTATCTTGGAGGTATAGGCCTACATTTCAACCCATTTCATTTTGTGAAACGTTTTCTGAAAAATTGAGGCAAAAGAATATGACGACAAAAAAATAATAAAATAGGCTAGAAATTTGGAAGAAAAGAACGAGGACGAAAGATTCGTGCCGAAGATGAAGATCTGTAAAAAGAAACGTAAGGAAACAAGAATACTACGAAAGAAATAACTGATATTCTGAGAAGTCAGCTTTATGCAAACGTTTATGGCATGTCGTTTGTCGAGGTGCGTCTTTCACTGTTCATGAGCAGATGTAGGAAATTTGTAATCTGACGACACTTATTTTCTTTTATTTTTGTCTTTTTTGTTTTCGTTTTCCCTTTTCTGGTCGAAAAAGGAAATTTATTTTTCTGACGTCAGGTGTTCAATAATACGTTTTTCGGATATATTTGGTCGGTGAAATGGAAATCCGCCGAAATGAATTTAGCATTAAGTGAAGTTGTTGGAAATACCGTTCAGTTTTTCGGCAGTATTATCCATAGTCTAAAAAAAAAAAAGAAAAAAAGTTGAAATTTGGGTGTTTCGTTTCAAAATAAGTGTATTTATATGGACCGCTGCGTAGGCATGGAAGTTTTATAGAGTTTTTTATTTGAAAGAAAGCCAGACTACTCAGTGAATCATTGTGAATGCTATTATTGTACCTACGTAGCATTCTTAACATCAGCTGTGTTCCAGTCGAAAGGAATTAATTTTAGGTTTCACATTCAATCCGTGCCATCAGAAAAAAACTTTTGTTGCCCCATATATTTTTTAGAGGTTTCATGGGTGTAGGTTCTGATTATTTTTATTTTGAATCAATTCGCAAAAGCGGGTAAACAAGTGCTGGTGGGAGGGTCCTGAGATTCTGAAGACCCCCTTAGCCGAGAAAAAAGAAGTCTTGACCTATAAAAATACTGCATTTTTGTCGGTTTTTGTAATTTTGTGTGAATGTGTGTGCCCGTGTATATGGAAGCGAGATCATCTAGGAGAGATGTGTCCTATCTAAGGTCTTAGTTCCAGAACTAATGACGTTCAAGCAGTCAAAATCAGCATATCATGGAGGAATTTGAAATCGAATTCAGACTGTTTTCAAGATAAACATATAGTGATTTCTTGATCATGGTGTTGCATCATTATTCTTTGTCATTGTTTTGGTATTTCATCAGTACTCTTTTTTTTTGGATCTATACTCTTTAAACTTCTATCTTAGTCTTGCGCAGGCAGTGCTGGACATTTGGTATTGATCTTATACAGTCAGCTCTTGGTCTACAAGATGTTCACTATTGTGATGGTTAAATTGAGCTTACCGTTCATGTAGGTTTCCAAAATATGAAAGATAAAAATAAAACATTAATCATTACTTATTTTTCAAGTATAGCAAGATTATGACCATTTTGTGGTATGTCTGTTGGTACTTTATCTATTTTAAGTTTTCCTTTTGTCTTGGATTGGCCAATTTTGGGTGTAGGTTTCAGTTTTAGTTTTGCATAGTGATTCTTGGTCTTTGTATTGATCTGACAATGTGGGTCTCCATCTTGGTTTTCTTCTTGCATCGTATATTTTGCCACAAAAGACCTATTTTGTTAATCGCAAATAAATATCCATTCGAGAAATATTCAAAAGGTAAATAAACTGATGACTTGATGAGTAGGGTAGCACTAGTATTGGTCTCATAAAGTTTTCTCCATATCCGATGATGCCTGCAACTCACTTATGCTATACTAGTAAATTTGTTTTCAAAGAAGGACTTGAATCTGCATTCATATTGGTGCAGTTGAGACATCCGGAAACCCGTAGCTTTCACACGTTATCCTATCTCTTTTCAGTCTCAAACATTATATAGGTACTTTGTAAGATTAGGAAATTCATTCACGTGTTTTAAGCTTGTTCTTTTATCTTTAAGTCTCATAAATGAACATTCAGTCAGTCAGTAATATACACGATTAATGATACCCATTCTACGTAAGATAGTGACATTTTATTTAACAATTTTAATTGTGTATATATAATGGTAAGATGTAAGTTTTACCATATTAACGATGAACCAACGATGTCTTATCTTTTACCTTGCCAGACTGTTCTTGATTTTGTTCTCACAACAAACAGTCAGTCTTGTTTCAAGCGTACAAGCTTTCCATTTGCTGTGAATTGTAATGTGTTTGTGGCTCATACAGTCTTTCCAATTCAACCTTTCAAGTTACTTAATATCCCAGTTTGGGAATACTGTTTAACATTGTGAAATCAAATTTAATTACATCGATAGTGGAAATCCTTTCTTCTCGTTTTATGACTCGTCGATCGGTTTTGGTTTCAACTGTTTGTCAGCAGTTAGGATCGTTGGTTCTTCGTTCATGTGGGACAATTATAGGATGAAAACAGTGGTATTAAAAGACTTGACCAGCATAACTTGATATTATAGATGTTTTCAACGGTGAGTTGTTATCATACTTTGTTTGCTGTGTAATGATAAGTCAGATGATCCACCTTTTCTCTCTTCAGCTAAAATACTAGACTGTTTCATTGAGGCTACAAGGCTTGTTCTGGTGGGTTGGTAACATACACTGTTTCTGCTTGCCTGCTTTCCTCTTGACTCACTGGTCTTCAATTTATGGCTTTCACTCTTATCTACTCTCATACCTTTTTGACATGTTTCGTTCTCGCCAGTGGGGATGTTAGTTTTGTTTTTGACACCACACAGTACTTGCTAAGTATTGCTCTTAGAGTTTAATATGGTTAAAATAGTTTCTAGGCTGAATTAATGTTCTATGTACTGTCAATTACATTTAGAATTGCTTATCATTCAGAGCCTGTCACTCTATAATCTTTAAAATATTTCAGGAAGTGTGTTAGACGTAGGTGAATAATGATATGGCGATTTTTTATTATTTTTCATTTTGTGTATTGTTGAGTGAAGGGAGGTGGGAAATTGAATACTGTTTAGATGATGTACAGATTGTTTGTGGGGAAAGAGGTGGGAAAATAGAACCCCTCGCAGATAAACGACTATTGTATTCTCGCCACAATTGCCCTTACATATTATATTGAATTATACAGATTCGTGAATTTTCCTTCGAGGTGAGGGTAATTAATTATCAAATTCTTCTCTGATTGATTTACTATTAATGTACGAGCTAGTTTGCTGTAAATAGCCCCCAGCTGTTGGCGTCAAATTCATTTGAACATGATTTTTTCACTTTTTATTTCATAATTCACAATTTTTTGCCTAAATAAATTAATATATTGGTAATTCATAGCGATTTATAAAACCAGTGCGATAAGAAATTTTAATAAAAACATTATTTAAAAGGATCTGAAGTTATAAGCTATTAGGTACTTTTTCGTCTGTTGAGTGTCCGAATGTATTTCTGTTTACGGTTTGCAGTAATGTTCCACATTAGATTTACATCATACTTGATAGTGCTCTGGAAAACGGTGCATTACCATGAATATTAATAGTTGCGTTCTCAATTTTATTTGATATCTCGTGAGAAAATACAGTAATTTTTCTGATCTCTGCAAAATGTCGAAATTTATATCATCGTTCTTCAGTGTGCACGCGACCTATTTAATTTTTAAGAAAAAATTTTCTTAAGCCAGTCGGTGTTTTGTATCTACGCGAAACCTTACCCATCAAAGAGGAAATTGCTTTAGTAGTAAAACACACTCAGCGTGCACGCATTTTGCATTATTTTCTGATGCAGGAAAAAAAAAGTTAGAGAAAGCAAAAGAGAATCACGCCTAAAGGATCGACTGTTATGCATAGTTGCTTCATGTGCACGACTGCCGTCGAAAGTAAAAGCTAGGCAAAATATAAACTTTTTTTGAGGATCAAGTTGCCTATTTACCTCGAATGCAAAAAGCTTCACTTATAGAATGGAAGTATCTTGTACACGTAACGACTCTGCTGGGAGCCATTTTAAATTTGTAATATTTATGTTAGACAGTAATTTACTCAGGCGAATTGCATTTTCAAAGGAAACAACAAAAAAATCTCAGTTTTTTTTTGTGTAGTAGAGTTTTCTTTTCACCGCATACTGAAAAATGTTTTCACTTTATTTCTGTTTTTGTTTTTATTTTTTGAGTTTTTGAGCGGCTAAAATCAAAGAAATAAACAACTTCAAAAATTTTTAAGCTTTTGTTTTCGCGATTAATTATAACAGCGTGCTCAAAAAAAAAAAAAAAAAAAAAAAGAGAAAAAGATTTAGAAAAAAAAATTTTAATAATTTTACAGACCTGAAAAGATGAAGGGAGAAGAGAGATGGAAGTCAGAGAGAAAGAAAAAGAAAAGAGGTTGGAATGTTTTTCAAAACAAGGTTGAAATTTTTTTCATTGTTTTTCACCTCGTGGTCTCGTGTATCAAAATACAAATACGAATTCTTTTCTTTTTTTCGCCCGTACTTTTTACTTTATTTCTTTGTACTCATTTTTTCTTCCTCTGTTTCAAAGGATACGATGTTTCCACTCGAATGCTTTGAAAAAACTCTTAAGAAATGTGCCTGCAGCCACTCACGTTAAGCTAATTTAATTTTTGTTTTCTCCGCCCTCTTCTTTGAATGGGATCGGCTCGCTTATCAAAGACAGAATTATTACAGCATTTCTGGTGGCCTCCTTCCATTCTCTTTTATTGAATAATTTTTAGGTTAAAAGTTATAAGAAGAAACCTTTTTTTACGGTGCGGTAGTTGACAGTAGTTGTCGGTTAATAATGATGCAACTGTAGGTAGCTGGACTGAAAAACTACCTATGGGAATTGAAAATAATACATCGCGTGTGATTTGGAATCGACGAATTAGTTTTCTAGCTCTTCCAAAATATTGTTGCATGTATAATTAAAACTTTTATTTTGTGGTTGAAAGATTGGACATTTACTACATCTCTCACTATAATTGTGGATATTTACTTCATCAGTCACTATAATTTTAGTTAATCATGACGTACCATTTCCGCATGTAAATTTACATACAATTAATAATTAATGCGACCATCAAAATTCATAATTGTTTTTTCTCGAAAACCTAATTTTCTAGCGAGGTTTGTTGCGCTAGAGTTTTTCATGTTTAACTTCTCTTTCTCGTTTTACATTTGATTACGAAATATTTCGAAGGAATTATGGAATAAGTGCAATGCATCGAGATGACGTGTACCTACTGTATAGGTATATCCTTTTTTGCCCAACAATTCTTTGAATAGTTAAGCCATTTCTCTTTCCTTCCAATTGCAGTTCCATTAAATTAGGTTCACTCAATTGTCATTTTATGATTGGTATTGTCAGAGTAGTCGTCCACAGATAAAAAGATCATAATCTGCCTGCAGTATAACAAAAATACATCATAAAAATTAATATCCCAAGTAATGAAATATTTTCACGAGAAAAATTGTTTTGTTGGTAGCTTCAGTTGGGTAGTACCAATCATTACCTGTGGGTACATTAATTTTAGTTGCATATTAATTGACTTGGGAAAAGTTTCCTATTTGGCAAAATAGGAAGGATCTTCTTCACGTTCGTTGTAGTTATTCGAAAATGAACGAACTTAGAGAGGCGCAAATCTAAAAATTATACTTTTTGAACTTTTTTATGCGATATAAGTTATCTAACACTGCTGAAAATTCGGAAGAATCGTTACAAATGATTTAAATTTTTCTATTTTTAGGTATGTTATAGTCCAAACCTTGTCTGTAACATATCAGAAGCACAACTTATGGCGTGTACTACAACTGGAGCTACAATGATTTTTATAAGACATTTCAAAAATATGACCTCAAAAAACGTGTCTGTAAGATGGCACATTTGCATTCGTACGATCGCGCACCTCCATAAAACAAGTTTTGCAAAAAGTGATAAGTTATTCTCTCGATATGTTATAGACAAGGGTTTGGATTGTAACATATTATCCAAAAATATTAAAGTTTTGATCCACTCCTAGAATGCTTTCTCCATTGAACATTCTGTCAATATAATTGAATTCAATTGGCTAATTTAAGTGTAAATCTGAGCTCTCAATTCGTTTTTCTGAAGAATTATGTTTGCTCTGATACTTATCACATTTCCATCTATTTGTGGAGAAAAAAAGGTAGATAAAATGGAATGCAACACTTATATATGTGCGCGATCTTACAGACTTATGACTTTAATTTTTTAAAGCTAGTTTTCCCCATTATAAATAAGCGTGAAGTTAAACTCCATTATATCATCTGAAAACTTATTAAATGTAGTTTCCATCAATATAAAGTTACTCACCATTGTAATTTTACAAAAGTCACAAAAAACTTGGAGGTAGTTTGAAAAAATTTTAATTTCACGCTCTAAAAACTTGAAATGTAAATATCTTTTGAATGAGAAGAACTGCAGTCACATTTTTGGTATCAAAATTCATTATATTATTTATGTAATATTGCATATATGTGAATTTTCATATCAGCTTATTAGTTTTGAGAAATGTTCAGTGCGCTATTTTAGGAACTGCGCCGTCTTACAGACCTTTACCCTATTTTTATTGATATAGACCGAACGACGGCCAAATATAAATTAGCGTAATGATATTTTTCACCATTATGTGGGTTACATAATCATACTTCAGACGTTTGTTTCATTATTTTTCTGAATGCTCATTTCCATTATTTGGGATGGTAAAAATTTCTCTGTTGAGTATTGCTAGCTGTTGTGGAGAAAATATATTCACATCTAAACTGTATTTAACAAGTTACCTCAGAATTGCGGATTTTTAACTATATAACTAACAAACTATAACAAACGAATTTTAGTGAAATTTTCACCAAATCTCTCCTTAAATATTGTAAAGTAATCAATTAAAAATTCACTGATGGCTATTGCTCTGTTACAGAGGAAATTCGTTCGTTGCAAATTGTTTTTGAATTTAAATTCAAGAATTCCTCAACTGTTCCAGATTTTCTACTATAGCTCACAAACTAACGAACGGATTTCAATGAAATTTTTAGCAAATTATTTCTCAAATTTTGTAGAATAACTCATTAAAAATTCACTGTTGATTATTTTTCTGTTATGGAGAAAATGTATTCGCCGCAAATTGTTTTTGAGCAAATTCATGAATTCCTCTACAGTTCCAGATTTTCAACTATTACTCGTAAACCAGTGAAGGAGTTTACTCAAAATTTTCACTAAATCAATCCTCAAATATTGTGGAACGATCACACTTAAAATATCACTATTGAGTATTGTATAGCTGTGGAACTAAATCGCTCGAAACGGGGTAATAATAATCAAAACCGAATTGTCTCAAATTTAAATATACTTTCCAAACAATTAATTCAGTTTTGACTTATTATTATTCCACAAACACGATTCTAATTTCACTCCAAACTTACATAAATCTAATGAAATCATATTGTGACAAATTAATGAAAAAAATTTAAAGAACTAACACCAACCATGATGCATCATTGATCTATCAGACTGAAATGTGTAAAATGACGAACTCTAACATTTCTTTTAATTAATAAATTAAAACACATTACCTAGGTATTGTTTTTATTTTCCATACATTAAAAGAAGTCTAACCTTCCACAGTATTTGCGGAAATTATTATTCAAAATAATATATCGTGAAACAAACAAATATCAAAAAAACAGCCTATTAGTAATAAAATTGAGCTTTGCATTTCTTGTACGAGAGTTCAGCGTACTACCACTCTGCCTCAGTGTCAGTATGAAAATTTACAAACAATTGTCATATTTTAACCACATTCGAAATAAGTCATCCACCATTATAAATTAATGAAGAGTTTATATGACTCAGGAATTGCTCACTCGCTACCTTCATTTTGCAAATTTTCCCTCGCATGTATAAACGCTCACTTTCGAACTTTGGTGAGTAATATAAACTATTGTTACTTTTAATTTCATTTTAAATACTAATTTTATTAGACTAAATATAAATTAAAATATTTTACTTAAATCGATTACCTATAGCTCGAATAAAATGTCTAGTTTCAAAATGGTTGGTAAATTTCAAATTCATTTCGCGGGGTCGATGAAATCCTTCTTGTGTTCCTTTTTTTTATATACGCTTTTATTCTACTGACTCAGTTTGTTGAAGTGCACGGGATGACCAACTTCAGCGCAGTTTTCACGTGTTGCGACACACGCACGTGCACTTATAGCCGTTTTTATGTTTTTTTTTTTTTTTTCGCCGGTATTTCTGTCTTGTTATTATAAGCTTTTATTCTACTTACTACTGCGATCTTAAAATATACCAATAATGCAGCCAATCTTCCGCAAGAAAATAATTTTTATTTCGCATGAAGCTAAAGCCAAAAAATAAAAAAAACCATATCTTTTAAAAATTTGTTTTTAACCTAATTTATTATAAGTTTTATTCTACTCACAATTGCGATTTTAAAATATACCAATCAGCAAAGATTCTAAAGCAAAATAATGTTTATTTCGCAAGAAGCTAAAGCCAAGAAAAAATAAAAGCTTATCTTTTAAAATTTCGTTCTTAACCTAATTAATTTCTCTTTGACAGACCCCATGAATTGATACATTTAGAAAATTTCTGAAAGCCTAAACTTAATTTTTAAAAGATGTAATGATACTTCAAGAAGGAAAAATGAAGAAGGAAAATTTTTTAAATTTAATCTATATATTTCCATTTGAGAGCCTTCGTTTAGTTGAGTTCGTTGTACTCTGAATGAATTAATGTTTCAATCGTGAAAGTGAATTTGACGCGAGAAAGGCTTTCTTACGAATGACACGAATGAAAGTTGGAAAAGTTCCCGAGGATGACAGCTAAATTTGAAGGGAAAATAAGAACACATTACGAACAGCTACAATTTTTGAAATTGGAATCTTCTTGTCATTGTCAAATGACTTTGATTTTTCCGATACTCGTTACTCGTTCTGTTTTTAGTTTGCTGGTGGTGGAAAAGAAATACAGTTTGGTTTAAAGACTTTATAACTTTATCATTTTTACTGACGCTAGATTTTGTAGTCAAGTACTGATGCCTCATAAAAGTTTAATTAAAAAATAAATTAAAAATGAAAAAAACATGAAAAACATAAAAACATTATTTTCGTCAAGTTCCGTGTATGTACGTAAGTATGTATTTAAAAATTTCGATTTTTCTTATCTTAATAGATATATCTGTGATTGTATTGACCGAACGTTCTCAGTTTGGTAGGTTTTATTAGATTTTAAAATCATGATTTTTGTACCTCCAAATTTCCAATATACTTACCTGTTTGGGTTATATTCGTCCACAGATTTTTATGCTCATTTGGCCTACTTTGGTCCATTATTAGCATCCTTAATTATGCAGCTCGAGAAGATTTATTTAAGAAGGTGTAATGATAATTTCGTATCATTCATAATATCTCTCTCTTATATATATATTTCACATATATATCAATCACCTAAAACAATTCTCATTATATTGACGTCATGTAAACAAGTCTTTACTTGCCTTTACTGACTCATTTGTTCTACATTCAATGTTTATAAACAAACATAAATACACTTTTCATAACAACTCTTTTCTATGAAACCATTCTGCAGATATTGCAAATACCCAAAATCACCATTTATGTCATTTCCTTAAACTCCTATTGGACAATATCTAAACTTGTATTGTCATAACTCTCCAATCATATCACTACCATTTCCACTCTCTAAGAAATCGCCATATTCTCCTCCCAAAACTTCTAGTTATAAAAACTCATGTAACCATGTACATTTTACCTTACATTAACTTATCTTTTACCTTCTCTGTTAATCTTATTATTTAGTATTTCACTGTTTTATATCTTGTTTAATACAACCTTTTTACATTTACAAGTATTTAATTATTTTGTAACCAATATTCTCGTTACAGAAGGCCAGTAGCTAAGCCCTTTTGTGTGTCAGGGCGTATAATATTTGAGGCATCGCAAGTTTTTCCGAGTCAAAAAAATCCTAAAAATTTTTTCATTCTTTACTTACACACCCCCCCTCTTCCACTTATCTTCCTTCTCATCAGTTCATTCCTTTTATTTTTTTTAATTTATAAGGTGTGAAAAATAAAGTTTCACATTACAGCTGAAAAAAGTTTCAGTTTTCATTATTTGGTTTAATAAGCTGATAGATGTGTAAAACAAATAAAATACAAGTACATAGTACTATCTATTCATAAAAAATCAAAAGGCATTGTGATTCATGATTCGAATTACATTAGGAAACAGAGGATTTGTGATTCTAATTATTTACTTGCAAACAGCGGAATAACGAATTACGAATTCTACTCCTACAGTCAGGAAATTCCCGAGAAATTCCAGGAAATTTGGTAATTGTTGAAAAAAAATTCATGAATTTCATCCTTGTGAAATTAAACAGCTTCTTCAAAGAAATTTTACCTTTCACTGTCTTAAATAAAACAGTTTTTTATCAAAAAGTACTGGAATGTTCAGAACCGTTTTCCCATATCAAGGTCAAACAGAATTATTTAGCGTTCGACAATTTGAGGATTCATGATTCATAGAAATGATCCGTGTGAATCACTTTTAATCTCTAGACTGAAAGTAGGTATTTGTGATTTGAATCACTTTGTTTTAAAGGATTCATGATTCGTGATTCGTATCACTTTGTTGTAAAGGATTCATGATTCAAATGATTTTTTTGAGGATTCTGCCCACTTTTGTTGATAACATGGTCATAATAATATTATTAAGAAAATAGAAGCTTTGAGTTTTTTTTAAAATTTTTTATTGGTTTTGAGTAGAAAGTGAACACATACGAGTGAATTACGATTGTAACGATCTGGAATCACGACAAATAGTGTAGCTATGCAGACTGTATTTTTTTTTGAAAAATGCCAGCCAGGGCCAAAGCCAAGGCAACCAAAGCGAAATTAGCTACGAGCCTTTTTTCAAGGGAAAATAACTAACATACCAACAATACCTAATACTTGATTCTCAACAGTTTTCTTGCCAAACCGGTTTTATCGTTACACATCACAATAACTGCCAAAAAAAGGTAATCTAATCAGGTAATTTTGTAATTATTGAAGAGTTTTTCTTTGATTTCACACTTGATCTGTAAAATATATCGTTGTTCAGATATACATTGTTTATATCACTAGTGCTCTACCATTTTTATTACCAGTAGCTTAGGCTTGTAATGAATGCATTCTTCTGTGCTTTACTCTTTCAAATGACAAAACTCTCTAGTTCTAGTTCACCGTGTCTACTAAATAAATTGAGCAAAAAATTGATCCTAACCATAGTAAATAGTGATTAAATCAACTTAGTTAATTGGAACTGGTCATTCAGCAATGAATGCTGGAATTATGAATCAACCAAAACTTAAGCTCTCCTTTCAACCAGTTCAAACAGGACTTGTTGATAGATCGAAAACATTTCTAATAATACAAACTTATCAAGCGAAACGTTTCCAAAAGATTTTGCTTGAAGGTATTGTTTTGATTTAGGATTTCAACTTAAATTAATTGGCGTAACGGACCGTCAGCAGAAGACCCTATAATGCGGGAGGCCCTGAGTTAAAAATGGCCTTACCTGATGCCGAAAAAAACCAAAAACTTTTGCGGGGAGCCCCAAATTTTCAGTCGCACTACTTCTTCAGATTGGCCAAATTATAAATGGGTAACTTTAGGTTACAAAGAAGTGAGCGTGGTTTAGTTACTTTCACACCATTTGGGAGTCCATAACCTAATGAACTGCAGGCTTATGACAAAATCTTAAATCTCTATCACTGCTAGAAATAAACTCGCATGTAGCAGCAAAACCCATCCATCTATATAGTAAAATTTAGTGTCTAATTTGGTATATTTATCCACTACTTTTGCAATATTCCAAACATTTCAATTAAAAAAAAAAAAAACTTTTCTATTTTCTATTCACAGCTCCTCTGCTGCTGTTTAAGCTACAAAAATGGATCTAGGACTGTTGGAAAGAGAACTCCAAACTTATTTGTGCGGGAGGACACATTTAGTGTACATAAAGGGTTCAAAGACTAGAAGGTTTAGACAATAGGAGGCTAAACATTTCCAAAAATGGTAATGTTTGACATCAAATAACCTAAAGGATATATTTAACTTAGTAGGGTCAAAAAGGGAATAAACAAACTAAAATGAAGAGATGATAAAAAAAGTACTAGTTTAATGCAATACAATTTAACCAAGTGAAATGGGAACAATCTCTCTGAGGGATTAACATGTCGGCAACCAAGGACAGTTTGTAGGAACACAAGAATATAATAATAGAAAACATAGAAATGATGCAATGTGACAAGTGTATTACTTCAAGAAAATTTACAAACTGCAATGAACTTAAAGGAGGCGATGAAATAAAGAAGTGAGAAATGACAGTGAGAAATGACACATGTGACATTACATATGAAATAAAATACTATGTCAGTAAAAACTGATACTAAACTAATCTTTGTTGGCAGAATAGACCTACTGTACCTTCAGAATATTCTATTTGGCATTTTGTGTACATGAACCAAAAATCAGATGTATGTCAGTGGCCAATAAAGACAGGCAAACTTAATCATACTATACCTTTGAAATTATGAATATCATCATAGTCGTGATAACAACCATTTTGCAAATCGGTATTAAAGCTCATACTATCAGTGCCTACACATGCTCTTCTCAACTTGTGGCAGAGTGGAGCTGTATCAAAGTTAGTAACCAGTTGTTAGAGGGTTAGTCAAATTTGAACCAAAAAACTCCTCTAAAAAGAGTAAAAGCCTCTTGGGACTTTGCTCATCAGTTGCTATTTTACTAGAATTGAAGACAGATAATAATCCCTATTATACCTTTAGAATTAATGTTGTCAATTGTTGCAACATTAAAAAAAATTTTACTATGAACCTTCAGAAACTTTAATATGTTGACAACTTTACAATTCACTTTGGAAAATATTAAAAAAAAAACATGTCTTATAGGATTTTAATTAACATTACAAATTTAACAGAGTTTTGAAAAACCAAACGGACTTCACTATACAAAACATATTACTATTAAACATTCATTAGTACCGATGTAAAAGAATAATTGTTGTTATGAAGAAATCATGCCAGAAGACTACATCGTACGTCTGACAGGACAGTAACAGCATAGCAGAAGACAACCTTACTATTCAACTGAAACTTTAGAAGTGAAGGAGATGGAAAAATAGATTTATTAAGTTGACTGACATAACAAAAAGATTGCCTCCCTTTTACAATGATAAAAAAAAAGAATAAGATATAAAAATAAAAATGGAGTCTATTGCCAACTGATACATAATATAAATAATAAAAGAACAGGAAAAATAAAAGAGTACAAAAAGATAAAGAAGAGCTGTTATTGCTGGTACATTATCTCTTAGGTTTTTCTCGGACAAATCAATAGTAATGGAATAGAAATACTTAGTTTTTCTATGGTCTATAATTCATTCTGGAATATTCTCGAATGTTCTTCGGATTGAATGGAAAACATACTGGCCAATATAATTTATAATTCAAGAGAGAAATTTCATACTTTTAGTGACGTCAGAAATCTTAGACCAGAGTATTTTATTGGACAATAAGAAGCTGATAAATGTTAAAATAATAATAAATGAGGTTGGTCAGACAATAAGCAGCCGATATATGTATAGCTAAAAAATTTAGCTATTTTTGTCCAGATCATCTCAATATAAAGCATTAAGAGCAAGAGCTGAATTAAGGGGTCGGAAATACTTATGATGAGAAGATTTAGTCTTTAAAAATACTTGAAAAATTAATTTTTCATGAAACTTTCTTTTAATCCAGTGTTGCAGTAGCTCTAAGGGGTTTATGGAGGGAGATAGGATTTATTTTATGAATTATTAAATAATAAATAATTATGTAATAATTTTTATATGAATTATATGTGTGATTTAACTGAGGAAATTGTCTGATTATGTTTTGGAAAATTGATTTTTTTAATGACTTGAAATTTTGAATTAGAAATTGAATTTGCAAATTGGTTTTTAATATAAAAATAAAGTGCTTGTATTTTATATTTTATATAAAACGAGCGAGAGAAGTGAGGGAGAAAAGTGATGTGTGCCCACAAAGTGAGGTCTATGGGGTACGTATGCCCTCTCGAACCTCACCAGTGATCCCATAAATTTCACGCATTATTCAGTATTCCATCGTATTTCTTTCAAAGCTTCCTTTCCCCTCGCACTAAATCGTTGAGATTTTGTAAGAATAATTTTTTGATTATCATTCGTAATTAATTTTTACTGTTTTTTGATGAACCAAATTTTTTCACTGTCATACCTAAATGGGCAAAGTTTGACAAGATTTTTCTTTCGTATAATTTTATGCGAACCCCAAAAAAATGGACGAGAATAAAAGTTTTACTTTCTATGCGACACGATTTGGTGATCCGATAATGGTGGAGAGCTTTGTTCGGAGGGGTTTTTTATGGAAATCGTTCTTTTCGAAACAGACGCGAATTTTCCTGTTCGTAATTTCGTATACATTTCGTATATTAAGATTGGCCAGGTGGTTTATCTGTGCGGGAGATGGTTTTGTAGTGGGTGGTTAAAAGAGAAATGGGCTACACGAAGAACATCTGTATCCGCAATTTCTATCGAACTTCTTCGGTAAACGAGCTTTGTCATTTTTTAAACGATTCTGTGGTTGACGGTGGCGGTAACATTTAATAAAAAAAAAAAAAAAAAATTTGAGGGCACAGCGGTACACAAGCACGCTTTAGGCTTGTAGAAAATAAATAGGTACCGTATTCGATGAGAGTTGGTTAATTGAATACTTTTTCTCTATGGTAGTGGTGGAACCACATTTATTTAAAGGGTTTGAACGAAAGCTGTTTGAAAGAAACTTGCTGGATAAATGAAATGAATATTACCATTTACTATACAGGGTGTTTCACGAAACGTCTGTCCAAATTAGATGGTTGGTCTTACTACTGGATTGAATAAATAATAAAATATCTGCTTAAGTCTTAAGAGATATATCTAGTGTAATGGCATAAAAGAGATAGAATAGTACCTGGTTATACTCTTTTAATGATTACACCTTACACGAATATATTAATATCAGAAATGATTATTAATATCTTTAAATAAAATAATTTATTATCTACACTCGTATGGTGGGATTTGACTTTTCTGGAATTAGACTTTAAGTAAAATAATTCAATCACAAAGAGTAATTTGACACTTTAATACATTTTTACAATACAATTTCAAGAACAATGTTGGGAATGTTACTTGAACAGAGTCTAAAACAAAGTGAAACAAAGTGTGTCTTATTCTCTTCGAAACAAGAGTTTATTTACATTTTTAGTGATATGTTTTTACACTATAGTTAATGAATAGTGGTAATACATGAAATGGAGTAATTTGTATATTCGAGGGACCAGTGTAAATGAGGTCACCAAATACCATTATGTATAGTCTTGTGTATAAAGTAATTTTTAAACAATGGGGAGAAGAAGAAGATAAATTTGTGAAGAAAGAAGAAGAAGAGTCAATGGAATTCAGGGATATCATTACAAAAATAAAATAATATCGCCTTTGTACAAATAGGTATATCGTCATCTATAATTTTTATGGCCGACTATATGCTTTACACGTAGTACTCTACATTTTATGTACCTATGTAAAAAGTTGCATAACTTGGCTTTAGTAGGAGTAATTTTCAAATGCCAGGAATCGACTGCTGAAGTTCACTGTTAGGTACAGAGATGGATTTATCAACTTGGCACTTATAACAGTCAATTGCTGGAGTTTCATAATCACTTCATTCAAAGAAGTATGCTGTGAAATTTCATGAACATACATACACAATGTAGAATATCTTTTTTACGTAGTTATATAATTTATTAAATACTCTGTCGTGTAATATTAATGACCTAAGATCAGCAGACTTTTCGTGAAATACCCTATATAGATCCTGTACTTTTTACGTGAATCAGGTGCAGTGATTGTGTACTAAATTTTAACCAAGTGCTTATACTAATGGTTTTATCAATTTGACTACCTATATATTACTGAACCTGTAAAGTTCAATAAGCCCAACATACTTTGTATTGTGAAGACATAATGTCATAAAAGTTAGCAACCAGGGTGTACTTTCGATGTTTTGAAGGAGTTCACTGATTCAAAATACAACTGATATATTCAGAAGTATGGCATCCATCAAAGTAGTTGAAAGTATGTCAAGTGGTATACGATGGTTATACCTGTTTAGCATCGACATATCTAAACAGAAACCATTTTTCTTATTAGTACAGTACTCTGTATAGTCAAAGGTTTATGAGTATTTTTATACGCTTTTATTGCAATTACTAATGCAACAAAATATGAGGTAGTTTGGTACTAGTTCACAGGTGTTGGTGCTGCGTTCGAGTTTTAGTTGTAAATGTGCATGCTTTTTTATCAAGTCTGATTAGTGATTGTCACTTCAGAATTTTTCATGATTTGTACATCATATTTGAATCCCATCTGGGTGGTAGTTTTTAAGTGGATGTTTGAAAAAAATCTACTTATTAAAATTGCTTGAGTATTCGGACCCAGAGGTGGGAGTGGAAACGTTTTTTGTTGCATTATTTCCCAAGCATTTTGGTACTAAAAACAAAGTTTGCAACATAAAGTAAAAGTTTGCAATAAAAAGTAAAAGTTTGCAATAAAGAGTGAAAAAAACAAAATTTGCAACAAAAAGTGAAAAAAAAAAGTTGGCAACAAAAATTAATAAAAATGTCAGAAACCTCAAAAAAAAAATTGCGTAAGTATCTATCCTACATAAAATATTCAAAATCAAAAACGCCAAATCAGAGTTTTTGAAATAGGCTATTACGTACCTACAAAAAGAAAAACTAGGTACTCCATTTTTAAACTTCCATCACATAGGATAGTATGTCTTATAAAATGTGAAAACAAAGTTCACGAAAAAATCATGATTACAAAATACTTTCAAGTAAGGATAATGTTTATTTAACAAAATGCAAATTAAATACAAAAATATTTTCCAATGTATCTTCGACTGCGCAAGGAATGCAAATCGTGTAAATTTTTTACAGAATAATAGATGGATATTATGATATAAATATTGCCATGAATATCATCGGACAAAGTTGCTGCATTTAAAAGTCAGTTCCAACAACGGTGTTGGGCATGTTTCACTCGGGTAAGTGTAGACGAGTGATGAGTGGTTATCGAGTAATAATCATTATTCATCCCAATGGATGATGATTAATTTATTCAATACTTAATGACTGTGGCTCATGAGTAATGATTAATTTACTCTCCAGCCATTTTATTGGTATTCATCATTCTTGAATATAATGATGAATTTACTTCCAGTTTAAGGATTTTTTGTTGGAAAATTCATCAAAAAGATATTTAAAAAAAGATTATTTCCTCCTAAAGTTTCAGTAAAATCCCTTGGGAGAGAATTTTTCCAATTTTCATGTTGCTTCTACACTTGTTAAAATTAAGGGATGTAGGATTAAAACATAATTTTATTCTCCTATCACTACTCCCCGAGTAAATTTTATTTATAAAATTCTGTTGATTAAAGCAGTTGACATATTTAAACTAATCAATAACAGTCTCCTCTAGGCGGATTCGTTGCAAGAAGTATCCTACGCAACTAGTTTGCCACTCATGATAATTGCTAATTTTTCCTACTAGTTGCGTCCTAATGCTATTCTTCACTCATGAGTGATGATTGATTATTATTCATGGTTCAGGTAATGAAACAAAAACTGGAGGTGGTAACATTGTTTCGTTGTTTGCGGAACAAATACATTAATGAAAGAAAACAAAAAATGAACGACTCTTAATTTTTTTTAATTTTTATTAATTTTTAGTGCCCTCTTTTCATTGTCGAAAATTGTGAAACCTGCGATTGTTTTTAGGTCATGAGATGTAGAACCCCCAAAACCTCCCATCTGGTCGACCCTAAATTCTTGTCTGTTTTCAAGTTTTATTTCTCAAACACTAGCGAATGCACAGCTGTAACCTTCTGGTGGTGAATCATATATTCCCACAATCTCTTTGTATGAGATTCTACAATAAGTCTACTCATGTGTCTTGACATTATTGACTTCGGAATGCATGCATCTAATATAATGGGATAAGTATGTGGCATGGGTATAATCTTTGGTGCACCGCTACTCGAGTAACTGACTGTTGTGAAACGATTGATGAAAACCGACGTACGTTTCCTAGTCCTATAATTACGCATCTTTTATTTCAGTCGGAGAAACAATCTGCTCTTATTTTTACCCCCTTTTTTCATTTTCTTTTCCAGGACTCTCTTTATTTTCTTTATTTTGAGGTTTGAAAGAGGGGAGAATTTAAAAATTAAAATGATCAACAAAATATTGCCGAACTACTTGAGAGATGAACGTGTTTGAGGTTTTTCCTACCTTCAGTCAGCTGAATTCATTTGCCACGCACCCAATCTCGTAAATTTCCCTCGACTGTTTCAAATTCGAAAATTTGTTCCCACTCTGCTTGCATTTTCGTGCGCTTTGAGAGAATGAATTTTGCCTGCGAAAAAATACAATTTATCACCAGTAGACGTGAAGGTACCGCAAAAATTAACGCTTTCTCAAATCCAGCAAAAGTGAATGAATCCAAGGCGTCATTGTTGGCATCTCTGCTTGTCCCCTCGTACACGAAGGAACGTCTGGAAAAGGCTTTCGTAAGACCATAACTTCGCACGTAGTACTTTATGCTTGCGTGTATACATTATACAGCCACTCTTCTAATTGAACGAATGTTTCTTTTGGGATGTTAACCAAACCTTGAAACGATATATAGAATTCGCGATAGGTGTATATAAGTATATGTAGCAAGAACTTTTGTTAAGAAAATTTTGTATCATAGTCGCGGATTTTGCACGTTCGAGGCGAAAAACAGGTAGAAACTGTTAAGAAAAAACAGAAATCTCTGCTGCAGAAAGTTCGTCGACATATTTTGGTCGGTGTGTGGTTAATTAGCAATTAACTGAGTAAAAAGCTACTCCCAACAATGATAACGGCATTCATGAAGCACGGAGGTTTCACTCGATCGCGTTCCTCTCACACAGGTAGGTATCTTATAATAAGGATATATGAGCGGACTTGCGACTCCCTTTTGAACACTGTTAATCTTAATCATAATTTTCACTTTAAAACTAGGTATTTAAAAATAAAAAGACTGAGAAAAGGGAGCGAACAAAAAAAAGAAATAAAGGAAAAAAAACAAAAAAATAAATCTAACTTGATAGCTCGTATATTTTCATTAAGACTTAGTGTTCCGTTTTTTCCTCTTTAAAATAAAAAAATAAAATAAAAAAACAAAAAAATTTTTTTATACAAAAAATGACAATTATTCATATAATTACAGTAAAAGTAGATAGTGTAATGTATATTTTCGTCTATTTTTAAATATGATGAACATATTCGTCTACACGTTTTCAAATACCAAAAATGTAGGTATTCATCAATAATAAAACATCCTATAATCTTTGTAAACAACCACTAAATTACCCATATTTGATTTTATGAATATAGATATAATGTCTGTATATTCATGACCTAATTGTGCCTGTCCCTCGAGTATATCGCGAGTCAGCACAACCCTATAATAGCAATACCCTACCTCACTTCGCCTATCCAATACGTACACTTACATACCCCAAACGAGTATATAAACCCTCGATTCGAAGGAATAAGACACAGTTCCTAGACAGTTACTTCTCAGTACCTAGATCCTCTCTTATAGAGTTACTAGTGAACAGACAGTTTTGTCTAAAGGGTTGTAATCCCATATGTTAAAGCTAATGTATAATAATTAACGTTTAATCGATGTACTATTGTTGTACAAATTATTATTTTTATTAAAAGTGTTAATTCAAACTTGTGTTTTAAATATTATTGAGTCTCTTAAATACGTTAAGGTCCACAATAGTTGTGGATGATAAATTAAATATTTAAATTATTATAGAGGTATTAATGCTTGTCTAGTGTTAAATATCTCGTGTATGGTGTAACACTGAAAGTGGTTCTAATTAGGTACATTACCACCTCTTTTGGCCATTACAGATAGTATATTTTCAAAGCTTTCAGTTACTTCAATATATTAAAAATTTACAGTTGAAAAAAAAAAAAATTACCAACATTGCCTACATATTAAAGAAAAAATTGTAAATATAATTCTAGCCTATCAGTAATTTAGAGCAGATTTTCTTTCGCACTATTATTACCTATTGTATACATGGTCTAGTGTATACAGCTATACACTTGTAATGATAATTTCGTATCATTCATAATATTTCTCTTATATATATATATTTCACATATATATCAATCACCTAAAACAATTCTCATTATATTGACATCATGTAAACAAGTCTTTACTTGTCTTTACTGACACAGTTGTTCTACATTCAATGTTTATAAACAAACATAAATACACTTTTCATAACAACTCTTTTCTATGAAACTATTCTGCAGATATTGCAAATACTCAAAATCACCATTTATGTCATTTCCTTAAACTCCTATTGGACAATATCTAAACTTGTATTGTTATAACTCTCCAATCATATCACTACCATTTCCACTCTCCAAGAAATCGTCATATTCTCCTCCAAAAACTTCTAACTATAAAAACTCATGTAACCATGTACATTTTATCCCTTCTCTTCTTTATTAATCTTATTATTCCTACTGTAACTTACTATTTAGTATTTCACCGTTTTATATCTTGTTTAATACAACATTTTAACATTTACAAGTATTTAATTATTTTGTAACCAATATTCTCGTTACAACACTATACAGTAATAGTACTGTAGGGTAGGTACCTATACATAATAGACTATACCTATACATTCTCCCTCCAAAATCCAAAGATGGAAACGTTGAAAACGGCATTTTCACCGTAACAGGAATTGCTGATAAAATATTAATTTATGGCTAGTGGTGAAAAATGTTGGCGTAATTATAAGGGTAGGAAAAAAAAAGGCATGGGTGAAAAAAAGTAGAAACTAGAATTATCATAGTGAAATGGTTTAGAAAGGTGAAATATTATACATTTCAATATTGCTACCCTATTTTGTTTGTTTGTGTTTTTCCTTTTTTTTCCCCCCAGTTGTTTGGATTTACAGTACGTCGATATTTCATTATACTTGCAGTCGATTGTTTGTTTTTCATTTTTCCAAATCTCAAATCAATTTTTGTTTTATAAATCAAATATTTATGTAAGGTGGGTATAGAGTCAATCATAATACCTACTTGCGTTGTGTAGATACTAATGACAATCATTTTTATGCTTCTAGATTAAAATGCAGTTGTTAGGTTTTATTTCTACAAGAAAACCTGTATATGTGTTGTTTTTCACCAATTAATTCATGAATTAAAGGCGGTATAGTGGATAATTGCGTTCGAAAATGGGAAGATTATTGACCAGAATCAAATAAAATTTTGTTATTGGTTGATGGTTATGCTAAAATTGAAGATATGGTTTTAAAACATGTTGAGGGGTCGATGTAAACGTGAAATTAAAGGTGTCACACACACAGATATTTGTGTATGCTTTACTCTGTTTAATAGCTGTTTCATTATGAAAATGGGGGAACAATCTCGAGGTAAAATTTAGTTTGGTTTCTGACTCAAGAAGAGAATAGGAGTGCACCAGTTTGCAACATTAACCTTTTTTGGCTTTATTCAACTGATAAAAATAAAGCTCCATTCTGCTTAAATTCATTTCTGCTTTTTTCATCAGAAAGAGAGGTGATATGAAACCTAAAAAATCTAATTTGTATTTTTTATCTGCGACTGGGAACTGATAATGAATGACAACTGCGTGTTTTATTGCAGTTTTTTCAATTGTGTTGATTTTCTTATTAGAATTCAAAGTGTCGATTGAAGAAAATAATCTCAGTAGGAGTGATTATTGTGAATATTTTGTGATGAAATTTTTTTTTCAAGATTGTGAGTACTTCTAGAATTGATATCAAACAAATGGAGATGCAAATGAACTTGAAATACAAGTGTTGCATATTGGTCCATAAATATTTACAATATTCAGTTTGTAACAATTTGGAAGAGAGTGTTGCAAATTGGCACAGTGTATTGAAAATGGCCACAGTATGTAACACACATTGTTAAAGTTTACAAATTTACTTGATAGAGATTTGTTTTCCATTTCAACCTGGTGTTTGTTCAACATACTCTAAATAAGCTGGAAAAGATCATGCTATGGCACTGGAGGGCTGAATGCAAGAAAAATACTTAGGTCATACTTACATTTCCACCATTATCAGATCATTACATTCTTATATATGCAAGTGAGTATAATTAAATAACTCTCAATGGATAAGTAATTCTTATGAAATGTTTTTTATCCATGTATTGTTCATGGATTAAACCTTTACTGTAGTATTTTGAGAGACTCAGTGTAACATACTAAGTAAGAATTCAACTCAGATCTTTGATTTTCTGAATGAGTTGCAAACTGGTACAGACAGTGTTGCAAATTGGCACATTGACATTGGTAGCTACTCATTAACTGCTGCTTGAGGTCAATGTTTTAACAATTCTTTGTGGAATTCCGAAGTTCCTTATATGGATAGCCAACTATAAATGAATGGTGCCAATAAAGTTATATAGACTATTTAGACAAGTTGATGCCCTCCCAAAGAGCCAATGTAATAAAATTTTTATCATTTTGTAGTTCAGACAAATTATCACACCAAGTCAACGCAAGTGTCATTTGCATTTTAAAGTGAAGGAAGAGTGAAGGGAATTGAATTGCAAATGACTCTAGCGCTTACTAATTAGATAAAATTTTTCTAATGATTTCTGTGACAATTTCTTATCAGAGTGCATCTACTTGTCTAATTGTCTATATAACTTCAGGAGGCAACCATATATACGTACATACATATTTATAGCAGAGACATATAGCTAAAGAGATACCAAATTCTGGGTCAAAAAAACGTCAAAGATAGAATATTACATGTGTCTTAGCTTGATAGTGTGTGTGTATTGGTAAAAAGATGTCTGTTTTTTCAACGAAATATTCGCAGTTTCGGATGCGCAGAATGTACAAGTGAAGTTGTTTGTTCTTTATCTAACATAGGTGGAGCATTGAACATCCCTTTAGCTGTATGCTTCTGATTCATAGTATGTTGTAAATAAGAAATATCAGGCGGACTGAAGTGCTCTCACACTAATTGTCGAAGTAACTAGTAAAATGCTCCAATCAGTAATTGCATTCATGAATCGCATCAGTGTTGGATAGGCCCACCGGGCTACCGGGAGTTTCCTGGTGAGCCTTTTCCTCGAGAAGTTTCTGGCGCCCTTTGCCTTTAAACCAAAAAAAATTTCAATACTTCGAGTGCAATTAAAAAAAAAAAAAAAACCGCTCGTCATTAAGGACTATGACTATTTTTTTCTTATACCAGTATAGACATTGTTTTGGTAAAGGGGATCATTAGGGTCGCCATTGTAATAAAACAAAACTGGGCGCCCTTGCAAGGAGAAAAATTTGGGGCCTTTTATAGATTTTCCCAGTAGGAAAAAAATAGCCTATCCATCACTGAATTGCATCATGTTATCCAATGTGAGAGTGCTGTCGCCTTTCCACCCACATCTCAAGGCATTCGATGTATTGCGGGTGATGAATTGTATTTCTAATTTTGAACAAAATATAATTACATAAGTTTATCGGGTACTTCGAACAACAACTATCCCAACAATCTATTATAATTAGGGATCAACTGATATAAATCATGTTGAGCTTTTTTGAGGTATGAAAATTACAGATCTGTGGTACATTCTTGAAAAATTTTAAATGTTGAAGTTTGTATACACTGTTCCAAAAGAGAAACACTAACTATCACTTGTAATGTACAAAGTAGGTGGACATTGTGGGGGAGAAAATGATACGGATTCACACTGGATGGAAAAAAGAAGTGCATCTGTTTGTTAAAATTTTTTACTTGCATAGCCAATTTAATTCTGTTTCAATAACATTTATTTGAAGCTGCATGTTTGCGCCTTCAAGAATACTTCCGTTTCTTTTTTGGAACAGAGTACAGATAGTAATGTTTACTTGTCTACCAAAAAAATTTTATTCGAAAAATATTGATTTTGAACTGAGGAATACTAAATTTTTGCTACTGAACTCCAATAGGGTCATGTACCACGTTAGAATTCTTCACAAAAACTTTAGATACCGACGATGAAATTTCACCTGACATATTACGAAGATCCTTAATCTTCTTTTCAGCAAATTTCAATTCAACGATTGATTTTTTTAAATCGTTTACATTGATGTGAACTACTCGGTGTGCGACAATCTTTCGGCTGTCATCATATTGCACGTATACAACCATTTTATTGAGTTTATCGTCAACTCTGCTCACATAGTATATCTTAGTGTATTGATCTATAATTTTTGGACATCTGAACATTGCAAAGTTGTAATTGTCAATGTTTTCATGCTCCAATTGGAAATGAATAGTTTGCTCGTGGCAAATGAGGTGCAGCGATCTGTAGGTTGTCATATCATACTGCTCATTATCTTCTTTTGCCAGGAAACAAAATATGTTTTTCACCACAACCTCTGCTCCACATATGCTGTAATTTGTTTGCAAGCTTCTTTGTAACTTCATTTTTTGAATATTTTCGTCGTTGTTGAGGCTCTTTGATGCTGAAAAATCAATTAGAGTTGCCTAAGTTTGTTGATAATTGTACTTGTTTTATATGTTATTGTAGTAGGTACTGAAAATTGCCCTCTTGATGAAAAATTTGTAGATGATGTTTTATTACACTGAGTTAAACCCATAATATTAGCTCTGAAACTTAATTCACATTTTTTATTCTGATCTGATTCCACTCAGTTTTCGAAGTGTCGTACAATAAGATTTTCTTTTCATTGTTCGAAATTAGACCTAATTATTTTTGTGACCGTGTAGATTTTTCTGTTTGAATGGATATGGTAGGTTTTTTATCATTCAGTTTTTCTTGTCAAAATTGGTACCTACGTACGAATTTTTAGTGGTGCCATTTGTGGAATGAAGGGGTGGAAACTGAAAATCATTCCAAGGCATAACTTGAGGATTAAATTAAATTTTGTTATTTCGATGGATGTAAGGTTTTTAAGCTGCCCATCAGATTTTTATGAGAGTTATTGTTGATCATTATTAATTCTCCTTAACTAGCAGTAGAAATAGAAGATACAAACCTTATAAAAGAAAGTAGCTTCATTGTAGGCTAACTCTTACAGGTATCTTATATTTATGAGTAATTACTGTAGGCTGTTGTTCAGTTGGGCATATCGACTTACAGTTATAACTCGAGGCTAAAATAAATCATTCGAGAACGTTGCAGAAATGTGCTAATTTTTCCCTAATTGGCTTGAAAACAATGAGAAGTGGGTTTTGCGGGGGGAAGATGAGAGGGTTCAAATGTGGAATATAGTTTGGAAGAATGAACATGTGTGTCAAGAACGGGGTACCTGTGTCCAGAGTTCCTGGCTTATCTGGACATACAAATTTTATTTTTTGTTTTGGTTTGGTAGGGTGATACTACTCGTGATGATGATTAAACATAAGCGAGATAAAATCAGTAAATCAAACTTCATCTGATTTCGTAAATACGTGATTAAGTTTTTTTTCGAAGAATTTTTAGCTTGTAATTTATAAAAGGTTTTTTCAAAACGTTTACGATTTTAAGCTTGATCTAATGTGTACAATAATTTATTCTAATAGTAGAACGACAGCGAATTAGTATCAAACAGTTATTAGCTAAAGATAGGATATTTTTGTCATTCTTTTAAATCCGATTCAACGTGTAATCCACGTACCTTTCCCTAGTACTTATTCTTCTTAAAAAAAAACAAAAAAAAAACTATACTTACAAACTTGAGGAAAACCGTCCAGTTTATGTTTCAGTGCATTAACAACAATATTCTCCACTTCTTGTTGAACAGATATTATTACTTTCGATTCCGATGTATTCGTGTGAAAAATGAAATATGTGATCACTAAAAGTGAGCACGAGTGAAACATTTTGAAAAATGGTTGAATTTTATGCGAGTTCAACATGTAAAAGTCAAGTTAAAACTGGTCGTAGATACGTAAATGTATAAGCACCGCCTTGCTGAGAAAACATTCTGACTTTGTGGATGAAAATGTAAGATTTACGCAATACAGTTGTGTTAATAGTTTCGTGAAATTAATATTCGTATCAGTGACGGATACATGGGAAATCGAATTCATATTGCTTCAAGAGTTCGAAAAGTGTGAGTGACTTCGATGTTTTCAACGGCAATACCTACGTAATTTACAAAAATCAGAAATCATTTTGGAAACTCGCAACACATTTTAATGATTTTCTTCGAAGGTAAATTGTCGGATAGAAAACTTCACAATGGCAGCTGTAGCAGTTTGGATACTTTTTTTTTTTTTTTTTTTTGCAACATATGTACGAGATACGGTATTTTTGAGCCATGTAGGTATAGCGCGATAAAAGTGGCTAATTTCCACAACTATTACTTGCGACCCACTTTTCTCCCAACTTCGTTTCTTTATATCAGTCTTGAACTTCAAAAGAGTTGGGGATGAGGATGATGAAAATTATCCGTTTCATGAGAAAAGAAAACGATTGGTACCATTTTTTCATTTTAACCTATATTTTTATATTTTTATTTTTTTTATGTACATGTATATTATCTAAAATTTTATGTTCATGGTTTTGAGAAAACTATAAGATGGATAGGGCTGAAATTTTTACGAGAGATAGTTCTCATATGGGAGCAAGTCTAAAAGAAGTTCGGTGCGTGTTGGTTTCGTAGTTCATGATAAAACTAAAAAAAATATTTTCTGAATAAGTCGTTTTTCTCGGATTCTAAGAAAACGTTAAAATTCATGGAATTGAAACATTCACGAGATTCTTATGTCGGTGCAAGTCTGAAGTTTGATACCTATTAATTTCGTAGTTTTTGATAAAACTAGAGAGGAAAAGTTTTTGAAAAAAATTTTGTGTTCATAGTTCTGAAAAAGCTACGCAAATAAAAGCGCTAAGTTTTCGATAAATATATCTTTCGTATAAGACCAGATCTGATGGAGTCTGGTGCCTATTTCAGTAGTTTCCGAGTGAACTAAGAAATAAATAAGTCATGGAAACTCGGTTTTTAGCAATAAAACATTTATAGATCAATATTCTTTTTAAATATGACGTTAACTATCGATAGTTTCTCGTAATTTTTTTTTTTTACCTTAAACCAGCAATAAAGTAGCATTGATGTTTGTCAGATATCGATAACTGTTGATATAAATATTGATTACTTTCGATATTTTCTATAATTTTTTAAGTTTTTGAATTTTAGGTTTTTTTTTTTTTTTTTAAATTTAAAATGAAAATTTGCAAACTGGGTTTTCTAGAGAAAGATTTCTGCGCTAGAATTTTTTAATCACTCCTCTATGAATTTCACAACTCAATTTTTTTTTTACGTTTAATTGGTTTCTTAGTTTCCCTCTCACACCCTTCTGATTGGAATTTGAACATTAGACACTCAAGTTTCTCATCGGTATCCGGATGTTTTACCGAATTCTTTTTACCGAATGACTATTTCACCAAATGGCCATTATTCTGAAATCAATTATACCGAATCCATTTTACTGAAAGACCCTTGTACTGAAAAACCAAAAATTTTAAGCTTCATTTTTTCAAATAGGTACTTGAAAATGGATAATTCTCTATGCCTTTATTGTATGGTGGGACTATGGGTGGTAAGGTGGGGTAGGTTGTTTTGTTTCTAAATTAAAAAGACTCAAGTTTGCATTTTTCGTTTTTTTTATCAATATTGTTGGTTAATTAGATGAGGTTGGTTGAGGGTTTTTTTTTTTAATAAAAGAGAATTTACAACTGCATTTTTCCATTCTTTCTTTTTATCAAAATTCAAAATGGTAATTAGTATTTGGGAAAAATATGTTTCGTCGGTGAAAGTCTTTTGGTAAAACGATTTCGGTAAATCTGAATTTAGTCAAATAGTAATTCGGTAATTTTTCATTTGTTGTTTTGGATTCGGTAAAATGATCAGGAATCTTTCTAATCCGGTACTTTACCATATGGGCTGTGTGAGTTAGTGATAGATGAGGTGACAAGTTTTCCTTCATTTGTTTGTATCAATTAATTTTTTTTTCAGTTTCATTGACAGTATTCCAATACATACTTATATAATTTCCAACAAAAATTTTATTTGAGTTAACGTTAGGGAGGGCTATGAATTTTATTTTTTCATATTTTCTTTTAATTTTTACAGATTTCCTCTTTCATCTCACTCTCACTCACTTTTTTGTCATTGTCTCACTTTGTTTTTTCTTCAATTCTCCAATTTTTTTAATTATTTTCCTTGTTATTCCGTTAACTTGTTACAAAAAATATTGTAGGCAACAATTGGTTGGAGTACGTAAACAACTAACAACTCGTGCAATTTTTGCACTCGTTTGTGGCTCCTATTAGCAAACATCGCACTCATTCGAAATTGCTCATTTTCCTTCCTAGTTGTGTAATTTACTATTAATATCCAAATTTCATTTTATTTTTAAATTTCATAAACACGAAGCTGATGATTTCGACTGAATTCCAGGTTATCTCCTAATTTTTATGAAATAGTTCCTTGAATAGGTATAGCTTTGTTAAATTTTTGTACATAGTAGCACTGGTCTCCAAAATTTTTAAATTTGAAGAATGTCATGAATTTTTTAAACTGGGTGGTTGTGTATTTGGTTTTTTAAATGTGTAAAAAATCAGTACCTATGACATTTTTGGAATGTTAACAAAATTAAAATTTGTGGGCTGCTTGGAAATTGGACAATGATGACAATTTTGCATTGAGGAGATGTTGGATCGTTTTTGAAGAGATGAATATTAAACAACATCTTCACACAATGTTGGTGAATGGAACCAGAGGCGAATTGAGAGAGAGTGAAATGCAGTTCATTGAAAGTAAAAGAAAAGGTTCCATCACAGATAGCGAAGTATGAAATACTTTCATAATGAATAGATATGACTAAATTTATGAGTAGAAGTGGGTTTGTGTAAACGTTTGAGGTTGTCTGTAATCGAGTCCCATCACCAATATGATGAAATGTTAATAATATTGTTTGATAGGAAAAAGAAAAAGAAATGATCAAAAGTCCACAAAAAAACAACTATTAAAATTATCATGAATGAGTTTAAGAATATAAATTCACATAATAAAATTACAACACATAAATTGATATTGATCAGTGGAAAAACAATAATATTATATTACATGGTAAGAAGCTCAAATGTTAATAAAATATTTACATACATAATTCAAAACCTATCAATTCAAAAGAAGTATTTCTCAGTAAGCACATTTGGCACAGATTCTACTAAGATTTTGCATCACAAAATGTCCAAAAAACCAATTTTATTGCGAGAAACCCTAACTGAAACACAAAATGAATGGAATTAATACTCAACACTATGTTTTTGAATAGAATTCGCTCCCTGTAATCAAAATAAATAAAATATTTAATAATTAGAAAAGCAATGACAAGCTTCTTGACCCTTCTACCACATCAAGCAATGTTAGATAAAATTTTTGGCTTGTAGATCTGTGATGATTCCCACAAAGTTATCTGCTTAATAGACCAAATTGCCTCAATAAACTTTAATTTTTATAACTGCAGAATATTCACAGGTAATGACCAACATACCTAATTATGTTTGAGAAATCGGTTTTCTACAGACTTCGATGATTTAACAAACTTTAGAATGTTACGGATTTATAGTGAAAACAAAATAAAAAATCATAGGCATTTGTCTCAGGAAATCACTTCTAGTAAGAGGCATGTAGAAACGAACGATGAACTTTCAAATTACAAGCTCTATTGGAATTGAACTAATTACTGAACATCAAAACAACTACGGGACAGCAAATTAACTTTATACCTACCATCGATTTAAATGATAAAAACTAATGATTGAAACATTATACAGCAGCTTTAAGGAATTTTAACTAGAACACTGAACTGGTAATCCTAGTTTACTCCAAAAAACACCGAAAAATGGCATACAAATTCCAATTTAACTCTCAAAATTATAAATATAATGATGAATTACCGATTACTGATATCAGCTGACAGATGTTGGCAGGATTTGTGTGGACTCCACAATTTTCAAGAATTTTCATGCAATTTCTAACAAAGGACAATCACTTATGCAGCTTTCAGGAACAGTGGATTTTTTGGACAATTTTCACTTTTTGGTACATTTTAGAGCTTTTGAAGTGACGAACAACAAATGAAATACCAACAGTTGATACATTATAGAAGCACCCAGCTTGACTTCACCAACAAAATTTGAAATAATACACAAGACAATAAACTCTAAGAAACTCCACAAATATAGAAATTAATGCAAAAAACTTCACATAATCGAAATCCCATGATTAAAGCCATTCATTTTCTGCTTACTGCCATGTTGGGGGGATTCTGGAACCTTTTTGAAGAAATGAAACATTTAATATGTTGAAGAACGCATATTGGTCACAGCATCTTGACACATTTTTGGTGAATGGAATCAGAAGCATTCTGTTGGAAATTAAACATTTTTGTTGGCTTGGTTAATAAAGTATCATATACAATTGGGTTGGAGTGAGTAAACATCAACTTGTGTAGAAAGTTGGTGGTTTCCTAAAAAAAGTGAAGTTTTTCCATAAGTTGTAGATAAGCGCAGTAAATTTCACATTAGTTCGAACTGCCTTTACTCGCAGTTTTAATACACTAAGTACAGTAATTATATATACTGTTTGTAACAACCGCAGGCAATCATGAATTTGTATATTTTTTGACTAAATCTGTACGATAAAGCATGAAGTGCAGCACCATCATTTATGGTAAAAAAAAACAAAAAAAAAAAACTGTTTTATTTAGAAAAGTGGATCACCAAAACTTTGAAATAGTTACTTGATTTAACAGAGAAGAGCTGAAAAAGCACGTTATTTCTAAAAAAAGTTGGATAACCTGATCCAACATGGTAATTAGATTTTGATAAAAAGTTCTCTCCAAAAAATATGAATGCATCTGTATCATAATATGCTCTTCTTATGAAGAAAAAGTTATTGAATTGTTCTACTTTACTTGGCCAACTTCACTGATCTTATACCACACTATTCCTATATAAAAGTAGAATTGAGAACAAACTTTTAAAGAATTGGGACCGCAGAAAACTATTTGTAAAGCACTGTTTTGTTGTATCAAATGGTTCAGAAAGAAGAAAAAACAATTAGCCCTATGGGCGAATGCATATCTATTGGATAATTATCTCACTTCTATCTACTAGCTCTGGTTGCCTACCTGATAGGGTAGTGCATGTCTTCCAAACCTGGGAATTTTACAGATGTCTTATGATTTTTAAAAATATAAAAATTTTAAATCAAATCAAATCAAATCAAATAGCAGATAATTATCCCTGTAAAATTAAGTTTTAAAAAGGAATTAAAAGTAACAGAAGATTTTGTATCTGGAATGTAGTAGGATGGGCTTTTGAATAAATGATGAAAATTTGTGACCCCATACTCTGTGCTTCTCCATAGAGTTAAGCATTTGTACATGTTGTAATGATAATAATGAGACACCATTTTGAGTTTTCTGATTACCATTGTTAATATTGCTTTATATTATATCATATTGAAAACCATAAAAATTAAAAATGGCGGCTCATTATCATTATGGAATACCTTGTTGTGAGAAGTATTCACACATAGAAGGTAGTCAACAGCTTTGTGTGTTCAGCCACATTATACACAAATGTATGGGAGAGCCAAATCCAAGGCAAACACTGGCAATTTTGTATCCTGTTTTGAGAGTTTATGTGGTGGATTTGGCACATGTATACAGAGACACATATGTACATATACATATGGTATTATGTCATACATTACGTCATTTCCTATCTCTGTAAGGTGATAAGAAATGATGCAGTGTGTTTGGTACTGGCCCTTGACATCACTGAGATCTTTATCAGGTAATTTGTCATAGTCTGTATAATGTATCTTACCTGTATGTATGTACAGGTATGAACATACAAACGTACGTGCATGTATTGGTTTAACGTCGTAAAGACAAAAATATGCCAGCCTTTCAGTGGCAACTGTCATCAAAGAATGCGAGCCCCTATACTTCATACGAGTGTTGTGTTTTATTTTTGCAAGTTTCCTTGATAAGTATGTGATATACAATAAAAATATCCGGAATAAAAATGATGTCTTTAAGATTTAAGCCAGAAATTATTCAATACATTTTTTTCATAACTCTGGTAGGGGCTGAGATACAAAGTGGTAAAGAATGGTATTTTCATTTCAAAATCATAATAATCTGTGTGGGGTGTGAACTTATATGTGCTTGTTATAGTGGTTATGATTGATAGTGACGTAGCCGCACTGTAGTATTTGCAGCTTTTTTAGTCACAACAAATCTTTAGGTCTCTGCTTCGAATCCTTGAGCCGTCATTCCTGCAGAATGGTGATGACTGACGTGAAAATAAACATATCCGATATGTTCTCATCTCCATTTCCTCTTCAATGGCATTGCAGTATGCCTGAATGTGCATTGGGTCACTGCATGGAAGACTGTGTAGCTACAAAATCTCTGAACGTATTCATGCATTTCGTATATAAACTAGCTTTTGAGGAGGGGTCTATGTCCTCTCTCCGCCCTTTCTCCATCCACTCCAGTTACAAATCTGAGATGACCAAAATTATATAAATGTGAGTGTACATTAGGTGGTGAAATATTACACAGAAAGCTATTTGTGTATATATTGAAGAGTCTGACGAATTTGTGTTCTATAACTTTTTTATTTAATTATATGCAATTTTCAGCTGCTGTTTGTGTGGAAATGACACATGATATCATTTAATTTTTTTTTATTTCATTTTTCTGCTCAAATTGTTGCAAAAGTAGTGTGTGCATTTGCTTTTCTTCATTTTTTTTTGCTCTACTTTGCTGCATAAGGTCTGTGAATTTCTGTAGATAAATGTACTTCATTCGTAGCCTTTTCTTTTTCTTTCTTTTTTCTTCTTCTGCTTTTTCTTTTTTTTACCATCCCACTCGTAACGACAAATAAAGTTGGGGAAACTGTTGCTAAAAATATTTCTTCACTTTTCGTGCGATCTTTTTCTTTCTCTTCACTTTTGTTTTGATGGCATTCAGTAATAGGTTCATCATTACAAAGTCCCTCTTTTAAGCTCTGACGACAGTTCACTTCAAGTTGTAATTTAAGTCCTGATTATAAGCAAAATTAATGCTGTCAGTATTTCTCTAAGGAGACAGTTTTCGATTTGATTTAATTTAAAAAGAATTGAAGGATTAGTAAGTTTTATTTTATTTTATTTTCAAATCAAAAATAATGTTTTTTGTACAATTTTCGACCTATGAAGGATCAATAATGGCGACAAAATTTTTACAATACCTTAGTCACCAGTTTGATGACATTTTTGAAGTACCTGCGGGTCATAAATTATGGGTTAGATCGACAGACGAACTCCTCATCTACAGGGGAAAGCTTACTGTGGTCTAAAGCAGACTGGAAAAATATCAACTAATCAATATTGGATTTTTAGTAAAGACTTTGTTTTATTAGCAAAGGAGTGCTAAAATTTTCATTTAGTGAAGCGCTAGTTTCTAGTTTGACGTCATCTATATTAGTTTTTTAATTTAATTTCATTAATCACAAAAACCCCAAACAACCTGAATGAGAAGACTGGGTAATTATAAGATCTGAATGGCGTTTATATAGGTTCAAATATTTTTTAGTATAATATTTCTATTGCCGGGACCCTGTTTCTGTATCCCTGCCTTTTTGAGAGGTTTGAGTTATCTCGATACCTTGATGTGCGTCTTGTTCAGGTAATGACTGTTCGTGTTTTGGTTTATTATGCGTGTACATAAGATCTTCTATTGTTATGTCACGGAAAACACGCTGCGGTGTAATTTCACCATTATTTTTCTTTTTTTGGAGGTGGACGATTTGTGTTAGTTGTTCGTTAATCTTACTCACATAATACTTTTCGAAGGATTGCCTTTTATGTTTGGACATTCAATCATGAACATTGAAGAGTCATCGACTTTTTCGGGTTCTATCTCAAAATTAATGATTCTTTCGTGACAAGTGCTGTCCCATGTCGTGTATTCGCTGATCTCATATTCTTCTTCATCTTCAATGACTAAATCACAATACTTTTTTTTCTGAGTTAAAAACAATCCGCAAATTCCATGGTTTTGAAGTAGCAAAGAGAAAACGTTGGGATAATTTAATATATTATGCTCATTTGTATTATCGTCGTTAGAAGCTGAAAAATGAAATGAATTGTGCATAAATGCGTGCTTCAGATGAATAGTTTCCTAACTTACGAGTACAATATACAGTTGGTTGTACTTACGAAGTTCAGGAAGACCTTCATATTTGTTTTTTATTGATTGGATAACGATATTTTCCACCTCATTTTTTTCAGTAATTACGGTTCTGGATTTTGATGAGTTAATGTGAATAAATAGAACAATCATCAAAAATAAGCACTGAAGTGACATTTTAGAGAATGAGTTTTTTCTTCAAAACACAAAACGTATTGTGAGAAACTGTGCACACTGCTGCCTACGAAATAACGTTTGTCGGTGATACATACAAAAGTTATGTGTATTCAACTGTATTTAAGTACTGTCAAATATTTCTAAGGAGTGAAACATATTTTGCAGTAGAAACACATAATATGTAAATATCTAAAATCAAAACCATTTTAATGTACGACAGTAATTATGCATTCTGTAAAAGAGATCGTGGCTTGGATCCGAAAACCAGATCTAGTTTTGTTCTGATTTTAAATACCTACCTTCTCGGAGAGGAGAGCTCCTAGAGAGAGTTTCACGCGAGCCCCTTTTCTTCAGGCTTCTAATTTATATGTGTTAGTCTCTCTTTTATTCGGCTCCTTTAACCCGATTGGGAGTAGATAGGTAGGTACACATATTTTCGTGTGAAAATTTCATCTTATTAAATAGAACTCGTTTTTCCTAATTTACTTGCTGCTTGTATTTTTTATGTATGAAGGTTTATATCGATTGTAAGCTTTTAGTGAGAATTTTATATTTGCTATGGATAGGTTATTTGCTGTGTGTCAGTGAATAGGTATTAGGATAATCTGAGAAATAGGCTATCATATATTTCACTCTCGCTGAATTTTCACGAAACTTTTGAAAAAGATCAAAAAAATTCAGTGAAAAATTACTAACAAGATGACACTTTTCATTTCCGGTGATCATTTATTTTCGAATGAATACTCATTGGGTGGTATGTAACATCAGTGTATGATATTCTACTGATTCACGTTCCACTGGTCTGTACATGTTGCAATTTTTGCTCATTAGATGAATGTCAGATTTTCTTATTATGTCCTCATACATATAGAGACCTGTCATCCCTATTTTGGAATTTTTTTTTTCCCTTATTAGTATTTTATTGGATTTTGTGGTAAACCAATTTTGAACTAGTGCTGCATCAATTATTGGTCTTTATTTTCAAGAAACTCGAAGAGTATTTGGTTTTTATCTTGCATTTCTAATGGCATAATAATACTTTCGGTTCAAAATATTTCTGTACTCAATGCACTGCTGCCTTTGAAACTTTTTTAAATCTGTACACGATGATTCTTATGGATTGGTTTTGTTCCTATATAATTCGATTAGTGGGGGTACCTATATAATTTTGTTTTGAAACACCCATTTCAGTGTATTTGCAGCATGTTGATTTTATGAATAGAAGTGAGAAAATTCGCAGTGTAGGGTTGGCTGATGTTTGAAATTAAATTGTTGATTGAATCAACCCTCTAGGACTGATGACTGTGTAGTTATGCAGTAATCATTTTCTATGAGGATTACTCGAGCTCTTTGCACTGTAAATGTCACTTGGTATCTTGTTGATGTTTCACGCGGAATCGATGTTAGCTGTGTTTTTAGGTAAGGTTATCCCCCTGTCTGTTGGCATACCGAACGAATTGAACCTCAAAGATATTATTTTGACAAAAATATTAGTGATGGTAGGCCATTTCGTGAGTAAGGTGGCATGGTAAAATTTTAATTTTTGTCTTCTCAAATTTTTTAGATGGGCTACGTTTTATAGTTTCTAGGGTTATACACTTTATATCTTTTAAACTCGCGAGCAGATCTAATAAAATTTCTAAATTCATGAAAATGTAAGTGTGGAATGATGAATTATATCAATACTATAGGAACCAAATAATTTAATAGAAATAAAAGAATTAAATATGTATGTTGAGGGAGTAAACGAATTTATAACATTCTTAAATATTTAGCTATGTTTTATGAAATCTGAAAGATATTTGAACCATTTTATTTTGAGAGATTTAAATTTTAGCTGGAGCTAGAGAAATTATCCACAGTTCTACTGGCCTTTCTTCATTACGTATGATTCTGCTGTCCTACGTAATTTCTTTTGAAAAAAAAAAAAATCATTTTTTTGTTTCTTCGTTAATGTTTTTTAAGACAATGTGTAACGTTCGTACAGCAACGTTCTAATTTCTAATGACATTCAGGGTAGAAAAATGATTATTTTTTCTTTCCTTGCTTATCATTGTGAGAAATAAGCTTTTATTTTCTTTAAACCAATTTTAAATTGATAAATATCCCACATGATAATACTTATTACCCGAATCTACTCACGATGTAAATTTTCTACTGGGGCATTTGTGATACAGCCAATACATGACAGTTTCTTATTAGAGATGTTTATACTATATTAGATAACGAAGTCAGCGAGAAAAGTGAGGCCAACCGCTGCCATCTTACAATTGGGCATAAGCATCATATAAATACATGGATGGAATAAGGTTTTCAAGTCGAATTGTATTTTATATGTGGTAAATTGCATTTATTTTAGTTTTACACAAATTATATATTAATAATAGATGTAAAAATTAATAAAGTAATAATATCATATTTATATTTTTCAACAAAAGAATTTTTTTGTAGGATAAATATACTTCATTACGTCTGTGGGGACAATACTAGTATGAGGTAATAGGGGCTCGCACCCCTTGATGACAGTCGCCGCCCAAAGGCTGGCAATAATCGTCTTTATGACGTTAAACGAATTTACACTGATGCGTTTGTATGTTCGTACCTGTACGTACGTACAGGTAAGATACATTGCATGGGCCGAGATCAATTACCAGATAACGATAGGTGATGTCACGGCCCGGTACCAAACGCGCTGCGTCATTTCTTATCACCTCGACAGAGGCAAGAAACGACGTAACGCAAGACATAATTACGTACATGTACGTATGCATGTGTGTCTGTGTGCGTGTGCCAAATTCTGTATATAAACTCTCAGAACTGTTTCAAAAATTGCCAGTGTTCGCCGAGGATTTGGCTCTCCCATACTTAACCGTATGAAGTGGCAGAACACCCAAAATACTGTTGAAGACTTTCTAGTGTGAATATCTCTCACGACAAGGTATTCCACAACGTCTATTCTTAATATATAATATACCTAAATTCAAAATAAATGCAATTTACTACATATAAAATACAATTTGACTTGAAAATCCTATTCCATTTATGTGTTCATACCGTGCTCATGCCCAATTAAAATATGGCAGTGGTTGGCTCCACTTTTGTCCATGTAAAATTATATCAGTTCGGTACCTAGAGCAGTACGAACATTTCTGTTTCTTAGAAAGTGTCTACACTCTGTCAAAGAAGATATTTTTATTTGTTATCAAAGGTTATATTAGGTTTTTTTAGAGTGGTGTTATACATATATCAACAACTTTGCAAGCTTCTTTGTGACTCTGTGCTAAAGACCTGGACTGTAACCTCTGTAACCTGTATTCAAATCTTTATGATTTTACTGAAAATTTTTTTTGTAATTTTATTTTTTCATTATTATTTTTTTGTTTTATTTTTACATTGTATCTATCGGTGGTAGCCAGATTGTTTATTACACAAAAAAAAAAAATGAAAAAGATGCAGTAACTGCGAGAAGTTTTTATTTTATTCTCTCGGGTACCTACTTTTTGTCAATCATCTGTTTATCAAAACAACCGGAAATACCCAAAAAAACATCCTCCGTATCTGATCGCAGGTGCTTGTTGTTTCTTAACAGACACTGGTTGTGTGTGAGATTTTCCCTACAATGTTATGGGGAAAATCTCACATGTGACCAGTAGTGTGACCAACATGATCGATGTATTTTTGGTTACGCCACTGGTCTCTTGTGGTATTTTAAATTTTATATGTTACTAGTGGGAGGTTAAAATTAAGATAGTTTGTTTTGTCAATGTCTGAGTTGTGATCGTTGGAGGTTTAGTTGGCTGACAAATTGTTCAACTAAGTTTTCTGCGTGCAATGACCTGATGAATTTTGAATCAATTACCAAAATTAATATGAAGGTTCAATTAAATTTTGTTGACACTTCTCGCGCTTCAAAATGAGAGTTATTTGTTATTGATTTCTCCCATTTCCTCCAGAAATATTGACTGAATTCTGTTCATGCCACAAATTAAAATAACTTAAAAATTGTCTACTTGTTTCTGTTCGATTGATCATTTGTTATCTTCAAAAAGTACTAAAATTGAGTGAAAATCGAAGTGTTTAAAAATTTTGAGCCATATATTTCACGTAATAATTTAAGACTTAATCTTAAGATTGTGCTGTATAGTGCATAAGTTATTTACAAAAAATATAAAAAATTGGATTGGTTTTTTTTAAAGATGACAGACGTTTTCATCTTGATATAAACTTTCTTTGGAAAGGATAACCTGTAAATTTGTGATCTGATATACCTGCTCTTTAATGTAGGCTATCTCATCAATGATAGTTTATTTTTGGCTTACAAATTCTCCTTTATTTTTATTTACAAAAACAATGTTTTCTTCAGTAATTTGTAATTCGAAATTTTAGCTCCAAGTTCTGGTCTAGCTCACTTTCCAAATATCCCTTCAAACCACCATGAACACGGTCGAATGTGCGAAATAATTTTTTTTAGGGAATTACTGTCCATATCATTTCAAGTTGAAAGCATATTTTATTTGAGAAATATTTTATTTTTGCAAATGATTGTATATTTGCCTATTTATAATTCTTAATTAGGTTTCTATATAAAATATTTTCACATTATATTGTCCAGCTTCATACTTCTTTTTATTTCTACCCAACACTTATGAATTATGAGATGTTACTTTCTTCTTATTTAGTCTATATATGATTACATAATCCAATAAGCGTACGGGTAGGCCAACTCAAAATGTAATTGGTAATCATTCAAGTTTTTCTTTTTCCGCCCTTTGAGTGCGATGTATAGGACTCATTTGAACATTGGAGACTCACGACATCGACATTTTTGGTTTGTCTGTGTCGTTACTATCGGAATTGGACGCTTCAGTACTTATAGGCTGAGAAAAACTGAAGTCATCCTCATTCGGAGAGTGAAACTGTTGGCTGCCAGAGTCTGTGGAATCAATATACGTTCTTTCAAGAGACTGACTCGGAGATATACTTCGATGCTTCTCTAGACTATGACTAGTCGAACCACTGAGAGTTGGCTTCATTATAACTGCCTCCTGCTGTTCTGAGCTATTATGTTCTGTAGAAGGGGCATCAAGAGTGCTATCCTCTAAAACTTCTGATGCTCGCAGGGATCTTTCTTTTTCGAGACTTGATTCCTGACTCACTGAGGTTTCATCAGGACTCTTCAAAATTTCATCAGAACCAGAAGCACTCGTGGAGATTGTTGGTCTAGCGGTGTGAATAAGTACATTTTTTTCAAAAGCTTTATCCAAGTCTTCTTGGGTGAAACCTGAAATATCTTCTGATTTAGTTATCATAATAGACTGATTAGTTTCTTCTTCATTATGTTCCTCTTCTGAATCACTTTTATTCGTATACAGTTTTCGAACTTCTGGATCACTTATACTGCGAAGAACATTGTTAAAATATGCTTTCTTGAACTCAACTGGAGTCATGGCGCCAGTGTTCTTAGTGATTGGGGTCGATTGAACCGATGATTCTTTTTTATTGTACTCGTAAGGAGCGAATGGGTTTTGTTCATCGCCTTCTTTGGTGTTTAAATTTTCTGATTGACTTTTATGAATAGAATTTTTTGCCTGACCTGAATTATTCCTGCCAAAATAAATTTCATTTGTGGGTGTTACTTCATTGAATGGGGTCCTAAAGCCTGGGAAGTAGTCATGTGCCACTGGGCTGTTAGTGACACTGTGATAAGGTCGGCCTAGAATCATGGGCATCTGTTTCACGGAATTATCTTCCGCCTCGCGGGTACCAATAGTAGTTTCTCTGTGAAAGAACATACCAAGCTCCTGACTCCTGCCAGTACGAGTTCCTCTGTTGGTGCTAATACTAGCCTTCTTACTTGTATCAATACCAGTTCCCCTGTTGGTGCCAATAGTAGCCACTTTCCTTCTGGTAGGACTAACTGCTCTGCTTGCATGGTGCAAAGGAGTCAATTGGGAGGGTGTATAGTGGACCAGACTTGCATTTCCAGAAATACTGGTGTTTGCTGAGACAGGCCTAGTTGGCGAATTGGAGCTACTTTGATTCACTGTAGGACTCATAATATAAGGACTTGTATTCCTGTAGGGACTACGACTTTTGTATGGACTGCGATTCGATGGTGATCCTACAGTTGGAGAGAAAAATGGTGTATTCCTGGCAGCAGTGGGACTGAGATTTGAAGGTGAGCCTATTGTTGGGGAAAGAAATTCTGGTGATTGGGAGCTGCCACCGTACAAATGGTGCCCTGTGTGAGTGGTGACTATTGGGCTTTGACTTCTGGATGTGGGGTTCATTTGATCTGGACGTCGTGTTTGCAAATCTGTTATTGTGATTTCGTAAAGATACCATCGAGGTACCAATGGACCTGTTGGAAAACTGCGTTCATATACTATCGCCTGATCAATGTCTGATGAGACTCTACTTATGTGAATTTCTTTATCAGTCTCAACTAATTCACCAATGCCAGGATGAATTTGTAAAATTTTTGGACACTGGTACATAGATATCTTTGGTTTGTTTTCATTGGCCTCGTAATGCATATGGTATTGAAAATCAGTTGGTTTACATCTGTCAGTCTCAAAGTGGTCATCAGCAAAGTTAACTCCTTCTTCTGAGCCCCAATAACATAGATTCAGCTTCTGATCCTTAGGCAGTCCACATATACTGAAGTTATTTTTTGAGAGACGTTTTAGCCATGATATTGCTGAAACGTAAAGCCAATATTGAAGGCACAGTTTGATTATGATTTATTGCTAACGGTTGTATGTCTGTATGGTAATTAAATATGTGAAAAAAATAGAACGTATTTTTCTACAAGAACAATGTAATAATTTTTGTATTGTTATATGGAAAGAAAAAACAGCCTAAGAACTTTTGTTTGCGTCAAAGTGAAGTGAAAAAATTATTTTGTGGAAATGTAAACTAAGAGCTTAAAACAACACAAAAGATGCAGGTATGCATACAAGTGATATGATTGTCTCTTTTAGTACAAGTAGGTATAGTTTCATCCATGAACCCTCCTTTAGGGTGTGACATAAAAAATTGTCAGTGTAAACACTGACGATAACTATTCCCATCACAAGATATGTGATGGGAATAGTTATCGTCTTTAATTTCTGTATTTTTAGGTATATCCATTTAATAGACATGAATGAACTTGTTAATCCTTTCCTTACAGTAGTTCTTCATCTCAATTTTTTCCAAAAAATAGGCTTCACCCTTTTTAAAAATGCTTTAAATTATTTGAATTTGGTTATTTTTCATTGCTTACTTAGGCTATAATCTATGGCCCATATTCACAAATGTCATTTTAACCTCCATCCCCTTAAACTTCACTTAAAAATGACTTTTGGCACAACTATGTATTTAAGATTGTGGTAACATTTTATTTTTACATAGGAACTCTCATAAGAGATATAATGTTCCCACATTTTTAAGTACAAAATTGTGCAAAAAACTTTTTTAAAGTGAAATTTAAGTGAAGAGAGGTTAAAGTGACGTCTGTAAATATGGGCCTAAAGGTGGTCTGTAGAATTAGTTACTTTGATGTATAACTAATGTGAAATTAGTCACCATTATCGTCTGTGAATTTCATGTTTCCAGCATAAATGAATGAAAACTCCATAGCTGGCTATTCAAGTCATCAAAAATATGTGAGAATTTGAAGAGCATGTGACAGTTCCTATTTGAAGTTGTTTTGAATCCACAACAGGCAAACATATGTACCTACTTCTAAGCCCTGAAGTGCCGCAGAGCTGCGCTTTGGCTTGTGCCAGCCCTGGATTTTTTCTGGTAACACTATAGAATTTGTTATTTTGGAGGAGACAGCTAACATTTTTTTTTTGTGTCTATATGGGTAATGGCGTATGCACATCGAGAGAATGATTGGCGAAATAATATCCGGAAATAACTTTGTGAAATAATTAATGGCTTATACGTTCATTTTGGTGATACCTATAGCTGCAGGGTTTAGTATATCGACATTATCATCATGAATATTTGTGTTAAACTTTTCTAATCTAGATTTATTTCTAGCATCTTTAGTTCGGTAGTGGGGGAAATTTCGGACGTTTATTCTCAAGAATAGATTTAATGAATGGCCAATAACCGAAACTACAGGGTTAATGAAACTAATGAAAAAAAAGAAAAAATTTCGTACTCTTCCTGTTTGCTTGTATTCACGATTACAGCGATGGTAAAAGGCTTAGGTTTGCTAAATGCTAGAAATAATTAGGTACGTTTTGTGCGTATAAAAACTTTTTTCCGAAGGCTTTACGAAGCGGAAGTTGAACTTTCCGTTACTAATAACAATAACAAATTGTTGAAAAGAATTATTTAATGCCTATGAAATGGACTCGCGAGCTATGCTTTGATTCTCGAAATTGAGCGCTGAAAGTAATAACCTCTTGTGTCTTCGGGAGCTAATGTGTCGCCTACTAAATCTTATTGAAGCAGGGTATATTGTTAATAAATTTTTCATTTATGTTTCCCCCAGCTTGTTGATAATAATTTGTATCTAATTTCGCTTATTAGTTAATAGTGCTTGCTTAATAAAAACCTTAATTCAACTTACTGCGTTTCACGTATCGATTTCTGTTTTTCATGAACTGGTAGAGTTTATCCTCTACATCTGCTTGATCTGTTGCTATTTTCAGTGATAAAATCGAATATGTACGATTTAATAAGACAATTATTGAGAGCAAAAAAATCAACGATTTGTAAAAAACCATATTTTATGCGTAAAATTTTTCGCGGAAATGTTTTTCATTATCTTATGAATTCTATTATTTTTTTTTTCCGTGACAAATTTATTAAAAGGCTTAGTGTAATATAAACTCGGGTGTAGATCGTAAAGTTCCCTGTTCCTTCGAATCTCAGATTTTATTTTATAGATTTTGCTCAAAATGATAGTGCAGTGTAGGTACCTAGATATACGCGTTCATTTTTCAACGATATGAGACGCTATCATTAAGGCTTGTTGTTTTCTACTTTTTTATCAAATTGTTCTTTTGTTTGTTCAGAACGCTTGTAAATTATAGTTTTCATATACGAGTATGCTGCAAGAAAAAGCGATAGTTTTGTGTTCTGACAGTTGGTGTAAGTGTCAGCGAAAACAAATTCTCGTGAAACTGTTAATGCAGACTGTAAAATCAATAAGCGTGCTCCTCTACTTGGAATGGCTAGATATTTATTTTTTTGTTATTGGGCTTTTTTTGCATGTTCTGTTGATTGAATTATTACAATGCAGAATGCAGTCATGTTAAATAGACACTTTGGAATATTATACAGTTTCTCAATCAGTTGGTACCTACACCAGCCATAGTGCACACTGCACAGTTTCCAAATTAATTGCTTATTGGGCCGAACAATTACAAGATTATGAGAGAAGTTTTTTCAAACAGATTTGCGAAATAATTGAATGAAAAAAAATTACTCGACCATTAAAAATAATTATTATTGCCAGGAGTTAATTTTTCCACTCTATTATATGTATTTAAGCTGATATGCAATGCGCAAATTTGAGTGCATTGTCATTATGCAATCATGCATCTGTGTTCATCATGGGAGTAGGATTTTGTTCTGGAATGAATGATTTAAACTGTCATACTAAGTATGATCAGCTCATTAATGGAAACTCGCGCCAATCATACCTATCAGAAATCGAACAAATACTGTGATGGGTATGAAACTTTACTATATAGTACTGGACCAGTAAATTTCCGTAAGCCCAATGTACTTCGTATTGTAAATACATTACGGCATAACTGTGGGCAACCAGGGTGTACTACAGATGTTTTGACCGATTTCACTGACTTGGAGCACAACTAATCGGGTCCTCTGTTCAATTCTTAAGGATAGAGTACATAAAAGTAGTTTGTAGTGCGTCGAGTGATACGTATATGCCCTAGTTAGCTTTTTAGTGACAGCATGTCTAAATAGAAATCATTGTTCTTTTCTTGTCTAGTACCTACAATATAGTCAAAGGTATGAAAAAATAAAATAAAACTCACCTAACAAATAGAATATCTTATGGAGTACTTTGAACCAGAAGTTACAAACTTGTCAGAAGATCTGAAAAGAATGTCATAAATCTGCACTTGACATCATTTGCTTATTGTTGTTTTAAGAAGTTCCTAAAATTCAGTTCATTATTATTATCATATCTATCTAGCCCTAATCCTGTAATTGAGAAAAAATTCACTTTTGTTTCTACTGTTTTTACTGTCTTGATGCAAGTAGCAAGTACCCAAGCCACCAGATAAAAGTAGCATTCGATGTAACTATTAAAAATTCGGATTCTAAACAAACACACTAAAACTGCAGGAAATCAAACTATTTATTAGGGACAGCACATTGGTTTATTGGGACAAGGCAGTTGGTAAATTTGAAAAATTTACTGTTGAACTCTGATTTAAACGATAATAACACAGGATTAGTTTAATAGAGATAGTTTCTGTTATTCTGTGTCATCATTCTGCCGCCTATTATCATCTTTCATCGAGAACCTCGTAACGTTTTTTGTTTTGTCATCGGTATTGGACATTTGAATTTTTAATGATGTTTACCCAAATTTACCATTAAAAGTTACTTTTTTTTTTTTGTTTCTACAGCTGAATAATCAGCATCGGTTAAATTGGACACAGATTGTTTGAGACAAAACTGGTACCACCTTATTTGTTCCTATTGGAGGGTTTCCATTATAATTATACGATCAAAATGCCCTTTCTTACTATAAATGATGTAGTTTGTAACATACCTTGATCCATGTAAAGTTGGTCATTCCTGTAAATGTCCAATTCACATCATTACCCGTAATAAATATACATACCTATATGCATAATTATTATATTGTATGTGTAAGTATATAAACAAAAAATTTAGGTGGAAATGGGAAATTGGAACCAATCTGTTTTTTTTTCATAAGACGGATAATTTTCGTCATCTTCACTTTTAATTCTTTTGCGAGGACAGTTTCAATAACCCGTTTGGCCTCGTTTGCTAGAAACATGGATAAAAAATATTTTGTAAAAAAGCAAGTCACCTGTCTGTATTGCTTGAAGTATCTTTTTCGTATTTACGGCCCAAGATGTTACGAGCTTCTTTTCTGCATTGCGTTAATTTAAAAGGTTGTTTTTTGTATTGTGAATGAAAATTGGCAAACTAGGTTCTCTAGGGGAATATTGTTGCGCTAGAGTTTTTTCCCAAGATACCTATATGATTGCGAGTAAAAAAAGAAACCATGATTTTATGGAAAAAATATCTGTAATAAATACTATTATTTTCTCTGTATTTTTTCTAAATCTATTGCTTTTTTTTTTTATTAATATTATTTTCTCTACCTAATCCCGATATACTTTATGTACATAATAGACCGAAATGGGCAGATACGTTAGTTATACTCGTTTTTCTTCGATAACATTCACGTAGTACATTTTTTATGGCTTGTACATAGTATTGCCATAAGTTATGTTGATATATTTTATTCAATAACGTATATAGGAGCTAAATCACTAAATTTTATGAGTGTGTTATACACTGCAAAATTTTGTGAAGTTGGTACTAGCTAAGGTATTAATTTTTTTTTTTTTTAAATATTTTTTGACACGATTATTATTTACTGTCTTTTGTTAAAAATGTATGAAAAAATCTTGTCTAAAATTTTTCGTTTGAACCAAACTAAGTTTAAATCATTAGAATAGTTTAAAATGACTTTGAATCGTAATGTTGTTTATTTTGAAAATGTCATTGAAAACATACGTATCGTAGTTTTGCCACGTAATAATTACGCTCGTATTGTAAAACGTTCCTTACATTATATTTTCCTTAAAAATAAAACTTCCTGTAAGGTGTCAATCGACCGGCTTTAAAATTGAATTCTCCCATCAACTTTAAAAGAGAAAGAAAAAAGAGTTATTCTGGACTATGACCTTGAGGATGTCCTTAGAAAAAATTTATTGCTAAAGTAAGGTACCTATGTTCTCGGATATGTTGTACTTTTAGCAAGTTTATAAAAGTAATTATAATTACCTTCACGAAGAAATTTTGAGCAGACACCCAGGTAGTAGTTTTTAGTTTTGATAGTCGTTTGATATAAAATATTATTAAAATCGAGACCAAATAAAATTCCTTCAAAAAGAAAATCTCGAACCGGAAAACCTCCTCCGCAACGTAAATGCAATAAAATACCAGTAACTTAATAAAAGTTTAATTTTTGTTTTTTCATTCATTAAATTATTACCTTTTCTTGGTATTAATTTTATGTAACGTGTTTTCTTTTGCAGCTCCAGAAAAACGTTTTGAAATTTTTCACACTAGATACGATCCAGAGACAATTAACATCACATGTCGAGCTTTTGGAGTGTACCCGGAACCAGAAATATCTTTATACAACCAAACAACTAGGTAAGTTAAGCTATACATTAAAATTTACGTACCTGTAGTGTCGGATATTAAATAAAGTGGCTTGGTGAATGTTGTGATGAACTCTCCTTTTGGTCGACGGTCAACACGGGTGCAATTGAGAAACCAAAAGAAGGTAATGAATTTGGTGTAAACAGACTGCATGGTATTTTAGTACCATCAAAACATTGATTTTAATACCTATTTGAAAAATGTGAAATTATTTTTGAACTGTATGTTGAAATGGCGTGTGTTTCAAGATTGGCGCAACTTAAATCTTCAAAAAACATTAAAATAATTGGCTCGTGTTTAGTTCAAGTTAGTATTTTCATTATTATAATTGCTTGGCAATCGTGAAAAATAGAAAATTTAATTATTCTTTCTTTTATTCGAAAAACGAGTTTTGTTACAGCTCACATAAAATACAGTAAAACTCTATTAATATGTCCTCGCATAAAATGTTGTTTTAAGCAGGTATATATGGCCATTCATAGCACCATAAAAGAATGTCAAAAGTTTCAAGAACACTTACTCTGTTTATTAATCATGCTGGAATTTTCTTTCCCTCTCATTGTCTTTTCATTAAATATTTAAAAATATTTGTTTTTTATTTGTTTTGGTAAATTTTTGGCTTTTTTCTAAGGTAGGTAGGGGTAATTACGCCAGTGCGGGTATGTATGCCACATATTATTATCTCCACTAGTACTGATTGCAGCAGCTGCTTGGGGTGCTAATGAATGATGCATTGTGTCAATATGAAGTGCGTCATCCTATATTTATTCCTCTAATTCAATATCATGAAAAGTTATTTGTAATGATGATAAAAATGTGATAATTTTTCTGACAACTTTAAATAAAGTTAATTTCTATTTTTCAACTTCTTGAGATATATCCGATGTACCTTAGTTTTTGGAAACAGGCGGCACCATTTGAAAGCTTATTCCATAAGCTATCGTATAATGTGTAACTTACGTTTTCTTATTCCCCGAGTTATGGATAATTCTCTATCAAATGAAAAAAGATACGTGTGGGTAAATACGCCAACTAAAATTTTCAACGCTACCATGAAGGAATTGTATCAATTCAAGACTGAAAATCATTTTAATATTTATTAGACATTTGAGAAAAAACGAGACCAGCCTTCTACGTCTGGAGAGTCTTGGTCTGTTTTTTATGTAAAACTGACAGTAAATTAAACAAGCAGATGTGCCAGGAATGTAATGTAGGTATATGTTCACAAATTATGTGTTGTGCTCACAGCTGCCGATACTGACGATTTTGTGTGTCCGCATTGCCGGTTTTTATCAGCGTATTTTCACATTTTTATGAATTTCTTTTTTCATGATTTAGAGGGTAAATCTGCCAGTTTTAATTCATTTACTTTTAGGGTATAATTTTTTCAAAACTGTAGCTATGTGAAAATAATTTTGGCATTGTAAACTAGACCATTTTTTCCATCATGAGTTGTTTTTTTCAAAAGTTTGCCGGCCATAAGGAGAAAATTAGTTGACGTAAAAAAGTTTGATGGCATTATTACTCGCACCTACCTTATATCCCAAGAATTGAGTTTTCTTTGCATAATACATTTTTTTCACCTTGGTCGCTGAAAGAACATATTAACAGGGTTTTACTGCATGCGATGTAAGACCTCTGTTCAAATTCTGAAACGAGCTGCAGATTACACATTGGTGATGCCTGATTTAATAATTTATCTGTTGAACACTTTTTTAAGCTACAGAGTCTGCCTCCCATTGCAACGTTCTAGAAAAAAGAAAAATTACTTTATATGCTTCTATCGCCGTCACTAACGTGACGAATTGTGACGTCACGCAGTTTTAATATTAACATCAACGTCCTTATTGAATGTAGTACAAATCATTTCACTCCTTGTCTTATCATTAAAATTTCTATTCCATGTCAGGTACTTCCACATTTCGCCACCACAGCGCCATATGAGATTGGTATTTCCAGAATTTCCATTTAATTCTATTGCAATCGATCTTATCAAGAACTATTGTGAAAGTACCGTTGCTTTTAGAAATCTGAAATTTTCCAGAGATAGTGTCATATGTTAGGTCAAGATTCTGTGGAAATTTCATCGAAATCCTACATTTGATTATGAAGATATTGTTGAAATTGTGTCAGATTAAATGATTTAATTATATGAACTCAGTAAATTCTCAAGAATCAAATCTAGGATTGAGCTGAAATTTTGATGAATCATTTTGATTTGTTAGCTTGAGAATCTGTGAAAATTTGGATTAAATTGTAAATTACTGTTTGGATTCTGTGACTCAAATCTAGTTGAAGAATTTCAGTGATATCTCTCAAACCCAACATACAATTTCATTCAAATTTTTACGGATTCTTTAGCTAATGCATCAAAATTATTCATTAAAATTTCAGCTCAGTTGTACTCTTGGTTCTTGAGAATTTAATGAGTTCATATAATTTGAATCATTTAATTTGAAATAATTTTGACGATACTTATCTTCATAACCAAACGTACAATTTCAATGAAATTTTTACAAAATATCGAGCTAACATGTGGCAATGTTTCTGCAAAATTTCAATTTTCTAAAAGTGATGTTTCTCTCGTAATTCTTTTTCAAACTTCAATTGCAATGTAATCAATATAGAATTGAAGGGAACACTCCATCGAATGTGCACTGTGATGATGATTTATGGAACTAAATTTGGTGGAACTACTTTTTCAGGGAGTGAAATGAATTGACTTGTATATTCAATAAGGACTTTGATTAACATATAGGGGAGCTAAAATTGAGTTTGGTTGTTGTAAGTTATTTTTCTAATTAAGTTGCTTGTTCTTCCTTTAACTCAAGTTACTTCCTATTTCTCCCACCATTTCTATGGCATTATGGTAGTAATGTGGCTCTTTAGGGGAAGGTTGTCAAGTTTGAATTCCCACAGAGTCAGGTTTGTTTTCTTTTCCAAGTTCTTTTTTAGAGTTTTGGACTTGGGACTTTGGTGGGAGAAAATTTACAAGCTTATAAAAGGATACTTTTAAAAATTCATTGCTACTTAACTTACTCTTATAATCCAATTGAGTGAGCATAAAAATGAGGAAAAAAATTGGCGCATGAAATTTAGCTTTATAGGTTTGTTTGGTGGGTTGCTTGGAGTAACATCTTAAATGTTTCTCCATCTCCACCTCTTGCATTTTTGGAAAGAGGGGTGTCTATCCCTAAAAATTTGATTTTTTGTATTTTTCTATGCAAATTTTGATTTTGTGTTAAAAAACAGTGTTCACAGTATAGAGAAATTTCAGGTGCGTATTTTTTTTTTAACTGAGATAAGCGATTTCTCCTATGTTTCCAGGTGCATTTGTGCATGGATATTATGAAAATTATATGTTGAATGTTTATTCTGTATTTTTGGCTTTTTTTTAAGTAATCCATTAAGCTACATGACAGAATGAAAAAATAAACAAATAAAATGTAACTAGTAAAGAAAATTGGAAAAAATTGTACAAAAATCAACAGATCTTAAGGGATTTGAACCTCCCATTTTTTGAATGTAAGGCGAGTATTTAGCCATAGTGCTACAACTGCAGTTGAACAATTGCGAGTACTTTTAATATTTATATACATTAGCCTGCGATTACAGTCAGAGAAAAGAGATGTGGTAATAGGGTCTTGCTCTTCTTGGTTACAAAAAGAAATTATGCACTTCAGGTTTGCTGCTTGTATTTTATAGGATGCAAAGGAAGAGGACACTTAAGGGAAGATCATTTTACAGAAAAATAATCAACAATTGTTTTCATTTATTTGAAAACAAATGATCATTATTTTCCACCTTTATGCAGAGTGATTACGGGTAGGTATAGGCTTGTAGGTTCTCTGTACTTTCCTCTGTAACATATAGACAAAACATACGTAATTTTGACAACTAAGAGCGCTAATCTAAGTACGCCACAAAAAGTAAGTTCTACGCATAATTCCATGTATGTGTACAAATTATACTGCAAAAGCCTAATCTGAGTATGCCACAAAAAGTGCAATGTATGCATAATTCAAAGCATACCTACATATAATACTGGAGAAGCCTAATATTATACTGCAGCAGCCTCATCTAGTGTGCAAAAAAGTGAGTTGTACGCACAATTCAACGCATACCTATTTATTACACTGCAGAAGCCTAATTTATGTATACAAAAAAAGTGCGTTGTGCACACAGTTGAATGCATACCTACTCGTTATACTGGAGAAGACTAATCTGAGTATGTAAAGAAAGTACGTTGTACACACAGTTCAATGTAGAATACGGGTTGAAAGTATATATAATCACAAATTAACATAGGTACATTCTATACCTGAAATGTACAAAAGGGAGCTGGCCAGGAAGAAAAGTTTATTTATATCTAAGGTCACCAAATAATATACGTATGCATATCAAATCTTATTTCCAAATAAAAAATGAGGGTAAAAAATTCTGAAAAAAGAGAAATATCTTTGCCCCTAATTATGCTATAGACTTGAGCCAAGTATTAAAATGCTTGTCAAGATAATGCGCATCAACCTCATGCAAAATTGTGTCCATTTGATGGTCTTAGCACCCACAAATCCCAAAACCCTAGTTTCAACACTTTTTTGCTCCTAACTTGCTTCCTAATTGCGTTACAATAATGAACATTGTGGTGTGGGATTCAACTTGTCAAAGTGCATCAAGGTTTTGAAAAATCAGACCCATCTGATGCGGAGGTCCACAAAATACAAAAACATATCTCCACACAAGTTTTTCTTCTATAACTCATCTCCTATTTATGGTACAACAATAAATGATATGGCATTGGATTTGGATATTCAAGTCACATCAAAAAGACAGCCTAGGCTTAGTTTTTTTCAGAGCCTCATAACTGTGAAGGAGGTGAAAGAGGGTAAAGACTAAAATTGGAAAATTGTAAGTGCCACAAGCTCATATATGCAGGAAAGGCATGTTTGCAAAATTTCAGCCTTCTAGCATGATAATTAAACCTTACTCTAACTGATTAAACTTTTGTCAGCCCCCAAGGCTGAACTAATCATTCAAATTTGACCAAATTCAAAACATGTAGTTTATAGGTTTGGAAAAAACTATCTACCAGATTTAAGCTATATCAAATAATAATTTTATTGAACCTCTCAAGTGGAACTTATGATGGAACTCAGCTGCTTCTCTGAAGCCATTGAGGTTTAAGTGCGTTCAGTAAAAAAATTGTCATCAAATATAGAATTAGCACATCTAAAAATATATGTGATGATGTACTACACATAATTGTTCATAAATAATTTTTTACCCCTTTCTGAAACTCTTGGGGCCGTAATGGTAGGTCCAAAAAAAATATTCTGCTATACAACCCCGGATGGATTAACAATATAAAAAAACAAAAAAAAGACAAAAAATTTTATATATCTGTTTGAGATTTGAACTCCATATGTTCCAGTTGTCAGTCTTATAATTGTATCACAAAGAGTGGCATCCTCCTATAAACTGATATCAAAAAATAAGTACCTATAGTATTTTCAGTAGTTAATTGCACGTATGTCACGTAAAATTTGGTGTATGATGCATAAACTTGTGTGTAAGACGCACACTGTTTGGCATATAATGCATACAATTGTGTGTATATTGCATAAAATTTTCCATATGATGCCTGACAAATTTTACATTTTATGTGATTTTAGACGCATGTATCATAATATGCGTGAAATGTATTAAATGTTCATGAGTGTCACGCACAATATTATGCGTATACGTTATATGTACATTGCACATATACGTGTATGGATACTCAAATTATGCATGAAAAATTATACGTATGTAAGTGTGAATAGTCTCATTTCACGTACCTACGAACATATGTGTATTTGTTTAAAAAAATGCACTACGTATAAGTATACTTATACGTACAATGTTGCGCCTACTTGGAATGTGCGCACCATGTTTAATATTGTGCGTATATGTTGTATGTATATTTCATACATACCTATACGTGTACTACAAATATGCGTGAAAAATTGTACCTACAGTCTCATTTTATGCGTTATGTAGGTACATGAGGTTTTTTTTTTTTTTTTTTTTTATAAAAACGCACATTTTTTGCCGCTAGGGCCCATACTTATCGTTCTATGTATAGCCTTTGAAAGCAAGTCGTGAAACTGGGGAAAGATTGAATGTCAATCTGTTTTCGTCAGCAAAGCTGCCGATTGTTTCGGTAAAATCTTAAATTTTTACGAAGACAGGAATACGGAAACATTTCGATGTCGTATCATTCTGAGATACCTATCTAGTGGGTCGTTCGTCCATTGTTTTCAATGTTAATTTTATTGTTTTGCATTTTAGTCGCTTCTCATCTAACTCCGTATCAAGCCGTAGTGATAGTAATGACCGAAAAAACATCGGTTTTCGAAGGTAAAAACTTTATTTCCCTTCTGCGGTATCCGTCCTCTTGGATCTGCCAGATAATTGATGATTGCCGACGCGCTCTCTCCGGGAGTGAATGGTGTCTGTTCGAGTGCGAAAACCGGAATTCGGTGGAAAGTCGAAGAGAGAGGACGCCTGAAATATGTGGAGAGGCGAGAAAGTTCGTACGAAGACGATATAGATTACGGCTGGTCCTGATTAATGAAGCCAATATAGTTTAGGGGACGAAAACGACGACCACGATCTGTCGGCAGGGACCGCGGGTGAAGGGTTGAGGAGAGCCGTCGAATTTCCTTTTTTTTTTGACAGTGGCGGACGGTGTGAGCTGCCCATTTCCCTTCCTGCTCACCCTCGGTGCCACCGTAAAACGATACGTTGCACGTCTTTCGCAGATCACACTTTTATTAGGCCAGTCTGCCAACCAGCCAGCAGTCGTACGGCCAACGTGTGTGTGCGTGCGTGCGTGTAACGTGTGTTCGGCAGATATTGCTGCGAATAAAAAAGGTTTTTCGCCTCTGTCCGTTCTTTCGACGAAATTAAATTACATTTGAATTGCCGTTATTAATAGGAGAACTGGCATTCCTGGTGAATTATGTGGTTGTCGTGGCGGATACGGTTCCCGACGGGATGAGTTCACCGAAACTGCATCATCGAATAAGCCTCTACGTGTGTAGAGGAGAGAAAAATGAACGGTAATTTAACCGAAAATTCCACCATATAAGTTCCCTTTTCTTTTGTCGTCGGTGATTTTATTAGCTGTATTTAAAAAAAAAAACAAAAAAAAAAAACAAAAAACAGCTACTCAAATTGACTGGGACTGTGATAATCTTTCGTTTCACGACCTAAGAAACCCCAATGGAATCTCGAAGTAAAATTCATATTTTAGCTAAGTATGATGTCCAAGGGAGAGCGCACAGCGGCTTTGGCCCCACATGGAGAGACCTCTCTTTTGACATCTCAGTCTTGAAAATCGGTTTATATTTCTGCTCAGTATCATGTCCAGGAGAGGGGACACATGGATATTGAACTCTTTCCGTCTGAAAAAAAAATTTGATGATCGATGCGATTATGTTGAAATCCCGTAGCCGATAGTCTAAGATTCCTCCATGTTAAATGTAATTAGTTATCACCTATGGGCTCCATTTATACGTAGCAATTTAATTTGAGACATACAATCCTCCCGAGAGAAGACCTCATAAAGAAAGAGAGAATCATAGAGAGAAAGAGAGATCCAGCAGTTTTTTCCATATCTTTTTCTTTTTTCTCTCTTTTTATTTTTCAGTTGACAAACAATGAAGAATTGAAGAAAAAATGTTCACTCAAGGAGGCTACAGACTTCCACTAAGGCTTACAACTTTCTTTGAAAAAACCTACTTGCTGAGAGTAACCAACTGCTTTGCATAAAATGATTCTCTTCACTCCCTCACAGGGTTGCCAACTAGAAGGTATTTAGACACTGCTGCGAGTACAAAAAAAGGAAGTATCAGCGCTGGTATCTCGTCAGTGTTTCCAATATTATGGGTATAGAGGGGTGGATGCATAAAACACTACAGGGAACCATTTTGAATGCGAGCAAAGTGAGCAAATACTTAGAAGTGGCAAATTTTGGCAAATAAACTGGTAGCAGTGGAAAATAAAGTTTACTTGTCGGTATTTTCATCTGCCAAAGTTGGCAACCCTGCTTCCTTACTCGCCACTCTGTTTCTATTTTCAAACCTATAACGATATATTTTTACTCATTAATGTTCATATATTGTCACACCCAAAACCATCACCCATTTTGTTTAATAAATAAGATAGATTCGTTGTTTATGTGTAGCGACAATGGGGTAAGCTGGGACTCTTGCCCGACAGAAAAATGTTTGAAAAAAAGGGAAAATAGGTTAATATGAAAACCAAAGGAAAATAAAATCAATTGTGGGCGACATGCTGATAAATTATTTTCTTATTAAGATTGTGGAATACCTTGTCGTGAGAGATATTCTCACCAGAAGGAAATTCAACAGAATTTAAGTGTGTTCAACCACTTTGTACATAAGTACGGGTAAGCCAAAACCAAGGCGAACACTGGCAATTTTAGAGCCGGTTCGGGTGGTTTATATACGGCTTATTTGCACGCACACAAACACACATACGTAAGATAATACGTACGTTGGTGAGAACGGCCAGGTCGCATCATCCCCTATTGAGATAAGAGATGGCTGGCCGGTTTGTGTACAAATCGTGACATCATCTTATTGTGTCATGATTCGGTACTCGTACATTACCTGCAAGTACATACAGGTAATTACGATCAAACGTATTTTGTGTATTTAACGTCACAAGGACGATTGTTTGCCTGCCCTTTGGGGCGGCGACTGTCATCAAAGGGTCCGAGCCCCTATACCTCATACGAGAGAGTCCCCACAAAGATGTATAATGATGTTATTTTTAAAGAAAACCTACTTACTAATTTCGATCTGATGAAATGATTTAAAGGCATAATTGTGTATAATATTATTGCAAATGAAAACTTTACATTCATGTCATATATGAGATAAATTTTAATAAGCAGATTTTCCTCAAACACCTACTCGAATGAAAATAAAAACTGGTGTAGTATATTATTGTATGGTCAACAATTTTTCAGAGGAAAAACATTTACACATGGGCCCTAAGTATGTTTTTTTCACACGGCCGTTCAGTATGGAAAGAAGTTATTCCGAAGTCGATATTACAATTTTATGTGTATCTACCAGACCAGTTATGCAGTGGCATATCCTTCAGTGCATCTAGGAAAGTAGAGATGAACCAACTAAAAAGTGGAAAATAAGGATTACTAATTTAAAAATTTTTATAAAACATTTACGGAGAATTCACGAAAAAATGATTCATTTTTAATTCACGAGGCAAAATATAACTGCATAATACATCGAAGGAATCTATTTAAAGAGATTCACTTCACATACACACACACACACACACACACACACACACACACGCTCTTACATTGTATCGTAAATGTGAATGTTTGTTATATATATATATATATATATATATATATATATATATATATATATATGCACATCACTTCAGAACCGATTGATTAATCCAGTTGAAATTTTGAGTAATTATTTATGTTGTTCCACAGAAAATATGTGGATTTTCAACTAAAACACATTTTTTTAAACTATTTCCACACGTATATATCGTCCTCCATGATATTAGTATGCTGTTTAAATTTCATGCTTTTATATCACGTCCTTCCCGAGATATGGGAAAAAATTAAACTAAATCATTAATATTTCCTGAACAAATTGATTAATTAGTTTCAAAATTGGTGTATGAGGTAAATTTTATTCCAAATTTCGTTACTATTAAACAAAAAGTACGTCTTATATTGTGTTAATAAGAGTGGTAAATCCACATAATAAACACATCCATACTTCCATACAAACACACCACAATGAAAAAAAAAAGTTTGGTTTTAAATTTTTATCGCCCTCTTAAAAACAGGTTCATCATTTAATCCCACAGAGATGTATCAACAAAAAAATGAGGATTCGCCACTGCAGTTTATGAATATCTTTCAAACTATAATGAGTATCTAAAGTATTCAACACACGGTTGAAAAGAAAGAAGTTGAAAAAATGTTACGCCATCACAAAGGATGGCCGCCAAGTTTGAGTGGAAACATTGCCTCGATAAGAGGTTTTTCTCCAAAAACCTCACCAGTGGTGGCTTTGACAGTACTTCATGTTTGTTTTATTTGTTTTTTTATGGAGTGCTATGTGCTTCTGCTGGATGGCACACCTAAAGTTTTTCTTACCTACTTACTTTTATTCGTAATTGCTTATAGGTACGTGCTCGATAGTTATATTTAACATGTAACTTATAATGTTCTTTATGCTTTTGTTTTACAGACTTTATGATGTCTCTGTGATCAGCACAAAAAATTCTAATGCTTACGATGTGATAGCTTTCATACTTATACCTGACAATGAATTGTCGTCACCTACGGATATAGACTGCGTTCTCTACATTCCAAATACTCCACATCGCCAGAGAAAAACGATGCAGTATTATCCAGGCGAGTTGAATTTTTATTTTCGTTACTCTCAGAAAAAATACAGTTTTTTCGGTGGTTAGTATGAAATTAGGTATAGAAATTTTTTGTCACTGCGAACCCAATTTTCCAGTTTATTGAGGGTCGAATACAAGAAAAATGCTTAATTAATTCTTATATTTTTTCCATTCTCAATTATATCTATATATAAACATGTGTAAATATAACTTTGTTAAGATTGGTAATTCTTAAGTTACTGTTGATACTAAAGTATCGTTCTTGCATTAGGGCCCGAGAGAATGTCTAAGAGAAAGGAAATGTAAAATAAATATTATATATCTTCAGTAAAAATAAAAAAAATGGAATATTTTTTCCTGCTATCTAATAACTATTATGCTTTATTGTATACCGTCAAGTCAGTGTTGAGTGTGATTCGGATCAGTTTTTGTGATTTGGTGAATCCATTTGAATCTACTGTGACCTTTGATTATATAGTATGAGAACAGTAAAACTCCATAAGACCAATATACTGTTTAATGTCAAGACATGCTGACGAAAAAATAGGCAACCCTAGCATACCTTCTGTATATTTTCGACGGTTTGCTTGAATTAACCAATTCAGAATACATCTGATAAAACATTACTTAAATTCACGAGAATAACGTACATCAATACGAAGCAAAGTATATCAAAATGTTTGTTTTATTTGACACGAGGTGTCGACACTAGAAGGTGCTATTCCACTCTCAAAAGATGAATGCACCAATTGAAGAACGGAATCGAATCGACAGTAACGGAATAGCTTCCCTCAGTGTCACCCCGGTGTCGTTATTTTTGCCAAATAAAACACAGCTGAAAGGTACGCTCTGGTTGCCTATTTAGCGCCGGAATGTTCAACCAGACATCATCTTTCTTTACTGGTCCAGTACTATATAGGTAGTCAAAGACTTTGACAAATTATATTCTTATCAGTGATTCGAATCCACAAAAGATACTGGATTCGTGAACTTTATTTAAATCCGTTAAACAGATTCGACGGATCCGAAATTTAGAATGATTTTCCAAGGATCAAGGATTCATTTTGGTTTTTACTTCAAGGAATTAGAACTGAAAATCATTTCGACTAGTTTAAATTTTAAAACTTTTTGAAAAAACAAAATGTGTATTCAATTTTGAATGTGAGATCAATGAAATTCAATTTTTTCTTACAGTAATTTCTATTTTAGATCATTGCAATTGGGCATGCATGATCTGACGTCATAATGTGTTTTGAGGTGTAGCATACTGTCGTGGATTCACCATAGTTTGCCGTACGAATTTTAGGGTATGTTATCAAAGGATTTTCCTACAAAACAAACGGTGCAAGTATACTACCCGCAGTACGCACGCATGTACAATAAAAAAATACCTAATGAACTGAACTATCAGATTCGTGGATTCGAGTCGGGATTTGAATCCACGAATCCACCTGCTTTATTCGAATCCGATTCGATTCCAAAGAAAAGTGATAATCAATCGAATTATATTCGAATCCCCCAAAAAATGTGGATTAACGGATTCGTATTCGAATCCATTTATTTAGTGGATTTGTGCCCAACCCTGCCGTCAAGGATATTGGCTACTTTTTCAACTCTCTGGCAGATGATTGTTATTTCCTTAGACATTTTTTAATGTTGGTGAATTTTCTGTACTAACTTACAGTCGTGAAAGTTCAGCTCTGATGAAGAATTTTGTACCTAATTGGAATTTGTGTCTGAAACATTTTGTATAAAAATGCACCTATAGTATTCTCTCTTCCATTTTAATGCGAAATTCTATTTGCGTTTTGTATTTTCATGAATTAAATGAAAAAAACTAAAACAAAAAGTCTCAGAGATTAACATTTTGAACCGTCAGTTTTATTTGCACGAGCAGCAACCGTTTTGGCCGCACACGTTTTTAACTTATCTGACCAGAGATTAAATTTCGTGTAATTTTCTTTGACATTTACCAATAATAACTTTTTATGAGCTTTGTTATGGTCTGCTCTATGCAATTTCCCCAGCAACTCGACCGTGGTTAATTTTTTAACTGTTTTTAGCCGGCCATAGTTTCTTATAATATTTCTCCAGTTTCGGCATCGGTATTTCTGATAATTTCGAGCGAATAGGCATGGTGAAGTTTGACTTGGAGGTATATGGGATAAGATTTTAACGGAGATGAAATTTGATATCGGTAATTTTATCATAAAAATTTGTTGCAGAATGTTGAAAAATGATTTTCATTTAGAGTACCAATTAGGTAGTCTTGTGATCCCTGTGGTGTTTTTTGTGCTGGGCAGCCTCATCTAATTATGTTTGAATTGATTTACATGCAAATTGCGTCTGCTCATTGAAATATTCGAAGGCTATACAAATTGTCACTCGGACATTTTCGATGTTTTCATGACAATTCGCCTGCTTTGTATTAACGTGAAGTATTGATCGGAAATTTTATTTTGCCTCGCGTGAATGTTGATGATGATGATGATGATTAATAATATCGATTTATCCGACAAAAAATAATAGATTTTTGTTTATTTGTCGTGAATTTTAACTACAGACCATGTTGAAATGAAACTGATTACTCAGAGTATGTTTCTTAACTTATAATTTCTTTACTTGTAAGTGAAGAGGAGCTCATTTTGTGAAAATGATGCATGTTAACGAATCAGTACCAGACTTGAAACAATTAGGTAATTAATTATAAACCATATTTAAGTTTACTTCGAGCTATAGAATTAATTCGTAAGTTTTTATTTTTCAATGTTCAGTGGTCGTTGATGTTGTAGTTCATTAAGACTAAGTTAGGTAGTATATAATGCATTTCTTAAGATGCCAAAATAAAAGTAAAAAACTCAGAAAAATCTCCGTGCTTAATCTTCATTCATTTCTCGTAAAAAAATACATAATTTTCATATAATTATTTGCGTATTTTATCAATTTAAAACAAAAATTAATTTATCACAAAAAGCCTAATAACTTTTGAATGGATGAAAATAGAGCACTATGAATAGAATCATTGCGTTTCTCGTGAAAATATACATAATTTTCATATAATTATTTGCATATGGAAAATTACCTAAGATGTTTTTTGAAAGTTAGTAGCTACTTTTCATATTTTAAATTACATTTACTGACTAGTTTCTCATTTCTTTTATCATCGTGATTGAGAATATTAGTGTTATGAGTGATTAATTAATTTCTATTTGGCAATTCACTTTCACAATCACGTGGCTGGATCTTACAACGCACATGATCCGCAAGCACATTCATGACATATTAATTTAGGTACTTCGAAATAACTTTGCATGTATATGATTAATGTAGGTATTGAATACTTACTTGTATTCTGAAAATAAAGTTCGGGGTGATGAATTTGTAAAATGACGCCAGTTTTCTCCATGTTTCCAAAAATAAATGGTAATAAACAAAATTAACACTCGACTTTTAGTTATTATGACTGACTTCCGTACACCCAAAAACATGAAACTGTTAATTACTTCATAAATGGTTAAATGATTAGAATTACTTAAATGGCCAATCGATGTCTACTTCAATAAAAAAACACACTATTAATTATCCGAACATCTTTTATAACCGATGCACTGTGTACCATATTGGAAATAATGAGGTACATGAGAGTAAACGTGTTTATTCTATGGCAAATATACAACAACTGATGATGATTGTAGAACTAATATCATGACATAGTCTCAACAGTTCTTCATAGAACATTCTGGAAGCTTCTGGGTATATCAGTAGTATGTCGATAGTATATTGATAGTAGTTGATACATTTGGCACTCGTTCTATTTGTAACTAAGGTTCTGTATCTAGGTTCTTAGTTCCCTTATATTTATCTTTCTCATAATACTCACTGATAACATTCTAACATTATTCATGATGAACCTTCAGGGGTAAAATATTATCTTTATGTTTTCCCGAGGAAAAGGGAAATAGTAATGTGGCAAATCAAAAAGTTCTCCACATTTCAAAAAATACGTCGTATTTCCTGTAAATTTGTAAAGTATATAAGTATATAGAAGCTCTGAAGTGTGCGGCTAATTGGTTTGCCAGCCCACAACTTCTGTGGACACGAAAAAAAAGTAAAAAAAAAAATTTCCTCTTTATTCGGTTTCTTTCATTGGTTGATAGTTGGCGCATGTGCATCGAATTTAAGAGAATTTTCAGCAAAAGAATTTTAATCACCTGTGTATTTATTATAGTGATGTATATCTATACACATGATTATAAGTATTTGATTTTTTGGGTGTCAAAATTTTCTGTAAATTGTGAAATAAAAAATGTACCTACCCCAATCACTACCCCCGTTGTTCTATGACACCAAGATTAATATAATTTTCGTAGAAAACCTACTTAGAAACATTGATGAAAACGAAAGAGAATATAAAAAATTTTTCTGAATCTATACATATATCTTATTTTCAAGTTGGTTTCAAACGACAAACTTTATATATTAAAATTAATTTAATGAAAAAACCTAGTTGTAGATCAGGAACATTTTTTGTTTCATAATCCTAGGAAACTTCTGACACTGTGGAAGCCCAAATTAATATGTAAGCGATATGTCGTATTCATATAAAACTCGGTAAAGGTTGCAGTATTTGTCAATAGTCGAGACATTAGGTTCACATATTCAGATCCGTATGAGGATGAAGCCTATTGTATTTGATATTGATTGGTCGTATGGTAATTTTGGTAATTCCGATTATGTTGTATTTTTCCAGTTTAACAGATCTAAATTGTGTGATTTTGAAGCAATAACAACAAAAGTAATGTAAGATTAGTATAAATTTGTAAGTAGAAAAGGACAAGACCTATTCGTTTAGGTGTGGATAGGCATCAACATACATCTGGTAGGCATGTTCGATTATGTTGATTTTGAACAGTTGAAAAGCTTTAAAATTTGTCATTTTTAAACAATAGGTAGATACAAAATTAGAGAAAAAAAAATTGATTTTCAACTATTTTAATATTCTACCAAGTATCTGTTGCTGTTGGCTATATATCATGTTCTGGGATGATTGGAAGGGGTCAATTGTTCGTATAAATGTGTGCACTGGATAAAATTTACCATCAAAGATGGTACAGATTTTTTTCGTAGTCACAAAATTTGGTAAAAACATTAGAACCAAGACATGGACGAGACTTGTCAACTGCGTACGGAAAAGGTTATATGTTTGGTATGTCTATCTTTAGAACTAACGGAATTTCGTTCGCTCAGAGCAAGTGTCTTACTTTACAGATTTTAATGAAAGTATGCTTAAAATGTATCTGACCATCCGCAAAATGTCCTAGGCTATTCATATTTTAAAATAAGAAAATTAGAAAATTAGAAGGTTGTAATTGAAGAAAATGAGAATTAAATGATTGAAAAAATTATGTTAATTTGGGAATATCCAGCAATAAGAGCTACTCATTCAGATTAACGGAGTTTTTTTTTTTCTGTTATTTTTAAATAAAATTTATTATTTATCATATAGGTACTGTGGAATACCTTGTCGTGAGAGATATTCACACTAGAAGGTTTTCAACAATATTTGCGTGTTCTGAAACTTCATACGATTAAGTATGGGAGAGCCAAATCCTCGGCGAACACTGGCAATTTTTGAGCCAGTTCTAAGAGTTTATATACAGAATTTGGCACACGCACACAGACACACATGCATACGTACATGTACATAATTATGTCATGCGTTACGTCGTTTCTTGTCTCTGTCGAGGTGATAAGAAACGACGCAGCATGTTTGGTACCGGGCCATGACATCACCGAGATCGTTATCAGGTAATTGATCTTGGCCCGTGCAATGTATCTTACCTGTACATACATACAGGTACAAACATACAAACGCACCAGTGTAAATTTGTTTAACGTCATAAAGACAATTATTGCCAGCCTTTGGGCAGCGACTGTCATTGAGGGGTGCAAGCCCCTATTACCTCATACGAGTATTGTCCCCACAGCTACTCCCCCCAGTTTTCACGCTGCAAAAATGATAAGTCGCGTGCCTGGGGGGATTTATCGAGTCTTACTGCTGTTGCTGGTCCCTCTCCCATTTGGCCAAAGCCGATCCTACCACGGTGCCTACACACTCGTAAGATAACTTACGAGCGTTAAATTTGGCCTGATAGGATTTCCGGCTTTGTTGCCCCCTACATCTGGGCGGTTGGTTTTGATGTGCCGGATGAGTATCTTAACGATGTCCGCAGCCGATGTTGTATCCATTAGCAACTCATTTTCAATCCTTTTGATTTCCTTTTCTCGTTCCATCTGTTCCTTAGTCTTTACAGGCTGAGGTACTGGTGGAACTACAAATTGGAAATCTGGGGTTGAAAATGGCGTGTTAGCTGGGGACGACATAAGGAAGGAAAGACAGAAAATAAAGAAAAAAGAAAATGGAAGAAAATTTGGCGTGTTAAATAGTCAACAGTAGAAAGGCGAGTGAAAAACATTCCGAGAATATTTTACAATCGCAGCTTTATTCCAAGTCGTTATTTCATTTCAGACATGTTTGGAGGGGATAGTGCATCAAATATTCTTTTGCTGAAAAGTTTTCCAGTCAAAATCTGTTAAGTACAAGCAGAGTTAAGCGTGTTTGAATTTTCGTGTTTTTTTGAAATTTTGTATCTCACAAAGGAATGCACTCTTTGTTTGTGACATCACGATCTATTGACTATTTTGTTATCTGAATGTTTGTCAATAGAAACACGTTGCGATGTTTTCTTCTGTATCGCACGTGGATTTGTTTATTCGTGTCGTATTTTATTTGCACGCATTTATTCTCTGCTTATCTGCGGAATTTCTTTTGTTATAATTATTCCCAGATTTTCGCGTGTTTTTTGTGCGGGTTTACAGATTTTGTGGTGGATATTAATTTTCGTGAATATTTTTAGTTTCTCCTTGCCAATCTCTCGGATTTTCGAGTTGGAATCTGGTTTTTTCGCTTTTTGCTGCCAAGAGGCCTGCCTCCCTGTTCTTGCCTGTACTAATGTCGCATGTTAGTAAAACATTAATACCAGGGATTTTCCTTTGTCTAAATTTGAGAGCTGTGTCATCATTCGACAACAGTTCTTGCAGTTCTGCATCCCTTAACTGTTCTTTAGCTATTTCAGTGTAAGGTAATTGAGACAGTTCCGAGATGGCTTCAATCCTACTAAGAGCATTAGCTGGAGTGTTGAGTTCTCCACTTATATACTGGATGTCCGTAGTCAACTGTCCTTTGTAGTCCAATTGTTGAGCTCTTTTTGGGGAAGCTGGTTCTGTCTTTTGCGTGAAGGAATGAGTTAGGGGTTTATGATCTGTATACACAGTGAAACATCTACCCTCTAATTGGTGCCTGAAATTCTTCAACGCAGCAAATATTCCCAGTAACTCCCTGTCGTATGTGCTGTAATTCTTTTCGGTTTTTGATAGCTTTCTGGAGAAGAAAGCGAGTGGTAACTTCTTGTCATTGTCCTTTTGGTACAGTGTTGCACCAATAGCAAAGTCGGATGCGTCGGTTGCTACACATAATGGCAGACTTTCATCTTTGTGAGCGAGTAGAGTTGTATTTGCCAGTGTTTTTTTGATGTTTTCAAATGCTTTTTCAGCTTCTTCTGTCTAATCGAGTGGAGTCTTATTTTTCTTTTTATTTGTTTTGATTAATGCAAACAGCTTACTTTGTTCGGCTGCAGCATTTTTAATGTCAAAGGAGGTTATGACCACTGTCTTTGGAATGTCCTGTTCAGCCATTGGAATTTGGTGGAATGCCCAGTTGATGTCAATTTTTGTGAACATCGTTTTACCCTTCATATTCCCATTGAAGTCCATTATGTTTGGGACTGGATAGCAATCAGGAACTGTTTTGGCATTTAAAGCCCTGTAGTCTCCAACAATTTGCCACTCTCCACTTGCTTTTTCGGTCATGTGGATCGGGGAACTCCATGAGCTTTTTGAGGAGTGGCATATGCCTTCCCTATTATGCGATCATAGTATTCCCGTGCTTCTTTGAGTTTATCAGGCAGTAACCTGCGGGCTCTAGCATGGCAAGGCGGTCCTTTAGTTTCTATGTAATGAACGGTGTCATGTTTATAGGTTGGATGCCTACAAATTGATGGTTGAGTGACTCCAGGATAGTCTGACAGAATCCGTAGGAATTGTTCGTCGACTTTAGTGCAGCTGGATATGTTGGTGTCCAGTTGGTATGCTAGCTTTTTGCCTTCCACCCATAGACCAGTATTATTGTCTATGATCTTTCCATTTTTGAGGTCTATGACCAGGCCGTAGTGCGCGAGAAAATCTGCACCCATGATTGGAATTTGAACGTCCGCAATTGTGAAGGACCACATGATGACTCTTTGCAAACCGATGCTTACTTTGCTGGATTCTATTCCGTAAGCTGGAAGGTTTTGACCATTCACAGTTCGGAGGTAGTATTTCGGAGGAAATGCCTTTTGGTTTTTACTTACTGGCAAAATGCTCAAGTCAGCACCTGAGTCTATAAGGTAACGTCTCCTGTTTGTCCTGTCCTTGATGAAAAGGTGGTGTGAATATTTTTTTGAGGGATCTTCAGCCACATAGACGACCCCTCTTTCTAGTTTGACGGCTTATTGTATGTTTTTCCCCACCATTGGCATCTGTTATTGCACTTGGTGGCCTCCTCGCCAAATCTATTGTGGAAAAAGCAGAATTTATCATTCCAATTCTGAGACCGGGGTTTGGGGGATGATGTTCTTCTAGGGGGAGTTGGACTCTGACCCCTGGTAGAATTGATCTTTTGGTCTCTGGATCTGGATTTTCTGTCATTGTTTCTGTTGTTGTTGCTCCTGCTTTTTAAGCGGTTATTACTTCTACCATTTCTTGAGTTATTATTGTTACTTTTCTTCTTTATTTCGCTAGTCAGATGAGCTATTTGGGCTCTAAGCTGAGCTAGTTCTCCTGTGTTTGTCGATACTGCACAAATTGATGATGTTGATCTCGAATGTTCTAGTGTACTATTGGCACTCTTTGCCAAAAGTCTAGGTCCTTGGAATTGTTGATTACCGTGGTACCCACAGCTGCCAGACACTGTACAACATGTTGGGGCAGTTGTTTACAGAACTGGTTCCCAATGACCAACGGCGATACGATGTTATCGGCCTTTTGTCTTAATTTGGCCATAAAAAAGGAGGGTTTATCATCTCCCATCTTCATTCCACCCATGACTTCATCTATTATCTGGTTTTGGGTCTTACCAAACACATTGCAATTTTTCTTGCAGAACCAACTGTACTTGTCTACTTCCACTGGAGGGCATTCCATGATATCCGGAATGCGGCGTATTATTTCTGAGGGCATGCCGCTGCAAATATGTGTATATTTCTGGTCGTTCTGTAGGTTTTCCATTTTGAAACAACGTTCGAGGAGAGTCAACCAGAGTTCTACCTCATTTGGCAAAAATTCAGGAATCTCAATCCTCCGCCTTTGGATTGCTGGGTTCTGCAGAGTCTGCATCGGCAACAGCTGTAGTAGCAGTGCAAGCACTTCGGGGGTCAGCTGTGGCTGACCACTTCCACCTGTTCCTGGCTGGTTTGATGTCGGGTTTGTTGTACTTCCATTTCTGTTTGTGTTGGGAATTGTAATTTACTGTTTCTCTTTTGAGTTACTTCTGGCAAAGGTTCCACCAGACTCCGTCGGTTGTCAGTCTGGTGTTGAAGGGTCGGAGTCTTGGCTCAAAAGACAACCACTTCTGAGGGTTCGAGCTGTTGTCTCATTCGGGTTGATGACAGCTCCCAAACGCAAGGCTTCTGGCTTCCAGGTTTGTTTTTGCTTCTCCGGAGTCTCAAAGACTTCAGAGTCTCTGGTCAAAGCTGGAGGAGTTGGCAGATGAGGGCAACTTTGTTCCTTCAGGTCTACTTCTCTTGGTTCCCTTTTGGTAAATATATTTGGAAAGGGGTTTTAATTTTCCACTTTTAAAGTCAGACCTCTGCTTCAACAGCCAAAGGTGTCTAGGTCTGTGAAAAAATTTGTATCACAAGCAAGTAACTCGCCAGTGCACCACACCGAGTTTTAGAATTAACGCAATGTGCCTAGAAACTCACGACGTAGCCAAAAAATCACATTGGGGTCACCACTGTGGAATACCTTGTTGTGAGAGATATTCACACTAGAAGGTTTTCAACAGTATTTGCATGTTCTGTCACTTCATACGATTAAGTATTTGAGAGCCAAATCCTCGGCAAACACTTTCTATTTTTGAGCCGGTTCTGAGAGTTTATATACAGAATTTGGAAAACGCACACGGACAAACATGCTTACGTACATGTACGTAATTATGTCATGCGTTACGAGGTTTCTTGTCTCTGTCGATGTGATAAGAAACGACGCAGCGTGTTTGGTACCGGGCCATGACATCACTGAGATCATTATTAGGTAATTGATCTTGGCCCGTGCAATGTATCTTACCTGTACGTACGTACAGGTACGAACATACAAACGCACCAGTGTAAATTTATTTAACGTCATAAAGCCAATATTTGCCAGCCTTTGGGCGGCAACTGTCATCGAGGGGTGGGAGCCCCTATTACCTCATACGAGTATTGTCCCCACAGGTACTAAAACTCTAAAAAGCATAAAATAAAAAATAAATGGATAAAACTATTCAAAAATTATACAAAAAATGTTTCTAAAATGGAAAACCAGAATTATTCAAGTACGTAATAAAAAGGAATAAAAGTCAGGAATATTAGAGCAAAGCTTTAAGAGTTAGATTCTTTCATCTATCATTAAAACGTATAAAATAAAATAAAATAAAATGAATAAAAAAATACTGAAAAAATGTATTTCAAAAATGACAGAGCAGAGATATTAAAATAAAATATAATAAAAACAGAAATAAAAAAATTGAAGTACGAGAAGTCAGAAGTATAAATACAGAGCTCTTAAAGTTAAATTCTTTAATTAAGCTCTAAAAATCATGAAAAAAATTACCTAAATCATAAAATTTCTGTACAAAAATATGAAATTTAATTTAAATAAGTTTACGTTAAAAAGACGTTTTTAAAAGATAAGTTTTTTTTTTTTGGCTTTAGCTTCATCCGAAATAAATAGGTATTATTTCGTTGTGGAAGGTTGGCTGCAGTGTTAGTATATTTTAAAATCGCAGTAGTAATTGGAATAAAAGCTTTTAAAAATGCCGTGAAACCCAAAAGCGCAAATCGACAAAAATTACTGATGGAATGCTTCTAGTAAGCACAAAAAACCTATGGCTGAAAATTGAGAACAATAATGTATAAAATGCGCCAATGTTATGTTCGAAAAGGACGACCAGGTTTTTATATAAGAATTAAACTCTATGGATGTATATTGTGGTATGCCAGGGGGGCCTACTCAGGACCCACCACCCAACAGATCGCACATTATATTTTTTATAAAGTTCACAGCCACGGCTGAAAAACACGAATCATGTCCCATTTGCAAAGGGAGGCAACTCCAAAATGTTGCCCCCCGACCGGCTCAGCCTACCAGAATTCGTGGACCCCATGTCAGCGTGGAACGACTATATTTTTACATCTGCATACCTCGGAAATCCATGGAAATGTACTTACATACTGCCATTCTGCTTCAGGTACAAATCAGGAACCACATCACCGAATTATTGCCCATTGCCTTTTAAATAAATTAACACATTTTTTCAATAAAATACAAAATATAATAGACCATGGAAAAGTAGAAAGAATACATGTTGCTCCAAGAGCACTAGAAAACAAACTGAACTAGAAAACGTCAGAATTTCCCTCCGAGATTTTTAAAAGAGAAAAAAAAATAAGAGAAAATATTACATATAGAACCTTATCGAAAATTCGGCGGAAAAAATGTAAGAAGGAAGGAGATGAATACATCTACTGGGTTTGAAGATAAGAAATGGAAGAATGAAGTGAAAAAAACCAAGAGATGAAACATGAACAAATCATGTAGAATTCTGAATGTTTGTGAACGTAGTGAAGAAATGATCGAGATGTCCGAGGTGAATGACTATGACATAAAAAAAAAAGAGAAGAAGATATGCGTGAGAGAGACAGAGATGAGATAAGAAAGATGCAAAAGAGTGAAAAATGAACATGAACAAACCACGGTAAAAGTTGCAAATGAAATTTTGTTTTATTAAAAATTAGCCGAAAAAAGAAAAAATACGAATCTGTAAAATGGGTGGTAGCCTCATGCGTCAATATTTACATTAAATAATTTTCAGATGATAAAATATTTGATGATGAATGGAGCCCACCCTCACTGGAAAAGCAAAAATCAACTAAAAAAAAGAACGCACTCTTCAAGCCCTCTAGAAGAAGTACCAGACAAATACCATGACACTCGTGCAATATATACAGGCAGTGTGTATGAAGAGACAAGTTGTTTCCAGAAAGTAGTTTTTTATTAATTCTTCCCTATTGACATGAAGTACAAATACCAAAATTGTAGTATATTTGATTGTACAATTTTTTTTTTTGAGAATAAACTTATTTTTGTATCCGTGATGTATGGGTGTCATATTAATTATATTTTCCTGCTAACTCGATGCACAAATTTGCGCTTTTCAGGCTGATAAATTTGCCTTTTTCTCTTAATGTTTTTGCACATTTTGGACAAATTGTGGTGAAAAATTTGCGCTTTTCAACCGTCATTTTTAAGTGATTTGCGCTCATGGATGGCAGCCCGAAAATGTAAGAGTAGAATTCTGAAAATAAAATTCATTCAACTCGCAGTAACAAGCGCGAAACAAGAAACGATGCTTATTAATGAGGTTTCACCGTATTTACCCTAGATTATACACAATGATTGGAAAATTTTATATTAATCAATGAGAATCTGGAATTATTTTAATGGGACCTAATATTTCACACATCATAACCCCTGACTTGCTTTGTGGAAATGCCCTTAGAACGCCAGTGTGAGGCTGACTGTGTAGTTGCGTGTCTATTCCCCTCCTTGGTAATTTTCCAATTTTCTTTTATTAAAGAAAAATTGGACAGGATTAAAATATTGGTGACAGACTTATGTTAAAATTAAAAGTAGAACGGACATTATAGTTTCTGAATTAGCGAGTGTTCTATTTTATTACTTACCTTCTAAGATGTTTTCAATTTACTCTTTTTCACCTTCAGTTCTTGGGAGTTTATTAGAGATTCGTCGGTTATCCCGTATCAAATTTTGAAAAATGTTTGTGGATATGTTATGTGGCTTTAGCTTTTTTGGAAGAATAAAAATGCAGATTTTTGAGTTCTCAATCTTGAAACATGATATTTGTAAGGCAGAGTAATTATTCTTTCTGTCTTGAGGTTGGTGTAGAGAATTTCTGGACAGGAATACATTCTCAGCTTAAGAGAATCCATTCCTTTATTTACATTTGCCACATATCCAACCCAAAATTGCTGCAGGATACAAGCTGAATCTTCATAATTTTTTAGATCGATTTCAAATCCATAATAATCAATTGGTATAGCTAGTCTGAAAAATGTTATTTTCTCACCCAGATGTTTATTTTTAACTTTGGCGCATGTGTCGATGTTGAAAAATGAAATTTAAGCTTCAAAACTTCATCGAGACATTTTTATTCTGGGGAAGGTGAGGAAATAAACAAAGCCTTGTGAGTTGTATATAAACTTACCATTGCCTTTCAAGGTTCGAGTCTAATTTTCATATTTAATGACCATCAAGTTAATCTGGTGTTTATCCGTAAATACCTTCAAACTGTCTGTCGATTATTTTGCACTGATCAGTTTTGAAGGAAAGGGTGGAATAAATCAACAGGAAAAAAATTGTGAAATTGAAATCCATTGTAACATATCTCAAGTGTAGGTATAAGTAAACAGTCGAATGCGAGTCAAGTTGAAAGAAAAAATTTTTTTCTACATTTTTTCATGTAGTGACCTTAAAATTTTTCAATATGCAAATTTCAAAAATGTGGAGAAAAAATTTAATGAATTTTCTTGAATATTGTGTTTGAAAAGTATTTGCTTGTAACAGATGGTATTTTGTAAGCATACGTACCTACACAGTAATAATAAAAAATTAATGGGATGGTGTTTGTGTGTCAGCTGAAAACAGTAGCAGAGATATTTTGAAAATCACACTTTACTAACAAATTCTTTTTTTTTTGTCGTTAGAAATTTTTTCTATCAGAGCAATCGCTTACTCACATCAGTCTTTGAAATCCTTCCAAGTTTTCTTAATCATTTACAGAAGTCAGTCATTTTCAACCTGACAATTTATTTTTCAGTATGAGGCGTAATTGAATGTACATGAATATGTGTATTATATAGTGCCGTTAAGATTTCTGTATCTGGATATCTCTTTTACAAGTTTATGAAGCTAATTATTCTAAGAAAAGAGGAAGGCTTAATTGAATGAAAATTAACAACTGATTCCCATCAATATTAGTTAGGCTAAGAAAAAATTACAAAGGCTCACCAATCTTTTGGGCTACCTTTAAAGAAAAAAATTTGATAACATGATTTTGAAGTTGGCTAATAGAAAAGAGAAAATCTTTCAAAAAAGTTACTTAGAAGGAAAGCTTCTTGAAGCATGCATCATCAGGTACCTCTTTCAAGTTTTTGTATTATTATGGTTACGATTCAGTGATCTAAAGGAGAGAAATAAGGTTTTGACCAGCAGTATAGTGTTTTTAATGTCATTCAATACTTCTCACAGTTCTTAAAACTCAAAAATGATACTAACCAAAGATTGAATGACCAAAATATTCATTGAATGGCGGAAAGGAAAAACACCACGGATATTTATATCTAACAGTCAAAAACATTTTTCTCACTACAATTTAAGTATGCCAAATGAATTGGATGAACAATAAAATGACCTCAGTCTGCGGGTGCCTCTACTTTTTTCGCCCTTATTTCCACTACTCCCAATTGTTTTAGCAATTATATTTTCTCCTTTTCTTTCCCTAATATTTAAAAAAACTTAACAGCAATAAAAGTTTGCCACATTTCAAAAAGAGCAGACCTAAAAAAATTTAGTAGCTTTAATAGAGCATACAGTTAAAGAGATGTTCAACACCCCATCAAAAATGTATCAAAGATACAATGTTATAAAATTTTTTGAAATCCGATATTTGTCATTGCGCATGTGTCATAGCTTGATAGTGTGTGAGTATTGGTATAGAGATGTCCGCTTTCCCTAAAGCTGCGCAGAACATTGAATAAAGTTGACTTTTCATTGATGATAATGATGGTCGAAGATCTTTATCATATTTTTGTACCACAATGCATATGGAGATTTAGACATCTCTTTAGCTATTATATCTCTGGGTTATTATCCTCAGTTCAAGTCACTTTCGCTTTTTATTGGAGCTTACAGTTAACATTAGTGGAACAGCTTCACCAAAAATGTTAGTCTTCTCTTTTTTGCCATGTCAAACACATCAGACTACCTATGTAGCTGAATGAGTTGAGTAAAAATCAGTCTTTAAGGATATGCTTTGATTAGTTTAAATATTCTTTGTGAAATCTAGACACTCGTACAGACACACTCACAGTATGACAATCACCATGCTGAACATAAACCATGGTGGTCATCTTGTTACTAAACTTGAGTTTCTAGGTGAGTAAGTTGCTATCTAGTAGCAGCCATAAATGGTGTAGAATTCAGATCCATTCCACGAACTGGCCTGTGTTAAATAAAAGCATATAAAAACAACATTCTTTATCCAAGAATCACACATGAATCCTGTCTGCAAAGACCTTTACTTTTTTCCCCCTTATTTTCTCTTCTTTATTCATTTATTTTTGAATCAGATTCTTTCCTTCTATTTCTCTCATATCTAAAGAAAAATTTATATCTAACAACAAAGTATGTTGCTGAAAAACAACTTATTCACTAAAGAATCAGTTTCTGTACTTTAAATCTTCAGTCTGTGAATACCTTTACTTTTTCTGACCTTATTTCCAAAGAGTGTCTGTTGACATAATGGTTCCTCTCAAATCCATGCCCAACTTATCAAATTTGTTTACATTACTCACATTTTATCTTATCAGTTATCACTCTTGTTCGCCTCTAAGTATTTATTTCCATTCGAACCTTCAATTAATTCACGCACTTGAGATGAAATGAAGTAATTAAATTATGACCAAATAATTTAGTTGCAATTAGTTACTTAATTAAACGTTAGAAAATGTCAAATATTCATACAATCTAACAGAAATAAAATGAATTTTCACTAAGTCTGAAGCATTATATCAAACAATTATTGATACATGAGAGGTTGGACTAATGATGAGGAGTAAACTGTAGTTTCAATGTCTTCATTTCTACATCATATCTTTTACATAATTCTGTTTTTTGGCACTTATACTTTTTCCGCTCTTGTTTTCACACTTTCTTGTAATTTTTCTTTGTTTTGTTAATTTGATTTGGCACACCTTTACTTGAAACTCTTTCAAATGAGACATGTATAAACAAAATTGGTTCAGTTTAGTTCATGAGAAAAAAGGAGTACAAGAAAACTGCTTGCCTATTAAGTGTGCATATATATATTACATAGATTTAAAGAAAAGTACGTTTAAAAACTTATAAAACAATAAGGTGCTATTTGAGAAGACATTGTCTGTTGTCAAACTACTGGAAATTTTACTTTTACCTTCAAATAGAATAGCATTGTGAACACTTGTGAATGAATTATTCGTAGAATGTACCCATACTTTCTTTTTTCCTCCTTACTCAGCATATTTTGTATTTTATTTTGCAAGATAAGTACCTATTTTATGGTTACTCGTTCCAAGTTATGTTTTTAATTTATTCACTTTTTTTACATTCCAAAATTTGAACATTTATGTCTAGATTAACCAGGGAATGCCACCGAGAATCAATAATTTTTTACTTGGTGAGAACACGAGCATGTGTGGAAAGATAGAGTTAATTAGATGTGATGTTTGAAATTTATTTTTTAAACTAAATTGTAGTAGGTAAGTATGTTTTTGCAACACATGCACAAAAGAACGAGTTCTGTGTGCATGTATAGCAATTGTAAACGAACAAATTTTTGGCCTGTAAAGATGATAATTTTACAATCTCTCGCATATCCAAATCAAGCGCAACAGTGTGTAAAGTACTGTACACATAGTTGCGCATCCCAATACTGCGTGACAAGGTGTTAAATATTTGAAAATATAAGCATTTTGATATTATTATTTGTGTTACTTCGTGAAAAACTATTTTACCACTACAATCAAACGCAACATTTCAATTTTCAAAAAAATGTCTCAAATGATTCCACAGACTATAATCAAGTTAGAGAGCTGGGGTTTGTAATGAACAAAATCGGATAAAATGTTGAAAATTTCCATATAATTTTCTAAGTACCTATCTTTAGTTATTTGACAACAAATAAACGAAAAAAATGCAAATTAATAGGAGATTTTCTATTTTTTGGAATCTAGAAACTTCTTCTCTTTCTCTCAATGATTCCTCAGTCGCTATTTAAGCTAGAGAACTGGAAATAGTACCTCTGAAAAGAGGAGAAAATTTACCTGAATTTTGTTTTTATTTAATTTTTTAATGATTTTTAATATTATGAAAATAAACAAACCAAAGAAACGCTAATTGTTGAAAATGTTTTTTTTTTTTTTGAAATTCAGAAACCTTTCCTCTTTTGCTCAATGATTCGTCTGCCAGTGTCGAAGCTGGGAATCTGGGATTAGTACTGCTAGAAAGAGGAAAAAATTTACTTGAAACTGCTTTCCTTATAATTTGTTAATTATTCTTAGCTATTTGAAAATAAACAAAAACAAAAAAAACGCAAAATAATGGAAAACATTCCATTTTTGTGTTTTTTTTAGATATATTTCCAAAATTTATTTCCTTTATGAGTTTTATTTTATTGGAAGGTGGCTTTTATCCAAGACAAATTTAAACCTTAATTTCAGCAGTTTGGCTGAACGGATTTTACTTTTGTGGTCTTTAAACCATCTGTAGGATATTTTTCATATGTGGTATGAATTTTGAAACATTTTGTTCAGTACATTTTGAGAACATTAGTGACAAAGAATGCCAACTTGTTGTTATATATTAGATAGGTAGCTTGTTTGCATTCTTGTCTAGATGACCTCACCGATTTACATTTCTACATACCAACACCACCACAAGAAATTTTATGGTTTCCTTGAAATAATAATTATAACCCTAATCTCCTAACTGTTATACTCATCATTGGGGTTGTGAATTTAGTGCCCTAAAAACATGTTGAAAGTGCGTTTGAAAAATTTCCTTATTTTATTGAAAAATGCTCTATAAATTCACTAAAAAAAGGAAAAATACCTTAAAATGCCTAAACAATATGGGTGTCATTTTAAACAGAAAAATGAGTCAAGTTAGAAAAAAAAAACAAAAATTCCTGATAAAAACATACAAATATCTATGAGAAATTCAACAAAATTTTACATTTTTTCAAAACCTAGATTGTAGCTTGTAGATAGAAATTAACAAAGTACTTTTGGCTTGTTTGCTTTCTCCAATACAAACTACATCGCTATTTGCATCAAATCTGCTCATTAGGTGTGATTTCTGGATTTTTTCCACTTTAAAAAAAAATAAAATTTCAATTTTTATTGCTTACTTTTGGTTTTTATTATTCTGCAATAATTTTTTTCATTTTTCCTTCAAAATTCCCTAAAAATAGCAAAATGAAGCTAAAAATTCTTGAAAATATACTCTCAAAAAAGCTAAATAATGTTCAATAATGCTCTATTACGTTTGAAGTGCCAGAAAGTTTTCATCATCATATTTGCTTATTAATGGCTATGAAATGATGACACGATAAGTCGTTTAAACAGTACTGGGGAAAATGTGTTGTAGCCTCCAGTCTGATTCATTACTTTTGCTTCATAGGTTTATACTGACTTGTTTTACGAACGTTAAAGGGAAAATTGTAAAAGCAAGCAGAATATACCTGCGTTAGCCCGAATAAAATCTAAAAAGTGAAATGAAAATTGTAATAATTTGAACTGACGCTTATTTGCATTAAAAACTTACGGACATAAAAGTGTAATGATACCGAATGCTTACATTTTTATCCAGTTTACTATCAAACGTGGTATTAAAATTGACGTCAATGTGAGGTTAAGGGTTGGGGTTGTAAAAATTATCTGTTTCGTGAGAAAAGAAAACGATTGGTACAATTTTTTCATTTTGACCTAATTTTTTTAATGTATATAGGTATATATATGTAAGCTCTTTAGAAAATAATGAAGAATCATGTAGACACATCTTTCATCTTTCCATACTTAAAATCCATCAATAGATGAATACAATACAAATCTAATATATATATGAGAGATCTCTGCAACTCACTATATCAGCGAGTGCGAAACACAGACAGAAACTGTGGTTATTTTAAGAATGTGAATACATATTCTTACATCCCCTTTCTTCGAGGGGAGCCGCACTAGGGAAAGAACTGAGCTGATTGTTTACTAATTAGCATTCCGTCTTCCTCAAGATCATCCCACTAGCTTGGCATGTATTGATGGATTTGTAAGCTCTTTAGAAAATAATGAAGAATCATGTAGACACATCTTTCATCTTTCCATACTTAAAATCCATCAATAGATGAATACAATACGAATCTAATATATATATGAGAGATCTCTGCAACTCACTATATCAACGAGTGCGAAACACAGACAGAAACTGTGGTTATTTTAAGAATGTGAATACATATTCTTACATATATATATATATATATGTATGTATGTAACACCTAAAATTTTCTGTTCACGGTTTTGAGAAAACTAAGAAATTCATAGACATGAAATTTCAACGAGATTTACTTAGTCATCATGTAGAAGCAAGTTTGAAAGAAGTTTGGTGCCTATTAATTCAGTGGTTTCTAAGAAAACTGGAGAAGAAAAATTTCTGGAAAAAATTTTGTGTTCATGGTTTTGAGAAAACTACCTATCAGATGGGGTTGAAATTTTTACAAAAGATAGCCATTGTATGGAAGCAGGTCTGAAAGAAGTTCGGTGCTCATCGGTTCAGTAGTTCTCGAGAAAACTGGAAACAAATAATCTCTGGAAAAGTGGTTTTTATTGATAAAACTTCGATAGATCTTATTTTTGTTGAAGATATGGATAATTGTCGTTAGTTTTTCGTAATTTCTTAACCTGAAACTAGCCATGAAATATCAATATATCGATAACTATCGATATAAATATCGATGTAAATATCGATCACTATGGTTATAAATATCGAGCAACTGAGTTTTCTAGCGAAACACTGCTGCGCTAGTGTTTTTTTTTTTGTTTCTCTGGAATTAATTATAAATTACTGATGAAAATAGATTGGTTTAAAAGAATTCGATCATTTATAAAAGTATAATTTATAAAGAAGCCAACTTAAATATTGAAGAAAGTCGTTAGCAGTACAATGGTCACTCATATTTACAGTATCGATGAATCGATGAAAAATCAACATTCGTAATAAACCGTAGGTCATCCGTTGCACTCTGAGGTTCCGTTACTGATGCGAAATAAAATTTCCGAGAACCGCTCGATATTCTTCACGAATTTTGTTTTCCTCTGTGTTACGTTTCCGGCGAAGGTGTCAGACGTAATCGTGACTCCTCTGATAAGGCGATTTCGGCCAACTTGTATCTGTTAATTCTAATTAGCAGCGCATCAGGATAAATGAGGGGAGGAAATGCTAACCCGACAAAACTGGGAGACCTGTAAAGAAATGCGGCGTCTGTTAGGTGACTTTTTCCCAAATAAAAAAGACGACTTGGTTGATTCGCAGACTCCGGGCATTTCCATACTGAGAAAATATCGGTTAAAAGCTTTTCTGCGTCACGCGAAGTCAATATTATTTTCTGTCTTATGCATGGTGTGGTGGACTCCGGATTTTTTTTATCCCTTTTAAGGTAATATGGATCTTTTTCGAGTGCTTCGTAGCATATATCTTTCTTTTGTTCGTCGGTTAGCTGGCAAATATCTATACTCCAATAAGTTCTTCTGAATTTCTCATATACTGAAAACACGAGGCTTATTTTAGTCGAATGCGAAATTCATAGGCAATATTTTTGGTGGTATAAGAGGTTCAGGGATTGTATAGCTCTCCAGCGAGTGTTCTTTTCACGTTTCAACAATCAGATTGGAATGTTATTGGAAATCGGTTTTATTATCATAAGTTGGTCGACCTTGGAGATAACGTGTATACAGAACTTGAGGTGTACTTACATTTTTAAGTAAAAAATGTGAAAACATGCTTGCTTTTGTCAACTCTTACCAACTTCACCTATTTTTCTCAACGGTTAATGCATTTCCTCTTTTGCTTATCTTGAATAGATGGGATAAGTAGTGCATTTGAAGATAATTTCATCTTTAGGACAGATCATTCAAATTTTTTTCGGTTACATAAATGATGAAAAAAGTTTCTCAATTTTCAAACTTTGTTATGAACACAGTCCATTTGCAAAAACTGAGAAGCGTCTAAATCTCATTTGGGACTCTGACTTTTATGATATTGTGATTGGTTGATTTTACGTAGGAATTTTTTCATTTATATAGTAATTTAAATTGTAACATTTTTGTATTCAACGTGGTGTTCTCCTGTAATACGTGTAATTAATGTTGAGGTAAGTGTTTGAAATCCCACTAGCAGAGTATTTTTTTTTTTCATGAGTTTATTTTTACGATGTTTTTGAGGGTGTTTATTTATGTCGATTAGCTGGTGGGTATAGAATCGACTTCATATGAGAAATACAAAATAAAAAATAAAAAATAATACGTAATAATAATAATTAAAAAAAAAAAAAGCCAAATCACATCGTAAGCTAGAGTCCCGAGTGAGATTTAGATGCTTATAAAAAATGTATCTCCACTTCAATGTGGATTTCTGTTTATCTTTGGCTTTTTGTTACCAGTTAATTTATTTGCTATAGCAAATGCAAGGATGTTGATGAAAAATAAATTAGGGTAGGTAGGTACCTACTATGTAAAATATTAGGCACCTATACGATTGCATTTTATTTGTTCTTTTGGGATCTTTACTGCGAACGTTTTGATTTTCTAAACTAATGGTTTGTGTGAGAAATACGAAGTAGGGGTACAATGGGTACAAATATTTCATTTTTTGGGGGGGAAGGAAATTAGAAGACTTGACGTAATTATCACCTCTGCGATACACCTAGAGCAGCTAATTAAAATGAAAATGTGGTGTTAAATTCATTTGCAACCAATGTAATACCCCGGGTAACACTGAGTGGCTATTCTGAGTATAGGTAGGGTAAAAGCTGTAGTTTGCGACACTGCATAGGTTTACAAAAAATTAAGGTTACTGTTGTAGTAATGTAGGGTTCACCATTTATTAAAACTCCCTCTATATTCTTATTCTGAAAATATCACATATACGTCATATAAAATAGTCATCATCTAGGTATAAAAAAGCATTAAACATTCACTTTTTTGAGAAGTCAAAAATTATCACCGTTTCTAACTGCCTACTTCAATTGATGATTTCCCAAAAAGTGATAAATTATGGTACAGAAGTTGATTCGAATGAGTAAAGAATTATTTTAATAGAAAAAGCAAGTGTGTATGTAAATGCGTTATGAAGAATTTTACGGATGATTTTGCTGAAAATTACAGTGTAGATGTATTTGGGTACAAAAAAACAATCTACATAAGTTTCAAGTTAGAAAAAATTTGTTGAACAGATATATGAGCATCTCAGTCTATCCATCAGCAGCAAGTGATAACAACGAATGTTGAAAAATTGATTAACCCTGAAGTAACGAATAAGAAAGGTTTTATTACTGAATTTTGCTAGACCTAAACTGCGTATGATTGTTATGATTTATGACTAACGAAGTATGAGTTAAATATTGTGATCTTAATTCTCAAGATATACGAATACGATAATATTGGAGGATGCTAATAAATACATTATTGAAATTCTCCAGCTTGATTAAAATTAACAAAAAATTTTCTTTTTCCACATCTAAGCAAAGCTCGTTAAGTAGGTACTTTTACATGAAGTGATAAATTTTCAATTATTATTTAGACTTAAACCTAACAAATGCCTGAAATTTGTTATTTTATTACTTGCAAACTAGTCTTTTGTTGCAAACTAGTGCAAGAACAAAAAGTCAATGTATTAGATTATGAAATCTGAGTTCTTAGCCATTCGTAAGCATATGTATTGTTGCTACATATGAACCGTAATGTCTGCTATATTTTAGATGAAACAAACCTTCAGTATTCTCCATTAAAGCTTTTTACTTTGTATAGTACAGTTGGTGTATGTTTTTTGAACCAAATTGTCACAAACTTGTGCAATAACTGTGACTATCTAAAGAATTAGTGTCATAAACTAAGGAATTTGATAATATATAGTTTCAGCATTAAAAATTATGAAAATATTGAAATTTAGTTCAATACTGTACTTAAAATCGATAGTAATAGATACAGATTTCTCATTCCAAGGAGTTATATTCAATAATTATGCGTGGTATTTTGATGGGAATGTCACAAACTAAGGATCTTGATGTTTTTTAGTTTCATTATTATCAGTTATGAAAATAATGAAATATAATTCAATACCGTGTTTAAAATTAATAGTAGATAGATTTCTGGTTCCAAGAAGCCATGAAACAATGCTGTAACTTTAAAACTGATTTTAAAGTTGGGCTTCATAGTTGAAATTCATTTTAAAGTGTCACAAACGAACGCCTTTACCCCATTTTGTTTTATTAAAATTTGGGAATTTATTATCGATCACAATTTTAATGAGGGATACTCGCCTTTCACTCTTTTATGACAGTTTTATTGGCAGAAAATAATGTTTCGTATTGAAATTAGAACTCTTTTTTTTTCTTCAGCAAATATTTCATTCATATCACCCAGACTCGAATATAGGCTCAAAAACTGATTATACCTAGGTAAGGCTTCTTATACTAGCAGGTATGCGCATGAGGGTGATAAGAGATGAGTAGCCATCTTGTGTTATTTGGTTTTTAGGGAACTGATAGTTTTTCAAAATTTTTCGTGTATTTTACATTGTTTATTATTACTATATTATTACTATATATATATATATATGTATATAATAATAATAATAATAATAACAATAATAATTAGCTACACAAAATGGCGGTTCATCTCTTATCACCCTTATGCGCATACTTGTTAGTAAAGATCCTTACTTACAGTGGCAATTGGTAAACGCTTACCCAATGTTTTTGTTTTTATTTCCGAAAATGATATCAAAGAATCTTCAACTTTCCAGCGATTTTGGATAAATGTCAGCGGTGCTGTAGCTCTCAGTGCATGCTTGAACTTCAAATCGGAATATCTGGCTATGGTTGTCGGCATTTGTACGCTTTCACTTATGTGCGAATTAATGTCATTTTCGTATTGCATTTGTAATAATTTCGCTGGCGGTGTTTCATGACGTTGACGCTCGTCCGCGTACGGTAGAAATGAAGCTCTGCGCCTCTCGCGATGTATCAAAAACGTTTCAAGATTTTTGATTTCAACCCTCGGTTGCAGTTCTCCACCTTTTTGGTTTGCTCGCGAGAAAACCGTAATAGATCGACGCTGCGAATTGGACGCGATGTAATAAGAAGTCGTATCCTTGGGTTCTTCTAGGATGGATATATTCACAGTGGGTGGGCAACGTACAACGGACATCACCGGCAGACGTGGAGGCAAATTTTCCGACTCCTCCGATTCGAAACGGATTCGATGTTTTCTGCATTTTTCTTCGTCGTAATCTTCGATGTCTAATTTTTCCTCGTCCAAATAATATTTTAGGTATTTTCGACATAGGTAAATTTTTACGGATCGTGATTGGTGGCATACATTCAGCGCGTTAAATAACAAAGTGAATTTGAGGTAAACTGAAATTATTAGCAAATGCGCGATAGAATTTATTTTGTTTCTTTGCTCGCTGCTCCAGGCATTTGACGGTTATAGTTATACGGCTGTTCATTCAGCTGTTTGGCCAGGGTTAAAATAGGAGAACACGTTGTTCGTTTGGGTAATTAGGTATACCGTTGAGTTTTGTCCATCGGGTACTTTTGATATGTTGGGTTTCAGGTGTAGTGGCAGAGTGACTATGGTTGAGGCACTTATATATTAATGTGCATTTAGTGTCCAGATGACTGTAAAATCACTCTTGCATCGCCACACACCTATCTCGCTATTGGCAACCACCTTAGCCCAGTCGTCTGTCTACCTACGTTTCCTCAGTAGACATGTGTCCTGGTCGCCCCAGCAGGCATAACCCACGATAGCAAGGACTTGCTGTGATTCCGTTGGTAGTACTTGGCAATCATTAATTTTCCTGTTAAACCGAATGGATCAAACGTGTATTTTTGTTTTGTAACTGAAATGAGCGATTTTTGTTATGTTGCCAGATGAGTTTATGTGTGGCCGGGCTTATAATCAAAATATTTTTAGGGTTATTGGTTACTGGTTACTGGTTACTGGTTACTGGTTACTGGTTATTGGTTAAAAATGTAGTTGTTTGGTTACTGGTTATTGTTCTGGTTAGTTGTGGTTACTGCTTGTTGGTTGAGATCAAATTTGTAGTAAAACAGACAAAAAAATTTTCTACAGGTCAAATTATCAATAATTGATAATTTTCTAGGACATAATTGGTAATTTTTGAAAAAAATAATCAATAATATTGATATTTCAGAAAAACCAATAATAAACAATACTTTTTGGTTATCGTTCTTGTTAATGGTTTTAGTATTTTATGGGAATTGGTTATTGGTTATGTGATATGTGAAATTTTTTAGTTTTGGTTTTCAATTCCCAAATCTGTGTTGTCAATTTGTTTAGGTTTTTGGTGGTTATTATTCTGGTCATGGTTGTGGTTACAAGCCCTTGTGCGTGGATATCATGAAAATTGTGTGTATGTTGAATGTCAGTTTTCTGTTTTTAGCTTATTTTTTTTTTTTTATAGAACCCATTAAGCAACATAACAAAATGAAAAAATAAAAAAATCAAATGAAATTAGAAAAAAAAAGTGAAATAATAGTACAAAAATCCACGGTGATCGATGGATTTAAACCTCATACCTTCTGCTTGTAAGGCAAGCATTTAGCTGTAACACTACAACTTCAGTTAAAAATTGTGAGTACTTTCAATATTCATCTATGTTAGCTTGTGATTATAGTCAGACAAAAGAGATGTGGCAACACAGTTTTTCTCATCTCAGTTACAAAAAGGAATTACGCGGATCAAACCTTTGACTATATAGTACTGGATCAGTAAAGTTCCATAAGAATAATGTACTTTTTTATGTCAAGACATGCCAGTGAAAAAGTAGGCAATCCCAGAGTACCTTCTGCATATTTTTGACATTTTGCTTCAGTTCACCATTTTATAATACATTTGATAGAGACATCCCTCAAATTCACAAGAATAGCATTCATAAACATAAAGCAAAGTACGTCAGAAGGTACGCTCTGGTTGCTTATCTAGCATCAGCATGTCTAACCAACAATTACCTTTCTTTACTGATCCAGTACTATACATAATCAAATGATTAAACTTAATACGCCATCATTTTGGGTTGGAATATGATAGCAGCTAGTTTCAAATGCACAGCCGTACATACCAAATATGATTAGTTCACACTTATTATTGGATTGTAAGGTGTACACTGAAGCCTATGTGCCGAAGAATACAAAATATACTCTGGAGTACGCACCCTCCCTTCGCTGAACTTTAATTTAATAAATAGAAGGAACCAGTGCCATAGTGAAGGGGCACCTAAGTTTTAAACAGCTTCCTTCTACAGAGCTTAATAAAATTCGTTATTCTTTCTCTCTGAAGGCTAACGAAGAAAAATTCAGAAATTTAGTAACAGAAACCTGCCTCAGAATTTTTATTTCATAAGTAGCTGAAAAAAATGGCATTTTTGCCCAAGCATGACCTCCTAACATACTCCCATTTTTTACATTCATGTAATTATTGATTATACGAATTTGAGAATTCAAGGTTTGCCTATATAGTACTGGACAAGTAAAGAACAGTTATTTCTGGTTAGACATGCCAGCGCTAAATAAGCAACTACTGCGTACCTTTTGACATACTTTGCTCTACTTTTATGTACCACATCCTTGTAAATTTAAAGGATAACTTTATCGAATGTATTCTAAATTGATGAACTCAAGCAAACACATCAAAAATATGCAGGAGGTACGCTAGGGTTGCCTACTTTTTTGCCGGCATGTCTCGACATTAAAAAGTATATAGGGCTTATGGAGCGTTACTGGTCTAGTACTGTATAGTAAATGATTGCAAGGCAAAATGAAAAATTTGTACGAACAGGCTTATTTCCTTTAGCGTCCAGTGTGAATACTTACCAATTCCACCCTTTCATGCTGTCCATAAATTCCGGATATTGTTGAAAGTATATTACCTACATTCTCTTTTGGAATAGACTATTATATAGAACATAAGCTGTTACTCGTAGCTTCACTTGCATAGTGTTTAATAATATTGTTTTAACCCTCTTTTTAAAGACCTAAATGAAACACGATGAAAAAAAAGCACGAAACAGTGAGACCTAGAGAGAATTATATCCACCTCACCAACCAATAGTCGTCAGACAATGAACAAAGAGGGGGAGAATTTTTTTTCAATTCTTTTTTCCACTTTGTTTTTTTTTTGGTTCAAGAAACGTTTTGTCTGTTTCCTGTTTTCACAGATGATGAATATTGGTAACTTTACCTCCCCCCGAGGGTCTACGCACTTCGTTGGTGTCAATAAGTCTTCCTTGGAATAATAAAATTTTTTCTGGAAAATCTCATTAAAATCTATCCAGTGGTTCTGGAGTGATAGTGTTTCCAACAGTTTTTAGCTAGTAGTATTTTATAATATGTATATGTAGAGATGTAGGGATAGAGATAGAGATGGAGATGTTACCAACCAAGTCTGAATTTACACCATCCTTTGGACTTGGTATATAACATATATATATATATATATATATATATAAGCTCTCCAGTGCCATTTTGTGCCGCTCTGGCTTGTGCCAGCGCTGGATTTTTACTGACATAGTTGGGTAACATTGAAGTATTTAAAACCCATATTATTTTATAATATGGAGAGAGTGATTTTACCTAGAAGTGGCCTTTATCTTATGGTGGGTGGTACTGTGATGGAAGTTGTGTGGTTATTGTTGTTTTTTATCCTAGACCTATTTGCAACTTTTATCTTATGGTGGATTGTAGGGTGAGTTGGTTGTTTGTTTTTCAATTTGTATTTAAACAATATTTTGTTATAATCAATTGTGAACAATGTGTTTCACTGAAAAGTCATTTGGTAAAATGGTTTCGAAAATTGAAATTTGATAAAATGGTTAGTTGGTAGATTTTGCCATTTGTTATGTTTGATTCAGCAAAATGATTGTGAGTCTCAAAGTCGGTGTTAAACGAACGAACGAATGAATATTGAATATTTTTAATGAGTAGGTATAATTAATTTGAATTGGTTTGTGGATTAGAAATTGAATCATCGTTTTAGTTTGATGCGTTTAATTTTTGTTTATAATCACATTTTCTTCCTATGTCAGCTACCAGGAATGGAGGAATTGCAAAGTTAACAATGTTTGTTTTATATCTGCGATCCAATTTAAAATATCGAAAATAAATGAAAGTCGAATAACAGTGAAGTCTTTTGAAGGAGAAAATTATTGCAAGTGCGTAGGACTACAAATAGTTAATCGTTTGGGTCTGATGCCATCATGAGGTGGTAAGGTAAGTACTGTTGATCAGGTACATACCTTTTAAAATTCGTTTGGCCTTCGAATAGTTTGTAATAGTTAGCTCCAATGAAGATGCTTCTTTCGATGGGTGCGGTAATAAGTGACTGAATTCTTCTTTATTATCTCTCAGTTTGAAAAGGAAATTTTGTCGATATATTTTTGCGGAACTGTAAGTGCATCACCAGTTGTGTGTGTAAAATATACAATAGCTTCTTTGTCTGTTTTCCCTTTCGAAACGCGATAGGTATAAGGCAGGTACCTTCGTTCGAGGGTATCAAGAGTGGTGTAATACAGTCTGGGGCACTCGAACATCGGCACTTCAAAATAATTTTCTTCCAGATTTGTGATGTATTTCACCGTGAATGACGCAGGTTCGCAAGTCGGATGTTCATAGTTTTCCAGTTCGAAATCCAGTCCGTAATAATTGATTTGTATCGTTTTTTGACAGAATGCTAGTTTCTCCTCTTTCGAACAGTTGCAAATATTTTTTTTCCGAGAGTAAAAATTTTGTAGCTCTGTGAAAATTGAACCCAGAAATTAGCTGTGACTTTTATGAAATTTGTGAATGTACTTAAATTTATACTTATCATTGTACTTGCCTTCTTTAAAACTTTTTCGCCACTCTGCATATTCTACAGCTATTTTTTCTACTTGTAATTGATCTTCTAAAACTTCGAAACACTCGTTTTTCTTGTTTGCATTGATAATTTGGAAAGGTAAACTGAAAAATATCAGCAATAAAGTGGTTGACAAACTGACAGTCGCCATGCCAGCTATTGACTTTATACGATAAGATGCAAAAGGATAAAAGTAATAATGCTTTTTCACGTTTCCTGTTTTCAAATGATGTGACCAAAATGAAAATAAATGTTGTGAGTAATTCGTTTTTGATCTTCATACCATCTGCACGAAGTTCTGTTTGATATTGCTGTTGTCTGCTTGATGTTTGAATAGAACGAATTTTCACGTATTGTAAGATCTGATTTCCAATTTTTTTTGTGGAACGGAATACTGAGTAAACACGTTTTAGCGAACTGATTTTCAAGCTCAGCTGTGCAAACAAGTGTTGTCAAGCATATGTGACTAAGCAATTGATAAAAGGCCTTATGGAGCTGCAGATTTTATTCAAAATATGGGTGAACCAACTGACTGAAACGCAAAAGCGTTATGTTATAAAATTTATCTGAGAACAAGTTATGATTTGCACACCGACAAACAAGACTCGGTTAACTTGAAACAAGTTTGTTACACGAAACACGAACAAACTATCAAATAGTGAGTTAAACCTGAACAACGTTATTTCCATACATGTACCGTGAGTGGTATATATCGTACATTGTCGTTGACGTGAATAGAAAATTTACATTACAAGTGAGACAGTATCACTGTTCACAACAATGGAGATATGGTTATCAAATGTAATGGTACACCTGCTCTAAGAAAGGTGTTGGGTTTTGCCACCTGTTGCAACACTGAACACCACCCTTCGAGCGTGCATCCTTTTAATTCTAACATAATATATTATAAAAAAATAAAAAAACAGAAAAAGAAAAAACAACACGATAGGATTGGAAAAGAAATAAGAGATTGCCAATGAACAAATAGGTAAACGATTATTTGAAAGAAGTAACAAACTTATAATTCTTTCGCTAGTATCACTTTTTGCTGGATTTGTTTTTCACAGATATTTCAATGCACAGTTTCAGTAGGTTAGGATTCTTATCTATAGGAAAGAGAATAAAATTTATTAAACTTTTGAAGTTTGCATAGGGTAATGGTTTTGTAAGTATGTCCACAAGTTGGTTGCCGGAGGAAACTGCTACCATTTCAAATATGTTTTCTGCTAAAAGATTGATCTTTTACCCTAAAATGTTTTGTTTTTGTTGAACGGTTAATAGTTCAATTTCTTGAATACTATCTTAGTCGTGATTGGAAAAATTTTGGTATCCTTCAATTCTTTCGCAGATAATTTTCTTCAAACTGTAACAAATCATATGGTGATTCAGATACGTGTTTGCTAAGTAATTCTACCAAATTATTCGATTAGATTTATTGTTTATAGGTACACTCCCTCTTGTAGGACTATGGCTACTAGTAGCTACTCGTTTAAAACTATGTAGTACGACTGATTCAGATTCTGAAGATGAGGAGGATGAAGAAGAATTTCATACATTTTCATGATTTAAGCCCATATGAACGGTTTGAGGTGCAATTGTAGAGCTAAAGTAAACAAATTATTAACATTACTTACAATAGCGTTCTCTAGATTATTCTTAGGATGGTTTATTTCATTTGCAACTGAGCTCGAACTAGAGTCAGATCGATCAAAATCCTGGTTGCTTTTCTTGCCTAAAGTGAAATTGAAAAATTGACCAAGTCATCATAGTGATATATATTCGAAAGGTCTACGAGGAAATACAACAAAATGTTTTTACCAACTTGTCACAAATACACATATTTTGAAGACTTTTGGCGATATACTGAGATCTGTTTCCACGTTATGTTATAAGATTTACCCGAGAACAAGTTATGATGCACACACTGATAAACAAGTCGGTGTTAATTTGAAACAAGTTTATCATACAAAACACAAACAAACTATACCAAATAGTGAGCTAAACTTGAGCAACGTTATTTCCTCACATGTACCAGTAGTGGTTATTATGCATCGTCGCTTATATGAATGTTTGGTGCTTATTGGTTCAGTAGATTGTGAGAAAACTAAAAAACAAAAATTCTATCAATTAAACATCAATAGATGGATATTTTTGCTGAAGATATCGATTACCTATTACCGACAGTTTTTTGTGATTCATTTACCTGGAACTAGAAATGAAATATCGATAATTCGATATATTTGTCAGACATCAATAAACTATCGATAGGTGTTAGAAATTTTTTAAAACTATTTAGAAATTTTGAATTTGTTTTTTTAATTATTAATAAAAATTAGCAAACCAGTTTTTGTAGCGAAGTATCGTTGCGCTAGAGTTTTTTCATTATTCTTTTCAATGTTTATTTTGAAGTTTTGGCCGTTGGACTTTGGTGGTAAATGTTTTACACATCTCATAAAATACTTAATAAAAGTGTATTTCTATAAAAATTCATTTTTTTACTTATTTTCGAATGTAGGTATTTATTACGGTCTTGTTCATCGCAGACTTCTGGTACACTGAGTGATGTATGAAGTAATTTTGGTAAAAATATCCGTATCTACTCATAAACAATAGGTAGTTAGTCAGATTAGGGCAGTAAAGTGCCCACGGATTTGGAGGATGATATATTTTATATTTTGAATTTCTGTAAGAGGATATTCGTTGTGAAATTCAGCAAAAAGTATGAATTTATTGTTTCATAAGTTTTTTTTTTTGTGCTATGTGGAATACCTTGTCCTGAAAGATATTCACACTAGAAGGTTTTCAATAGTACTTTGCGTGTTCTGCCACTTCATACGGTTAAGTATGGGAGAGCCAAATCCTCGGCAAACACTGGCAATTTTTGAGCCGGTTCTGAGAGTTTATATACAGAATTTGGCACATGCACACAGACACACATGCATACGTACATGTACGTAATTATGTCATGCGTTACGTTGTTTCTTGCCTCTGTCGAGGTGATAAGAAACGACGCAGCGCGTTTGGTACTGGGCCGTGACATCACCAAGATCGTTATCAGGTAATTGATCTCAGCCCGTGCAATGTATCTTACCTGTACGTACGTACAGGTACGAACATATAAACGCACCAGTGTAAATTTGTTTAACGTCATAAAGACAATTATTGCCAGCCTTTGGGCAGCGACTGTTGTCAAGGGGTGCGAGCCCCTATTACCTCATACGAGTATTGTCCCCACATGCTAGTTGTGAGGCATAATTTTTTCTCTTAGGTAGAGGCCGTTGCATTATGCATCATTGTATGTATAGGGCCACACCCCTGGGCGTGGGCCTTTACAGTAATACCTATATATAAATTTTTATTTTTCTCAAGATCCTTCTGATTATTAATTGAATTCATTTTGAAGTAGCAAGAAGAAATAAATTAAAAAATTTGCTTAGATATTAATTTTTTGAAACCTACACATACTTACGGAATAATATTATGAATAAAATTGACAAAATCCTGCAATTTTTCCTTATTAATACTAATTTTAAACTTATAATAGAACAGAGTAGAATAAAGTTACATAGAGACGCGGTATTTAATGCTGACATGTTTTGATAATGAGAGTTCAGAATTCTTAGATGGGGTATCTTTATATAACTATTTTTCTCCCTCTTCCTTCTTCTAGGTGCAACTTTGATGTTCCATTGTAATTCTACAACCAATCTTCATAGGAAAACTTCATTCTTTGGCACAACTGATTATATTTACATGCGATGATTGATTTCCCAAGTCAGTGTTTTTCAGCCTACATAAGTATTTTGCTGAATAGGCCTACTGTTTTATTTGCTGCCTAATGATTGTCGGTTGCGTGCCAAAGGTGTTGAATGATGTCGAAGATTCAGGCTTATTTTTATACGTTAATTTCTGTAATCAGTGCATCAGCATAAAATACCGAGGGAAAACGTTTTGACCTGTCACGACTTATAGATCTATAAAGGAATGCTGCATTTCGAAGATGACTTTTTCCAATGAAGAACGTACGATCGTGATGATCTAAATTGATAAGACATTCCCACGCCAAAAAATATTCGGTTTCAAGATATTCAGCGTCCCGCGTAATTAGTGTTATCTTCTGCCTTTTGCATGAAAAATTGATATTCTCATCGGGTCTTCTCTCATCAGGTTTAGATTCCGGATCAGCTAGCTGATAACATAAAGTATTCTTCCTAAGGCTGGATAGTTTGCAGACATCCATGCTTCGGTATGTTCTACTAAATCGTCTGTAAACTGAAAACATGATACATTTACCCAATCATTCATACATGAAACTCAATCGCTTGTAATTACCATTAACTCATACAAGAGGAAAATTTTACTCGTATTTTTGTGAATGACTATGAAACCCTTTTGAATTATTATACGAAAATTTGTCGGTTTTCTATACTAATCGAGCTATTGCTTACATCATCCTAGAAATGAGTGAATAAGAGCTTATGAAACGAAACAATTTTCCAACTTCCGAGAACTAAGAATAACTGTAATATTAGGGTTGATGAATACTGCAGAATAATTTCGAAGTCAAATTCCACCTTGTTATTTCGTCTTAACGATCAAAAATTGACGGGGATAACTTATAAGTTTTCATATCACTCGAATTTCAATCTCTTTGTCAATGTTGCTTATTCTTGTGAGAAAATAAAAACACCGGTAGACTATGTCACAATGGCGTACTTCCAAAGTAGAATAATTTTCGTGTTAGTGTGTAAGCTATGAATGCATTCCTACCTACAATCGTTTTAAATGTTATAATTTTTGCCTATATTGTTTTCAAAAATCTCAAGAATCAATTCTACAATTACGGCATAAAAAAAATTTATAATAATTTGATAAACTTGATATTTTGATTAGATTTTAAAATTTTTTACTATCCAGCTATACATCACCCAATAAAATATTTAAACTAGAAATTTCCCTCTTGTAATCCCGTGTAAGTGGGTCGAAAAATAAATTAAATAATAAATTTAAGACCAAATTTGAATTCAACGCCCCAAAGCATATATCCGTGGACAAATCACACTACAAAATATGAAAAGTCGAAATTCACTCGCTTGAAAAATTGGTCAGATGAAAAAACGAACACCAAACTTGAAATTAGCGCTTTGAAATACACGAAGGTAATATATTACACAATACAGTGAGAATACACCGGTGAATAAATAAGTCATTTTTTGTAACGAAATAATACTTCCAAAATTGTATCATATCAATTTATACATCGATATCTATCAACATGATGACTTATTACACTGAAAATTCAAACAAATATAAATCGATATTGTGGGGATTACACCAACAGAGTTTGCGTATTTGTTGTGTGGGTGTGGGTGTGTGTGTGTCCTGTGCGCGCATCAGCATATAAAAATTGAACTAATATGATGCAGTATCAGCCCATAGCAAAAACGGGTTTTCCAGTTTATATACATCAGATGGCCATAAACTTTGCCAGCAGGTCAGTGCTGCCAGACGTACGGAATTCTCAGTACAAATACGGATTTTTTAACCTGTTAAAATTGCGTTTGGTATTTTGTACAGAATTTATGAAAAGTACGGAAAAAATACGGATTTGTTACAGAAAATGAGAAAATAGAAAAAAAAAAATCACTGTAATAGAAAAACTGAAGAATTGTGCTCATTTTTCTAATCTCTATATAAAATATTTATGAGTTTATTTATAACTTAATAAATTAATAGAGAATTATGTTTTCAGTCACGAGAGAATTGTTGATTTTTAATCATTGCTGAGTGGATTTATTGCTCAGTATTATTTTTTGTCTTGTCGATCTTAAATCTTGACTCGGCAGTTGGCTTTCTTCTCATCCTCAATTCTTCACTTTGTCTTCACATATGACATGACACCATTACTCATCATCATCACGTCATTAGGTCATCGCTCAACAGTCTCGAATTCTCTACATAATTTGCTACAGTATAATAAGTTATTGAATTATAATAAACTCTGGTAGTTTAGGAACTCATCGTACAATGATTAAGTATAATAATTTATTGAATTATAATTAACTCTGGTAGTTTAGGAACTCATCTTACAATGATTAAGACATGGAAACGAACAATAAAATCCAATTTTTGTTGAAGTATTTTTTATCAGTACACAACAGTACTAGGTATTACAGGAAATACAGAATAAGAAAATGCAGAAATGAGACAGTATTATAGCAATCATCTGTTTATACTTTTGGAATCATATCAATTTGCAGAGTTAAATTACATAACTGAATTTGTCAAATGTCAAATTGTTCAGTTTGTTGTTATAAACACTATTACTTTATCACATGCAGTGGGAAGAAGAAAAAAAAAGGTTGTTAAAGTTGTTTTTGGGCGTACGGAGTACGGATTTTTAGGACTCATTTTTTAGTGAGAAATACGGAAATCGAAAATTTTCATCTGGCAGCACTGCAGCAAGTACGTAGTGCACCGTACTCAGCATCCTGACAGAGTTTCCACAGATTCATTCGTTGATATCCATCTAAAACAAGACCAATATTTGCTTATTCGAATAACAAGAATCAATTGGATTTCTACCTCCCTTCATATAAAATCAGATATGAGAAAAATTATTGCCTGCGTGGAGAAAAAGGACTACTCTATCCAATGGTCTAGGGAGTTGTTTTCTATCATAATTTGTAGAAGTGCAGCAGGAAATAACACAACCACTGAAAATTGGAAGTCTTTTGAATACATACCCCGACCCACCAATCGATGACATGGACATTATTATGTTAATAAATCATCGACCGAAATAAGTCATTATTCTATTACTTATAAAACACGTGAATACATAAAAATTGCAAAATTACTAGATGAAGAGTGTTCTACGGACAAATTACCAGCCACCATTTGATATACTTGAGTCTTTACAAACAGCCATTACTATTATTAATTTTAGTTTTTTTTTTTCTTTTGTCACTGTGAGTTTCTAAGTTTTCTTCATAACTTAACTAACTTGGTTCTCCCTATGAAACAAGCATCCTTTGGTCTTCCATTCACTGAACTCAAGTCCTCTTGAGTTAATAATCTTTAGTTTTTTACGTCAGTTACTGTACTTAAGCTTGAAAATTAACATAGGTCGACATAATACCAAACAATATTTTAGCTCAATATTGAATGAGGAAATCTCTCTGTATTGTTGTTTTAAGTGTACTCTTGTTTGTGCATTGATCTACACAAAACACGGTGTTTCTTTGAAAGCCCACTCCCTCCGAACTTGAACAATGGTTATATAGTATACTTTAAAATGAATAAAAAAATGTTTGATAAACGTGTTATTTGTTTTCAGTAGTTTAGGAACTATAATACAGTAGAAATCATTATAATGAACACCAGCTACAGCAAACAACAGGCTACAACACACAAAATTGCTGGTCCCATCAGAATGCCATTTACTTCTATATTAAGGAAAATTAACTACAACAAATCTGACTACTTCAAACTATTGGCTTCAACAAATAGATTTGGGTATCAAGAGGAGTCAAAAAAACAGCTACAACAAATTAATTCACTTATGTTTTCTTAAATTTTTCCATCGAATCCCAATATTCTTCCTTTGATTACTTTTGTGCTTCTTAAAATTACTATGCATTATTTAATGAGAATACAATTTCATTTTAATGGCTAGTGAACGCAAAAAATTATGTCTTCATTTGTATTGTTGATGATTGGTATTGATCAGTTTGCACTCATCATTATTTTATTGGGCCAAATATTCACCACAAACCGGTTATACTAATCTGTTCGCTGTAGCCAGCTACTGGCTACAACAAACTCCGGCTACAAATTTCACCATCCTTTGGAATTTGTTGTAACAAATTTCAAAGTTCAACCTCCGAAGAGATACTCTATTGATAGTTTCTAATCAGGATTTGCAGCTATTGGTGGTTAATTTTTCTCAGGCTTGTCAAGAGTCAGATAAATTTATGATTTTTTGAAATAAATAAATTTTTTAATTAGGTATTTGCTATTCGGATGTGTTATGATAAGAGTTCTTATCAATCGGTATTTGTTATATTTTTATACGAAGTGTATTTAATTTTGGAATTCGTCGAATATTTTTTTTTATCAGTTTGGTTTTGAGTAATCTGAATAATTGTATTTCGAATTTTTGTTTGTTCTTTTCCGGCATGGTTGTCCGAGTCGATTTACGTGTTTTTTGGTATTTATTTGGGTGTTACGTTTTTTATTTTATTTTATGTGGGGGGTGACGATAGCCTATAACAAATTAGATGGGCGTGTTCATTTTTCTCATTTCTTCTCACTTATACGTACATGGTGTCTTAGTATATATGGTGGGCTATAGTTTAATGTTTTGGAAAAATTTATTGGTGGAGTTTTAATTTCTACACTACTCGACACCACTACACCAACTTAAACTAAAAGAAAAAAGACGAAATGGATTTTTTTTTTTTTTTTAAAGAATAATTATGGACGAAATCGGCGTAAGAGACATGGAAAGTTACCCACCTAATAGACTAATAACCTTCCACAATACATATGATAAAGGCATTGGCACAGAGAAATGCCTGTTTATTTATAAGAAAAACTAACCACAGACTGTAAGATTAAAGTCTAGAGAAATTCATCTTTTAGATTCTGCACTTTCTTATCGCTCCGATATCATTAATATACCTATTCATTTCAAATTCATACCTGCTTTATCCGTTTTAATTTTGGAAAATGATATCAGAAAGTCTTCAACGAGATTGTGGTCGCGAATCATTTTCAGTGACGATGAGACCTTCGGCCTCGAATTAAATTCATCTGCCTGCGTTCCCGAAGTCATTTGCACCATTTTTTTGCCTGAGTTAATTTCTTTTTCAATTCCTTCGGCAGATTTTTTCTTCGCTGATTCACGTGGTGCATATTCAGATGAATATGGCAGGAATTTTGCTCGTCTTTTATCTGTATTTATCAAGTACGTATCCAAATTGGAAATGTTACATTTAGCGTGTAGTTTTTTGCCTTTTAGGTTTTGTCGAAAGAAGATGGTTGTCGATTGACGAACAACATGGGAGGCGAGATAATAAAAGTTGATGCTCTTTAATCCATCCAGGATAGACTTGGGAATTGTTGATGGGCAACGCTGGAGGAAAAGTTCATTATTTTGGCTCAAATTTTCTTGTGGCCTATACTTGAAGTTGACTCGATGTTTTTGGCATCCTTCGTTCGGGTAACTTTCGATATCGAAAAAAACTTCATTCAAGTGGTCTTGAAGATTTTGTCGGCAAAGTTGAATTTTATGGGATCGCCGTAGGCCACAAATGTTCAACGAGGCGTAGAGTAGTGCAAATTTATAATAGACTGAAATTATCGAAATAATTGTTAGGTACCTTTGGAGGGAAATATTTCAAAATTGTTATTCAAAATGATTAATTGGTTCAGTCAAGTGGCTTATACATGTATTATACTATACACAAAACAGTATTTTATTTTGTAGATATGCATCTGTTTTGTTCCTGGTTATTGTCAACTGTTTGACTCTGTTGTGTAAGAAATGGATCATTTAAACTTGTGGCATATTTGTTTTGTTTGTTTCACCCATAACAGAAAATTAAATAACTTCTTTCATATTTCCTTTTCCTTGTGGGATTAAGGTTTCAATTTTATCAGCTCAAAAATATTGTGATGACAAAAATATTGGAAATTCAGAGCAAATACCAACTTCAAATATTCATCACTCATCGTAGCGTTGAAAAATATTATTGATGCAATACATTGAAGTTGCCTTTGATGGTGAATGATTATGTCAAAATTAATAATTTGATTTGAATTTGGTTCTGGAAATATCGAAGCTCTTGATACAAAAATAAAGTATTCTGTGTAATGCTATAAAACCTCTAATATTGAATAAAACTGCCTGACCAATGCGCAACAAAAACAATAGGTCTAATCCTTATCTCACTCCTAATGTTCATCCTGAATTCTGTGACTGTCAGACAAAAATTACAACCTGTAGGTACCTGTGGTAACATGTACCAATTGTGCGGATTTTCTCCATTTTAATTGAATTGGAAAAACCTCAAAAAATACACACTTCTGGCAACTATGGTTTTGAGTAATATATTTCCAATTATTATAGTGGAACTTCATTATAACAAGCATACGTGTAGCTAATTACTTCAGTGTATCAAACAGGTACCTAGTCCAGTCCTTCGACAATACTTTCTTTGCCCTTATATTTTTACATCAGTAGGCTACAACAATTTTTTCATAAATTTCAAAAAAATTGGATTTAGATATTATGAACTGCATATTCAAAGGAAGTTAAGGCATAGGTTGAAGGAAAATGACTCACCATCTCACTACAGAGAATAGCAGTCGGAGTATTGAACATGCCTCATTATAATGAACAAAAAGTACTCGTCATCTCAATACAAAAACTAAACAATCAATGGATTTTACCTCAGTATAATAAATGAATATGACTATCACTTCAGTACCGCAACAAAGGAAATTTATACCTAATCTCAGCACATAAAACAACGTATTATCCTGTCTTAAATTTGGATCTAATTAACTATAATTGCCTAAAGTTATAATGATATAATGAATTAATTTTTTGGTTCATAAGTATTTTTTGTATCAAGATTTCACTGCAGAAGTTTTAGACTTTACGAAACCAAAATGATACGTTATCATTTTGAATACTTACTTTTTTTAAGTTTTCTGGTCTTTATATAAGAGATGATCCTATCTTCGACCGCAGATCCCAGAAAATCTGAATCACCTTTCTGTTGAACGTATGGTATAATCTTACGCGCCAGGAGTTTTTCAAAGGAAATGTCAAAGATGTATTTTTGGGGATAGATTGCACTGTTAACTGTGTCTCGAAAAAATAGAAAAGCTTGTGCGTCTTCTTTTCCCCGTGAAACCAAATACTCATAAGATATAAATTTTGTATTATATGTATCAAGTTCGGTGTAAAGAAGTTTCGGACATTTGAACATGGGTAGGGAGTAAACATCCTGGTCAGTTTCTGTTATGTATTTTGAGAAGAAAATTTGAGTTTTGCAGCTTAGATTTCCGTATTCTCTAGTATCAAATGCCAACCCATAATAATCAGGTTGTATAGTTTCCCTACAAAATGATATTTTCTCATCCACTGAACTGTTGCATATGTTTTGTTGATATTTTGATATACGACTTCTCACTGGAATGAAATTAATATTTATACTAGTTATAAATCTTATGGAAATGATCAAAATGAACTTCATCTGGAAGTAGTCTTCAAATTCAGCTACAAAACTTACATTCGAGTCTGAAAGTTTGTCGGTGCTTGACATATTCTACCGCTAACTTCTCAACTTCTTGTTTATCTTCAGTGCTTTTCAGGCACTCATTATTCTCTTGTGATGTTAAGGCACAAAAAATCATTAATGTTAATAATCGCAGGTTAGAATTCATCATATGAGCATTTAGACCCAGCAATTTCTTATGCACCTGTGCACGTAATGAAGAAGTTGTTAAGTAATACTATATACCTGTTCATCGTTGTTATTCGAGGAAGTGCGCTGTATATGGGATGCCTGAGGGAAAAATTCACCAAAAATTGAAAAATATGTTCAACTGTAAAATGAATTTGCATATCGCTACATTAAATCCTTAGCTACCAATCGCACCTTTGAAACAAGATAATTTTACAGTATTCAAATTTTACCAAATATATTTCCAAAAAATGTCTAATATTTTTTAGTTTAATGCTAATCTTCTAAACATAAATCACATCTAAAATCATCTAAGCCAGCCCACTGGACATGCGCCCATTCATGGCAATCAAGTCATTGGATTGACCTTTATCCGGCTTTATCAAATTTAAAAAGAGAACTACAGTAAATGCAAGTAAGGTTGTCTTCTCTCTTGAAATCTGATTCCATTTACTCCATCCCATATTAGAAAAATAGGCGTACCCCATATTAGGTACAACTTGTTGTTTTCAAAGAAAAATTTGCAAAAAATATAAAAAATATTTCAAACCTAATTAATGTAGCGTGAACCAACTTTCGAGGATCTTTCCAATTGTCCTAAATGAATTTAATTTCTCAGTTTCAATTATAGCAAACATTTTCAGCTCATTAAAAATCACTCTTTCTTAAAACATAAATTGTGATAACAAAGATTCTGTTTTTTTGTTTTGTAGTACTGGCATTCTGGGAAAATATTACATTGGATGTCTTCCAGTACTACCAGATATGACATTCATATTTTCCCAGATATTTTCATGTCTTAATTTCATTGTTATTGAGGTAGCCCATATTAGGTACCAACCCCATATATGGCGCACTTCCTCTATTTCTTAAAATATAATATTATTTCCATTATTATTAATATTATTTTTATTTTTATTATTATTATTATTATTATTATTATTATTATTATTATTATTAATATTATTTTTTACCTTTCTATTCCAATGTTTTCGGGAAATAATAACATTTTATTGAAAATAATGAAGTAAGTAAAACAAGAAACACGAATATTTTCTCGTTAATGTTTATCTAAGCAATGTTCGATTCTATTGCGTAGGTACCTACCGTATGTTTAATGTTTGAATGGAGAATAGGTATTATGATTAACAAATGTGCAGGAATTGGTTTTTCAGTATGAAAATTTAAGACAATAATTTAATGCATAGGTTAGATTTTGTATTCGCATATAAATTTGACAATCTGTAGTATTATTATTGCGTTTTCGTGCATATTTACTCTCTATAGCTGTTACCCGCATGCTGCATAGTGTATGATTCTGCGTGTATTCCCTTTTTTTCATTATTTTGACTTTGTTTCTTCATGTGGTCGTGAATATCCAACTGTTAGTTCAATTGAAATTTGAGCTGTAAATTTGAATTGATTGCTGTAAACAATAATCATACCATTATTTTATCTTACCATCTATGAAAAACTTGACTCCCTTTTTTTGATTCTACATTGTACAACAATAATTGGTTCAGTCAATAATTGGACTGAAAATTTGAATTCAGTGCCCCAAAAAACATGTCTTGAGATATATTATGATATTACATATTATATGAAGAAGTTATCTCATCCACCTTTTTATGATCCTAAAGAGTTCAGAAATTCATTCAGTCCAAAAGTGTACCTGAAATTTGAATTCCGTACCACAGAAAGTATGTATATCCTACGATGTATCACTCATATTATTTGAAAAAATTCTTTTAACTCCATTTTTTTGGTCTCACAGAATTCAACAATAGCGCATATACAGCCACTCGCACTTGTATAATGTAAGCGCATAAACATCCATAAAATCATATAAAATGTTGTGCAAAACCATATAACATAATGCGTTTATTTTTTCATTTCGTCTTGTGATTTTGAATTTTACCCACTCACGCAAAATACAGTCCTACAGATAATTTGCATTTTTATCCTGTTTCTTTTATTCTTAGTATATTGAAACATATTTTTTGTTTATAACGAGATTTATGGGTGAGTTTGTGAAACTGCACGTAAAATCTATTTAAATAGGTAATTAACTCGTTAACTAGGTACTACTTCTGAGAACATTACATGTACTTATGTTGTTATAATTCTGTTTAGCTTCTTATTAATGTTAGATGTTAAGAACATGAGTGACGAAACCACGAAGGAATAAGTTAAGTGAAAATGAATTTTTAAAGTTACACTTTGTTTTATAAGACGTGTAAAACTCCCCCAACCAATGACCTTCGTTTAAAACTCCTAAAGAAAGATTTTTTAAAAAATGAAAAAAAAGAAAAACAATCTCTGGAGGATTTGACCTTGACAATCCTAATGGGAGTTTTTCATGTCATGAAAAATCATGATTTTTGATACAAAAACTAGAAATTCATAATACTTTTAGGTATAATTTAATATAAATATACAATGTACTCTGGAAGAGATCTGCATTATCTAAAATTTAATTAATACACGTTGAAATAAGAACAAAAGCTCCTTGTGAACATTGATCCGTACATCTTTTGTTTTATGTTACACCTTTGGAAAGTGTTAAATTTTCCGCTGTAAAATCAAATGAGGAAATTCAAAAAGTATTTGAATTCAATTTATAATAATGGTATATCGTGGTACTCATCATATACAACAAAAAAGTTTCTCTCGATCATTTGTCTATCTTCAATACTCATGGAGTTGCCCCAGAAATACGGTACTGTCTGACGAGTTGCCTACTACAATTTCGGTAAGGCGATAAATTGAATGCATTTAACTCCAAGTGTTGAAAATAAAAAGTTGGTCTAGAGAACCTTTTCTGTTGTACTTGATGAGTACAATGATATTCCATCACTAGAAATTGAATTAGAATGCTTCTTGAACTTTTATACTAATTATACTTAGTGGTCAATAGATATCAACGGTTTTAAAAATATTGTTTTCTGCTCAGTTATATGATATGTGAGGGGGTTGTCTAACGTAACAGATTAAATACCTTCTCACATTGTTATTTTTTAACCATATTTTCTGGATTACACAATTCAAAAAAACATGGTGGGACAGGATAAGCCAAAGTTCCAGTCTAAAATGAGACTCGTGTTTTAGCACATCTTATACTCCGTATTTTACGGCCATTTTTATTTATGAGGAAACTTTGAAACTGAACACACACATAGTTTACTCATCATTTCATATTTTGACAAAATTAGTTCATCATTTTCAAATCTAATACACTCATTTACGAATATAAATAGTTTTAATTTTTAGATAAAATAACATACCAATTTGGTCAGCTTACAAATTTTTCGTTGACAAATTTTCACAAATTTTCTTGAAGTTTTTTTGAACCAATAATACCAGTTTAGACTGACGACGGAGTACCTTTGTATCTTTCTGTCAGTGATCGAATTTGGACATCAACTGGAGGGGATGAAGTGATATAAAGAGTTTTGGTTTAATCCAAGGTTCCATCAGCAAATTAGGGAATCAGGATCCAAAATGGAATACACTGTCTTGGACAATCACAATTTGTTTTGTAGATACGAAATTTTATTTGGAAATCGTAATCACATTAAAACAGAATTTTCAAGAAAAAAGTTCAAAAGTTTTCGAAACACATCTTAATATATGTGTTTTGATTTTTTAGATTTTCCCATTTATTATTTGTTCGACAGAAGGTGTATTGAAAATAGGCCCTCATGTTTGAGCAATACAAAATAAGAACACACGGTTTCATTTGATCAGTTAAATTAGAGCACAAGTTGCTTTATTTTTATCTCAACAAATTTGATGATTTTATTCATCTGAAACAGTTTTAATTTTTCCAAACACTTCGATAAAACAATCATGGTGTATGGTAATGTTGATAAGAATGAAATTGCAATGTAATTTACAGTTAAATATCCATGATTATGGGAAATTTGAATGGAGTCGAATTTATTGTGGAAAAAACGAATGAAAAGTAAAAATAAAAATGAGAGAGAGTAAAATCAAGAGATTTTGTGTTTTTATAATTCAGTTTCTTGGGTGGGTTGATTTCTGAAACGTGAAAGTTCAGCCCTCGAAAAGTTATTTTATTGATAATTTCTAATTAGAATTAGTAGCTATTGGTTGTTAATTTTTTCTCGGGTTTGTCAAGTGTCTGATAAATTTTTAATCTCTTGTGATTAATAAATTTTCTAGTCATTTGGTTGATGCTGAAATATTATGATAAGAGTTCATATTAATCGGTATTTCTCTATATTTTTATACAGAGGGTAATTTAACTTCGGAATTTGTCGAATATTTTCTTTGTCTGTTTGATTTTGAGTAATTCAGACAATTCTATTTTGAATTTTTATGTAATTTTTTCCCATGGTTATTGGAATCAATTAATACGTTTTTTTGTATTTATTTGGGGATAATGTTTTTTATTTTATTTTATATTGAGGTAATAATAGCCTATTAAAAGTTAGATGAGCCTGTTCATTTTCTCCCTTATTTTTCGTTTATATACGTGTCCGTGTATACATTATGTGTTACCTTTTAATGTTTTGAAAAAATTTGTCTTAAGAATTTTGGTTTTTACAATTCAATGTTCGATTAAAATTGATCGACTGTTATTCTTTTAAAAAAAATAATAATCAGAATTTGTCTCCAAATTTTGGTGGGAAAAGTGGGATAAATTTGTATATTTTTTAATGTGTAAACATTTTTGCTCTCTAGTCCGCTTCCTCCTGGGTGTAAAAAAATATTAGATACAAAAAAGTTGAGATTGCATAAAAAAACTGCACGGCGCACTGTCCAGTTTTGAATTCTGTTTGTCGCATAACACACATACACATACTCACAAGCAGACATCTATGGCAAGCTGGCGGCGCGTTATATGCGCGCACACATACAAGCTAGATACATATTTATTGTGTTTCAGCTGAATGTTTACATATTAAGTATGTGAGGAGGGACCCTCGCACGCCTTTTTTTTAGTAAGTGTGGAATTTGATTACTAAGTGAAAAATCATGTAAAAAAACGCATGTACCCGCAAATTCCCATTCAATGAATAAAGTATACTTAAGGAGGAACTTGCAATTTCTATCATTTTCTGAGAATATACTGTATGGATAAGCATGCAGTGGTTAGGGTGCATATGATTGTATACAAAAAAAAGGAAAACACTGAAAAAAAATTACCTATGAAATTTTTGAAATCCAACAAATATAACGGTATAATTATTATGATTGACAAAATTCCTTATTCTATTTGAATAAATATCATTTTAAAGATAAAATATAATTATTGTTACAAATATTTTTGCGTTAAAAATGAAACACATCTCAATACAGTGTAGTCTGCAGTGTAGACTTACAATTGAAAATGAATAAAAATGGTCCGCGAGTATGAATTTATTAGAATGAGATTGGGATAAATTGTGAAAAACATTGCTGGTGGTGATAAAATACGCGTGTATTAGAATTCACGTAATTGGTTTGTCCAGTGAAGATGAATACAGAAGAAATGATAAATCAACTGGATTATGAGGTTTAAGAATTACGTACTTGATGGGAAGGTATGACGAAGGAGATTGTAAAAAGGAAATAAAGGAATGAGGAAAACTGAAACTGGAAAATGAGTAAGCAATTTGAAGTTAGAAAGGAAATGATGTGATTAACAAATTTTAATGAGAAAAGAACAATGTCCTATACATGACCGTATTAGAACAGAAGTGCGAGGCTTACAAAAATATTGTTACAACAATATAAAAATGTTGTGGAGCCATGGAGTGGTACTACTTCATTATGGAATTTTCCTACAAAGGACGCAAAATTATCGTATGGAGTGCAATATCCATCTACCCTATCCTCCTTCCTCTATTTACAACACTGACTTGATAATTAATGTTTTCAAAGCAAATATTTTTTCTATTGGTAGATACGTTTGTTTTTTACATAACTGAATGTGCTTACTTGTATGCAGTGACAAACTTGCTTGATCACTGATTTTAGCCTGTATTTATTTGATAGGGTTCTGGTTCATTTTATAGTGTGGCCATTATTATCGAAACTTGTCTGAAAAGGCGACTTTCGCTATTTTCTCTCGATTAATATTAGTAACCAAGCTATCGGAGTAAATATCATGAGGAAGTTCTGGATTATCAGAAATAACAGGTCTGTAAAAGAATGCTGTGTTTATAAGGTGGCTTTTACCTATGAAATGAGGTTTATTTTGATTATTTAAAGACGTAGGACATTCTCTTATTGAAAAATACTCCGTTACAAGATTTTCCGCTTCCTTTGAAATTAGGGTTATTTTCTGTCTTTTGCAGACGCTCTTATTAAGTGTTTCTTTGTCGAGTATATTTTCATCATACGCTACCATATCATTGCATAAATGTTTTGTCTGGAGGACAGACAGCTGGCAAATACCTATACTCCAGTATGTTCTTCTAAATAGTTTGTAAACTGTAAACATATTAAATTTAATCTTACTGGTAATTCTTTTGTTAGTAACCACCAACTTATATGTAGATATACCTACAGTATGAGAAATATTCCTTTTGAAGTTTTGTTAACAATTTTAGACTTTATAGGTGATTTTACTGAAATTGTCATTTCAATTACTTTAACTACTGTTGGTGTCATTCTAGACCTAGGTATCAATGAGTTGGTGGAGTAAAACTTTCTTTAGTTCGAGGGTGACTAATTCTTCATTAGGTTGAAAAATAATTTTAAAATTAAATCCTTCTTGAATTCTTCATTTTAAAAATCAGAAATGTGGTAGCTTACGTAGATACCTTATAGAATTCACTATGAATTTGTGTATATTTCTGAGATTCCATCCCTTTTTCCTTTTAAAGTCAAATAGCTTACAATTTATGTGGAATACCTTGTCGTGAAAGATATTCACATAGAAGGTCTTAAACAGATATTGTGTGTTCTGCCACTTCATACTGTAAAGTATGGGAGAGCCAAATCCTGGCAAACACTGGAGATTTTGTAGCCTGTTTCGTGAGTTTATATAGTGGATTTGGCACACGCACACAGACACACATATGTACATTTATATATGTATATGTGTTACAGAAAGTACGTCATTTCTTATTCATTGCTATGGAAATTGATAAGAAATGACAATACGTTCGTGTACCAGTCTGAAACATCGCCGAGATCTTTATCTATTATATTGTCATCGGCCGAACATTGTATTCTACTTGCCTATACGTGCAAGTAAGAACATACGAACAAACAAAGTGTGTATAGGATTTTGGTTGTAATGCACTTGATAAGAAAAGCCATCGTGCGTACGAGATATATAGAGTTCCCACAATTTATTTTACTGTTTTATTTCCTCTGTTAATAGTGAAATTTTGTTGAACGAATAGTAACATATTTCGGTTTTCAGTCTTTACTCTAATGATTAAAATTGTCTTCTGGATGATTAATCATGAATTTTAGCAGTTGTTTCGTTTTCTAGGCTGAAACTTTGGTTTAAAATCATATAGTATCGTAACTTGATATTAGAAGTAAATTTGGAAATTATGGTTGCAGCCAAGTATAGATCAATGGGGATTGGGAAATTCATTCCAATGTTAAGAAAAAATAGTTTATGAAAAACAAAATTTTTAGGATATGCTTTTACTTGAAGAGTAAAATATAAGTAAAACGTTGAGTGAAGTCTTGCGCACTCACACGGTTGTCTGCTTTCTACTTGAGTGAGTGGCTGTCCAGTTATCATAAAAAGTCTGAATTCTTTTCTCACTTAACATAAAACGTAACATTTTGGGAACACTGGACTGAGTTAAATAAAAGTGTATAATACAAATATACCAAAATGATCGTATAGATTTTAAAGTATGACATAGTATCCAAAATCATCCAAAGTTCCAGCCTTCCACCCAATGCCAAGAAAAAAAATGAAAAGGAAAAGAAGATAGAAGAGAAAAAATTTAAGTGAAACGTAAAATATAACACATAAATAGTCCAAACTTGTTGAAGAGCAAAAAAAAAACTCTCTTAGCTCCACAAAATTATTGGCTTATTCCTTCCAAGAAATGATTCTCTGGATCGACTAATTGTTAGAGCACAATTATTAATGGTTGTTAATTGTAAGCTGTGGGGACTCACTGGTATGAGGTAAAGGGGCTTGGACCCCTCAACAACAGTCGCCGCCCCAAAGGGCAGGCAAATAATCGTCCTTGTGACGTTAAACACACAAATTACGTTCGATTGTAATTACCTGCATGTACTTGCAGGTAATGTACAAGTACCGAATTGTGACACAATAAGATGATGTCACAATATGTACACAAACCGGCCAGCCATCTCTTATCTCAATAGGGGATGATGCAACCTGGCCGTTCTCACCAACGTACGTAATCTCTTACATACGTGTGTTTGTGTGTGTGTAAATAAGCCGTATATAAACCATCCAAATTGCCTCTAAAATCGCCAGTGTTTGGTCTGGTTCTGGCTTACCCGTACTTACGTACGAAGTGGCTGAACACGCTTAAATTCTGTAGAATTTCCTTCTGGTGAGAATATCTCTCACGACAAGGTATTCCACATAAGCTTTTCCCATTTTTTGTCTTAGTCTTCGTAATGTGGACCAGATATTTTTTGAAACTTCAGTCAAAGGATAAAGTAAACTACTACTTATGGATCAGTTTCTTGTGAGGGCGATATCGTTTCCTACAATTGGTAGAACCAAAATGTTGAAGTGTTATTATAAAGCAGGCATATTTGTCCATCCAATGAAGCATTAAAAGTAATTTAGCCCCACCCACATTTGAGTCAGTTGACCTACTATAAACTTATCACACTACACTTAAATGAATACCATATAGCCTATTCGCTCATTTGTAATATCATTCAGTTACGAGTGATTACGTTTTTAAAATTCAATTTTTTTTTACCAATTATGAGTCGACCCACAATTGGTATTCTTACTGACTCACAATCTGAAATATAAGAAAAATTCAGTACCAAATGTGAATCAAACCAATTGTGATTCAATTTTTTTTCAAGCTACGAAGCTGAAATAAGATGAAATAGGTTCAAAAATACTCGTAAAGTAGGCCTATGATAAAAAACGAAGGATATTACTGTTATAAAATATGTAAAAATATAAGTTTTTTTACGCACATGAAATCATACCACCAAAAGACACCCAAGTCAGGTAGAAATTTAAAAACACAAAAAATATATTCTACGAATTATTATATACGGAACAATGAACAATTCTAATGCAAAAACAAAATAATTGATCATCTTACCTCGATTTTGTAACCCTTCCTTCAAACAACTACAAATTATTTATCAGAAAAATTGAACATTTTTGAGGTATCTACTTCGCAAGCTTTCCAAAATCGGACTGATAAGCTGTATAATCAGCTAGCCTAGATTAAAATGTTCTGAATATCCTCTACTTCAGTGCTTATACTAATGCTCATCTGTTTTCACTTTTTAAAACTACCGCGCATATGGTCAAAAATTTTGACTCATAATTGGTACCTACTGATCCAAAATTGGTAGTTTACCTTATAGGTATTTGACAAACTCTTTCTAATATAACAATGAAAAGGTATTTCAGTTTTGCTTCGAATTCAATATCAAAATAAAATCATTATCATGAAAATAAGATAACATTATGATCTAAATCCATACCTGCTTTATCTTTCTTAATTTTTGAAAACGATATCAAAACCTCTTCAGTGAGCCAGTGGTCACCAATCCATTTCATTGATCGAGATGCTCGAAAATTTAATCCAAATGCTATTTTATGAATTCTTGCCATTATTGCAGTCATTTGCTCCAACTTTTGGGCTGAGTTAATTTCTGCTTCAATTTGTTTCCACAAATTTACCCGTGGTGGTACACGTTGTTTGTGTTCCAATGTATAAGGCAGAAACTTGGCTCGTCTTCTTTCCGTTTGTATCAAGTGAGTGTCCAAATTGTCGATGTTACATTGTGTCTGTAATTTTCTACCTTTTTCATTCGGTCGAGAGAAGATTGTTGTCGATTGCAGAACAGCGTTTGAGGTAAGATAATAAAAATTAACTCTCCTGATCAATTCTTTTGATATAGCTTTGGAAACTGTTGATGGACAGCGACGGATGAAAAGTGTATTATGTGAGTTCAGATTTTCTTTTAGTCTATACTCGAAAACGAAATTATGTTTTTTGCATCTTTCATCTTGGTAACTCCTAATATCTAACAATTTTTCGTTGAAATGGTCGCCAATTAGTTGATTGCAAAGTAGCATTTGTTGTGATCTACGAAGGCCACATAGGTATATTCGTTGAAACATAAAGCAGTGTGAATTTTTTATAAACTGAAATCATCAAATTAACAGAAAATTTAGTGAGTAGGTAGACTCGTAGTGGTAATTTTGTATCATTTGTAAGTCAGTCATATTTCTCTGGTATATATTTTCATACTTTCTCCAAAAATTTCACGAATATATTTTCATTACCTACTATAAGAAATTTAAAGACGATGAAATTATTAACGCAAAATAGATTCCTTAGATTTAATGTGCATGTGCTAGATGAGAAGACAACAAAATTGAAAGACGAAAAATGTTTTTCATTTTATAGCGCACGCAACTCTCAGTCTCAGCCAGGCATAGCCACGTATTATAAACTAAAGAAATTTCGAAATTCATTTTTTGCCGGCACAGTCTAACGTCATGGAACGACGCGTCAGGACTTGTATTTTCATAAATTCATACCTTTACAACTGTCATGTCATTTGTTCAAGTCAAGACTGGTCTTATGAAGTTACTATTAACGAAAACCATATTGTTTTTATGGACTTTCGAATGATGTCATTCATGTGATGAACCACTTCTACAATTCTGCAACTATTTTAATTGTTTATAGTGCTGGTTGCACAAAATAGTAAAACCTTCGATAATTAGGGTTTAACTTTATTTTACCATGCATCTTATCAGTTATACATGGTTTATCTCACAGTTGAAAGTTGGTACAACCTAGACATTAGTTTCTGACATAGACCCACGTTATTGTCCTACATATCTTACATTATTGATTTTTTGTAACACCTGTTTATAAACTTCATTTTTATACACACCTTAACGATGTATAAAGCAGGCAATTTTAGAACTATTTAGGGGTATAAAGTAAATACTTTATATCATCACCTTGGGTGCAATTTTACTTAATAATTCAGTTGGTGCTACCTTTTTATTGTTCTAAAGCGAACAATGGCTACATTTTGGTATGTAGAAACATGTTTTTTACGTATGTTATTCAAATTAATTTGATTAAATTTTTGGCTCAAACAACAGTTGTACACTCTAGCTTGATTTTCCAAATACAACAGCTGAAGTATATTTTAAAGTTTAATAATTCATTCGTCATTAAATATTTTCATTAATTTTTTTCAGCAAAGGCTTAGTAGATAGTTCGATCTTAAAAGACGGTTGTCCTCATACTTTCGACTATCCATTCGAACCTCCTCACAATACAACTACTTCCAAAAAAACACAATTTTTTGTCCAGCTTTTTTTTTTTTCCGTAGCGCGACACTTTATTACTTCGAATACTTCCTCACCTTTTAAGGTTTTTTTGGCTTCTAAATAAGAGATAATTCTGTCTTCAATCGACCTTTTCCTACAATCTTCAACACCTTTTTGTCGAGTGTACGTTGCTTCGCTTCTTGTCAGTTTTCCGAAGGAAATGTCGAAGATGTATTTTTGGGGATACAATGCACTGTTAGATGTTTGTCGAAAAAATAGAAATGCTTCATTGAGTTCTTTTCCTCGTGAAACCCAATACTCGTAAGAAATGGATTTTGTCGTATAAGTATCAAGTTCGGTGTAAATGAGTCCTGGACATATGAACATGGGTACTTCGTAAACATCCACGCTGTTCTCTGTACCGTATTTCGCAACGAAAGTTTGCATTATGCATTTCGGATTTTAGTAGTTACTTATATCAAATTTCGAACCATAATAATCCGGTCGTATAGTTTCCTTACAAAATGATATTTTCTGGTTTACCGAAATGTTGCATATATTTAATCTGAATATTAAACAAGCTTCACTTATGTCTGGAATAAAAATATATTTTCATTTAATGAGTTTTATATTATGTTTTTTCCGAAGTTGTTGTTAAAATGAACTTCATTTAGACGCGGTCGAATTCAGCCGTAACATACCTGGGAGGGTTTTTCTGTATGCGGCATACTCTATGGCCAATTTCTCAACTTGTAGTTGATCGTCGATAATTTGGAAGCATTCGCCCGCCTTCGTTAGGCTGAAAAATATCATCAATAACAAGGTTCCGTTGGAACTCATCTTATCGAGGGTTGGCCTGCCTAAAATATTCTATATTTTCCTAATCAAACAAATTATTCGGAAATAAGTATATGAAAAGTTATAAAAAATTATTTCTTTTTTTTGTTTATACCAACCAATATAATGTTTTCAAAGTTATTGTCGTAGATATGCTCTATTCGATGGGCGAATACAAAATATGTTTACCGGCAGATAGTCTTCTTATGTAAAACATATGTTCGAATAAACACGATTTATTATACCTATTGATTTTTTATACGGTGCTGTTTATCCATATTTCTTCATTCCTGTGATTTGTGTTTTTGTAGAATCAGTGACACATTATTTATAATGTCTCATGAAGCCTGCAGTTTTAATGAAATACGGGGAGTTTAATTGCGTTATTTGCCCGAAAATTCTGTATATTTCAGCGCAGTCATTAAAAGAGGAGAACCTGTATGGAAAAGTCCATATTTTCGCAGAAAGACGTGATTATACAATCGTTAACGTCTTTAAAAAATGTACATCTTTGTGTGCTTATTTGTCCCCATTGCCCTTGGAATAATTGTGAAACTGGTTTTCTGTTCGGGATAATTTGTATCGTGTGTGATTATTTGAAAGAGCTCAGTCCAAACAATTGTAGGTACAAAATTCGTCAGTCCATTAATCCTTCAAATTTTGTGAGTAAAAAATGTCTTTTCAGTCGCAAATCTGAAATACTGATTCACCCTTTCCATTTTTCTAATTTCTTAACCGACTTCAAAAACAGATCATCATCAATTAAACCAAAGGCGAGTGATGCAAATTACACGAGTAGCAATCACCTACTTCCCACGAGTGTCACATACTATTTGTCTCAACGCCCCCTCCCCAAAAAACAAAAACAAAAAATTGAGAAAAATAAATATTTTGGTTACTGGAAAACATTTAAGCGCAAAGTGTCACAACCCCTTCAACCAGAAGTCGTGCCGCAGTGGTTATGGTGCTAGCTTTTGAACACGTAGGTTAGAGGTAGATCCCCCCTCGGAGTAGAAAAACTTTTATTAATAAATAAAAAGTGTATAAAAAAAGTAATAATAAAGAGTATTGTAATGTTTGATAAGATTTAGTGCGCATTTATACCAAAAAATGAAAGTCACAGTGTTTAATAATGTAAAAAAGATGAAGTTCGCATGCTTGAAAAATGATGTTAAAAATAGTGTTAAAATCTTCTTCACATACAGTTAAGAGACATGAAAATGTCCATTTTTAAGGTAGGTGATGAAAAAAGTTAATTTCAATTCCTTTTTTTTTTTTTTTTATTGTTGATGAATTATGTACAGCAGTTTTAACCAGTTTTCAAAAAAATATGTACTTACCTAATTATTTTTTAACAAAACTTGCTTCTATAGAATTTGGATTTTCATCACGTGAGAACTTGTTTTTTCAGTAGAACGTAAGTTAATGTGCTAGCATTTTTAAATTTTTATAATTTTGAAAATTTGGTTATCAAGTAGCGGAGCCTGGTGCGCTAGAATTTTTTTTTATTTTTAGGTAAGGCGATTATAATATGTCAGATATACTTACTTAAAAAAAAAAAAAAAAAAAAAACTTAAGAGAGTCACAGGCCTTTATGGACCTTTCTTAGGGTGGGAAATTTTCACCCAATCATCGGAGCCAGCACGACACTGAACTATAGTAACCCGATTGAACCTCCAGCTGGAACCAAGCAAAACTAATTTCTGCTATGCTGCTGCCCGGAGGTATCCAGAATTTAAGTCATTTTTTCAGCAACCTTAATGTCAAACACTTATTCAGGCACTCTTTCGAAAATTTCGGATGATCTTCATCTAATTAATGAGCGTGAAAGTTTTTTATCAGACACTTCGGTGCGATCAATCTTTTAGTCTTACCTTTTTGGAGACTGCTTTGAAAGCTCTCGAATGCAATTTTTGTGACTTGTAACTCAATCGGAATATGCTGAGGGAAGTCCCTTTTTATAATTTGCCCAGCATTCTTTTCTGAAATTACAATTTCTAAATTTTGTCCCCACAACCGTTGCGAATGCCAATCTTACTTTTCCTCTGTCACTGTGTTGATGGTTTATGAAAATATTTTCTAAATTGCAGTACCTATTAGAGAAATCAAAAACGATTGGAATACGTTGCTTATTGTAATCAAACTAGAATAAAACTCGTGTAGATATTAAAATTACCATTCATAGTCGGCTTTTAACATTGGAAATGTTTTAACCTGTGATAAATAGCAAAAAGATGACGTCATATGCAACGAAAAGTGAAAATGGAGTTTTCTACAAAAAGTAAAAAGAACAAAGTTTGCAACAAGAAGTGAAAAAAACAAAGTTCGCGCTAAAAATGAAAAAAAAAAAAAAGTCAGAAACTCCACAAAAAAATTGCACAGGTATCTATCCTTCATATTCAAAATCAAATACGTGAAATACAATAAGTTTTTGAAATAAATAAGCTACTAAGTACTTACAAATAGAAAAACCGGGTAATCCATTTTTATGCCTCCATCACATAGGATAGTAAGCCTTACAAAAAGTGAAAACAAACTTCACAAAAAAATTATGATTACGAAATACTTTCAAGTGGGGTGATGTTTATGGAACAAAATGAAAATTAAATACGAAAATCATTTCCTAAGTATCCTCCCTTTGTGCAGGAAATGAAAATCGTGTAAATTTTTCCTACCTCCAGGGTTAGGAAATAAAATTATTTTCGTTATAATCGTTTTTTCAATGAATATCACACAAATTAATGTACATCTTAGTTTAGCAACCGAAACTTCTTTAATGTTGGCGATCAGTAGACGTACCGATTTAAGTGACTGTGGCTAATTTTTCTCGGTTGATTTTGGTCACTAATGCGTCAGCATAAATGTAACTCAGTGGTTCATTCCTTTTTGGATACTGCGTTGTTCTGTAAAGGATTGCCGAGTCCCTAAGATAACTTTTTCCTATGTAGAAATCAACCTGCGGGCGATTTTTAGGTTGAGGACACTGCCACATTGAAAATCTATCAGTGTCGAGATTGTCAGCTTCACGCGAAACCAGTCTTATTTCCACCCTCGTACACGAATAGTTCAACTGCGTATTCAGCCTACTCTCATCCATGTCGTAGCCATATTCAGGGTCGGATAGAATATCATTGCATAACTGTTCTCTTTGTGCATTGGACAGCTGACACACATCGAGACTCCAGTACGTCAGTACGAATCGTTCATAAGCTGTAATACGAAAGATCAGAGTCCGGATAAGTGTAGGCTGGGTTATATCACGAGGTATTTAGGTTTTTTTTTTTTTTTTTTTTTTTTTTTTTAAATAAATTAGTAAATTTAAATGTTACTCGCCTCGTTTACTGTTTTTGATTTTTGAAAATAATATTACAAAATCATCTTTCACCCATTTGTCACGAATGAACCGAAAAGAACTATCCTCAGATGATATCTCATTCAGTTCTCGTTTATAGATTCTGGCTATTGTCGCCGGCATTTGTACGCTGCCCCCGGCGGAATTGATTTCTTTTTCGATGTTTCTCCACTGTTCTTGCGGCACCGGTTGATTTTGTTGCGGTTCCGAAGGATACAGCATGAATTTTGTTTGACGAAAATCTTTGTACAGCGGACGTGTATCTAAACCGATGACATGGAATCCCACCCTCAGTACATCCCCTTTCTTATTTATTCGAGAAAAAATCATCATTGAATTAGCGCTTAAATTCGCGGAAAGATAGTATAGAGTTGAAGATGTCTCCTCTGAATTTCGTGTGGAGATTGCAGGTGGGCAGTAGAGCACGAGAAGTTTCACCTCTTTGGTATTATGGTCGGTTAATACCCGTTGTTTTCTGCACTTCTCCTCATTGTACCCTCGAACATCGAGCGTCAAGTGATTGGCAAATCTGGCCATATTTTGTCGGCAAAGGTATATTTTCTGCGCTCGTCGTAAACCGCATATATTCAACGACGAATATCGTTTGTGGTATTTCCGGTAAGCTGAAAATATCGAATATTGGCGTTAATTGTCCAAATCGAGTCGATTAAGGTAATTTACCCATTACCGCCATAACTAGCATAAAATTTATGTTTAAATCCTCGTAGAGTATTCATTCGTGACATCATTTTTCAAAAACCGCGCATTTTTAAGGGGGGTAACCATGAAAAAGTGTGCTTGGAGAGAAAAAGTGAATATATATCGTAAAATTTTATTAGTTAAATTTGATGAAAATTGGATCATGTTACTTTGAAGTACCGTGAGTATGTGGTATGAATTTTATCTCTTTATTTTATACAACACTGTTTATAAGAATTTGAAGAAAAAATTCCGATATGCCGATTACCTTACCTCAAAATGAACTTGTTGCCAATAGCTGACCCCCAGTTACCATCACCCTAAATCACTGAGTAAATCTGGGAAACATTGATTAGGATAGCCTTTTATAATATTATGAACAATTAATGACTTGAAGATTGAAGTGGAGAAAGTTATATTTCATCAATATTAATTCTTGATTATCAATTTTGGATAACTGTGTTGGAAATTGGAAAATTATATAATTTATTTTCCAATAGCCGCCACGCTTGGAATTCTCTAAATTAAAAACCAATATGGTTCCCAATGTAATGAAACATTCCTGAATGTTCATATTACATATTCCACAACCCCGTTGTATTGTGTTTTCAGCCCAAGTACAAAATTAAGGTCTGACACCTGTGTTGGAAACTGGCAAATTATATGATTTGCTTTCTAGTAGCTGTCACAATTGGAATTATCTGAATTTAAGGGCAATATGGTTGCTATTGTAATGAAACATTCCTAGAAGTTCATATTACGTATTCCACAACCCAATTTTATTTGATTATAAGCTCACAGTAAAATTTAAAGGAGTTACATGAACCATGTAACTTGATTTTTTTGTCAATTTTTCATTGATTTTCACTGGATTTTTGATAAAATATTATTAAATTAATATCACCACAAACACAATTGCAACAGAAAACAATAACTCAAATGATTAGACAAAGGAAGCATGGTAGGGGGTATATTGGTTGTCAATGTTTCCAGATGAAGCATTAACACATTAAAATTCACGTGTTTATTTTAGGGTGGTGGAAATAGGAAGGTGGCGGCAGCGGCTATTGGTAAATTACCTTACTAATTTTTTAAAAAATACTTCTCTGCGGCCACTTCCTAGCAGGTTTTCAATAAAAATAAGTCTGGTTAAAAAGGAATTTTTAAAAAATACGCTTTTATAATTTGAAGAAGAAAATAACGGCGAAAGAGAAAATGAAATTTCTTACTCTTTTTCGGAGACAGAAACAAACAAAAATTGAAAAAACAACCGATATAAGTGTATGTGTAAGTGTGTCGCAACACGTGAAAGCAGCGCTGAAGTTGGTCATCCGATGTACTTCAACAAATTCAGTGAGTAGAATAAAAGCGTATAAAAAATATGTCAGCTAGATACTATGCCCATTTTGATGGAAGTTCGAGTTTAGATGTGTATAGATTTTTGTTTCGGGTCAAATGAAATCCGATGGCACCAATACCTCAACTTCATATAAGTTAATACATAAAACAAGCTTGGATAGGTGTGTAGGTATGAATGTTGGCTAGATTTCTTGTTATAGCTGGATAGGGGCTGTAATTTTCAGAAAATAAGATTGAAATTTGGTACCTCAGTAAAAGTTATACCAGAGAGGATTTCTGCAATATTTCACATCATTTGAACCTTGATGGTCGTGCGTAGGTCTATTTTTGTGCCAATATATTTTAATAACACGATGTAGGGCATAATTTTCTTTTAGTAGGGCTGAAACACAAATTGATGAACTCCATTGATTTTGGATTTGATTGGTCCATTGATTTTTTAGATATTCACTATTCAGTATGGTTTTTTGTGATAGTTCTGGTGCTCCTCTCCCATTCGTCCTTAGCTTTAGTCACATAGTGGCCATCTTTTGGTTATAATTTGAGATCTAACTGTGCCAACTGATTTCATTCAAAACATCAGTTCAAAATTTATGACTTATATGAGAAATATTTCCCCATATAATCTGTTCAAGTTTGAGAACACCTATAATTTTGTAAATTCAACTCGGTGTATATATAGGATGAACATTTACTCCCACTTATCAGAACAATTTTATCGGACGGTGACTAGTAAATGTATATAGCTTTCCATGACATTCTCGCTTAAAAATCCAATTTTCTGGGTCTGCTTTGGTCGTTTATGTTTAGACAGCCCCCTCTTAAATGTGTACTTGGTACAGTGTTATTACAATGTGGTTTCACTTACGGGCAATGATTCGTATGGACTGCAAGTATTCAGTCAGTCTTTGGTTAACTGAAGCAACTATATATTCCGGTTTGCTTGGACGCAGTTTTTTTTCGTTTTGGCTGGACATCAGTTTAATGAAATCGATTTTGCTGACGAATTTTTGAGGATAGATTGGAGCTGTGGCTGTTTCTTGGAAGAATACGAAGGCAGAAAGAAGTTCGCTGCCTTTTGAAACGTGATGCACGTAGGGTATGAATGTTTTCTTTTCTGTTTCCAAGTCGAAATAATACATCGGCGGACATACGAACATCGACAGTCTGTAACGATATTGTCCGGTTTTTGTGCCATATCTCGTGCTGAAATGTTTCTTTTCGCATTTATCAACTCTAGCTTTGCTTAAATCGAACTTGAATCCGTGGTAACCGACTTGTAAAATTCGTTTACAAAATTTTATTTTCTCCTCTGGTTTGGATTTGCAAATACTTTTTCTGGTCTTCGGCAGAACGTCAGTCGCTGCAAATGAAATTAAAAAAAAAGATATTTTTATGTTTAGGTAGTCATTTGGTATATAGGAAGTGTGGCTGTAAAGTTTCAGAACTGTGTAACTGCAGCATTGAACGGGGTGGGAGGGAGACTTCATCATCATTAAATACAGTCAAATACAAATTTTCTCAATTTTCCAGCATCATTCATTTTGATATATATATTTACTCAACGATTGAATTGAATATTTCTAGTTTAATGCCAAATACAAAAATTTTAATGGAGATTAGGTATTTAATCTTGAATTTTTTGTCTTTAAGAAAGTTTTCAACTTGAAGGTCTCAGATGTTAAAACCTGTGTATGGGTATGACGTAGTAATGCTGTATCTCGTTCCCGAATTTTCAAGTAGTACAAATATTTCAGTGATATTTGAAAAGAAGTCGAATTTTACAAAACATCTTGTTTTCATTGAACGATGATCGTAACATCTGTCAAAAAAACCTTTACTTGACGTAACATGATTTATGAAGAACTGAAACTAAATTATGGTATCCGTGTTTGATATGGCAAAGGGTGCCACAATTTTAGGTTCCAGTTCTGGAAAAGTTCTGTTGAAAGTTTATTCATAGTTGAACCCTATAGTTTAACTTGTGTGAAGTGGAAAATAGTGCGCATGTGTGCCAAAAAACAGAAGTCACAGTGTTTATCAATGTAAAAAATATCAAAGTGTTCGTGTTTGAAAATTGATGTTAAAAAATAGTGTTGAAATCTCTTTCTTCACATATGCAGTTGAGAGGCATAAAAACATTAGTTTTTTTAGGTACTTGTTGAAAAAAAATCTTTTTTACATCACATGCACGCAAGATGTGTAAAGTCACTTATTTGTGACCCCAGTCCTTACCAAGAGGAAAAATGTGATAAAGAGAGCAAAACGAGTATTTGCTGCCCCTACAACAGTGTTTTGCCTCCGCATGCGTTGTAAAATAGTAATTTTGCTACGAGAGAGTAATTTGAGCAATTCTTCACTATTTGTGATTTTTGCAACACAAGCATCAGACGAGTGTTGTAATTTCATGAGTCAAGGTCGCCAACATTTCGTTCAAGTTGCGAACACTGCACGATTAGAAGAGGCGTCTGATTGGTTGATGGACGGAGCCCAACACTTTTGAATATAAATTAATATATGGAGTGGCATTTCTCCTAGTTCACCCTTGTCAATATAGTTTCACTTCTCAGTAAGTGAATGTAGGTAGGTACTTTTTTTCACATGTTGCATATCTGTTTGTATGTGGTTTTACTCATGTACTCATATAGATATCCACCGTGTCATAAAAAATACATTTATTCACAGAAAATCGTAAATATATTGGCAAGGGTGAACCTATTGTTAAATAGAAGAAATGCCACTCGATGATATATTTATACTCAAAGCTAAATACTTGGTTGATGGAAGGAGCCAAACACTTCCAAAATGGGAACAAATATGTTTTTCTCTCACTATCACTTTTTGCTCCTATTGAAAATTTTTTTCTCCCAGGTTAGAAATCTTATACCTCAGGCATTGAAAATAAGATGTAATCATATATTCTGTGGCATGTGTTGCAAAACACTTTATTATGCTACGAGAGAGTAAATTGAGGAATTACTAAAGAGTTCCAAATTGCAGCCTAAGCCATAGAAGGGTGCTGTAATTAAATGAGTTGTTATCGTTTACTTTATGATTGAGTTGTGTGTTATACTATTTTAAACTTGGCCATTTAAATTTTTTTTTATTTTTTTAGTTGATTTTATCACTCTTTACAACTTTATGAAAGGTTACCAATGCCTTTGAATGTTAATGTGAACATTATCAAACATAAATAAACACATTAGGTAATGCCATAGGGTGTTAATAGCAATTGTTTTTTCAACTTTCAGAACTAATTTGGTAAAGTTATTGAAAAGAGATGTACAAAGTACATCGGAAGAAATTACAGAGAAAAACGAGTTTAACAATTATATTTTAAACCACACATTAATAATATAAAAAACGTGATCGAGAGAAAAAAAAAATGATATGACGAAAGTATTGTTACGAGAGAATATATGAATGACAATGTGATGAAAAAACGAGACGAGTACAATTTTATTGGGTTATGTTGTGAGAGTGACGAGAATAATAACTGCCAGTGTGGCCAAATACGATGAGAGAAAAATGAATGGAGAAATAAAGTAACAGTTATACCTACTTATTTTGAACCTGGAAAATAATATGGAAATGATCATGATTTGTGCGATTTTTCAGATTATTTGTTTTGCACTTTTTTAAATCAAACCGTCTTTTTTTTTTAAATATTACAAGTTCTACACTTTTTATCATGTGAAATTAAACTTTTCTTTAAAACAACTGAAGAAAAAACATGGATGGAAGATGATCAACAAATGCTTAAAATAGAATACTTTTGAAAATAATTCTACACTAGCCCATTGTTCATCCATGAATTTTTATGAAGAATTATTTTTAATTGTCAATTTTTAAGAATAAAATTACAATTCAACCAGCCATGAAATTTTATATGCACAACTCATATAGGAGCAGATCATTTACTGTTGAATTCTCAATCTATATACTATAGGCAGAGACAGTATAGCCAAAGAGATGTCCGACTTTATATGCGTTGTGGTACAAAAATGTGACCAAAATCTTGGACTATCATCATCATCATCATCATCATCATCAACAAAAATTCAACTTCGTTTAATGTTCAGCACAGCCAAGTTGTGCATATTTTATAGTGAAAACAAACATCTCCATACCAATATACACTCACTATCAAGATACAACACATACGCAGTAAAGTAAAAGAAGTTGAGAAATCATTTATGATGATAGTGATGGTTGAGAGGTTTGTCACATTTTTGATCACCTGCTGGAGATCTCTTTAGTTATACATCTCTGATTATAGATCTATTGGCATAGTAGACAGGTATTATTAAAAATCAATCAAGTCAAATTTTACCTTTTCCAGTTGGGCTCTGTTTGTAGTTTGCATATGAAACAGCCTTTTGTTCAACTAGTTGTTGGTCTGTGAGTACTTGGAAATACGAGTATTCTCCTGTACCATTTACTTGGTGGATAGCATTACAGTAAATAATTATCGAAAAGACAGAAAAATTCGTAAAAATCATCATATTATCGATTTATTTTCGTCCGACTTTATTGAGACCATGAAAAAAATAAATTTAATGCGTGAATTCTTCTCTTGGTTTTAACGGAGACAAACTTTCTGGTGTCATTTGTGTTTTTGAAATTCTCGTTGTTTGTTTAAATGTTTACTCTACCTGAGCTTGATTACATTCTGAGACTGCAGTCTTTCAATTTTTCATTGGTTTTATGCTTTTAGCTTTACAAAAATAAAAAATCATTATACTTACAGTCGATATATTTTGAAATGGAGGAATCGTCTGTAACTTGAAAATTATTTTAAGTCTTACCATATTTGTAACGACCATTTTATTGGACAACACTTTTTTTTTCTGCTCATAAATATCTGATCAACATGTGTAATACGTATAATATATTGTGATTCCGCTCCAACAAAGGATAAATTAATTGATATCGCCGCTGTCTACAACATAATTATAGTTCTCATATTGGAGCAGGTCTGAAAAAAGTTTTTTGTCTATTGGTTAATTAGTTACTGAGAAAGTTGTTTTTCCAGGATTCTGACAAAATGACCAAAGAGATCAGACTGAAATTTTCATTATAAATTTTTCTTATGTTGATGCAAGTTTCTTAGAAGTTTGGTGCCTATTATTTCAGTATTTTTGGAGAAAATAGGAGAAGAAAAATTTCTGGATAAAATTTTTTGTTCCCAATTTTGAGAAAACTACCTATCAGATAGGGCTGAAATTTTTAAGAAAGATAGCTATTTTATGAAAGCAAGTCTGAAAGTAGTTTGGTGCTCATCAGTTTAGTAGTTCTCGAGAAAACTGAAAACAAAAAATCTCTTGAAAAGTGGTTCTTAGCAATATACATTGAAAGATCGATATTCTAGTTAAAGATATGGATAATTGTCGACAGTTTTTTGTAATTTTATAGCCTGAAACTAGTATAGAGGATAAGGACTCAGACTCGAATGAAAGGAAACGTAAAAAATAAGTGTAGGTAAACGAAGTTTCGTCTCAAAAGCATATAATTCAGAAAAAGATTTAAGTAACATAAGTAGAATAAAGTGTTTCAGTTGTGTGAGACGAATGTACACAAGCAGAGCCGAATGTGTGATGATTATAGAATCAGTGTTACCTGATAGACAAGTGATATAGAGTATGAAGATAAACAGTGTTGATTGTTCATAGGAGTGTGAGGGGCAGAGGATTGGTGGTCCCAACATCTAGCATTGAAATATCGATATAAATATCGAATTATATCGATACAAATATCGATTAATATCGATATAAATATAGATTACTACCAATATCATTTAAAATTTTTTCGAGTAAGCTCTCTCTTCATCTCCATCTCTATCTCCATTTGCAAACTGGCTTTTCTAGCGAAGCATTACTGCGTTAGACTTTTTTTCGCTATAATTCGTAGCCAGACAGAAGTTTTTTTGCGATACGCTATACTCAGCACCAAATCACCTAAGATCCGACACTCAAGGCGTATTAATGTAACGTTGTTTCTCATTGGCCATCCAACATTTATACCTGATTATACGTCGTCATCTTTTTGTCATTAAAGGTTTGTACACCATATTGCCTATCTTCTTCAGAGCTCAACTTACTTAGCGCTGAGTATAGACTATAGTGGACTACTATAGTAGTGCTGGTTGCAAAGGGCCACTTTTATCGATTAATTCAATAATCACAGTTTTTATATATTGAGATTGCAAGTTCTCTTTAACATGTTGTTTATCTATCGTAATTATATTTACTGGTCTTCTAATTTGTTCTCAATTTTATTTTATTTTTTTGCAGGTGAGCTCGCTATTTTTATTGTCACACTCAATTCAGTAGGTAAGTTCGTTATGCATATTTTTTCGTTAATCTTAAAAGGAAAATGAAAAATAAGTTGGTGTTCACTTTGAAACAGATACAGTATGATGAGTATGGTAACTACAAATTACGACAGCTATTTGAACGATAAAAATTGACGTGTATTGAAGTTGTACATTTTACGGCCGAAGTCCAAAGTTCCAAAGTTGGTGAATGTCGACATTCACCAATTAGCGTGGTGAAAGACCGGAAAAATAACCTTATTCGGACATTGGCTGGTGATTGTCGACGTTCACTAACAAGTCACAGTGAATGTTGGGAAACTCAGGCTTAAAATTCCTAATAAGATTGGTAACTTTCTACATTTTGTTAAAGAAATAAAGGTATCTATTTCGTATTTCACCGAAATTGAAGTTTTCTTTGTACCTACTCATGGGCCTAACCAGAAAATTTTTAGAGGTGGCAAAACTTTTTAAATGGGGCAAACTTTTTTTTTTATTATGAGAGCAAATTTCAATTTTCTTCGCTAAATATGTAAAAAAAAAAAAAGTAAAAATTCCTTTTTTTTAAATTTAGTGGCGCAAATGTCTCTCCATGCCCCCTGGCTACGCTCATGTGCCTACTTGTTTATTAATTCTGTTTCATACGCGTTACCATAATCAATTATTAAAGGATAACATGGCCAGTACGAGTACCTATGTAAAATGATTTCAACAAAATTCATCGACACCACTTGGTGTATGTCAGCAAATACTGGTGAACGTTTAAATTAAGATTTTCAAGTTGCAGTGTTCAGACATTCACCAATATAATCAAATTCCTCTGCAGGAACATAATATCTTACAGGTTCGGTTACTGTTACCGACTTTTCATTTCACCCAATTCGACGATACTGAATCTTTTTAGATCCAATTTCTCCAACTCTGCACAAAGAATGAAATATTGTGTAATGAAAATTTTAAAGGTAATTTGGAATTTCGAATGGTGAATTTCCAAGATAATGAAAGATAAAATATTGGTGAGTTGATAATTGGGGGGAGGAGAAGAGATGTTTTAGATTATAATTAAGCTTCGTATCCGTGTTTTATAGTCACGGATGAGAATGTTGAATTTTGAAAAAAAATATGGTTTTAAAATCTTTCTCAACAAGAGGGTTTGTATATCAGGACACATCAATGGAGGACTTTATGTAACTTAAACACTTAACTTCAGACCAGACATTGGACCAGTCCTGTGCAACAAACTTTTCAACAGATGAAAGAATAAATATTGGCGAGGGTACTTCCAAAGCTACTGATGCTGCAAACGTCTACACAGTTTCATTCGTAGATATTCCAGTGTGAGATATAATCCTGTAAAAAGAGATGGAGGAGTGGAAAATGTAAAATTTGCCCAATCATCACGAATTTTGAGCATCAGAGAGCAGGAAGATTGGATCAGGGGGCAATTTTGAATAGATCGGAAAAGTCTGTAAAGAAGTGATGGATGAACAGTGTAAACTTTCGAAGACTATAAGCTTTTATATGATACATGATCAGAAAGACAATGTTTACACTGATATTTTTCAAGTGAAAAGTAGCTCATATCATTGATAAATATAATCTTGATATAAAGTGAACGCACCTCCATGTAAAAATGGGAAGCATCTTTTTACATGGAAGCATGTTCAGTTTACATCGAGGTAGAGGTTATATTTTCTAAATGAAATGTCAAATCTTCCATAATGAGGAGGTTAATATTTTATTCCATTTTTTATAATTTTTTAAAGGAGACTTATCATTATGATAGAATTTTAACGTTTTGTTGCTTTCTGATCATTAAATATATAAAATATCTCCCTCAACAAGATTCATAAGTAATTTTACATGACTTGAGAATAGCTCACATCTCTATGCTCATTTCGCAAACTCCCTCACATGCAGTGATGGGTGTGGGAATTTCCAATTCTCATTTCCAGGAATAAATCCCCCAGAATTGGCATTTCCATTTCCACAAAAAATGTTCCCAGGAATCGAAGTCATTGTATTTTTTTGCTGAGATTGTGCTAAGGTACCAACCACCAAGGCACTAATCATATGCATCATTACCAAGATTATGTCTACCAATGCATTTCATCAAAGTTCCCAAATGTTCTCTTTTGTAAGGCATCAGTGCAAAGTCTCAACTCCTAGGAACCACAGTATCATAAAAGAGAATACAACTATGCATCACATCAGTGTCCAAATGTTCTTTTTTTCATTGCATTAGTGAAAAAATTGTAGGTATTAAGTCATTATATTGTATCAAGGTCCAAATGTTCATTTTTACAATGGATCTGTGCTACAGTCATAGGTACCAAAGCAGCAATGAATTTCAAATGAGAACCCATCTGTATATTAAATTAGTGTGCAGATGTTAATAAATTAAAATTTGTACATGAAATTTGAAGCTGGAAAGTAATATTGTTCTCCTTAATTATGGTAAAAGTTCCTATAGTTATAAAAACATTCATTACATTTTACACTTAATAGGCTGAGAAGATTAAGAAAAAATTTTTACTTCAGAATTTTCGAGTAGAACTGATGATTTGAAGAAAAAGCCCCTCCATGGTTTTTCAAAATGCATGTTGTATCTTTCTAATATAAATTTTATCACTCTCCAAAGTCCTCTATATGTGTACCTATAATTTATTTGTTTACTAATGGTCTAAAATATGTGAAATAAGTATGTGAAGTGTGAAGGTTTCAAAAAATTTTGGAAGAGATTGTTTAAAATAAATGTTTAAAAAATAAGAATGTTTCTGAACACTCAAATTCCCTATTTACATAGTATGATCAAGTTTGAAAACAAATCTGCTGAATTAATGAAAGAAGTCCTTTTAATATGAATAAAAATTTTTTAAAGAGTGTTGAAAAAAATTTTTTTTGTTTTTTTTTACTTTTTTTATTCTAATTTTTTCCTAGTTAAAGAAAAATGACAAGCCTAGTATTTTCTCCACTTCTTATTTTATTTTTACAAATAATTCTAACGTGACTATTTTTTTATTTATTTTTTTTCAATGGAATCCTTCAAATTGAATATTCATGAGCCATTACTCCTATAATGCCATGCATCTAACATATTTAATATTCAAATTTTAAATTAATTATGGAATCGGTGTACAAGAAAGTGATTCATTTTATTAAGTATCATGTTTGTTACTTCTCAGAGATTTTAAATTTTCTCTAGTTCTACTAAATAAAAATTAATGAGGGTGGTCTTAAGATGATTTGTTAGGGTGTAGTATCCATTTTTACAATGTCTTTAGACTTTTTCAGTTTTCTTAAGTTTTACCAAACGAAAGTTTATGGGAAAGGTCTTAAAATGAAATATAAGGTGGTAGTATTCCTTTTCACTGACCATTCCAGGGGAATTCCCGCCTAAAAAAAAATCTTCTCGGGCACTGCCCGCCACTGCTCATATGTACCCGCTCACTTTTGAACTTTGGTGTGTGATATACTATTTTCTGCTGCAAAAATTAATGATACTGGGGATGAGGATATTTTCGACGAATGATTAATCAGTTTCGGAATTAGAAGTACAGCTCTTATACCAGATAATTGGGAACCACCAATGAAAGTAAATCACTTTATTACCTATGTCACGTTTATCGGAGATATGATGTGAATATTGTAGGAATGGCTGAACATGGTGCTAGAGTGGTATCTACTAACATTGAAAATGCAACGATGCGACTGAAAATTGAGCTATATTATTGTTGTAACAAAGTATACATATGTTGGGAGGTGATGGTTTGGATAGGATTTTGTTATATGTGTAAGAAAAGAAAACGTTTTGAAAATGTGCTTATTTTTTTGTTTTTCAGCAATAAATTATGTATACGTATAGGTACGTACTTACCAGATTTAAAAAATTTATTTTTTAAACTATTTTACATACTTCATGATGAGATTCTGGACTTGAATAGGATCATGTTACACTTCGAATCAATACTCGTATTCGTAATGTTGGTCAGAAATTGAAAATACAACGCCTTTGTGTAATATTACAGTAGCTGTTTTGCTTTTATTGTGAATCGCATTCTCACGATATTTAAATAGGTACTTACTTCAGTGTTTTAGGTACTCACGAAGCGGTGTTTTTCTGTTTTTCGATGCGAAAAAATTATTTCCTGTAGATACGTGACGAACTCGGTGCGTCATAATTTATTCTACTTACGTGTGAATTTAAAAAAGTTTCGTCTATCTATCCATAGATTTATTTTCTTTTCTTTCGAGTTACTTTTTGTGGAAAAAAGTTTGTATTTCTGTTCAGTGTTTTTCAATAAGATTATGTTTACATACATACGTTTTTTTGTACAATTACCAGATTTTTTTTTTTACGACGTATGTATGTACCTACTTGGATAGAAAAAGCACATAATATGGTAAAGTGTTTGCTTGCGAATGAAACCCATATAAAAGCCGAATGGTACAGAAACCGTTTAGTTTGGGCTTGAGAAAGTGATTAAAAAGCAGTGTTAAGTAAGAGAACTATAAAATACGGGCATACCAAACCCAATATACTTACCCATTGAAAGTATAACATATACAGCTAATGTGGAAAGTGTACCCTTTTAATCACTCTTTCACTTAACTTATAATTATTATCTCAACGTAAAAATGTTAGACAAAAAATATTCTGTGTTAGACGTATTTTTAAGAAAATTTACGACATTAATTTTCACAGACATCTCTGATATTTTAAGAAAATAATACGAACGAAAATCGCATCTATGTTTTATTTATTCACGAATTTTTAGCAGTTAGAGGCAAAATTACTGGAGAAGTAGATATTTTTGATTGTTTTATAATAGATCGTTTTGCATATGATGTGTAAATAGCATTTCGATTTTGTTAATGCTGTTGTATGAGAAGAAACACTGTTTGGAAGCCGTGCAAGAAAGTGATAAAGTTGTGCGAGAGAAAAGTCAACTCGGAAGTGCGCATGTGCCTTACAATGTTTTTATATAATACGTGATCAGAAAGACAGTGGTATTTTTTGAGTGAAAAGTGGCTCATATCGATGAATATAATCTGGGTATAAAGTGAACACACCTCCATATAAAAACGTGTAGTATCTTTTTATATGGAAACATGCATTACATTGAGGTAGAAGTTACATTTTCCTAAATGAAACGTTAAGTTGATATTTTATTCAGTTTTTTATAATTTTTAAGAGGTGCTCATCATTATGATAGAATTTTAACGTTTCGTTGCTTCCTGATTATTAGTTATATAAAATATCCTCCTCAGCAAGATTCAAAAGTGAGTTTACATGACTCAGGAATTGCTCACTCACATATAATCGCTCACTTTTGAACATTGGTATATAACATACTATTTCAGGTTGTATTGAAATTTGCTACTTTTTGTTTAGTCAAGGAGCATTAAAGAATGCTCTTTTAGTTTGGGTGTTGCAAAAAAATTATTAAAAATATTTTTATATTGACACACCTGAAAATTTTAAATTTAAAGCATTTTTCATAGTTCGAAGTATCGAAGAAAATTTGGTATCGATAGTAGTGATACTTTGCATATTATGCTTCTTTGAAATAAAATTTTGGACAGGTTTCAAAAATTCCATTTGTTTTATTCATAAAACTATTTTAAACAAAATGTACCTGGAATAAATGTCATAAATCAGAATTTTGTACGTTGTTATTCTCAGATAATTTTTCACGAATATGCTGAGAAGACAAGAAAGTGCGACAATCTGTTTTAAAACATTCAGGGGCAGAATTTGTTCATTTTCATAGAGTAGGTAGAGGAAGCTAGAATCGTGAGATATTTCAACACAAAATTTTGTAATTCTGGAAAGTTGTAGTTTTTCCAAAATTCAATAATGTTGGTTTTCCCCTTGGGCATTCTAAAAGTATTGCCGATAATTTCGATACCACAAAAAGTTATCGATAGTATCAATAATTTACACCCCTAGTATGGAGGGTGTTATCCTGATTCTCAGGTTATAAATATCTTCTTTTTGGAGCAGTGGTATTCAAACATTTTTAGCCTGCAACCCCCTTTAGATAGATAAGAATGCTTTGACCCCATTCTACTCTAACCCTTGTAGGTATGCATGAAAATGTCAGCTTGAAACACAAACAATGTTCTCTATATTTCCTTGTGTACTTCTATGTATTTTTTTGCAACCCCACCCCTATAGGTTGACAATCGCTGCTTCAGATGATGTGCAGTGCTTACAGTTTATTAAAAATAAGGTTATTTTTCAGTTTGAGAAATTATTTTACCATCAACTCAGCTTTTTGCCAATTGCATTAGGGTTTTAAACAAGCTCCATAGCATCAGAAAATAATGAATAAATTATCAAATATGTATACCTATCAAAATCTAGTGAGATTATTTATGAAAGTTTCCTTACTCTTGGACTTTGGCTGAATTACAAAAATTTTTCTAGATGTTCATAGAGAATTTTGGAAATTGTCATTGTAAAGGAAAACCTTTTTCATAATTAGATGGATGTCTTACTATACCTAGTCTGATAATAGGCTATTGCAATATATTGGAGAAATTATAGTAAAACCATCTTAATATGTTCTCGCTTAAGACCTTTTCCACATATTACCTTTTTTTTTGTGGTCCCTTGATTTTCCATACTAAAACCATTTAAAATTACCCAGGTATGATATCGCTGGGTATAACATTTTCCCACATGATACATTTTTCAAGCAGGTTTACCTTTAGAAATTTGTAATATTTTGATGAATAAAGTTTTTTTGAGTTCTGTCCTTGAAAATCAAATAACCTCTTTAGAGGATTAGTGCCACACTATTCCAATTTGAATATCAAGTTTTTAAAAAGTAATGAAAGTTTCACACTTTTACCCATATTGAACAAATCTTATTAAAACATACTTTTTTCTTCGTCCGATTTTTTTTTAGTAAAACATCAAAAAAGTATATTTTGCTGCATGAGCGCAAAGTGAGCCTCAACGAGTTAGAGTGTGCAGATTGAACCATAGGTGAGTGCTGCAAACATCGAACAAGTGGAAGAACTCACGTTGCGAACGCCATTTTTCACAATACATCCGCCATGAAGTTGGTGAATGGACCTGATTGGTTGATGGGCACATAAAAAATTTTGGAAGTGGGAGCTAATACTGGTTTTGCTTAACCTATCTCATTTTTTCTCCATCTATCGAAATTTAATCATGGATCACGAATTCATAATTTTTTAAAGCGATTTTGCGGCATGTGTTGGAAAAAAATTTTTTTAATTTTAAATTAAATTTTGAGTTTTTCCACTTCCTGTGTATTACGTTTTACCGCCTAATACGTTTTTTCACTGTGACTTGAAAAACGTATTATGGGTTTTGCTACAGTTGATACAAAATCAGCACAATGAATTTCTATGAATGAAAGAAAAGTAAAAATGATCAAGGTACGTGTGTTTAATGGTAGGTATTTAGAACATTTACTAAATGCGCATCAGTACATAAGCGCAGATAGGGTTATAAATTTGATGGGAGGCATTTCAAATGGTACCGAAAAAAAAGGTTCGAAAAAATTTTTTGGCCCCCTCCTTTCTTTGTATCTTTTCATCTGTATTCACGTTCTTGTTTTGATTTCAGTGAATTATCTGATGACCAATTTTATTAGGAATAGAGAGAAATGCTGTGTGATCTATTTATAGGCGTCAGATAACGTACTTTTTCTTCGATTTGTTATTCGGATTTTCGATTTTCTAAACATTTTCTTGGATATAACTATAGGTGTCCGAAATTCAATTTAGATACGTAATTTTGTGTCTCTTTCATTTGTACTACGCTGGGTTGTTAAAAGAATCTTAATTTAATTTTTCCTCCGTATAGTCATTAGCGTCACCAGTGAAAAGTAATGGAGGCTTATCTTCCCATGGCAGTTGCTTAGCCTTATAATTTTCTTAATAATTGATCAAAAAGAAAAAATATTACAGATTTTTCGGGGGAGCCTAAGCCCCCCAAGAAAAATCGCATAGTTTCGTCAGTGTCTATGAATAATGTTTTTTCATGTTTTTACAATTTGAAGCCTTTTTTTAGGAAAGCCTATTGGCATTTTTTGTCCGTTTGTTTTTTTCATTATGCTTTCTAATTGATCACTAACGTACCAAATTTATACTTCGTTTATCTAGGTAATGTAACGTATGTGTTCATCCATTTTAATTATAGATAAACATATTCGGCTACCAAAAAATATTTCCAAGTCTATTGATAAACATCCCTGTAAATTATTTACTGTTATTCTTTCTCCACATTCCTTAAAACGTGAATATGTTTTCTAACGGGATATTTGGTGACCTAAATACACTGGTCCCTCGAATATACTCTAAAATACGAATCCCTTTTGTCAGAAAATCCCTACTTCACTCACACACTAACCACAGCGTAAAAATATATCCCCGAAAGGGTATATAAACTGTTGTTTCAAACAGAATTTATGTACTTTGTTTTAGTCTCTCTTTGAGTACTACTCTTTGTGTTAGTCTCTGTTTGAGTACTAAAAAATATTTTATTGAGACACTATTCTCGAATTATTAATTATACTTGTGAATGTACAAAATATCATTTTTATTAGGTATATTGTGTTAAAATACTTGTGTTTTCCATTTAATTTAAAGTCTGAATACAGAACACTTAAGGTCCATTATCAAAGTGGGGATAGTAAAATTAATACTTAGAGATTTTAATAATTAATAATTTCGTGTATGGTGTAAGACATAAAGAGAATAACCAGGTACAATATACCTCTTTTATACAATTACAAGTATACCTATTTTTTTATTGTTCATTATTCGTGAATTTCGGAGAGAAAACTATTTGAATACATAACAGTGTAATCCAGTTCAATTTTTAATGTGATGAACAGGTTAATTATGTAACCTAGTAGTCTATGACTTAAATTCCTCACCCTAAATGCAAAAATGATCCTGAGGTATCGAATGTGACTTGAAAATTACTTACGTGTAGAAAGATGTACTTATACGTCGTGTTTATATATACATTAATGGGTGGATACAGAATCCATTCTACTTTTTTGAGGTATGTGAGTATATCTACTAACTGACGTTGAAAGAAAACCACTGAAAGAACTTTTCAATGTTATTATCTTTCGAAAGGGATTCATTCCGAATTTTTACTGTCATTTTCTATCATTTTTCACCATAATCTTTTGAAATGTATTTATTTCTAAATTCTGAGGCGACGTGGAGACGCTCAGGAAGATTTGGGGTAGTCAATTTTTTCACGATGCAAGGAGAGTAATTTGACTTAGGAACGTATCATCCAAATTCGGAGTCTACAGTTCCAGCTGGGGTCAAATAAAACTATTCTATTTGATTATCTGAAAACTTCTTTGAGAGGAATCGGTCCTTTGTAATATTCACTCATTCATATAATAATAGCCTAATTGACATAACGTACCGTTAGTATCGTTTTTGCAATCAGTCTCTTTAATGTTGTTTTAGTAATAGATCAGTTTAAGAGAAATTACCTATATTTATTTGTGCATAGTACGTACTTATTCTTTTATTTTCCTCACTCCTTTAAAAATTCTTGTCGTTGGAAGGTTTGTATTTTCACATTGCTGTTAGATCTTCTCACCAAATTTTAGTTGACATATTCCTAAAATTGGTATAAATATATGTATATTTTGTGATGTATAAAATATAAATTGTAGTAGTCTATAGGTCATATCTCAGTCAATTGTATTTCATCAGTGTCTTCATTGGTTGGCTTCCTGGGAAAACCAGTAACCAGCGTTTCAAGTGATATATTATTTGTTTCGCGCGCTCCTTGCAAATATTTTGTATTTATATTGGTGACAAATGCATCAGGAACAGCAGAACTCTTGTTATCGTAACAGACATACACGATCACTGCATTTCTTTCAAGGCTTGCAGAAATCAAATATGTAAATGGATTCTCAGCGACAGGAGGGCATACCCTAGTGATCAGTCGGTCGAGAAGTAACGTTTTTGCATCCCTCATGACGAGTCTGATGTTTACGTAGAAGCGTACTCTGTATTTAAATTCATTGATCTTTGGATCATAATTCATGTTATAGAAAAAATTATGCAAAATCAGATAACATAGCAATTCAATTTCATTTTCAAACAGTCCGTTGACGTTGAGTAATGCATAAGTGAGTTTGAACTTGTTGTAAGCTGGGAACAAAAAAACATATTATTACCATAGGTACTACATTAGCATGTCCTTTTCTCTTATCCCTTCAACTTCCCTTCCCTTAAATTTCACTTAAAAATTACTTTTGGTTCAATTTTGTATTTAAGAGTGTGGTAACATTTTATTTTTACATTGGAACTCTCATAAGAGATACAATGTTCCCACATTTTTAAATACGAAATTATGCAAAAAAATTTCTTCAAGTGAAATTTAAACGAAGGGAGGTTAAAGTGACGTTTGTGAATATGAGACTTAGAGTCTAAACTTTCTCAGGCTGGTCAGTGAGTGAACAGCAAGCTATAAACAGTTCATCTGAATATATACTGCTTGTTTAATGTTTACCAGTCATAGCCTTTAATGAGTGAGCTCTACATAGCTGCAAATAAGTGGGTATACTGTATCAATGCATCTTACTTACGTTTTTTCATTTTCATCATTTTGATGAATGCGATTGTATTATCCTCGACAGTGCTTCTTTCAAAAGCAATTGAAATGAGTGGGTCCTTAAAATGTGCAGCTAAATCAGCTAGATATTGGTCTACAATAGTATAATTGTCTTCCTGAAGGTAGTGCTGTTTCATGAACTTTCTCCGTCTTCTACGATCCTTTTCGATTGCATCAAACTTCCTATAGGTAACCAAGGATTCCACCGTAATCGGTTGTCCTTTCACGTTTTTCCTGTGGTAAACGAGAATAGATTTAGCCCCCAAAGCCACAGATAGAAATAACGAATACTCCCAAAATTGCTTGTTTGTTTCGTTTCTCTTATTGTATAATGGAGGACATTTAAACACTACAAACACATAGTATTTATGATTACGATGAGAAGCCAATTCCACAGATCGCTTTTGGCATGCAGCTTCATCATATCCCTGGTAATCAATTTCACTGTTATAAAATTCTTCTTTTACAATATCGCGACATAGACTGATTTTATACTCTGACGGCAGGCCACACAAATTCTCGTTGTTGAAAGTAATCCTAAATTTTTCATAAGCTGAAAATTTTGTAAATGTAATACCATTAGATTATTAATTTGATGTTAGAATTAGTGCAACGACACACAATATACTACAGGCTTCATACGGAGATAATGAAGATAAGCCCAAGATTTTCAAGTCATTGTATGATTTCATCTTTTATCGGCGTACGTTCGATGTTTTAAATAAACATCTATTTTTGTTTCGGTTTGACAGTTGGCTAAAGTTAATGAATGAGGCAGTTTTAAAAAAATAAAAAAATTGGAAATTCGTGCCGTGATTAAATTCTATTTTTTGAAAGGTTCAAAGTCAAAACCTATAAAAAATGAACTCGATTTAACATTAGGGATTCTTCTCCTTTAATTACAACTGTTAATCTCATGGTTGCCAAATTTAAAAGAAACATAACAAGTACAAAGAATGAGCCATGGAGTGGATGCCCCATTGAGGTGAGTACGCAAAAAATGTGTGAAAAAATTTGAAAAACTGTTATGTCAGACTGAAGAATTGAAGTGCGTGAGATAACAGAGGCTGTGAGATTATCAACAGAATGTATGTGTAATATTTTGCATGAATATTTGGAAATGAAAAAGCTCTGTACAAGATGGCTGCCACATTTGCTCACAACTGACCAAAAACAATGTCGAATGGATGTTCCAACCAACTGTTTAGTGCTGTATAGGCGTAAGTGAATCAAATTTTTGCGCTGATTCATTACTATTGATATAATTGGGGTCCATCATTATACTCCTGAGACCAAATAATAATTAAAACAATAGACCATGAAGCATGAGTGAGTTTGGAAGAAAGCCAAGACAATTCCATCATCTGGCAAGGTTATAGAAACAGTTCTTTGGGATTCCTAGGGAATAATTTTCATTGACTATCTTGAAAAGGGAAAAACAATCACTGGTGACTATTATGAAAATTTGTAGCATCAATAAATGATGAAATCAAGAAAAAAAGTTACATTTGACAGAAAAGAAAGTGACGCTTCGTTAAGATAATGCATCAGTTCACACTTCACAAAATGCAGCTGTCAAATTAAAGGAATTGAAGTTCAAATTGCTTCCTTGCCCATCATACTCACCAGATTTAACACCTTGCAACTTCTTTCGAAAGAGATTTGCCAATAATGACGAAATCAGATATTCTGTAAGTGGATATTTTGAGAACATCGACAAACCAGCCTATAAATTAGGCCTAACGGCATTTGAAAAATGATAGGAGAATTGTGTAAATCTTAATGAAGATTATGTAAAAAAATAAGAATAAAATAATTTTGAAGAAAATTTTTTTTTCGTATTTTGTCCTAGAACTTTTTACTCCACCTTCATATACCCAGCAGTGACATCGATATCCAAAAATATAGCTACAATTGCATCAATCTAGATATAATTATCGACGTAGATGAAATATCGAAAATTAAATACCAATTTTTTTATTTTAATATACTTTTTACAGTTTTTTTCACGTTTTTGGATTGTATCCTGCAATAGGTAGCTAGAAGAGTTTGTTGAATCATAGGTAATATATAATCTTTAGGTACTAATATTCAAAATTTTCTTTCATTTTTCAAGGATAATTTCTGTGAATAAATTTAATTTGTCCTTATTACTATGGCGAAGTACGCGAATACAGGTAGAAACTTTCAACAGCTGGAGACAAAAACACATTCTCTCATTGACTGAGATGCTCAATGCAGCATACAGACTGTGCCCTGTGGCAAATCTGACCTTTTTGAAACAAGGAATCCTTTCCTCTAAGAAGAGAGAACCTTCCTTCTTCCATGAAATGTGAAACTTTAAAATCTGCAGACCTGCTTGACTATCGTCTAAGACACAGATACAAACATATACAATCTCTCTATATGTTTTTATTTATCTCAATTTGAGAACAGAATTAAGACTTTTTTTTTTGGTTCGTATATGGATAGACCCGCGAATAGTTACCCAGTTTGACGGCAGAGCATTACCTAAGCGCTAGGATCGCAATTGTGGGTCAAGGTATGTGTTTCTGTGTGAATGCAATAAAGTTCGCCAGGTTTCACTTCACACGTTTCACACTTATAAAAGCATATTTAAAAAAATTCATTTTCTACATTTTATAATTTTATTATAATTATTTATGGCTCTCTTCCCGTTACATTCTTATGTTTCTGGATTTTTTGAATATTTGTTTCATCAAATTTTCTTTCATTTGTTTTCATTCAGTCCAATTTTGCTTTCCCAATAATCGTTGTACTAACGCAGGCAAAAAAGTTTGACTTCAAAAATTTCAGCTACCATTAAGATAATGTTTGTATGATCCTGCAATATTTTCAGCAAGTTTGAAAATGGTAGTGGGTGAATGGCAATATAGAATTAACTTTTGCATGAGTTGATTTGCTGTTTTAGAATTTTGATTGTTTACTACGGACACCGGGTTGAAAAAGCTAAATTAATATTTTTAGTTTGCATGTTCTATAATGGAATCTTTTCTTAGCATGGATAGTCAACCAGTTAATTTTCGATATTACTTCAGAAGCACCGGTGACTAAAGACATGTTGGTGGCAAGGTTATATTCACCATGACTCGTACTCCATTGACAAGTACGTAAGCACGTACTTACTTGTCTTCCTAAAAGCAGTCTACATATCAGTGTAGGCCCACATAATCTATAATGTGTGTTTTAAGTACAATATGCACTATTGGTTGGGTCACGGAAATTGTCTGAAATCCGATCTGTTAAGATGGACCCATGCTCCAAAGGGGAAGGAGTAAGGATATTGTTCTCACAAGATCATTATATTGAATTTTTTTCAAATCTTTATCAGTGAATATGTTTTCACGCAGACTTATCGTATGATAAATCATTCACATGAAAAATAATATGAAAAGATACGAACTTTGGACCACAATGTGATATACCAATGGATGCAATGAAAACGTAGTGTCTTTATCCAATACTCATTATATCGTAATGAATTAGGTGGTACTTATGAGAATAAAATTGAGTTATCAAATAAAGTTTCGATTCCTGGATACTGGAACAGAATTTTCACAACTAGCCATGGAATTAATAATACAGTAGGTGCCATTTAATCGAGCTGAATAACTTTTGCCCCGATTTACCAGAAAAACGGTTTGAGTGATGGACACCAATAAAATGTGAAATTCATGTCGAAGGTCTGTTTTAGTTGAATAGACTGAGTATGAATAAGGCATGTATACTAGGTAATTATTTTATTAGAGATAGTGTGTAATTATGTACCGCTCCAATTTAATGGAAAAGAGGGAAAAAAAATTGAAAAATCCTTTGAGAAAAACGTTGAATTGTCAATTTCGTTCTGAAAGGAACTATTTATTTGAAAACACTGTCTGATTGATGCATTGTTCCTCAGTATTTGTACCCTTTTATTGCAGTCACTAATGTATAGCTCTTGTACTAATATCTGCAAGCCCTAAAATCGAGTTTGGTTATTATCAGTTATCTTTTGTGAAGATAATTTTTTTCAGTTCTAGTTTCTTCCCACTTCTTTAAACATTGTTGGGGCTAATGGTGGTATAGTGACGTGGCTCTGAAGTCGAGGGCCAAGTGTTGTGTGATTCCTCACTGTGACAGTTTTTTTATTTATTATTATTATTATTTTTTTTTTTTTTTTTAAATTTATTTTGTTTTGAAGTTTATTTCAAAATTTTAGCAATAGGTATTTTGTGGGAGGAGTTTTACACATCTTATAAAAGTGTATAAAAAATTCATTTTTACTTAACTTATTCATTTGTATTATTCGAAAATGTGTCTGCACTAAGGAGCAGAAAAATGTATCGCGAAAGATATGATTGATAGATTCGTGGAAATTTTGGCTAAATTGATTGGCAGTCGGGATTATCCAGGGGATGGATTTAGCAGTGCCCACTTTAATGCAAATCTGCATAATTTCAATTTTTCATTTACACAATAAGAAACTTCAACATTATGTACAGATGAAGACTTAGAAAAAATCCAATGAGTCATGATCCAACAAGAAACCAATTTATGCAAAAATTAGTCATCAGTCTAAGTGTCCAATGGCTTGTCCAAAGTGGTAGTAGCTCTGTAGCTACGATTAGGTAAGGATACTTTGACCCAAAATAATACACTTTTCAACGTTTTGACATTTTTAACCTGCATAAATAGTATTTAGACTATGTCTATTTTATATGACTAAGGATACTTTTTTTTGATAATATTCCTATATTATTGAGCTGAGGACACGACTTGATCATCAAAGCTCAATGCTCGCACTCAGCATCAATATTTTTCGATCAAGAGCGTGAAAGGTGACCATTGTTATACGCTGATGCTCAATGCTCAAGGCTCATATTGTGTTTGTGGCCACAGTATCTTTCACACATCCTCCTCTTTACCAACAGCGTGAGGAGGAAGTTATATGTTTGGTATGTCCTATCTCCAGAACTAACGGAATTTCGGAATTTGATTCGCTTAGAACAAGTGTCTTACTTTATAGATTTTAATGAAAGTAGGCTCAAAATGTTTTTGACCATCCGGAGAATGTCTTCCGCTATTAATATTTGAAAATTAAAAAAATTAGGAGGTACATTGAAAATAAATGGGAATTTAAAGATTGAAAAAATTGCTGTCAAAAATTTGGGTACATCCACAAATAAGAGTTACTCTTTCAAATAACCGCAGTCTTTTTTTTTTTTTTTTTTTTTAAATAAAATTTATTTTGTAAAAATTTTGAAAAAGTAGGACATTGCTTGGTTACATAGGTGCAACTTTAGCCCATTGTTAAAAATGAATGTAAAATGCCGAAAAATGACACAAAGGGTACCTACATCAATCATTGATTTTAATGATATCCTTTAATTACAAATAATTACAAAAAATACCCATACTCCATAGGTATACCTTAAAAACATCGTTCGAAGAAAGTATAAATTCTTTGTTGTATTTCGAGCAATACCTAAATTCTTTGAAACATTTTTGTGACCAAAGACCCCAGATATACCTAGCATGGATTCAAGGTATATTGCCAATCTTTGAACAGTAATCTACGTATCTGTAGAAGTGCTTAAAGCTTTCGAGCATGGGCATGGTACATCTACAGAAATGTTAAAATTTGGTTAATACAGTACACAATTTCTTGGGCCAACGTTACCCTAATCAGGCAGTATTCTCACTTTAGAGTCGGTTATTCATTTTTTACAGAGAGAAATAGGTAAATTAGTGAATATAAAAAAAACCACATTTTATTATAGCCTATAGGGTAAAAGCAGTAGTTTACGACATTTTAAGAGAAATTTTAACTTTGGAGCACAACTGTAAAATCAGTTTTAAAGTTACAGCGTTGTTTCATGGCTCCTTGGAACCAGAAATCTATCTACTATTAATTTTAAACGTAGTGTTGAATTAAATTTCATTATTTTCATAACTGATAACAATGAAACTAAAAAACATTGAGATCCTTAGTTTATGACACTAATGGTTTAGATCTAACTGTAACTGTATTAGTTTGTGACACTTCCATCAAAATAACCTACACCAGCTTCACTTTACCAAATAATTATTTAATAGCTCCTTGGAATGGGAAATATATCTGTTACTATACATTATTTTTAATTATAGCTTTGAACTAAATTTCATTATTTTCATAATTTTTAATTTTGAAGCAATATAATATCAAAATCCTTAGTTTGTGACACTAGTGGTTTAGCTTATGACACTAATTATTGTTTAGATAGTAACCGTTATTGTTCTAGTTTGTGAAACTTTTGTTATAAAAACATGCACCAACTTCACTTTACAAAATAAAAAGCTTTAATATTGAAGATTTGTTTCATCTAAAATGAAACAGACGTTACAGTTCATATCCGACAGTATTATATAAACCTAGGGCTTATAATCACAACCATAACCAAACCAATAACCACAAATTAATATCCTTAACAAATTTACAACGTTGATTTGGAAACCAATAACCAAAACAAAAATATTTCACATAACCAATAAGCAACAACAAATTTCCCTAAAATTCTAAAACCATTAACCTGAATAATAACCAGGAAGAATTGGTTTTCATTGGTTTTTCTAAAAATATTGATATTATCGATCATTTTTTCTAAAATTACTAATTATTTCCTGGAAAATTATTGATTATTGATCATTGGACCAGGGGAAAATATTTTTTTGTTCTTGTTTTCAATGAATTTTGTCTAAACCAGTAATTATAAAAATTGTTTTAGTTAACCAGCGCAATAACCAGTAATCAATAACTACATTTTTAACCAATAACCATTTAAAAGTAACCAATATAGCTCTCAATTGGTTCTCAGAAACCAAGAACCTCAAAAACGTTTTGGTACAAGCCCTACATGAGCCTAAGAATGGCAAAAAACTCAGATGTCACAATCTAATAAACTGACTTCTTGTTCGTGCACTACTTTGCAACAGAAAAGTTGCAAACTAATGAAATGATAAATTTCAGGTATTAGTTAGGTTTAAGTCAAAATAATAAATGAAAATTTATTATTTCATGTAAAATACATGCTTTTATCGATCCCTCAGGGTTTCTCTTTCTATAACAATAATTCTTCAGTCATTCAAATCAATTGCTGAACCATGATTTATTACTTTTTAGGAAATTATCAACTGAAGTAGACACTTAGAAACAATGATAATTTTTGACTCCTCAAAAAAGTTAATATTCAATTTTTTTTTTAACCTTGATGATGAATATTTTATATCTGATGTTTTCAAAATAAGAAGATCGAAGGCGTCTTAACAAAAATGCTGAATATTCTACATTGCTACAGCAGTAACCTTAATTTTTACATAATTAGGTAAAAAGTGTTGCAAACCTATGCAGTATCGCGAACTACTGCCATTACCCTAGATGAAGGTGTTTTATTGAAGGCTTTGGACAATAACCTGGCTGTATTTGTTTTTTGTTTTTTTATTCATTGTTTCTAAGAAATACTTGAGTGATTACATTCCTCATTTCTATATTTGACGTACATATAATTAGCTAATCTCATTAACTTACGATTCCTCACGTCTTGTTTGGTGTCCATAAATGTCTGCAAAGTTTCTTCTATCAATAAATTAGACTGTGTCATGAATTGTATTAAATTTAAAGGTACTTCCATTAAACCTTCAATAGGCTTAGAATACATAAGTTTCAGCAACGAAAAATTCACGTCGAAAACAAACTGATGTGGGTAAATTGGAAAATTCAAGCCATCTTGTAGATGCAAGAAAAACGAAGCGGGCTCCGGCGATTTGGAAATGAAATACACCACTGGCAAGTCAGTGAGTTCGTTGGTTTCCAAATTTTTGAACTGTAGACGAGGACACTGAAACATCAACAAAGTATCCTTTTGGAGTTGGTTTTGTGGCCAATGCTTAACGGATATTCGATGGCGATTGCAAGTTGGTCCTGAATAGTTTTCTAAACTGAAAATAAATCCAAAATATTCAATTCTCAGCATAACTCTGCAAATATGCTTGCCTAAAAGTCCACATTTTCGTGAAACGTCTCGATAGATATCCCATGTACTTAACAGTTTTAATTTCGTTTCTGAAACAATGTATTTCTTAATCGAAGCGAATGAAATTCGTTGGCTCGATAATGATCACCTCTGTTCAAATATAATGAAGGCGTCACAAGTGTTGAAAGCAAAACAAGAATGTATTACTTACTTTTATATTTGCATGTTTTTCTCATCACCCGTTGTTGGTCTTGCTAACACTTGTGAAAATAAAGAATCACACATATCTGTACGTTGCATGATTACTACATATAGGTAACCTCTCTCTTTCACCTGGAAAATGATGATGCTTTAAATTGTAATATTTTTAAATTAAAATTATCATATCTATAATTATTAATAAAATGATAGCATAAAAGCGTTGTTCATGTATTAGGTACTAGAAAGCCACTGAATGGATTTTGATGCGGTTTTACAGACATACTTTTATCGTCCTGTGAAATGTTTAAAGCCATCGTGGAAGTCTGCAACTTCCCTCGATGAAAAGATGTCGGTGTTTTAGCTCCTTCGACTTCTGGAAAACTTTTTCTACATGTTTTACCCTTATAAACATATAACTAGGTCTATTAATAACGTTGATGAGTCCCCGAAATTTCATATTTCTGTGATTTCCACATTTTGAGATGTGGGGCGCCAAAAAGTTACAAAATTGAAATATGGAGACTCGTGGCCCTGTCAAAAAGGTGGTATAAAATACAGAACAGAGTTGAAATACTCTGTTAAAAAAATATCCTTAAAAAAAGTAAAATTACCATTTTAAAAATTTCTCTGCAAAGATCTAGGGACTGGAATTATTGAAGTTAGTACTATTTTCCTTTATTATATAGGTAAGTAGGTAGGCTTACCAAAATATCAATTCCATCTAATTGTACGACAAAAGTTTTTAATTAGCACAAAGTTAGTAGGACACAATTCCTCAAATCATGTTAACAAAGATTTAAAAAAAATTCTTTCGTTTGAACCACCATCAAACTGTAGTTGGTTAGTTCAAGCTTTTGAAATTGTGGTATGCAAGGCGGTATCTAACGTAACAGATTAAATTCCTTTACAAATTGTTATTTTTTAACCATATTTTGTGGTTTATAAAATTCCAAAAAATATGGTGGGACCGGATAAGCCAAAGTTCCGGACTAAAATTACACTTCTTGTTTTAGCACGCATGTTTGTTGTAGAACAGCAGATCAATGAATGATGCAATCATGATTGAGTTTAAATTGTATTAAACAATAATCAAATCATAAATTAACTGTTAACAACATAAAATGACGAATTTGTTAAACTAAAAGAACTGAACTGATTAACAGTCAAGAGACAAGAGTGACAACGAAAATGTTGATGTCATTGTTAAAAGGATAACAGAAACCAGCGCAATAATCTGGCCTAAAAGACCAACAAAAATGACTGGTGTGTATCACTACAATTAACAACGCATACTCCCTATTACATGGATATTTTTATTAATGAAAAAATTTTGATACTGAACGCACTCCTAGTTTACTCACCATTTTGTATTTTGACGAAATGAATCTAATAAACTCATTTACAAATAGAAATATTTTTTATTTGAAGATAAATTAACGGTCAGCTTACAAATTTTTCATTGACAAATTTCCACAATTTTTCTTGAAATTTTTCCAAACCACCAATACCAATTTAAATCGTTATCAATGACCAAATTTTGGCATCAATTAAAGGGGACGAAGTGATGTAAAGAGTTTCAGTATAATCCAAGGTTATGTCAGCAAAGTAGGGAATCAGGATCCAAAATGGAACACACTTTTTCGGGCAATCACAGTTGATTTTGTAGATAACCAAATTTTGATTTGGAGATCGTGATCACCATCAAACATAATGGTAAAAAAAAAAGGTTCAAAAGTTTCCAAAACACAGCTTATTATGCGGGTTTTCTTTGTTTTTTATATGAAATTTGGTTTTTCAGACTTACCCATTGTTTATTTCTTCGACAGAAGGTGTACGCAAAATAGCTCCTCATGTTCGAGCAATAGAAAATAAGAATACACGGTTTTCTACCAATAGTTACACCGGACCATAAGTTGTTTTATTTTATCACGATAAATTTGATGATTTTATTCATCTAAAACAGTCTAAACTTTTTCAAACATTTCGATAAAACAACCGTAGTGTATGGTAATGTTGATAAGTACGAAATTGCAGTATAATATACAGTTAAATAACCATGATAATGGGAAATTCGAACCGAGTTGAATTTATGGTGAAAAAGACTGATGAAAAGTAAAAATAAAAATGAGAGTGAGAGTAAAATCAAGAGATTTTGAGTTTTTATAATTTGGTATTTTGGGTGGGTTGATTTCTTAAATTGGAAAGTTCAGCCCCCGAAGAGTTACTTCGTTGGTAATTTCTAATCAGAATTAATATCTACTGGTGGTTATTGTTTTTCAGGCTTGTCATGAGTAGAATATATTTTAATATTTTGTGATAGATAAATTTCTAGTTATTTAGTTAATGTTAATATATTATGATAAGAGTTCTTATTAGTCTGTATTTATTTATATTTTTATACGCAGGATAATTTAATTTTGGAATTTATCCAATATTTTTCTTATCAATTTGATTTCGAGTAATTCAGACAATTGTATTTTGAATTTTTATCGAGTTGTTTCCCATGGTTGTTGGAGTAAATTTATGGATTTTTGGTATTTATTTGGGGGTAATGTTTTTTATTTTATTTTATATGGAGGTAATGATAGCCTGTTATAAGTTAGATGTGCATATTCATTTTCTCCCTTCTTTTTCATTTATACATATATGGTGTCCGGGTATACATGGTGTGATGATACCTATTGATGTTTCGAAAAAATTTTTTGGAAAAATTTTGGTTTCTACAAAATAAGGAGTCATTCTTGGTCTATCAAAAACGCCCCACCTCATTCATCAAGACAGTAAAAAAGTGACTCTTGTTATACATACTTCATGTTCCGAAATATGAGTGGATTACTCATGCAGTTGTCCTTTGCCACATTTCATGCAGAATATTGAAAAATTTTCAAATGAATTTTCTCGTAAATAATTTCAGACTTAATGAAAACAAGAGACGATAGCAAGTTGAGTGATACACCATTTTGTTTGAAATAGATCTTTTGGTCTGCATTGCAGCTAGTTGCTAGAAGTGATTATTACTAATACTAGCGCTGCTGCCAGTGAATTTTCTTCTAGAGAACAATTCGGACTATTTTTTGGCCTTATTTTCTTCCTCAAAACCGTCTTGTCAATGCAAGCGACTAGAGCTTCGGGATATTTGGTCATTCCATTATTAACAAATAAATCAGCCGAACTCTTTTCAAGGAGATTGACGGGTTAACATTAAATCGAAAACCTGAACATGTGAACATTGCAAAAGTGCCATATATTGTATAACCAAGCAAATCTTGACCACTTCGTAGAAGTACAGATACAGATCGTCGACGATAGTCAATGCTCTCATTATTGGGGTATCTCAAAATTGACTTCACAAATGGGTTAGGGGTGGGATGATGAAAATTATCCGTTTCATGAGAAAAGAGAACGATTGGTTCCATTTTCCTATTTTAATCTATTTTTTTTTATATAGATATATGTGTATGTACGGATATACATAATTATCTCCATTTTTTGCTCATTTTCAAACTTCTTGGGAGTCTGTGTAGCCTCCGCTGATTAATCTATGTCAGTGAAACTTGGGGTAATATTAGAAGTTTTCATGAGCTACACATTCGTGTTAAAATTTTGAAATTCATCCGCTAGTTTCAGAGGGAGGGGTTCTCAAAATTTTTCAAACTCACCAAGTTGTCATCACTATATCTCTTGTAATTTGGCGACTATTAAGACTGATTTGGTATTGAATATGAGTGAAATCGGTTTACTAGTTTTCGAATAGCAGTCATTACAAAATTTGAAACTTTCAGAAAATACACACATGCCGCTGTTAATGCGCGGGAAAGATGTTTCTATTCGCTTATCCTAATTTGTATTTTGTGAAGTGAGGAAACTTCAACTTTTAGAGAATAAATCAAGAAAAACAGTACAAACCATAGCACAGTCTTCTCCCTTTCTCCACTTTTTAGGTGCTAGGTCAAATTCGTGCAGAATTTCAACCTTCTAGCACCATGGGAAGCAGGTGAAAATGGCGGTCACGGAGGTTCGTAGTCTAGGATCATATATGTATATTAATACGGTAAGATCACATCCTATTTCTCCCTTTGGACTCACAACGGATGGACGGATTTGCATACAGAATGCGTCAGGATCAATGATATTTTCCAAAAATTCGATTGGGGAATGGAAATTTTGAAAAAAAAAAAAGCGTAAAGGTGGGTCCATAATAATGGCGTGTGCGAATAATTTGCACGGGCACAGATAGTTTTTATATAATAAAATATGCTTGGTAATAGACGAATACCTTATAATTTATAGTATAAAATGGTAAACGATTCTTGTGGAAATACTTTTATTTCACTTTTCAGCAGTTCTGACAAAATGAGTTTAGCTAAATCTAGGTTTGGTATGTGAAGGACATGAGCTGGCGGATGCCAGTGACAGAAATAATTTCCTATCGAGTAACTTGGTTAGAAGAAATGTAATTATGGTCTTCCTCTTCTATTGTTTTAGTCCTGCAAAATGCCTATTGATTTTTAAGTTTCCGGAATCCGATATATTGGTAATGGGTGTAGTGACCTAAGCCCTAACTTCGTTTATAGTTCGAGAGACTCATAAAATAATGTAGTCACACTCCTTCTCACCAAAGTGCAACTGCCTGGTAACCGCCACAACACCAGTATAGACAGTCAGCGCACTATGCGCTGTTGTCAAACCTCTGCGTCCTGTAGGTGTGCAGGGGATTGTGTAACATATCTCCGGTGTACACCAATCTGACCTCTGTGGTCTGTTTATTAGTTGTTGCTGTTCTGAAATAAAATTATCTTGTTAGAGGTAATAACATACATATAATATTAAACAAGTTTATTAAATGACAAATGCAAACAAAACAAGAAACAATATTATGACTGTCTTAATTCTCAAAGCAAGTCATAAAAAGGTATAAACGTAAAAAATTATAAAAAACGTTAAAAAAATTAAAAACAACTTTTTTCTTCTTTTTTTTTATTTCTTTTTCGACTGCTTGTCCACAAATTGCCGGACATTGTCTTCGGGTGTAGGACAAGAGTTTTGACCATATATTAGGAATTCTGTGGAAGAAAAAAGGAAAATTAGCAAATTTGTATAAGGTTTGTTATATGCTTATTGAAATATAATAAATCTTATTAGTACCTCTATTGACACTTATCACCCACTTACACTATAAAGAAGCTAGTCGGTGATAATGAGTATTGAATGAAATTCTTAACTTTAAAGTCAGTTTAATAGGAATTGAATATATGGTGCCAGTTTCCATTATTCCAATTTCTATATGCTTAGTCAAGTATGTATAGTATTCCAAACAGTTACAGAGTTTCAACTTGAGGTTGTTGGAATTCTGTTATCACTGTTTAATTCTAATGGGGCAAGAAACTTTATTGGTCTACTTATTACATTAGAATTAGGCAGTAATACATCTGCGTGACAAACTTTTCCATTACTAGAGGGGTGTAGTGTAACAATTTTGGTAATTTTGTATACACCTGGTTTTGTCATATAGTCCAAGACATGGACTATATCTCCAATTTTAGGTTCAAAAGGTACGTTTCTATAAAAGTTATCTACACCTTTTTGAATTTTGTCTTTTAAAAAGAGGAGATATAAATTTTTCCAAGTGGTCCATAATTTGGTTAAATTTATTTGATCTATTTCCCACAATTTTTGTAGGGATTTAGTTGGAGTAATTTCATCCAAGGGCTTATTTAGATCTAATGTAAACGTTCAAAATTTTGCATGCAAGAAGTAAGCTAAAGGGTCCATTGCTCAGCTTTATGTACGGCTGGGCATAGGAGTCTCTCCATTTGTACAACTTGAATATTTTTCAGAGCAATTTGAAAATTATGTTGATGATGAGGGTCTGCTCCCACAACATGGTAGAACATAGGTTTGAATATGCCTATAATCCTCTCAAAGGAGGCTCCATATCATGGGGCTTTAGAAGGTGTAAAGTACCAAGATATTCCTTTTTTAAGTAATTGATTGCTAATTTCATTATTAGAAATACATGTATCCCAAAATTTAGCAAGAAGTGTTGCAATCAATGTAAATTGGGTAGCATTATCTAAAAGTATCACTTTCGGTGTTCCCTTATCTGTAAAGAAAGTTTGGAATGCTACCCAAATTTCATCTGTTCTAAGTGAGGAAAGAGAGACAAAATAAACAACCCTTGTTGAAAATCATGTGAAAATTAGAACCCATTTTTTATATTATGGTGATGTAGGTGTCGCTTGTAGATTCTTTTTCTTTCTCAAGAATTGATCAAAAATTAAAAATGGTCCAAATATGTCCTCTCCTATATAGGTAAATGGATGTGAAGATTGCATTAGTCTGAAATCAGGTAAGGCCGAATGAGTTGGTTGCTCATATGGTTTGTTTGAATATCTCAATGGGAGGCAGTTAGTACCCTATTGAGAAAGTTCCATAGAAATATCCGTTATTAATTTGTTTGCAAGATCATGAAGATTTTTCATGTCTTCATATGTTGGTAATGAAGTTACTAAATTATTCACATATAAATTATTGGCAAATTTTTCATAGAATTCAGAGTCAGTTATTTTGAAATGGTGCATTAAGATAGCTGCTAGTAAGAATGGAGCAGATATTATACCAAAAGGCACCCGTAGAAATCTATACACCACAATATTACTCCTAGTTAATGGTTTATGAGGATCTTTTACCCATAAAAATCGTGTAACATCCCTATCATCAGAGTGGAGGCATATTTGGTGAAATGCTTTCTTAATATCCGCAATGATAGCGAATCTATCTTTGTTGAAAGTAAGAAGTATTTGAACCAAATCTGGTAAAAGATTTGTGCCTTTAGACATACAATTCTTTATTGAGTGTTTAGAAAGTTTGGTTTTGGCAGAGCCATCAAAAACAACTATTAAAAGGGTGCTTTTTGTTAAATCTAATACGCCTTTTTGTGGAATATAATGAATCAATCCTGGTTTAGCATTATGGGGTCTACATATTCGATCATTTCTAATTCAATTAATAAATCAAAATTTAAATCAAAATATTTCGTATACTTGGTGAATAACTCTGGAGATTTCCTTAATTTAGGTAACTGGTTTTCCAGCCTTTTATAACAGAGATTATAATGATCAGATAGAGGTGGTGGATTGTTTCTATAAAGCCATCTAATTTGGTATCTCTTATTAACCATTTTGTTGTCTTTATAAAATAATTCCAGAGCTTGGGCATCTGCTTTAACTTTTGTAAACTATTCGACTCGATAACTATTGCGTCGAGTTTCCATAAATTTTCTACTTTATGTGGGTCAGCAGAAAATGTTGGGGAGAAAGTTTCTGTGGAATACCTTGTCATGAGAGATATTCGCACTAGAAGGTCTTCAACAGTATTTGCGTGTTCTGCCACTTCATATGGTTAAGTATGGGAGAGCCAAATCCTCAGCGAACACTGGCGATTTTTGAGCCGGTTCTGAAAGTTTATATACAGGATTTGGTACACGCACACAGACACACATGCATACATACATGTACGTAATTATGTCATGCGTTACGTCGTTTCTTGCCTCTGTCGAGGTGATAAGAAATGACGCAGCGCGCTTGGTACCAGGCTGTGACATTACCGAAATTGTTATCAGGTAATTGATATTGGCCCGTGCAATGTATCTTACCTGTACGTACGTACAGGTACAAACATACAAACGCACCAGTGTAAATTCGTTTAACGTCATAAAGACGATTATTGCCAGCCTTTGGGTGGCAACTGTTGTCGAGGGGTGCGAGCCCCTATTACCTCATACAAGTATTGTCCCCACAGCTACTCCCCCAGTTTTTGCGCCGCAAAAAAGATAAGTTGTGTGACTGGGGGGACTTATCGAGTCTACTGCTGTTGCTGGTCCCTCTCCCATTTGGCCAAGGCCGATCCTACCGCAGCAGCCACACACTCGTAAGACATCTTACGAGAGTTAAATCGGGCCTGGTAGGACTCTCAGCTTTGTTGCCCCCTATGTCTGGGCAGTCGGTTTTGTGCTAGATGGTTGTAAGGATGGGGATGGTAGGATGTCGAAGGACCAGAGAGGTTTGGAGGTCTTGGCCATTTAAACATCAGGGAGTTCGAATTTCCCGATGGTTTATAGGCTAGACTGAGGGTGGTGGGAGGGCATAATTTTTGCACCACTTCCGCTGGAGGTTGCCTCCTCACCACCAATGTCGCCAGGGCTGAGGACTCCAGGGGTGGGTTCTCCACTCTCAGTGTCTTCTCCGGTGATTTTGGTGGTGAGATGAGGGCAGAAAGGGGTGCGGACATTATCTTGACAATGTCCACAGCCCAGGTTGTATCCATCAAGAGTTCATTTTCAATCCTTTCGATCTCCTTTTCTCGTTCCATCTGTTCGTTAGTCTTCACAGGCTGAGGTACAGGTGGGACTACAAATTGGAAGTCTAAGGTTGAAAATGGCGTGTTGGTTGGGGACGACATGATATAAGGAAGGAATACAATTTGGAAGAAGAAAGAAATTGGTAGAAAAAGTTTGTAAAAATTCGGCGTGTTAAACAGTCAACAGCAGAAAGGCGAGTGAAAAACGTTGCGAGAATATTTTCGATCGCAGCTTTATGTCAAGTCGTTATCTCATTCCAGACATGTTTGGAGGGGATAGTGCATTAAATATTTTTTAGCTGAAAAGTTTTCCGGTCAAAATCTGTTAAGTACAAGCAGAGTTAAGCGTGTTTGAATTTTCGTACTTTTGAATTTTGTATTTCACAAAGGAATGCACTCTTCATTTGTGACGTCATGATCGATTGATTATTTGGTTATCTGAATATTTGTCAATAGAAACACGTTGCGATGTTTTCTTCCGTATCGCACGTGGGTTTGTTTATTCGTGTCGTGTTTTATTTGTATGCATTTATTCTCTGCTTATCTGCGGAATTTCTTTTGTTACAAATATTCCCAGATTCTCGTGCGTATTTTTATGCGGGTTTGTAATTTTCGCAGCGGATATTAACTTTCGTGAATATTTTTAGTTTCTCCTTGCCAATCTTTCAGATTTTCGAGTTAGAATTTGGTTTTTTCGCTTTCTGCTGCCAAGGGGCCTGCCTCTTTTTTGTGGGCATAAAGGGGCCGACGGATCGTAGTGTATTTTGACAATCTCGTCACTGAACTTCACCGTTTTCTTTATTTTCATTTTTTCTACTGGTGATTTTTGTGATTTATCACCTATTTCGACCTGTTTGTCCTCTACTTTTTGTGATTGTGTGGTATCAGACTGTGTGGTCTGTTTTTCTTCTTCAATTTCCTTGTCTGTCGTCTTCCTTGTTGCTCTTTGGAGCATTTTTCTGTCATCGTTTATAAGGTACGCAGGTTTCAATCTGTCTATTGAAATCGTTTTTTCTTCACCTGCGATTAGTATTACGAAATTCTTGTCATCTTGTGATACAACCTTATAAGGACTGGCGTATGGTTTCTCCAACAAAGATCTTATTTTTTCGTCTCTGACAAACACATGAGAAGTTGTGGCCAAGTGTTTAGAGACATAAATCTTTGGTTGGCCATGACAAGCTGCCTGTTTCAAAAAACTGTTAGCATCAGTCCGTATGTTTTGGACGAGCATTTTGGGGCAAATTTCTTTCGAGTGGGTGAAAAAGTCCCCTGGTAGGCGTAGCTCTTTGCCTAGCGCCAACTGCGCTGCAGAGTAACCTGTGTCCATTTGAAGAGCAGATCGAAGGCCCAAGAGGATGGTTGGTAGTATGTCAACCCATCTCTTGGTATCGCAAACTATGATGGAGGCTTTCAAAGCTCTGTGCCATTGCTCAACTTTGCCATTTCCTTGAGGATGGTAAGCTGTGGTGTGATTGTGTTGTGCACCAAGCTTCTTAGACAGCTCTTGGAGGACCGAGCTTTCAAATTGACGACCCTGGTCCATGATGATGACTTCAGGTACGTCGTAGCGGACAATCCAGGTTTCGTTTAACCTGGCAGCTACTGTCGGAGCTGTCATCTCATAGAGAGGAACTGCCTCTGGCCATTGAGTTGCTCTATCGATCATTGTCAACAGGTATCTGTGTCCTTGGGATGGGGGTAATGGACCCACCAAGTCTATGTGTATTGTTTTAAACCACTCCGTTTGAAAGATTTGAGGAACGAACGAGTGTGTCTTCCTACTTCAAACTCTTGGCAATTCAGGCAACTGCGAGCCCATTTGTTGCAGTCGGACTTCATTCGGGGCCACACAAATCTTGATGCTACTAATCCAGCAGTGCATTTTGGTCCAGGGTGCGATAGATTGTGCACACTACTGAAAGCCAATTTGCGATACTTTGTTGGCAGGAATGGCCTATTCTTGCTTGTACTAATGTCGCATGTTAGTAAAAAATTAGTACCAGGGATTTTCCTTTGTCTCAATTTGAGAGTTGTGTCATTGTTCGACAACAGTTCTTGCAGTTCTGCATCCCTTAACTGTTCTTTAACTATTTCAGCGTAAGGTAATTGAGACGGTGCCGAGATGGCTTCGATCCTACTAAGAGTATCAGCTGGAGAGTTGAGTTCTCCACTTATATACTGAATGTCCGTAGTCAACTGTCCTATATAGTCCAATTGTCGAGCTCTTCTCAGGGAAGCTGGTTTTGTCTTTTTCGTGAAGGCATGTGTTAAGGGTTTATGATCTGTATACATAGTGAAACATCTACTCTCTAATTGGTGCCTGAAATGCTTCAACGCAGCAAATATTCACAGTAACTCCCTGTCGTATGTGCTGTAATTCTTTTTGGTTTTTGATAGCTTTCTGGAAAAGAAAGCAAGCGGTAACTTCTTGTTATTGTCCTTTTGGTACAGTGTTGCACCAATAGCAAAGTCGGATGCATCAGTTGCGACACATAACGGCAGACTTTCGTCTGGGTGAATGAGCAGAGTTGCATTTGCCAGTGTTTCTTTGATGTTTTCAAAGGCTTTTTCAGCTTTTTCTGTCCAATTGAGTGGAGTCTTATCTTTCTTTTTATTTGTTTTGATCAATGCAAACAGCAGCATTTTTTATGCAATGTCTGTAGAAATTCACCATCCCCAAGAAGCGTCTGAGTTCTGCAACGTTTGAGGGTTTCGGGAATTTCAATATGGGCTCTACCTTGGTCTTCAGAGGGGAAATGCCTTCGGTCGAGACTTGGTAGCCGAGAAAATCAATTTTGGTCTGTTTGTATAAACTTTTTCCAACATTGATAGTAAGTCTAGCAGCGTGTATTGATGTTGATTTTTGTGAACATCGTTTTACCCTTTATGTTTGCGTTGAAATCCATTATGTTTGGGACTGGATAGCGATCAGGAACTGTTTTGGCATTTAGGGCCCTGTAGTCTCCAACAATTCGCCACTCTCCACTTGCTTTTTTGGTCATGTGGATCGGGGAACTCCATGAGCTTTTTGAGGGGTGGCATATGCCTTCCCCTATTATGCGATCATAGTATTCCCGTGCTGCTTTGAGTTTATCAGGCAGTAGCCTGCGGGCTCCAGCATGGCAAGGCGGTCCTTTAGTTTCTATATAATGAACGGTGTCATGCTTATAGGTCAGATGCCTGCGAATCGATGGTTGAGTGACTCCAGGATAGTCTGACAGAATCTGTAGGAATTATTTGTCAACTTTGGTGCAGCTGGATATATTGGTGTCCAGTTGGTACGCTAGCGTTTTGCCTTTTACTCATAGACAGTATTGTTGTCTATGATTTTTCCATTTTTGAGGTCGATGACCAGGCCGTAGTGCAGGAGAAAATCTGCACCCAGGATTGTAGTTGGAACATCCGCAATTGTGAAGGACCACGTCATTTCTCTTCGCAAACCGATGCTTACTTTGCTGGATTCTATTCCGTAAGCTGGGAGGTTTTGACCATTCACAGTTTGGAGGTAGTATTTCAGAGGAAATGCCTTTTGGTTTTTACTTACTGGCAAAATGCTCAAGTCAGCTCCTGAGTCTATAAGGTAACGTCTCCTGTTTGTCCTGTTCTTGATGAACAGGCGGCGTGAATACTTTTTGAGGGATCTTCAGCTGCATAGACAACCCCTGTTTCTAGTTTGACGCCTTACTGTATGTTTTTCCACACCATTGGCATCTGTTGTTGCACTTGGTGGCCTCCGCGCCAAATCTATTATGGAAAAAGCCAGATTTATCATCCCAGTTTTGAGACTGGGGTTTGGGGGTTGATGTTCTTCTAGGGGGAGTTGGACTCTGACCCCTGGTAGAATTGCTCTTTCGGTCTCTGGACCTGGATTTTCTATCGTTATTTCTATTGTTGCTCCTGCTTTTTGAGTGGTTGTTACTTCTACCATTTCTTGGGTTGTTGTTATTACTCTTTGTAACGGTGTAGTTGTTACAAATAAACACAATAGTAGTTTAAGAGTATATTATTATAAAAAGGTGAACAGATTATTACAAAGTATGAACAACGTAAGAGTAAAAAATGAATTAACTAATGAAGTAAGATTAAGTTAATGAATGAATGAATAATAATAATAATATACAGAACATTAGACTATTTATAAGGGTGAAGTTCGTGTGATTTGAATTGGGTATTGTGGGAGATATGAATATGATTGGTTGTTTGAGGAAAACGTATTTTAGGTAAAACCAATGAAAATGAAAGTAAATGACAAAAAGTAGGAGTGTTTAAGAAATTAATAAGAATTGGTATTATTGCAAGGTATCGAAATATATTCGTAGAAAAAATGACATCATGGAATATAGACGAAAGCAGTTTACGGTGTACCGGAGGTGATGTCATCAGACAAGTCAAGACTTGAAAGACAAGTTTGAACTAGTCTTAAATGACGTGAAAGAAAGGAAGTGTAAATAGACGGAAATATGAAGAATAATGTGGGAAAATACGAATTAATAAAGTACGAGAATATTTTGAAATAATATGTATGAAAATATCATTACACTCTTCTTCTTTATTTTGCTAGTCAGCTGAGCTATCTGGGCTCTAAGCTGAGCTTGTTTTCGGGTCTCTGTCGATACTGCACAAATCGAGGATGCTGATCTCGAATGTTCCAGTGCACTATCGGCACTCTTTGTCAAAAAGTCTAGGTCCTCGGAGTTGTTGCCAGACACTGTACATGTTGGGGCAGTTGCTTACAGAACTGGTTCCCAATGACCGACGGCGATACGATGTTATCGGCCTTCTGTCTTAATTTGGCCATGAAGATGGAGGGTTCATCATCTCCCATCTTCATTCCATCCATGACATCGTCTATTATTTGGTTCTGGGTTTTACCAAACACATTTCGAATTTTCTTGCAGAACCAACTGTACTTATCTGCTTCTGCCGGAGGGCATTCCATGATATCCGGAATGCGGCGTATTATTTCTGCAGGCATGTTGCTGCAAATGTGTGAATATTTCTGGTCATTTTGCAAGTTTTCTGTTTTAAAACGACTTTTGAGGAGAGTTAACCAGAGTTCTACCTCATTTGGCAAAATTCTGTAATCTCAATCCTCCGCCTTTGGATCACAGGGTTCTGCAGAGTTTGCATCTGCAGCAGCTGTAGTAGCTGTGCGAGCACTTCAGGGGTCAGCTGTGGCTGACCACTTCCACCTGTTCCAGGCTTATTCGATGTTGGGTTTGTCGTATTTCCATTTCCGTTAGGCATTGTAATCTGCTGCTTCTCTGTTGAGTTGTTTTTGGCAAAGGTTCCACCAGACTCCGTGGGTTGTTGGTCTGGGGTCAAAGGGTTGGAGTCCTGGCTCAATAGACGACTGCTTCTGATGGTGCGAGCTGTTGTCTCATTTGGGTTGACTACAGCTCCCAAACGCAAGGCTTCTGGTCTCCGGATTTGATTTTGTTTTTTCCGGAGTCTCAAAGACTTCAGAGTCTCTGGTCAAAGCTGGAGGAATTGGCGGATGAGGGCAACTTTGTTCCTCCAGGTCTACACTTGGTTATCTTCCGGCAAATATATTTGGAAAGGGGGTATAATTTCCCACTTTTAAAGTCAGACCTCTGCTTCGACAGCCAAAGATGTCTAGGTCTGTAAAAAAATTTGTGTCATAAGCGAGTAACTCGCCAGCACACTGCGCCTAGTTTTAGAATTAGTGCAATGCGCCTAGACACCCACAACATAGCCAAAAAATCACGTCGGGGTCTCCACTGTGGAATATCTTGTCGTGACAGATATTCGCACTAGAAGGTCTTCAACAGTACTTGTGTGTTCTGCCACTTCATACGGTTAAGTATAGGAGAGCCAAATCCTCGGCAAACACTGGCAATTTTTGAGCCAGTTCTGAGAGTTTATATACAGGATTTGGTACACGCACACAGACACACATGCATACGTACATGTACGTAATTATGTCATGCGTTATGTTGTTTCTTGCCTCTGTCAAGGTGATAAGAAATGACGCAGCGCGTTTGGTACCGGGCCGTGACATTACCGAGATCGTTATCCGGTAATTGATCTTGGCCCGTGCAATGTATCTTTCCTGTACGTATGTTCCAGTACGAACATACAAACGCACCAGTGTAAATTTGTTTAACATCATAAAGACGATTATTGCCAGCCTTTGAGCGGCGACTGTTGTCGAGGGGTGCAAGCCCCTATTACCTCATACGAGTATTGTCCCCACAGTTTATTTAATTAACTCATTGTCTTCTAGAAGACACCTAACATATGACCAAATTCAGTATTTATAAGTGTCAGTGAGGTAGAAATATGATTTAATTCAGTAACAAAAGACCACATATAGTCATTTCCTAAGATGCAAATTCAATATTTGCATATTCTGGAAAACTTTCTCAAAATTTTGACAAATCTGGTTGCTTTAGATCAGGGTTTATGTGTGATTGGTACTACATTTCTACTTGGGGTGAAAAGGTTAAAATCAACTGAGTAGGACTTAGTTGGTTTTGCATTTAAGTATTGTAGACTTCCCAAAGATGACTATTCTTGGTCATAGCCTTATTTTAAAGTATTATGAGCGTAATGTTTTGTTATGAAAGTATCTATGATTCCACAGTCAAAAAAACCTTGAATTTTTATGGGTTCTTTGATGTGTTTGGATGAAGCATATGATTCAAAAACTAAAAAAGTTGAAGATTTTTTAGATTTACTAAGAGATGCAAAACATTACTATTTACAGGTAACGCCTTTTGTTGATGTTGAGTCAACTCCGTCACATTTGTTGTTGGCTTAATGTTTTTTTTATCTAACTTGCTATGTAAATTAGAAGAATTTTCATTGAAAGTTTCTATTTATTTTTCATTATTAAAATCAATGTTAAACTTACTCAGAAGTTCCCTTCTAACCTTAAGATTGTGATCTAGTTATCGACCTTGCCTGCCACGATAGGATAGTCAGCTGTTGGACAAAGATTGGAATTGTGGTCTTTGCCCAGGCAAGCCCACTATTTGCTGTTCTTTGGAGGTTTCTTCGGGCAGTCTGTACCAGGATGCGATTCTGCATAGAGGTTGCATAACTTGTTCTCTTTATAGAACTCCATAAGTTTTTCCAATGTAGGTACTGTAAGCTTTGGGAGTGCACAAGAATGCATGATGTTTCCTTTTGCAGAAAATGCATTGCCAGTCTTGCGGGTGAGGAGTGTTAATTACTCCCAATGGAGTATTTTGAGTTTGTTGTAAACTCACCCGCTTCTGTTCCTCTGAAACAGAAGAAGATAATGAATCACCTTTTTTATTAGATTTTTCTTTATTATTATTTTTTTTTTTATTTGAAGGAGTAGAGTTATCTTTTCCTTCCTTTTTATTTTTATTTTTTTGTCCATTTTTTCAAACATGGCAGCTGCAAAAGTAGGTTTGCCTTTAGGCTTAACTCTATTGCCTTCATTTTTATTTTTATCTTGAGAATTATTTTTATTTTTATTACCAAAATCCTTTTTTGGAGGAGCATCTCTGTCCTCTATTAATTTAAAAATTTTTATGATTTTGCAAATTGCCAAAAAAAAGGTGAGAGATGTGTCTTTCGCTACTTTTTAAATTATTATTGTATGATCGTGGGGGAAATTTCTTGACCACTACATTAAATACCTGCTCTTCATTAACAATATTAGAGATTATCCGATACCTGTAATGAGAACTGCAAGGCCATTCATATAATATGGATGGAGAAGATGTTATCTAAAGCTATTAGAAATGCTGTAATCTGATACCAGATTTCAGCCTTTACTTTGGATGAATCTTTGAAACAATTGTGTAAAAATTGTAAACGTTCATCGTACCCTGTTTTATCTGGTGCAAAATGATTGAACTTTTTGACCAAATCCTTAGGCATGGCGTCTTGCATAATTTTAATTTTATCGGGCATGCTTATATCTGAATGTAAACGTACGTACAATTTAAAACTTCTTATCCAACCTGGATAAGTTAAAATTTTACCACCCCATCTATCTAAACAGTATTTAGATGTCTTGATGTTTAATGGGATATCATCCTTATTATCAGATAGATTCAACTCGCAACATTTAGGAATTTGGTCTAAATCCTCAGATAAGTGAGAATTTACATTGTTAAATTGGTCACCTATGGTTTTAGGGACTAATGCTGTTGAAGAATTTTGTATGCCAGAAGCATTTTTTGAAAATCTTTTTTGATTAATATTGATACGAGTTGAGTCAGTACATAATTTCTTATGTGCCAGTTCTTCTTGTAATTTGTCATAAGATGGAGTTGATCATTTTTCAGATTTGTCCAAATTGTTATTAGTATTAGTAGAAGTAAATTCCTTACCTCTACGCAATGAAAATTGCGGTAATTAGTGTTGAACACTTGTTCCATGGCTTTTTTCATCTCTTGGAGATGTTTCTTTTTAGTTTGTGAGTCCCATTCAGCATCCTGGACATTTGCCAATTCTTGGGAAATTTCAGTGGCGATAGAGCATTTTTTATTTTTCAACGCAATCTGCTCCTCCATCCTTTGCTGTGTAGCCCAAATGCGTTGCTTGGCCAGCCTATCCAACTCATCTTCCAATTGGTTGCAAAAATTGGGTCTGGCTTCTGACAGGACGACTTGTTTGGCAGGTTGATATTTGGGAGTCAATTGAATGAGGAGCCTTCATAAACATCCATTTGATCAGGGGTTGGTATTGTGGGTGGAAGAATAGAAAAGTGTTCTTCTATTTCTCCCTTTAGGCAGAGTAGCTCACAAATAATGCTACGAGATTCCTTGGTCTCCATAAGAGGAGCCCCATGTGGAATGTGGCATAGTTCGTCAAATTGAAAGCGTATGGCTTTCAACTGTCATCTTGCCTGGGTGGACAAAAGATCAGGTGACTCCAACATGGCATTGAGTTCTCTGCAGTATTCTCCTGCAGTGAATACTGCTTGGGAGAACTGCAGTAACTCCTGTTGGTCCCAGGAACTCACACTACCCATATCAACATCTAGGGGTTTGTGGAATGGTCCCAAAGAATCTTGGGGTGGCCTGATGTTGTCCCTGGAGGTGCCAGGTGTAAGTTGGACTAATTTCCAAGCTTCATCAATTCTCGGTTGTACCAAAAATGCAGGTTTATTTAGTTTTTTCATTCAGCTACTCCTGAGTGTACTCCATCAACTGTTTTTTTTCTCTACTTCCCAGAAGAGGAGAGCCAGGAGGGGGAGGTGGAGTTGGGAGGTTATCCTCCATGATTGTCAAGTGGCCAGATGTTATCAAATGCCGTGATTGCTCAGAGGTATGAGACATTATACTGTATTTTAGACAAGTCAAATAATAAACATTTGTATAAGGTTACAGTATTATTTGTTAATTACGGGATATTATAAAATTTTGAAATTTTGAAAAAATTTTATTATTTTTATTTAAAATTTATTAATTATTTGTGACCTCTAAGCGTAATGATTATTTAATTTCATTCCAAAAAAAAATAATAAGTTTTTATTTATTATTATTACGAGTCATGTCCAAAGAAAATTTGGGCATGACCCATATGCGCAATGAGGTTTTAATTTCATTAGGTACAAGGAATATAATAAAATATAGTTATTATTATTACCAGTCATGTCCAAAGAAAATTTGGGCATGACCCATAAGCGCAATAAAGTTTTAATTATACGAACAATAAAGTCGTATTTTCAAAGTCGGGAAATCATATATGTTTTATCCCTGGGTCACGCAAAAAAAATTTTGGCATGACCCAGGGGCGCATGATGATTTCTGTGTTGCAAAAATACGCAAATAAAATGCACATAAAATGAATAACAAAATATGAATTTTGTTATAGACTTATGTCCATGATACATAGACGATTTATTTTTGTGAATCAGTCTTTTATGTCATTAGGATGCCATAAATTTAGATCAAAATTACATGATATAATACATGGCATAATAAAATAAATACGAATTATTTTAAAAAATTTATAAGACATACAAAACATGTGTTTTATATATGTACGAGGTCAAAATATAGAACGAAGAAACAAGAATCTTTCGTATTTGTTTACAATCGTATGCTACAATGGAAATGGATGGCGGTACTAAATCGTAGAATTTCTGGTTACAAACTGTTTAATTATAAAGGGTGTTAGTTGAACAAAAACCTTTTATTTATTATGATTGGCATAATTAATATGGTTATAATTAGTTATTAATATTATAAGCTTACGTAAAAATAAAAGTTTATTAGAATTTCCATTTAGGAATTCATCTAAAATGATTCGTTTTTTGTCTTTTGTCGAAACAATAAATGGATTGACAAATCAAATTTGATACAAAAATCTGAAGGGTTGTTCTAAGATGAACATATAATGACATTTAATTATGCATAATTAATTAAATTATTAATTATTATGAATATAAAACTTATGTATTTTCGTAATTTTATGCGCTGTTTAATCAAAAAACTTATAGATTGAAACAATAAGGATTTTTGTCAGAAGATTCGGCAATATTCAAATAAATATTACGATCTATTTGAAAATAATTAAGGTTTTTAGTGAAAATGGAATCCTTAATTCTTGAAAAATGTATAATTAATAATAGTAAAATTAATTATTACAAAAAACGTAGGTATGATTTTGATTTGTTTTATGCGCCAAATTTTTATGATTTTTGAGAACAGTCGAAAAAACAAATTTTTTTTGAAGCACAGTGGAAATTGGTAAACTGACAAACACAAGTTGACACTGTAATAAAATGTTGACTTTAGAACACATTTTAGAATAATAAATTATTGCAAACTCTAATTTGTGAATAGTAATTTACCGGAATTTTAGAAAAAATTAATTTGCTGTTTTCGAGAGTGAAATTTTTTAACACAAATAGGATAATTATAAATGGCATTAATCGAGTCCTTGGAAAACAAAAAAGTTTATTAACGAACCTTTATTAAGTTTTTATTTGAAAATTTAATTAAAAATTCACTAAATATGCACAAAAATTCACTTTTAAAAATGAAAAAACAGTGAGACAACTGAGAGTTGTATTACACATGGCACGTTCTTCAACCTGATGATGAAAATGCCATCGTATGTCGAGGGTAGTTCTATTGCGTATGCGCGTATAACTACCCAGTTTGTTCACTGTGTTTGTGTGTGTAACAATTATACTGTCATCCTATGATGTGTGATAGTATTAGTGTATAATACATTGTGTATTATATTTTACGTTTGTATGGATCTACAAATGTTCTTCGGCTAGTCAAGTCAATACTTTGACCTTTGGCCTGTACAGTTTTAATCTTATCTACACGATCGATGTAGATATGATGCAAAACTGTTGTTTTTTGTCATTTATAAGAATTGATTTTATTTCCTATGAGTGCAAGAGAGAGAGAGAGAGAATATTATTTCTTTCTCTCTTGCTCGTGTATATCTTTTTTTTTTTTTACAAAGACAAAAATATTTTTCAGCGGAAGGATTTTTTGGAAGTCTTCCTCGTATTTGGTCATTGTTGCATCGGCTAAATTGTTTTTACGTATTTTTGTGTATGGCAGCCATATTAGTTTAGGAATATTTTCGCCGCCATTTACAAAAATACCTAAAATGTTGGACACTATATGCTGGGGGCAGTTATAAAAATTTCACTTAGGTGGAATTTTTTACCCATCTTTTTACATGGTTGAGTATGAATAATAATTTTATTTGTCATTATTATGTGTGGATTACTGGGGGTGGCAAGATAATTATTTTGTTGTCCCTAGTTTGTAATGGAAATTAGTTTTTGTTAAAGGGTAATTTTCATTAAGTATTTATTTTAAGTTAAATTACATATTATGACATTTTCATAATATTATAGAGTCCTTTCAAAGATTTCTTTCTCTGAATGGTGGAAGCAATTTTTTTGTTGAAGAATTATTTCATATTTTCTTATGAAAAAGGAGATACAAGATAATTTTTCAATTTATTGGAATTAATGTTTCGTGTAAAGCGATAATTAATTTCAATTCTAGTCGTGTATAAGGTTTCTTTTAATGAAAATCCTATCATAGAAAGGATGTTTAGTCGCTCCTGCTACCATGTAGTGGCCTAAGCCCTAACTTCGTTTATAGTCTGAGAGACTCATAAAATAATGTAGTCACACTCCTCTTCACTAAAGTGCAACTGCCTGGCAACCGCCACAACACCAGTACAGACAGTCAGCGCACTATGCGCTGTTGTCAAACCTCTGCGTCCTGTAGGTGTGCAGGAGATCGTGTAAAATATCACGATAATAGGCATTATGCAGTCTGCGGGCCTCGGGAGAAAATTTAAAAAAAAAATTTTTTTTGACATAAACAAAAGATAAATAGGTAGGCTTATCAGCTTACAAGGGAAAAAAAGCATGTATATTTATGCACGTTCATAGCTACAAACATGATACTTCATGAGGGCGATTCGCAACAGGGCATTTAAGGGTCAAATCCTCCTCAAATCACCCAAACAAACTGGGAAAAAGGAGAAAAAGTTAGGAAACAATTCACCATATGTATAGGTATGAATATTTTCACTCAAAAAAATCGCCTAAATTGTTTTTTTCGTTCACTCTGCTTGAAATTTTTTTGTAGATTTGTAAAACCTCTTCTGGAAGTGAATTCTGTGTATATGGGCTATATGGCCCTGTGCGTCACATTCAAAAATTACAGGCCTACATTTATTTTACGGTCCACGAAAGTATTTTGAAAATTCTTTGCGTCTCAGGGGTGCAAAAAAATTGCCCAGATCTCTCACTTACATATTTTCTTTCAGTTTTGTCCATTTTATCGCTGTTATCTTTTTGCCCGCCAAGTCCAACACATGTTTATTCGTTGAATATAAAAAACGAGCTTAACTTAGTCCGATTAATATGATTTATGTTTTATAACTATCTGTTTCCTCGCTGCCGAGTAACGAATTAATGTTTAGGTTGAAAGCCTCTCCAGCTGGAAGAATCACCTCGTTTTCGTCAAATTGCTGAAAACATATCACTTTTGTGTATTCTACGGCACTGGATACGAAGTACAATAAATTTGTAGATCCTTGCGCATTGTAGGGGTTGTCCGCAGCTAATGAGAACGAAGGACATTGGAAAGCCATAATTTCATTTGAAATCGAATTTTCTAGAGATGGCCAAGGCCATTTGATGGTCATTCTGGAGCATTCGTAATTTTTGTAAGTTTCTACATTCATTTTGATCCACTTGAATTCGAACTGATTCAATAGTTCTTTACATAGCTTGATCTTTTGGTATCTTCGAAATCCACAGACGGAAAGCTTCCTATAGCTCAACGCAAATTTCCCATATGCTGCAAATTTAAAAACCCATGAATTTGACGTTTAGGTACATTTGATTTTTAATATCAGTCTACAATTCCTTTTGTGTACATATTATAGGCTATAACTCCATTTAACTTTAATGGGAAAATCTGGGCACATATTTACACAACCCAGCGCCGTAGCTAAGGGGAGAAAATGGGAGCTTTGCCCCTATGGTCATTGCATTTGCCTTCCTACGAATTTTCCCAAACAAAAAATGTACACATATGAGAGAAAATTGCGAATTTTGCGAGCGAAATGACCAAAAAATTTTTTAGGTAAGTATCTATATTTAGGCTTGCCCCCAAGAAATCTGTTTACCACTCCTGAAATAATAACTTGATTACAGGCCTGATACAACCTGGTCGAATAACTGTTCAGCTTTAGAACTATATTTTTCTTTACATTCTCTGAATGTATCGGGCGTAGGTATGTTGCCATTTTGCAATTTGAAAGTTAGGTTTGATAGATGATGTAGCAGTCCAAATTATTATTCCCTATATGTCTTCAGCTCGGAGTCTTCAGAAGACAAATAGCTTCTCTCTTTTGAGGTTCCATTTTTTTGGTGTCCTATCGTAATATAGCTTGGAGCAGTTGATAAAAATTTCCTTTAATTTCAGTTTTTTAAGTTATCCAATACTTGAAAAGTCTTTCCATCTTTTTATGGAAAACGCAGCGATCATGAGTTAATTTGTAGCGTAGGGGGTTGGTGGGGGAGGTTGTGTTCATGATTTACATGCTGAATATGAGGGTTACTTGAAATGAAATATTTTGTTGCTGCAATTTTATTCAAATGGCTAAATCTACTAATTATATTTTATTTCGCCTGCAGGGGAAGTGATTTTCTAAATTTAATGTTCCTTCACTTTAGGGATTTTAAAACTTTTAAGATCTGAGGGCATGACCCCATTGTTTTAATGAGGCCGCTGGCCGTAACATTGAAAATAAATTCTTTACAAAGCAAAATCAAATCAGTATAAACGTCAATGTGTCTTTTTAGTGTAAGGTGTGGTACTAATTACCATACTTACTTTTCAGAAGTCTTTCTATGCTTGGTTTTACTGAAAATGTTGCCGCTCTTAGAATCTTAGATATTTTTTGAGGTGTCTATCTGTTATTTTTCTTACATGGATAACAAAAACTGTCTTAGTGCGCTGCGTGCGGGTTGCAGTTGAAGACTGCCCTGCTCATTGTTGTACGTCTTTTTTTTCATGGTAGATAATGTGGGGATACCCCCATATTTTTTTGACAAGCTCTTGTCCATCAACAGGACCTTTGCTCATCTTACTCTTTGAGTGACAAGTGTTTATGTCTCTTGTGTCAAATGGGACACGCTCACAGTGATAAGCAAATTGTTCCCAGTAAACAATTTTGATTGTAGATTTTAAATCGATATTAGGTCAACTGAAAAATCGACAAAAAATTGCAAAATGAAATTGATAATTTTCAGTCAACCTAAAAAAAAAATATAGATATTAAAAATCATACAGAGTATTATATATTATACTATAATACGAGCAATAATTGTATATAATATGTATGTATGTACAAGTCTTGAAGCGCCGCTCTGTGGCATTTTCACTTGTGTCAGCCGTGGATTTTTGCTGGGATTCTTAGGTAACACTGTAGAATTTGTTCTTTCAGCAGAAAGCAACGAACGTTTTTTTTTCATGCCTGTTTGGCTGTGTGGGTTTAGGGGCATGCGCATTGAATTTGGTGTAATATTTGGCGAAATAATATTGGGGAAATATATTCATGAAATAATTAACAGCTTGTATGTTTATTATAGTGACATATGTATATATGTGGGTATGTATGTATGTAATTATGTTCTGAAGAGGTGGACAAACAGTGTTACTTAAATTTACAGGAGAGGGATTTTTAAATGCAAAAATATTATCTAGATAGGTCCCAAGTTTGAGAAAATTTGATGAACAGAGATATGAGCATCTGAATCTATCCATCAGAGCAATAAGCGATTACAACGAATGATGAAAAATTTTCCTGGTTAAAAGTAACAGATAGGTCTAAATGATTGACAGCTTCTAAATGCTTTGGTTCTTAAAATTTATTTGCTATTCCTATTGATATTTCTCTTAATTTGAATGTTCTCTGTATCAAGGGGGTTGGGGAATGCACCCTCATCTCCTCCTCAATTTAGAATTGAAACTAACATAAAATCAACCAGTTTGTTGGATGAACTTTATGGCAGTTTTTAACCGACTCCAAAAAAAAGGAGGTGGTTTTATGTTCTCATAGAATATATGTACATTTTTTTAATGTATATACTTACTCTAATTACTTGGCAATGGCTCAACTGATTTTGATGATTTGGGATTCATTTTAAAGCTAATAATCTAGAAGTAGTCCTATTAAACTTTTTTTAATGATCTGATCCGTACTGAATCCTAAATTATGAATCTAAAATTTTAAATTCAACCAATTTCTATGTAAATTGATATTTTGGAATTTTTTTTGATTGTTGGTTACATTTTTCGATATTTAAAATTGCAGATACAATATGATGGATTTGAAATTCTGAATTTTACTTGTCTATGCGGAACTTGGGCTGCTGACATGACTTGAGCAGCAATGCTGAATGCTCTTGTTCAGTATCATAATTTTTTAATGCTGAGTGTGAAAGAATGAGTATTTTTACTTGGCACTGCTCAATACTCAAAGCTTAATGCTCATGTCGTGTCTGTGGCCTTAATAGGTACATAAGTGGAATAATAAATTCTATATCGGGCTCCTTTATTTATAATTACCCTTTTATTTAATTTACTTCTGGGAGTTTATCTTCAAACATCTGGAAGCATTACAGTTGCTCTACTGCTTGATGAACAAAGCCTTGTTATCAATTTTTTATTAATTCTGGGTAGACAGTTGCATCACATGGATAATGTACTGAGCTTCATGGCCAGAGACGTGTGCTCAAATCCCTAATAGTCCTTTTTCAGTTTCTTCTTCTTTCTTTTTTCATTTTTTAAAAACAATTTTGGAGGCATGCTTGATTTAATCTTATGATGGGTGTTAACGGGCTACAGTGTATTATGAAAGAGTATATTTCAAAAATTAATTTTTACTTAAACTTATTTCATAGATATTTAGAAAATTGAAACTGAAAATTGGTATAAAATAAATATTTAAAAAAATAAATAAATAAAACCTGCTTAAAAAAAGACAAGCTTACATTTAAAAAATGAAATACAAAAGAACACTAAAAATGAAACAATAGATTCTGCGGATGTTACAACACCATCTCTATTTGATTGAGGATGTTTTAAATCCATATTCTTCCTTTTTGGACAAAATTTTTTAAGTCAACATCAAATTTCAAGCATACAATCAATTTGCATGCTTAAATGCTTGAAATTTGGTGCCAACAAGTTTTGTTAAAATAAAAAGAAAATTGTGTTATCACATCATCAATCAAAAATTCATATGATGTAACATCCTCAGAAATGATTGTTATTTTTATTTTTTGGTTCATTTTTTCTATTTAGGCTTTATTTATTTATTTAGGATTTTATGTTGACTATTAAAATAATCTTGCAACTAACTTTCTAGTGGTTGATCTCCTCAGAGGAGACACTCTGAAATAAACTGACTGGTAATTGGTAAATGAAAATGATTTTGTTTTCAGTGCTTCAAAAAAAAAGTCCTTGCTTTGGATAACTGTGAAAAGTTTTGACTCACTGAAAAGCACTATGAAGAGTCTAAAACTGTTGCTTGTCAAGTGGATCAAAACGATTATCCGATAAAAATAAAAACAAAATTCTAACTCATTGTTCTAAAGGTACTGAAAATATGGGTCTAGGTCATTTCACAAATTGTCGTTTCACTGATGGACCCTTCATTGAAGGGAATTCACCTAACTGACAATTCACCGATCAATATTTTCACCTAATGACTATTTTATCAACTATACACATTTACCAACAGGTTTTTCCACAGATTGCCTTATCTTTTGTATAATATGGTCCGCTGTATATTTGACAAAACATAGATTTTCTCTCAATTTTTAAACTTTAATTACTTTTTATTTATTATTTAATTATATTTAATATAAATTTTTATTGATTATAAATAAAATCAAAATAAAAACCAAGTAGGTATATACACTTTCAAGTATTACTTTTTTTCTAATTTTTGTTTTTTTTTTGTCTTCCTTTTTCCCAATTCTGGTAATTTATATATTAAATTTTATGGTTTTTTTTCAATTTTCTAAAAAATATAATTTTACAAAAAGATTTAAAATTGATATAATTTAAGTTTTTAATGCTAATTTTCGGAGTCAAAATTTTTACTTTTTAATTTTAATGTTTTCATATTTTCATTAATTAAATGAAATTATTATAATATTTTGTTCAACTTACTATAGTGACGTGGTTGACTGTTTACAATCAGAAAAATTATCGAATCGGTGGAAGAACCCTTCGGTGAAATTTTTCAATAGGTGAATTAGCTTGTAGGTGAAAAAGTCAGTTTATGAATTGTCAGCCGAGTGAATGTCACTGGTGAAAATTCCGTCGGTGAAAAAGTCAGCTCGCTGAAAATATTCATTTAAGCGCGAGTACTTACGTTTTTTATAGCTTTTCAAGACGGCTAAAGCTTCAAATGATTGTATCATATTTTCTTCGATAAAACTGAGTACGGTTGATGTTGAACATTTCCAGTTATTAAATAAGATGATTATCATCAGTAGTACGAAAGGTGATATTTTTTTCATTTTCGATACGACACTTATAAATTTTTAATGTTAGCGAAATAGTGTTGTTGGTGTGTTCGATATGTTGCTGTACTGGTGGTATTCAAGCTGTTCAGCACGGTGTTACGTCTTGCATAAATCATCAAAATGTGATGATTTATGAAATTTTGTAAATATGTGTTTTTCATGTATACGTGTCGGCATGTGGCAGGTATGTTCAGTTCGATACAAAAGTATGCACAAAAATTCAGAAAAGAGTTTAAAGCAGATATTTCTAGGTAATTTTTATTAAGACTAAAATTTCTCCTGTAAAATCTACTAGAATTAAAATGAAATGAAAAATCATTAAGGTAAACAAGTAAGTCTTTTTTCAAAAAATAGAATATACTAAAAGTAAAACAATAAAAAATGTACTAAAAATAGAAAAATAATTCTTTTAAAATTTCTCCAGCAAAATCTAGGTCTGGAGACTGGAATTATTGAAGTCAGCGCTCTTTTCATTTACCATGTACGCTTTATATATCAATCTGTTCCAGTTTTATGATAAAACATTTTAGTTAGCGCCGATTTCAATAATACCAGTCCCTAAACGTAGATTTTGCTGGAGAAGTTTTAAAATAATTATTTTTCACTTTTTAGTACCTAGCGGGCCAGTGGGGTAAAACCCACAAACTATGTTTTTGCGCTCACGGCTGTACATTTTGTCTGTGCAGCTAAACTTGTTTACTGGGCTCGGCCCGCACACACTCCTCGCAGTACACGCAACTGACCAGCGTTGGTATTTGTGTGGTGTCGTGTACGTACATATACACGCACCCACAATAGTAATTTATAAGAAAATTTTCAGTAGGGTCAAGAAATTTCAAGCCTTCCATTTTAAATAGGATTTAAATTTTATTACAATTTTTATGACAGTTTGTAACAAATTTTTACCTAGGTACTTTTGAGTGAACTATACATAAACTATAATTTGCAGGTATTTGCCAAAATATCATTATTTTTCACAAAACATTAATATTTTGTGCAGGTATCAATACTGGAAAATCATTGAAAATTATGTCAAATTTTCTTAATTTGGTATTTTCTGGTTTTTACTAAAAAACTTTTTAAGTATATGTAAATTTTTCCATTTATCACTCTCTGTTGGCAGTTTTTTCCATTCAAGTTGTCAAATTAAAAATATTATCATAAAAATATTCTATGTGAATTAAATAGAAAGAAAAAAACAAATTTGTATGGTAATATGTGTATAAATTATTAAGTAAGTATTTATGTTAATTTTGATTTTATATACTTAATAATTTAAAAAACATATTATTTGGTGATGTATCACACAATAAAATGTGAAAACTCAATATTAAGCCCCTTTAGGGGCCCATTTAGGGATGAAGAATGAGTCAAGTGAAGAAATGAACATCAAATTCGGACTCGGCGCCTCAAAAAACATATTTGATGATGTATCACACAATAAAATGTAAAAACTCAAAATTGACCCACTTTTGGGCCCCATTTTGGGATGAAAAATGGGTCAAATGGAGAAAAGAACACCAAATTTGGACTTGGCGCCTCAAAAAACATATATTGTTATATATCACACAATAAAATGTCAAAACTCAATAATTTTGCTAGTGGAATATTTTTACATGCATAACTAAGGAAGGCTTATATAATACTGAAACAACGTGGTGTTATTTGAAATATTTATATAACTATAAGAAATACTGTATCCTAGACACTTTTTGGTGATCCAATCAGAATGTGTTATTCAGTTTTATTTAGAATTGGGAGTTGTAATCTGACTTTTTTGATGAAAAAAAATCCCAATTTTGAATCTAACTTTTGGGTTATCTATGGGAAATTTTTCAGATTTCCTTAGCCAGTGTTATTCACTATAAAAATACCAATAGACATTATATCTATATTCATAAAATTAAATACGGGTAATTTAGTGGTTGTTTACAAAGAGCTTTAGAATATTTTCATTATTGATGAATACCTGAATTTTTGGTATTCGAGAGTGTGTGAACGAATATGTTTGTCATATTTAAAAATAGACAAAAATATATGTTACACAAGTCAAAATTCAAATTGGGGGGCTGCATTTCCCCAGCTCCCCAAATTTGTTTTGCAAATAATTAAAGATTTGAATGTACAGGAATTATAAGCTTATTGGCACAACTAAGCACAAATTAAAAAAAATTGTGGGCAAAATTTTGTATGAAAATTCAAAAAGGGGGACTGAGGGGAAATCTTTCATGCTCCTTATCTGAGTTGGAAAGTGAGCACAAATTTGAAAATGGTTGGCACAAATTGGCACAAATTGAGCACAATTAGTATGCAAAGTTTTGAGTCAAAATTCAAAATGGATGGAGCTAGCATTTCTCCAGCCCCCCAAAAACTTTTTTTCATCAAATTTTTAATTTGTGGCACAAATTAGCACAAATTCAGCACAATTAGCTAGCTGTAACGGCCAAAAGAGGTCGTGTTGTACCTAGTTACAACCACTTTCGGGAGTACACCATACACGAAATATCACGTACTTAAAAGTAGTAATATTTCTAAGATAGATTCAGATTAGTCATCCACAGACTATCGTGGACCTTAACATTTGTTTGAGACTCAATAATATTTAAACACATCAGTGAGTTAACACATTTAATATTATAATAATTTGTACATACAGTACATATTTCTACGTTAATATTAATACATATTCAATCACAATTCAACAAGCAAGACTATCTGTTCACTAGAGACTTCTACAAGAGAGGTTCCAGGTACTTAGAAGTAGCTGTTGGAGAACTGAACTAAACTGAACAATTATACAACTGAATCGAGGGATTATATACTCGTTCAGGGTATGAAAACGTACGTGTTGGATAGGTAAAGTGAGGTAGGGTGTTGTTATTATAGGGTTGTGCTTACTCGTCGAGTACTCGAGGGACAGGTACAACTAGGTCATAAATATACAGAAGGTATATCTGTATATGTAAAATTAAATACGAATAGTTTTGTGGTTGTTTATGAAGAGTTATAGGAAGGTAATTTGTTGACAAATATCTACATTTTTGGTATTCGAAAATGAGTGAACGAATATGTTCGTCATTTCTCAAAATAGACGAAAATATACGTTACACAATTCTCCGGGGGGAACAAAAAAAAATAAGGGAAAAAAAAATTTTTCCAAAGTCTATCCAACACATACATATGTCCAGATAATTCTGCATGATTAAAATTACGTCATATAATGCGAGTATGAGTATATATACTTAGAATAACATTTTTATACATCTTACTTATGAATAACAAATTTTTCTTACGTATATATATAAATAATTAATATATCGTATTATTTTGCGTAATTTTTTACAATGCTGTGCTTTTTGTTAGATTCACACAGTTTTGGTGGCAGGTTAATTTTAAATATACAATAATAATTATTAAAATAAGTGAGATTGCACTTAACCATATTAGGAACATTTCATTAATGAAAGTTATATAATCATTGAAATTTTGGTCGGGTATTTGAAGTTTAATGGATTTAATTTTGTTCTCCAGATTGTTCATGGGAACAGTGTGAGGAACAAAGTTTTTCCAATTTGGGTTGTAGACCTTTGTCGTTGCCAGATCAATGGCAAGATCAAAAGGTTCTATCGAATCAGAAAAATATGTCCACAAGAGTGGTAAATGATTTTCGATTTTAATAGTCTCTTCTAATGATTCAGAGAGACAAGGGATTTCTATGGGAATGATTACTGTATTTTTATTATTTTCATCGATATCTTCAATTTGGATGTGACAAGGTACGTCCAGAATGAAGGTTCCAGGGGAATCATTGTTTATTTTTAGTTTTTCAGATTTTTTCGTAACGGAATTAGTTGCTACGAGGGAGTTAAAATTTACAATAGCAAACTTGGTGTGACCAATAGGGTGCACCAATGTTTGATTATTATTAGGATTGCATTTAAATGAACAAGATTGTAATAGGTTTTGGTTTAAGTCTTGGAAGAATAAGTTCTTTGCACAAGACGATAATTTATCACTTCCTCTGTTAGAAGGAAGGAAGCATAATGGTTTATCCGAGTTACAATAATATAGGTTGGTTCCACTAATATAACGTACAGAATTTGTTCTGATTTCATGAATTATCAAAGATGGTTCTTGATCCCAGCTACACAGTTCATTAGAGTGACTTTTGAATGTGAGCGGAATAAAGTCGTAAATTTCGTATTTTGAATCTAATTGTTTTAGGGGGATTTTAATTTCTAATTCTAACGTATTTTTAAAGAAGTTGCAGTTTACAAGTTCAGCATGATAATAATTTTGAATGTCCCTAATGGGTATTGCTAGGTCGAGTCCTAGATTTTTCGTAATTTTCGAAAGTTTTACTACATCTTTTTCTAATATTTCTTTTGAGATAATTGAAGATGGGATCATATGAGATTTACACGACGTTAGGATATTTGATAATCTTAACGTGTTTATCATATAGTTATCATAAAATCCTTGTATAAAGTTTAAGGAGATTAGAAGTTCGTGTTCTTCTAACAAATTTTCCATAAAAGAATTTGTATGCGAGATAAATCTTGTCATAAAATTGTTTGTATCGTCAATGAAGCTATGCAGATTAGTAGACGTATTTACTAAGGCTGCATGCTCGATTAGTAGCTGGTTTTTTATAATATCGTACTCTTCTTTTAACGAGATTTCATTCGCCAAGAAGTTTCGTCCATCTCTAAAGTTTAGTACTCGACAGCAAAAGCGTAGCGCATCTCCGAAGAAAGATCTGATCGGGGTGAATACGCTTCGTTTGCTTCGAATAGACGATGGTGTCGAATAGAAATCTTGTATCATCGCAATGTTTTGTTCTTTCAGATTTTTTATGGTATTTTTTAATCGTTTTGCCATTTCTGCATATTTGCAATTTTTCCAGGTTGTTTCATTGCACAACCGGTGTTTGAAGTTTGTTTCTAATAATTTATCTGCTGATTCATGCAAGTCTAGCTTAATGGAGTAAATTATTGGGGCAGATTTAGAATATACGAAAATATTGCTTATTTCTTGAAAATAAGCGCCAGTTGACGCCGTCGTAATCCTATATGGGTCAGACGATGTTCTTTGCGCAATACTAGTCGAAGAAATAATTATTGCGAAATAGAAAAGTAGATTCGTATACATTTTCTGAAACAGAAAGAATGCAACGTCTAAATTATTTACGAGACAGATGGATTATGAATTTTAGGAATTTATTTCGACGTGACTTAGTTGGGGCACGGGGAAAAGACAAATTTTGCCGACATTAACATTATTAATTTCGGTCAGTTGATTAATATAAAATTATTGGGTTCGAGTACAGTCAGTATTCAGTATTCTCTCGTTCTCGATCCGTTTGATTTCCGTTTGCCATTTTCCGTGTGTTTAGTGCTCTGTTCGTGTCCGCGAAGTGTATTATTATTTTTTTTTTTATTTTATCGTATTTTTATTTTTTCGTATTTTTCCCAAAAAAAAATTTATCATGCCTATTAAGTATATGAACGACCGCGTCTTCACCTCCACCGGTTTAGTAGAGGTAAACGAAACCTGGTTCCTCGGGGACCAGATTCTTCCGAAAATGCATCCCTTTCAGAGCTGTCCCTGCGAGGCCAGGCTCTATTTTGCACTCCATCGTCTATTTTCTCTCTTTTATCGGGTTTCGACAGTTAGTAACCGTAGTGCCTTTCTGAATGAATTCGAGCCTCATCGTATCCCCAGTGAGGCGATAGAGGAGGATCTTCAATTCTGGAGCCACAGCGTCCGGTTCATGTGTTGTCCCGATTCAGAGACCTACGTCAAGGAGTTGCTTTTCAAGCTGCGGATTTTCTATCC